>CP136059.1:280275092-280890092 GCA_032464435.1 Aegilops umbellulata | reverse complement strand
ATATATTTTTAACATCACATACACATATACATTATAGCCACATACACATATACATCACATATGAAAAAAAATAAACTAATAAAAATAAAAAAAACATATTGCAACATATGAACAGAAACATATAGCCATATACATACACATACATTATATATATATATATATGAAAAAAATTAAACTAATAAAAATTAAACATATATATATGGCGGCAGCGGTGGCGCCGGCAGGGCAGGGCGGCTGGGTGGCGCGTGGCGCCAGCGCAGGGCAGGGGCGGCGCACGGCAGCTGCACAGGGCAGGGGCGGCGGCGCGGCGGCCGCGCAGGAGAGGGGCGCAGGGGCGCGGGACGGGAGGGGGCTGTGCTCACAGGGGGCGGCGGCGACGGCGAAGGCGATCAGCCTGACGGCGTCGGTGGCGGCAGCGACGGCGAAGGCGAGCAGCCTGACGGCTTGGGGCGGCGACGGCGACGAGGAGGAGCAGGGGCGTCGGGCGGCGACGCGACGAGGAGGAGCAGGGGGCATCGGGGGAGAAGTGCGTGATTTGGTCAAAAACTGCTAAGTGTTTGCTTATATAGAAAAGGCTTTAGTCCCGGTTGGTGGCTTAAACCGGGACTAATGCCACCCTTTAGTCCCGGTTTGTGCCACCAACCGGGACTAAAGGGGGCGCATTGGTCCCGGTTGGTGGGACGAACCGGGACCAATGCACCCCTTTGGTCCCGGTTCGTCCCACCAACCGGGACCAATGGCCTTGTGCTGGAACTGGCGCGGTGCGGTGGGATGTTTAGTCCCACCTCGCTAGCCGAGAGGCTTCAGCAGTGGTTTATAAGCGCTGCTGCGCCGACCACTTCGAGCTCCTCTCAAATGCAGGCTTACGGGCCTAAAGTCACTTTATCTGCCTGTGGGCCTACTGGGCCTCCTGCGGGCCTGAGTCCTGGCCCATGGTAGGGTTTCTAGTCGTATTCAGACCGTGTGGGCCCAGTAGGTGGCACTTTTTTGTTTTTTTGTTTTCTTTGTTGCTTTATTTATTTTATTTTGTTTCTACTTACAACAAAATACTTATTGTTGCTATTTTTATTTTTTTCCAGTTTTTTTGTTTTGTTTTCTGCATTATTTATTTTCTTTTGTTTTTTGCTTTATTTTTTAATTCATTTTGCTTTTAGTTTTAGAAAAATTATAAGCTTTTTGTTAGTGCCATTAGTTTTCAAATTTGAATTTCTTTGTTGCTTTATTTATTTTATTTTGTTTCTACTTACAACAAAATACTTATTGTTGCTATTTTTATTTTTTCTAGTTTTTTAGTTTTGTTTTCTGCATTATTTATTTTCTTTTGTTTTTTTACTTTATTTTTAAATTCTTTTTGCTTTTAGTTTTAGAAAAATTATAAGCTTTCTGTTAGTGCCATTAGTTTTCAAATTTGAAAATACTTTTTTTCTTTGTTGCTTTATTTATTTTATTTTTTTCTACTTACAACAAAATACTTATTGTTGCTATTTTTATTTTTTCCCAGTTTTTTTGTTTTGTTTTCTGCATTATTTATTTTCTTTTGTTTTTTTGCTATATTTTTTAATTCTTTTTGCTTTTAGGTCAACAATATTATAACTTTCTGTTAGTGCCATTAGTTTTCAAATTTGAGTAGTTAAATTTTGAATTCTTTGAAATTTGTGTGAATCACAAGTTTGTGATTAACTTTAATAAAAAAATAACATAGATGAACCTACTCGTCTGTTTTCAAATGAACTCTAAAATACTTGGCATAACATACTCGTCTGTTACAAATTTGGCATGGTATCATCATAATAGTTGCGGGAGAAAGTCTTCACTTTTTCTTCGCTTGTGTCATTTGCTTATTGCGCCGTAACCATGGATAATCTTCATCGTTTATCATGATGCTTGGGTCAGCCTTGATATTGAAGGGAGGAATTTCATGAAACCTTTCATAATCTTCAGACATGTCTGTCTTGCCCTCCACTCCCAGGATGTCCCTTTTTCCTGAAAGAACTATGTGGCGCTTTGGCTCATCGTATGATGTATTCGTTTCCTTATCTTTTCTTTTTCTCGATCTGGTAGACATGTCCTTCACATAGATAACATGTGCCACGTCATTGGCTAGGACGAACGGTTCATTAGTGTACCCAAGATTTTTCAGATCGACTGTTGTCATTCCGTACTGTGGGTCTACATGTACCCCGCCTCCTGACAGATTGACCCATTTGCACTTAAACAAAGGGACCTTAAAATCTTGTCCGTAGTCAAGTTCCCATATGTCCAGTATGTAACCATAATATGTGTCCTTTCCCTTATCGGTTGTTGCATCAAAGCGTACACCGCTGTTTTGGTTGGTGCTCTTCTGATCTTGGTCAATCGTGTAAAATGTATTCCCATTTATCTCGTATCCTTTCCAAATCAATACGGTCAAAGATGGTCCCCTGGACAACAAGTACAACTCATCACAAACAGTGTTGTCACCTCTGATACGTGCTTCCAACCAACTGCTGAAAGTCCTGATGTGTTCACATGTAATCCAGTCGTCGCACTGCTCCGGGTGTTTGGAGCGCAGACTGTTCTTGTGTTCATCGACATACGGGGTCACCAAGGTAGAGTTCTGTAGAACTGTGTAGTGTGCTTGAGACCAAGAATGCCCGTCCCTGCATATTATTGAGTCCGCTCCTAGCGTGCCTTTTCCAGTCAGTCTCCCCTCATACCGCGATTTAGGGAGACCTATCTTCTTAAGGCCAGGAATGAAGTCAACACAAAACCCGATGACATCCTCTGTTTGATGGCCCATGGAGATGCTTCCTTCTGGCCTTGCGCGATTACGGACATATTTCTTTAGGACTCCCATGAACCTCTCAAAGGGGAACATATTGTGTAAAAATACGGGCCCCAGAATGACAATCTCGTCGACTAGATGAACTAGGACATGCGTCATGATATTGAAGAAGGATGGTGGGAACACCAGCTCGAAACTGACAAGACATTGCGCCACGTCACTCCTTAGCCTTGGTATGATTTCTGGATCGATCACCTTCTGAGAGATTGCATTGAGGAATGCACATAGCTTCACAATGGCTAATCGGACGTTTTCCGGTAGAAGCCCCCTCAATGCAACCGGAAGCAGTTGCGTCATAATCACGTGGCAGTCATGAGACTTTAGGTTCTGGAACTTTTTCTCTAGGATATTTATTATTCCCTTTATATTCGACGAGAAGCCAGTCGGGACCTTCATACTGAGCAGGCATTCAAAAAAGATTTCTTTCTCTTCTTTCGTAAGAGCGTAGCTGGCAGGACATTCATACTGCTTCGGAGGCATTCCGTCTTTTTCGTGCAAACGTTGCAGGTCCTCCCGTGCCTCGGGTGTATCTTTTTTCTTTCCATACACGCCCAAGAAGCCTAGCAGGTTCACGCAAAGGTTCTTCGTCACGTGCATCACGTCGATTGAAGAGCGGACCTCTAGGTCTTTCCAGTAGGGTAGGTCCCAAAATATAGATTTTTTCTTCCACATGGGTGCGTGTCCCTCAGCGTCATTCGGAAACGCTAGTGCGCCGGGACCCTTTCCAAAGATTACGTGTAAATCATTGACCATAGCAAGTACGTGATCACCGGTACGCATGGCGGGCTTCCTCCGGTGATCTGCCTCGCCTTTAAAATGCTTGCCTTTCTTTCTACATTGATGGTTGGTCGGAAGAAATCGACGATGGCCCAGGTACACATTCTTCCTGCATTTGTCCAGGTATATACTTTCAGTGTCATCTAAACAGTGTGTGCATGTGTGGTATCCTTTGTTTGTCTGTCCTGAAAGGTTACTGAGAGCGGGCCAATCGTTGATGGTCACGAACAGCAACGCCTTTAGGTTAAATTCCTCTTTATTGTGCTCATCCCACGTACGTACACCATTTCCATTCCACAGCTGTAAAAGTTCTTCAACTAATGGCCTTAGGTACACATCAATGTCGTTGCCGGGTTGCTTAGGGCCTTGGATGAGAACTGGCATCATAATGAACTTCCGCTTCATGCACATCCAAGGAGGAAGGTTATACATACATAGAGTGACCGGCCAGGTGTTGTGATTGCTGCTCTGCTCCCCGAAAGGATTAATGCCATCCGCGCTTAAAGCAAACCATATGTTCCTTGGGTCCTTTGCAAACTCATTCCAGTACTTTCTCACGATTTTTCTCCACTGCGACCCATCAGCGGGTGCTCTCAACTTCCCGTCTTTCTTACGGTCCTCACTGTGCCATCGCATCGACTTGGCATGCTCTCCGTTTCTGAACAAACGTTTCAACCGTGGTATTATAGGAGCATACCACATCACCTTCGCAGGAACCCTCTTCCTGCGGGGTTCGCCGTGAACATCACCAGGGTCATCTCGTCTGATCTTATACCGCAATGCACCGCATACCGGGCATGCGTTCAGATCCTTGTATGCACCACGGTGTATGATGCAGTCATTAGGGCATGCATGTATCTTCTCCACCTCCAATCCTAGAGGGCATACGACCTTCTTTGCTGCGTATGTACTATCGGGCAATTCGTTATCCTTTGGAAGCTTCTTCTTCAATATTTTCAGTAGTTTCTCAAATCCTTTGTCAGGCACAGCATTCTCTGCCTTCCACTGCAGCAATTCCAGTACGGTACCGAGCTTTGTGTTGCCATCTTCGCAATTGGGGTACAACCCTTTTTTGTGATCCTCTAACATGTGATCGAACTTTAGCTTCTCCTTTTGACTTTTGCATTGCGTCCTTGCATCGACAATTACCCGGCGGAGATCATCATCATCGGGCACATCGTCTGGTTCCTCTTCATCTTCAGCAGCTTCACCCGTTGCAGCATCATTGGGCACATCGTCTGGTTCCTCTTGATCTTCACCATCTCCCCCCGTTGCAGCATCACGGTATTCAGGGGGAACGTAGTTGTCATCGTACTCTTCTTCTTCGTCGTCTTCCATCATAACCCCTATTTCTCCGTGCCTCGTCCAAACATTATAGTGTGGCATGAAACCCTTGTAAAGCAGGTGGGTGTGAAGGATTTTCCGGTTAGAGTAAGACATCGTATTCCCACATTTAGTGCATGGACAACACATAAAACCATTCTGCTTGTTTGCCTCAGCCGCATCGAGAAACTCATGCACGCCCTTAATGTACTCGGAGGTGTGTCTGTCACCGTACATCCATTGCCGGTTCATCTGCATATATTATATATAATTAAGTGTCCAAATTAATAGAAGTTCATCATCACATTAAAACCAAAGTACATACATAGTTCTCATCTAACAACATATAGCTCTCCAGAGCATCTAATTAATTAAACCATACATTAATTAAAACAAAGGCGATCATAATCGCAACCAAGGTAACAATTGATCCAACGGCATAATGATACCAAGCCTCGGTATGAATGGCATATTTTCTAATCTTTCTAATCTTCAAGCGCATTGCATCCATCTTGATCTTGTGATCATCGACGACATCCGCAACATGCAACTCCAATATCATCTTCTCCTCCTCAATTTTTTTTATTTTTTCCTTCAAGAAATTGTTTTCTTCTTCAACTAAATTTAACCTCTCGACAATAGGGTCGGTTGGAATTTCCGGTTCACATACATCCTAGATAAATAAAATCTATGTCACGTTGGTCCGCATAATTATCATAAACAATAAATGAACCAATAGTTATAAAGATTAATATATATACCACATCCGAATCATAGACAGGACGAGGGCCAACGGGGGCGGATACCAAAACCATCGCACTATATAAGATGCAATAATAAAAGTAAGAAAATGATACAAGTATCTATCTAAACATACAAGTAAGAATATTTTTCCTTTCAGAAAGAAGATAAGAGCAAGAGGCTCACCACGGTGGTGTCGGTGATGAGATCGGCGCGGGTGATCGACGGCGGTGAAGACAGGGGTGGGGCGTGACGGACCGCTAAATCTAGACAAATCTCGAGGAAAATGGAGCTTTGAGGTCGAGCTTCGAGAGGAGAAAGCTTAACTAGTGTGGCTCGGGCATTTCATCAAACACCTCATGTGCAAAGGAGGTGAGCTAGAGCACCACAAGCCCCTCCTCTCGCCGGCCCAGAAAAACAGAGCACTCAGTGCTCTGCTCCGGCGCGAGGGGTATATATAGGCGGCACCACTGGTCCCGGTTCGTGGCATGAACCGGGACTAAATGGGAGCCTTTGGTCCCGGTTCATGCCACGAACCGGGACCAATGGTGGTGGGCCAGAAGCCAGGCACATTGGTCCCGGTTCGTCCCACCAACCGGGACCAAAAGGTCCATACGAACCGGGACCAATGGCCCACGTGGCCCGGCCGGCCCCCTGGGCTCACGAACCGGGTCCAATGCCCCCATTGGTCCCGGTTCTAGATTGAACCGGGACTAATGGGCTGACCCGGCCTGGACCGTTGCCCCCTTTTCTACTAGTGGGGAAACATAAGTTGGAACATAAATATATGTTGAATTACAGGACATAGTTGCAAGGGGAGATACAGGGTAACTAATCAAATAAGAAAGATGATACCACTACCATTTACTTTTGCATAAAGCTCAAGATAAAACACAAAAATATAAGATGCAATGGCAATATGTTGATAGACTAGACATCCCAACCTATTTGTAGCATTCACGTGAAACACAAGTTGGTGGTTGGTTCAACTTTATGCTAGAGGAAGTAGTGTGGACAACATATACTTTATATAGTTGACCGAGGTTACCACATAAAACTACGGGAATTCATTAGGGACATGAAGGAAGGAGGAAATTAAAATAAAACTTGCATGTAATAACATGTTGACTTATTCTCAACTTTGAATTACTGTTATTCAACATATTTTCTTTCAAGTACATTTATATACACAACATTATTTAAAAAAGGCCTCTTGCATGCCCACATGGTCACTTTCCTCCACAAGACATAAAGGATAACAAATATCTAGAACCAACAAAGGTAGACAACAAGTGTTGATATCCCACGCAAAGACACTGATTGGAAAAGATATGCAATTTTTTGATAACTTCATAAGCAAGGACCATTCGGCCAAGTCAATCTTAATTCAATATTCATCATCGATAATAGATGCATAGAAAAGTTCCCATTAATAATCAACAACAATCAACCAATGATGGTGTGTTTCTAGCATGTTAACTCATCTTTAACAACACAATTTCTCCTTCACATAGGGGTAAACAACATAAACATGACATCGACGTCTAAAGTGCAAGACCGTCGTGTCAGCATCATACCAAATAAAAAGGATGCATTGTTCATGGCTAGGCATGAGGCCGAGACTAATGTATGACAATCATCCAAAGTTTATGGCTAGGAAATATCCTTTTAATGTAAATCGGAGGATTTTATTCAGAAAACACGAAGAATAGATTACAGAGTCGCAAATGGGACTCTGAAGAGTTATTAGTTAGTTGAGAAGACCAGGAAAGGTATCATGATGTAAGCTACACAAGCAAAATCATGAGCAAAGAATGGTAAACACAATCAAGAAAAAGATAACCGTCTGGCATGGCCACGACAGTAGGAGACATCAACTAAGCTCCAACAGCTGAATGACGACACGTCGTGTTCATACGCGTGCGAATATGCATGATCACAATCTATATGTCTATCTCCGTATTTGCATTATTTTGTTCATGTTGGGTCTAGTATAAGAAGATACTAGTGTGGGCGTGAAAAGTACTTTTGAGATGTGTGACATATTGGATCATTTGGCCGTGTGATGGTGCATGCCATGTAATGTTTAACATGTCTCATAGACCTTATAATTCTATAACTAATTACGCTGCACAATGCTTGTACTAAGAGCATTTATGAAGCTCGATTGGATATACCACAACTTGTTTCCCCATGGCACATAGCGTATGATATGTTCGCCTTCAGGGATGCACTGAAATGAATATTATAAATTTTTCAAGCTGATTTTGTTTTGTAAAATGGTGAAGGGGCGAAGCCTGCAAAGTAGGCATGCATGAGAGTCTTTAGAATTTCATAAGTGTGCTAATTTGTACCGAGATGAGCACAAAATCCTAATTGAAACTGAAATGGTAGAAAAAGTCCAATTAGTCGTTCTCTTTGTTCTTAGTTTATTAGTTTCAAAAGTTGTTTCATTTTTTAATTTCCCCCTATAGGTTTGCATGTTTTTTTTTCATTTTTATGGTTTATATAATCTTGGTATCCATGTAAGGAACATAAAAAACAAAATTGCTCATAAAACATCCTATGATTACATGCCACTACAAACATGTCCCATCACATTTAGAATAGACCCCCATGTATTGCTCGAAGAGATAACTCGGGGCCGTGTTTGATAATCTACTCAATTTAGCCCCTTTACATTGCAAGGGAGTAGGGTGAATGCCCTTCAAAACCTTCCACTTCTACGTGTTTATGTTGCTAGACTTGAAGATCCATGTACTGTGGCACATTATGCTCCTCCTTATGAATGTAGTGCAAAGTCAACTATTCTATTGTTCATGGAAGGGTTTGCTCCCGAGACCTCTCATTTCCAACTATATAGTGATGTGACTGAACATTCAACATCCGATGATGGGAGGGTAGAGGAAGAGAGATCATCTTATTCAAAGCTAGCTAATAGTGTGAATGAAGCAGGCCGATGAGGTAGAGGGTGCTATATATATATATATATATATATATATATATATATATATATATATATATATATATATATATATATATATAGTGTCAAATTTGAATCTGGGTGGGTGGAACCTGATATGATATTATGAAACCTGCACGACATGTGGAGTATCGAGAAGACCTCATGTCGATTCATGACAAATAGCTACCACTAGGACAAGAAATGACACATAGTTTGATGCCTATCATTTTGTACAATATGTATGCATTCATGGGCGCGAAGACAGACAAGATGACGTGTCGAGTTTTCAGGACCCTCTCAGTCGCCTGCCACTGGCGCTAGAGACATACCTAGAGTGAAAATAGCCTAGTATCCTTGGATGAACCACACACAAATTTGACGTGTCATATAAGTATTCATGTAACACAAAATGTAGTACTATATAGGAATATAAAAAGACAAAATTACTCGTAAAATTGTCTGGTGATTACATGCTACTACAAACATCTCCCATCACATTTAGAATAGACCCCGTGTTTGCCCCGAAGAGATGAGTAAGCCCCATGTTTGATAAGCTACTCGACGTAGCCCAGTCACACTACAAGAGGGTATGGTGTCTGCCCTTTGAAAGCTTCAACTTCTACATTTATGTGTGGTATGTCTTGGAGAGCCATGTTTTGCCGCCCATTGTCGCATTTCTTCTCAGTGTAGTGCAAGATCAACTCTTGTACTGTTCGACATGTAATGAGACGGTCTGTTCCTGAGGCCTCTCATTTCCAGATAGTGTAATGTGATTGAACATTCGGCATGCGATGATGGGAGGGCAGAGGAAGAGAGATCATCTTATTCAAATCTAGGTGGTAGTGTGATTGTAGCAAACCATGGAGCTAGAGGGTGTTATATATCCATGAGAGGGCATGCTCCTTTTACAAAGATAATAAATACGTAGTGCCAAATTTGAATATGGTTGGGTAGAACCTTGATACGACCTTATGAAACCTGCACACCACGTGAAGTACCGAGAAGGCTTCATGTCGATCCACCGACCAACAGATAGCTACCACCAGGGCAAGCAATGACGCGTAATTTGATGCCTACCATCTTCTACAAGACGTACGTAGTTGTAGGCATGGAAGAGACGAGCAACAGGACACAACGAGTTTTCAAGGCCCTCCCGCTCGCCTGCCACTGGCACCAGTGACATACCTCATGTGAAAACAGCCCAGTATCATCGTGTGAACCACACACACATGCCTCATACCACAAATTTGGAATGTCACAAAACTATTTTCTTTTTGGAAACAATTTACACAAAAATGTACTGGGTACATAGGAAAACATCTTTTTTAGGGGTACATAGGAAAACAATTATGACCTGCCATAGGGGGTCACCTCGCCCCCCATATAAATACCCAGGCCGCCCGGCCCACCGGCCACGCCCAACCACACCCAACCCCCACCCCTCGCCTCCTCCCCCGCACACACCGCACCACACCGCACGCATCTCCCCTCCCCTCCCCTCCCGCGACACAGATCCCTTCCCCTCTCCCCGCTCCCCGCTCCTCCTGCCTCCGATCTCTATAAAAGACCCCGAATTTCGAAATTTTCCGCCGACCTTTCCTGCCCGCGCGCCTCTTCCCGCCAATTTCCGGCCTCGGATCCGCTCCGATTCGGCCGGGCGGGCGGGGTCTGTCGCCATGGCGGAGGCGACGCTGGAGGGGAGCGAGCCGGTGGATCTGTCCAAGCACCCCTCCGGCATCATCCCCACGCTCCAGTAAGTCCCCGATCCACCCCGGGTCGCCGCCGGCGAGGGCACGGGGAGATCCCGTCGCCGGTGGCTCGTTGACCTGATTTGGTTTGCTATATCCTTTGGGTGCGGACGGTGCCTGCCGGAGAGGGGGCAGTAATTAGGCTAATCGGTTCGAGTAGTAGTAGTAATCACATAAAAAGTAATTACATACCAACCATACCAGAAAAAATTAAATTGCCCTTTGATGCTGAATTGCTGGGTGATGTAGTACGAGGGGCGATAATTAGTCTAACCAGTTTGAGTAATAGTAGTAGTAATCACATGCGATTTTGCCCCGGATATTAGGATTTGGATCCGTCACAGCGAGGGAGAGACCCAAGGGTTTGCTCTGTCTCTGGCCGAACCAACAAGCATGCCGAAAATTGTCCCTTTTTTGCAGAGATGGAATAGTTTCTTGGCCCTCACCCACTTACTTAGGCGACCAAAACCTTGGCCACCGTGGGTTTCTGCGCTAGAAGCAACGGGAGCTTGTGTGGCAATGGAGTTATCCCAACTGTTGGTGCGAGTCGAACATTTTTTATTTGACATGGTCAGGGCAGAACAAGTAATTCTCTACATGATTATTCAGTCTTGCCTGCTAGCAAATCATACTGGTTTGATCCATGTCTAGCAAATCATACTTGTACTAGCCAGCACATGAAAACTAAATCCATGGGTACTAGTAGGCTAGCAGCATGGTGCATTTGGTCGTTGTTGTGCATTGACAAGTGAGGAATGCTTGTGGCGTTGTCTAAAATTGTTGGATTGCCATGTTATGTTTCAGCGCTAGGAATTGTAGTTTTCTAGATGATGTTGTGTTTTGCTTATGACCTTCTTTTGCCATTTCTATTGAGAAAATTGAGTTCGTTGTTTGTGTATCCTCTTATCTTATGGCAGGAATATCGTGTCAACTGTCAATTTGGATTGTAAGCTAGACCTCAAAGCAATAGCTCTGCAAGCACGTAACGCGGAATATAATCCAAAGGTATGACGATTGGCCAGTGTGTTCTTGTGGCCATGTTTTCACTAATAAGTTTTTTTTACTTGTGTGCATCCCTGTTTTCTATGGTTATTTGTGCTACCATGTAACGCATATATAAGGCTATCATTCCCAAGGTCTTTGAATGATGTAATTCGAAGTTGCACCCAGAGTACTTTGTGTTGCATGTAAATTTTTCTGGAAAAAGGACAAGTTGTCACTGGTTTAAGAAACAAATTTAGATCTGAAAAGTTGTATTTTTAAGGCACAAATTTATTTTTCGCCCAGGGCGCAAAACTGTTCTTTTCCCCATGGTTTCAGTTTGATAGGGTAATGCTAAGGGAAGATAGTAAAGATGCACCCGCAATCAGCTTGTAACATAAATAAGAACTCATTTTCCCTACAAATGAGATCCAGCAGTTAGCAGATATCATATGTTGCTGCAGTTACCAGATAAAGCTTGACTGCAGTGGGAGTACGTTGAATTGAATGTAATGTCTTAAGCTGAATGTACGCTATTGAGTGTGCTATCCAATAATGCATCGGTGAAAGAGTAGTATACACAGAGTATGCATATTAGCAACTTGATTATCTGCGTATTTTCTGGTGATACGTCCTGTTTTATGTCACTTAGCTGTTCTGTTCCATGTCTAATGCTTTTGTTTGTTTACTCTTCACTTCATACAGCGGTTTGCTGCAGTTATCATGAGAATAAGAGAACCAAAAACTACAGCACTGATATTCGCGTCGGGTAAAATGGTATGGTCCAACTTCACTTAAGCACTTAAGCTAGTACATGTTCTTGACTATTCGAATGCCTATTTTCATGAGCTGCTGTTGCACACTTGCACTGCCACCGGTTACAATTGTATTTTTTTAGTTTTTCAATCGCCACATGTACCACATTAGTAAATTTATACCTAATTTGTACTCTTTTATAAATGCGCAAGTTAAAATTTGCATGCACAAGAAATTATGTTCTTATTTTTGGAGATAACTAATTACTCTGTTCCACTAATGGAATGAGCAGTTACCCGTAGCTTAATTTCATTGCTGTCAAGCATCATCAATATCTCTTGTTTATCCGTAATAGATGAACCCTAAAATAATGTACTCCAGTACCTGTGAAAGGATAATTTGCAATGAAAGATGACTTTGAATGTTATTTGGATCGAAATCTTTGTTCAAATAAGCTTTCTTGGTTGTCATCACTGATCTTATGGCAATTTGGCTGGAAAAAAGATATTTTTTTTTGAAGGGAGGAACTTTTGTTCTGTCTTATATTGATTGAAATGTGGGTTTCAGAGAATATCACCATGTAACCGTCCATGTTTACTTATGTTAATACAAGTCCTGTTGCAGGTATGTACTGGAGCAAAGAGCGAACAGCAGTCCAAGCTTGCAGCAAGAAAGGTATGCCATTGTTTGCTTCGATTATTTGGTCTATGCTGGCTGAGAGGTTTCTGAAGTCTAACACACAATGTTGTTCCCAGTATGCTCGTATTATTCAGAAACTTGGCTTTCCAGCTAAATTCAAGGTAACTAACTATTCCAGGCATGCATAGAGTACACCTGCGCTCTTACCAATTTCATCTCCTGAGACAGTCCTAACATTTGTGCTATATCAGGACTTCAAAATTCAGAATATTGTTGGCTCTTGTGATGTCAAATTTCCAATTAGACTGGAGGGCCTCGCATATTCTCATGGTGCTTTCTCAAGTGTAAGTCGAATGGTTCTATGTTTCTTTGAGAACCTCTGCTTGTGCATGTTGCTGTTATTCTTTTTTTTTTTTTTTGAAGTTTCATGTTGCTGTTATTCTAGAGTGTAAGTTGAATGATGTTTACCCTATTGTTTTTTTATTTTACAGTATGAGCCAGAACTTTTTCCTGGCCTGATATATCGAATGAAGCAACCGAAGATTGTTCTTCTGATTTTTGTTTCAGGCAAGATTGTCTTGACCGGGGCAAAGGTAGCAGTCATTTACTGTATATATACTTCCATTGGCTATTCTTTTCGTACATCTGAAAGACACTAAAACTGTTGTATTTCCAGGTGAGAGAGGAGACATACACTGCCTTTGAAAACATATATCCCGTACTCACAGAGTTCAGAAAAGTTCAGCAATGGTATGCACTATTATTGATAATGTTATGTTTTCTGTGCGCTAGGAACCTAGTAAAATAAGGAGATCTCTTGTTCAGTTGTTAAAGTTTGAGCATTTTGGTGGATAGTTGCACTTGATATGTGCATGTGCCATATGGTAGTGAGAAACCTTTTGGATATTTTTTATAATATAGAGCAACTGTATTGCAAATTCTTGAAGTATTTTTTTGAATTTTCAAATTCTTAAATATTACTTCCTCCTTTCCAAAATAGATGACTCAACTTTGTACTAGGAGTATGATTGTAGTTGGTCATTTAACATGTCTTGTTTTGGAGCAGCATGCTCATGCTTTTGTTTGCACTTTTAAGTTTTCTTGCATGGAGGTTGATGAGAACGTTGTTCATCTTGGGGAAAGTTGATTTCCAGTGCCTTCATCTCTCTACTTAGGTGGCGTTGCTGTGACTTAGATTTCTATATGCAATTGATGTAATAATAATACTGTCTGGTTGATTGACTTATGGCTATGCGTCCTTTTTCCTTGCAGATGTTTGGGTACATTTTAATTTTTCAGATTTGAAGTAAAACTGATTGTTTCTTGTTTGTCTCTGCTTGCAGATTAACTCACCCGATTCGCAACTACAAGGTCCCCTGGGATTTTGCCACCTTGAGAGCCGTGACTGCTAATTTTAACTGTACATATATAGTCTGGAGGAGCCCATAGCATGTTGCAATTTGATGCGAGCTTTGATGTCGTGGATGGAGGCTCGAGACGTCTTATCCATTTGGTCTCCTGATGATGATGATGATGATGATAATAGGTCTGCCTTGTGATCGACCGAAGAGTCGGCCATCACGGGTCTTAATTCCGAGTAGAGTTTATATGTGACCCGCACAGAAGACAATGTGCAACAAGGCAACTTGGGAGATGAGCTCTGTGTGCGAGTCTTTTCTGAGTACTTACGGTGAACTGCCCTGCACTGCACGGTGTAGTTTACATGCTGTAGGTACAATGATGAGAGGGCTGATGTTGTTAGACAATGTCATATTGGGCAATTACCTATGTGTGTCCCTTTTCTTTTTATTGTCGTTTGTACTCATTGTGATGTTTCAACTTGCATGACAATGAATAGCGAAAGTGTTGTATGTTGGTCTAGATTTCTTGGTTGCCCCATTGTGTTTGCTGCATACCCATGGTGCTTCCTTGCCTACTTCATTGAAGAATCAGGGTTTTCTTTTGCACGGCAGTTGAACCTTGTGCACGGTGCCAGCTCCGCTGTCGCCATCGGTCGAGCCTGAGCTGAAGACAACGGCGATGCAGGTCGAGGCGAGGCGGAGGTTTCATAGTCGAGCCTGAGCCAAAGACAGCGGCGACGAAGGTGGAGGTGAGGCGGAGGCTTCACAACTTTGCGGGCAGACGGGTTACATGGTTTCAGAGAAGGTCTGGGGCAGGGCAGGAAGGCAAGGCGCAAATGACTTTCAGCCATTGGATTTTGATCAAACGGATCAGAAGAAGTGACTGTAACATTTTTTTTTCACAGTCGGCTCATGTAGCTGACCCCTTCTTTCTTCACTGGCTTCTGCTTGTTGCCTCCAAGGCGATGATGGGTTGGATCGGCTACATGTCCACTCAGGTTCTTGGACGACATCAAGCTCTGGGTTTGCAAGGCGACCAAGGGAAAACCTTCCTCTCATCGATCTCCACCGGCAAGTCCATGAATTAGCCGCTTCAATGGTCGGTGGTGGGGAGGGGAGTCTTGGTGCCTCGGCTTCAGCTAGTAGATAGGCTTTGGTTTTAGTTCTCCCCGAGGCAGTGCTCGGATGGATGGTGGCGCTTCTTTGAGTAGTCTTTCGGACTCCGATCCTCCTCAACCTCGTCCGTCGGGTCCGATTAGACGGTGCTCCGGCGTAGATTCCTGCCAGCTCCTCACGGCGGCGAGGTTAGAGTTTTTCGTCGTGCGTATACGATGGCAAGATTTGGTGTCAGGTTCTTCAGATCGATTCAAAGGGTTCAACAACGACGACTACGGCTGCGGGATGCTAATCCTTACGGGCACGTGCACAAGGTCAAGCCGGTCCCAGTATGAGAGCGGGGATAGCGACAAGTCAGCGGCTCATTCTGACGGTAACAGTGGTTGTTCATTAGTCTGGACACCTCGATGTAATTTTTATCCTGCTTTGTACTTTTCGATGAATTTATAATGGTAGAGATCCTATTCTTTTCAAAAGAAAAAGCTTTGGGTTGGGTTTTAATAGTCGGCCGTGGTGTGGCGCCATGAGGATCAGGGCAAAGCAAGCATAGCAAGAAGGCTTTGAAGAGTCAACTCGGCGATCCGATCAACTTGCACTACATTTGGCGTGACAGCCTCAGGTGTTACTGCTAATTAATGCTGGTGCACTCGCGGCCTCAGGTGCCGGAGTTGAACTAATCGTACATACATACAGAGCCACCAGCAAAAAAAAAAAAGGGAAACAAACGGAGCCACAAGTACTACTAGTCGTAGCAGTGCGACCGCTAGTGCATGTGTTGTAATCACGTTGACCGCAGATAAGCGGCCACCTAAACCATCGACAGCGCTGCACCGGCGGCGCCCCGGCACTGCCACCGCCGGACATGCAACCGCGACCATGCATCTGATGCGCCACCGAGTCAGGCAGGCGGCGCCTCTCGTGCCTTGCGTCGCCGGTGGTCTGGTCCGGTCACTGCGCGTGCGGCGTGGGGGCGCCGGGCCCGCCGAAGTACTGGGTGCTGAGGTCGTACCGGTTGGCGGCGCCGTCCTGGCCGCCGCCGCCGTTGGACGACGACGGGGAGCCGTGCTGGTGCGCGCCGTCGTAGACGACGCGGAGGTTGGGGTCGCCCGGCTGCCACTCCACCTTCTTCTTGGCGCCGCACCGCTTGTCGCGGCACCGGAAGTAGCTCCTGCAGCACAATGCACCGCGCCGCCGCGCGCCCTTCGTTAATCGAGGTGTTGGCCGGCCGGCAGATCGACATGCATCGTTTACTTCCGTCTACCTACGACCACGTACCTGATTTTCTGGATGTTCTTGATGAACTTCTGGCCGTACTTCTTCCACTGGTACCCGTCCTCCGGCATCACCAGCGGTTGAACGCCGGCTGCCTCCGCCCAAGCTGCCTGCTGCTGCTGCTGCTCCTCCTCGTCGCCATGATGACCGCGCTCACCTCCTCCGCTCCCTCTTCAAACCAATACATAGAAATATAATTCATGGATCATCTCGCACATAAATGAATCAGCACTTGCAATTATTCTGAGCAAGAAAACAGGGGCATGCATGAATCTAGCTACCAGCCAAAATAAAAACTCGATCGAGACAACATTCGGCGAATCAGATCAGATTCAGAGCACACAAGGATTTGGAGCAGATGAAGGGAGGACGAACGAATGATTCCTACGAAAGGGACGCTTGTTTTGTTTTGCTCGGCGGCCGGCTTGGTGAAGGAGTAATACATATCCCGTGTGGATATGTTTGGAGAAACCGTAAACGAACGACCACGACAACAGATTAAGTAGGTTAGTCATATCTATGCATATGCTAATTAAGTTAACCCTAAAACCGAAATGGTTTAGCCAAAAATCAAATTTAAGATGGACATCTTCATATGCAGATCTAGAGAGAGAGAGAGGGGGGGGGGGGGGGTCATACTCATACGTTGTGGGGGGCTGTGAGGTTGAAGCCATGGCGGAAACCGACGAGGCTAGCGGGTCACCGGAGTGCTTCCATGCTCACGCTGTTGCTACTAGCTACATGAACGGATGGGGGATATTGATGCTGTGAGAGCTTCGGCTAGTTGCAGAAGAGAGTGTATATATATACACAAGAGAGAGAGGGGTGGGGAGTGGGTGTGTGTGTCGAGGGATCGGAGTACTAGCTACCAGTGGATGAGAAGCTTTGGGGTATCAATCGAGGTTATTTTGTTCAAATGGAAGCTTCAAGGATGCAACTTGCGCGTGTTAACGTCGTCTGAGACCAAGAAAACTTTGGGTCACACGCTCTGTCCTACCCTAATTAAGCTACCCAGCTGATTCAGCAAAATTAGCTACCGTGATGCAGTGCACGTACTACTATTTACCAAATTTACATCTCGGGCCCTAGTTTCAAGTGCGCTACTAGTGATTATATATAGCTTAGTGATTCCCGCGGACAAAAATTAATATATAGCTTAGTGAAATCAATCTATGTCAAAAAAAATATTGTTATTGCCGATTCGAAATCCGCAGCCATCTGATCAAGTTTAATTTTCAATAATTTTGTAAAAAATAGAAACGAATCATTTTATAAGCACTGAGCACAAAGTACATACACACGCGCACGCACGCAGTAAACCAAATTTTTTAGTTGCAGGCTTGCAGTAAATGAAAAATCTTGATGTGGCCTCGCTATCAACGGGTCTACTTCGTTTGGGAGGAGTCCAAAAATATTACCCAGAAGAATTGATCCAGAAAACATAGATAATGCTGCATCCATTGAACCAGGCAAGGCAACTAGAGCTAGCCATATGTTAATTGGCAAGTGGTGCCACTGCGTGATGTGATCACCTCACATAAAATATATAGAGACTCGTGGATGCATGGCATGCAAATTCACCCACGGATCACACGGAGGATTGATTCACTGCCGTGACGGCGACTTTAACTCCGTTAGCGCACGCCCGTACTCATCAGCGGCCTGACGTCGGCCGCGGTGCGTCAGGTCAGGGAACCTTTCCTGCATGCATGGCGCGCGCTCGCTTGTTCCGCGAAGCTGCCTCGGCGCTCAGTTCGGCCGATTAGTTTGGTGTGATGCTGGCGCTGGATTCAACGGGCTTCGCTTCACCTTCGATGCTGCCCACATGGAGCTTCCTTCCTCTTGTCTTGGTAAAAAAAAAAAAATCTTATTCTACATGTACTCCTGTGGTTAGCCGCTGTGGATGATGAAAACAAACTGTTACACTAGTTATTTAGGCTCACGTGTGTGTCCCTTGCTAGATCAATATTTTGATCAATATAATATGAGTTATATATATTATAAAACTAATATCATTAAAAAATGTCCTGTTTTTAATGGTATAACTTTTGTGGATATACAATTTGTTTTGCATTAGGTGACCATAAACGAGCAGACATCTTCGACCTCTCCAAGATCTGCAAAATCTTAGCTATCATGCAATTATTAGCACAATTAGTAGATCCGATCTAGATACTCTGTCTAGATTGTCCATCCACAACTCGAGTTGACTGCCAGCTCGCTGAGTACATCTTGTACATCGATCCCCTAAAATTTAGAGGAGTAAAAATGACCGAGTATTACTTTGTCGAGTACTTTTACTCTAAATTTTGATCGTCTCTAACCGATCTCCTAAATTTAGCGGAGTAAAATTTTGTTTGGCTTATACATTTCGTCGAACACTTACTATGCCGCGGGCAACAATGATGGTGACCATGCCGGCAACACCGAAGAGCACGTCGGACACGCGTGAGCCGACTGCAGCACCGCCATGCTCCCAAATTGACAGATCCCTTTAAATAAACGCAAACAATTAATTCCCTCACAAACAGGGGCGGAGCCAGACTAGCATCGGGCCCCGGGCCTGCTTCATTGCCACAGTGAATAACATTGATCAACAGTGTAAAAATGCTACAGTCTACAAAGGGATAAATCCTCATGCCCCCGGCCCGGGCCCCCCTGGCCTGGGGCCTGTCTCCGCCAATGCTCACAAACGGGTTCCGCGGCCAGTGATTGGTCAGATGTTGACGGCGTAGAGCTTGACGAGTTCCGTGGTGGCTTCGCTGTCGGTGAAGAGCACCTCGTCGGAGTTGAGCATGCCTTGGTACATCAGAAGGTTCTTGTAGTACCGTTGTCGAACTTGAATGTCGTCATGCGGTCCAGGAAGAAGAGGTTCTGGTCGCCGAGGTGGCCTTCACACGAAGGAGGTTTTTACTCCAACCAACCGCGGGTGAGTACATTTGTTCCTCTGAGAGGCCGTGAAGTAAAATTTTAACACCTCTGACCATTTTAGGGGATTGGATAGGTGCCGGTTAGAGGAGAAAAGGTGAAAATTTACTCATGTAAAGCTTTTTGTGATATAATCATATCCAAGCAGTAGCATGATTGTTACTCACATAGCGAGGGTCTGAACCTCGGTAAAACTAATCTCGTGTGTTTATCTGATAACCTGAGGTGACGTCTCTTTGTCCCACTGTTTCAAGTTAATTGAAATTGTAGATTAGTCTTAAGTCAAACTTCCTTTAAGTTGACCAAAATATATAGAAAACATATATATTATGAGAAAAAAAAAACTATAACAATTTAGTGAAACTATAGAATTCTGGTGGCGCCGAATCAAGATCAGTGTACAGCAAATTAAATGGGATATGGATGCATCGGTCGATTATCTGTCCATCATTGACCTTCCGTTCATGGAAACTTTTCTTGTTATAGCCTTCATAAAACATGGGTGGTCTGGAGGGGGATCGCTGGATTACTGCCATTGCCCGGTTGACCACTGACGTCCAGCTCTACGAATTCCTCGACATTTGGCAGCTTCTACAGACCACCGGCATTGACCCCTCCCGTCCAGACTCCATCCGCTGGAACTGGACGGGTTCAGGGAAATACTCCAGCAAGTCTGCCTGCCATGCAGTTCTCTGGTCGCTTGGTGCCTTTCCACTTTGCTAAGGTTTGGAAAGCACAGGCCACCCCCAAATGCAAGCTCTTCGCCTGGCTTGTCCTGCATGGAAGGATCCTCACGGCGGAAAACCTGGCAATCCGTGGATGGCCACACAATCCGATATGCCGCCTTTGCATGGCATCCAATGAGACGGACACTCATCTCTGTAAAGATTGCCCCTTCTCGCAGGCGGTCTGGAGGAGCGTCAACACAACGGAGGGAATGCCTAACCCGAGCCCACCGGACGATGGAACCTCCATCAACACGTGGTGGGAGGGCTTTCTTGCCAGTGTTCCAGCTGAGAACAGGCGGGAGCGTAGTGGAGCCATGATTTACACGCTCTGGAACATCTGGAAGGAGAGGAACCGTCGGGTTTTCATCGGCAAGAGGTTGACCTACCAAGAAGTTGCCCATCTAGCCTTGACAGATATTCGCTTGCACAGATCCAGTTGCTTTCTCTTTCGCGAGTAATCCGCATGCCGATGATGGTTGGGAGGCTCTCCCCCGCCGCCCGAATCTTATAGGAAAAGCCTTGTGTAAACTATTGTAACACTCACTCTTCTTCTAATTGAAAGGCAGCGCTCTTGCCAGTTTCTCGAAAAAAAAAACCCTACGTGTTGCTTTTCTTTGGGTCTCAATAGAGTACCTCTACCGCGGCGGCGTCGGTGGGAAGAAAGCAAGCGGCCCGTTTCGTCGTTGCTGCCATGCCGCGCGTTTTTCTGCATAGAGGCCGACGATGGAGAGAAAACTCCGCCGATGGAGTCCAGTCGTCGGGGTCGTCAAGCAGAGGTGTCGGCTTCGGCTCCCTCCCCGCGGGCCGGCGACGCCACATAATGCCAGTGCAGCGGCCAGAGTGACAACAAGGTGGCTGGGAGGGATAGATGCCGGCAAGATGGTGTGCAGTCGTCGGGGTCGTCAAGCAGAGGTGTCGGCTTCTGCATGCTCCCTCGGTTCCTCGGGCCGGCGACGCCACATAACGCCAGTGCCGCGGCCGGAGTGACAACAAGGTGGCTGGGATAGATGCCGGCAACATGGTGTGCGACGGTTGATTGAGTTGTGATTCTTCAGCGCATGCAAGACGGCGATAGTATATATCCTCGCGGCTAGGTAAGGTAAGGTTGCGGGTCGTACTGCAGCAACTTGCATGCCGACTCCTCCATCTTCCGGCGAAAGGTCGGGTCAGAGTGTTGATGAATGATGTAGCAACTGGATGGACGAGGAATGAATGGTGTGAGGCGTCCATTGAGCTTGGACGAACCTGGTCGGTGTTGGCGCAAGAAGGCGGCGACTTGGGGAAAATCTAGCAGTACGTGCTTCAGTGACAGCCAAAGAATGCGTTTCCTACTTTTCTTGGAGTAGAACTATCGTTGACTACGCTGTTGGTGACAGCCGACATTGGGCAGTACGGAAGGGACAGTGACGGGGAGAACATTCTTCAGCTGACTTGTGGCGTTGTGCGCGTGGGTGCTTTGAAACGAGAGCAGCATGTATGTACGCAAGCTTATGAAGATTCAGATTTTCATTTTTCCTACTTTCACATTGTTGGATGAAGTGGATGCATGTAAACCTCTGGATTAAAAAAATTGTCTATTAGAACATATATACATATGCACATTTTAAATCAAAAAACAAATGGAACTTCACGCAACTATAACTATGATAAAAAAGAAATGAACAAAACTTTTCCCAACATGAAATGGACAAAAGCACCACAATGCTTGAGCATTCATGTATAGCAAAGTTTGTCTGAATTGAGTATTTTTTTTCTTGGCGACTTAGGAATAACGATTGAGAAATTTTAATAAGCATCACTCGTTAATGGTTTATTGTTTTAAAATGTGTGATCAAACAATTGGACTGTTTCTGTTCTACAACTAAAGTTGCACACAACTTTGTTTTTTATGCAATGTCAAGTTTCCTGATGTGAAAGGGGACAGTCGACCCCCCTCCCCCCCCCCCTAAAACTTTAACAACGCAGTTTAGGAGACTAATTGTATCATCTGGATTAGATTCGTTTTCGGAGTGACCTGGTTTTTTTAGAGCGCTTGGATTAGATTTGATTTTTTTAGCAAATCCTTGGATGATTAGCATACGTTGTACAGCCGTATAGACTCGGTTTGGAAGTAAACACACCCCTTCTCACAACTCAAACGGAAACCCGAATGGTAAGTGCCACACGTGTGGCACGAAGTAACACCGCCCTGACATTTTTACAACTAAAACTGTCATCCGAAAAAACTAAAACCCCAAAAAACCGAAACTTGCCATGCTTCACAACTAAAGTTGCCATTCCTGGGTAACTAAAGTTGCCTTCTAAAAACGTCAGGGCGGAATTGCTTCGTGCCACACGAGTAGCACTTATCAGAGTCCAACAAAAAGGCCCATGGTAGCCCACATCACCTTACTATTGGATTGATCTGTCGGTTTAAAAGGAAAAGACAAGGTCAAATAACCATAAAAGAGAAAGAAAAGGGGAGGCCCACGAACCAATGTTCTGGACCCCCTCATACATAATGATAGCGCCCTACTGAGGGTTTAGGTCCCCTGCCGTACAACTGCTCATATAAGAGGAAAGGGGGGCTTTCGGGAACATTTAGTACACACATTCAGATAACGTTCCCTAGCCCTCAAAAGTCTACCTCAATCCGATCTGGGGGAGCCGCTGCAACAGTGGGAAGACCTAGCCATCCCGCCGCCATTTCTGGACAGTGCGGTGGCGGCCTGAGGGGATTAGGACATACAAGAGGACATTTACTTTGACTACATCATTGATTCATCTCGCCTGCACTGAGCAGGCGATCATGTCAACTTCTATGACTCGTGATGATCCCTAAACCCTTCTATGTTTTCGTTTAAGGTGTTCTATATGCAATCAGATCATGTTCATGGCATCCTAGTGATGCAAATAATCTAACACTTCCGTTCTTCTCTCACACAAAACAAATATTCAACGTCGTCGTTGCTGGTTGTGCTAGCTCCAGCATGCCCCCATCTACCAGGCTAAACTGCCCCCAACTTGCAATGACCCCATTTATAGCACACAGTTGCGCTAAAAGGAATGTCTGATCCCTCCATCTTCCTTCCGGTGAAAGGTCGGGTCAAAGTATAGCAACGGGAGTGGGAAGGAATTAATGGCGACACGCCCATTGAGCTTGATCGGGCGAATCCAGTTGGTTGGTGCTGGCACAAGAAGGCATGGAAGCGACTTAGAGGGAAAACCAGCGGTAGCAAAGCTTGGCTCGATCAGTGATAGCCAAGGAGCACTTTCACTACTTTTCTTTGAGTAGAACTCGCATTGACTACTTTGTTAGTGACGACCGCACTACACTATACAAGGCAAACTTGTACTAGCACGGAAGAAACAATGACGGGATCTTGATCAATAATATTCAGCCATGAGAGCTGACTTCATGTGCGCGTGGGTGCTTTGAAATGAGAACAACATGTGGATGCACGGATCACGAAGAATAAGATTTTTTTAAGTTTCACTTTTCTTTCAGAATAGTTTCACATTGTTGAATTAAGTGGATATATGTTTGCCTCTAGATAGAAATATGTCCATCAGAGTAGCACACAATTTAGCAAGCATGCTTTGCATCAAAAATTGACAAGACACTTCGCCATTCGCCCAACTACAACTATGATAAGAAATGAACGGGTAACTTTTCTAAACATGAACGAATGAATGAATGAGATAGATTAAAGCACCACAATGCTCGACTTGATCACTTATCTTCGTTGATGGGTGCCCCTGGTAGCCAACAAAGAGATAAATTAGGAGCGATAAATTGGGAGAGACTGCGGCTGCCTCATCTTGAGCTGCACCATTTGGAGGATGCCTTTAGTATGGATGAGTTAAAGGAGGCTATTTTTGTGTGTCTTGTAGACAAGGCATCGGGCCCCGATGTATTCACGGGGGCTTTTTACACGTGCTACTGGGACATTGTTTGCCTTGACTTATTGCATGCCGTCTGCCGGTTGCATCTGCTGAGAGGAAATTCTTGGCATCTGCTCAATACTGCCAATATGGTTCTCATCCGAAAGAAGGAGGACCCGAGCTCGACATTAGACTACCGGTCAATCAGTCTGATGCATAGCATCGCTAAGATCCTATGCAAGATGTTGGCAAATAGGCTTTCCCCCCATCTTCATAAGCTGGTCTCCCTGAGCCAAAGGTCATTCATGAAGAAGAGATGTAGGTCCGTTCGGTTTGAGCCCCAATTGGCCCAACCAAAAAATTGGCATGACCAAAGCAAGGGCATGACCATAATTTTGGAAAGTGGTTGTTGTTTCGATTGTGACCATTGTACCTGCCAAAATTGTGATAAGTTTGTTAGCCCTTTGTTTGGTTTACAACCAACTAAGTTGGTTGACATTTAATCTCCATTCAGTTCTTAAAATAAGCCCAACACAAAAAACTAATACATGTGTTCAAAAAACTTCATTAACTAAAATACTGAGTAGTTCTGAGGCAACGAATAAGCGACTATTGAATTGGACAAAAACATGATTATGTACACATAATTAAATATACACTTAATTTTATTCAACCGGCTAATGTATACGACGCAATGTGTTTGCTCCCTTACCCAGTTAATCCAACACATTGCTCGCATTAAGTCTACAACACCATCCGAGGCCGCAGAGTGGGCAAGTTGGACACCAATTTTTTGCTGAATGATTTGTCCGCCCTCCGCGTGCCCGTGCGTTAGCGAAAAAAGAACGACATTATTGTTGGCGAGCTGAGCGAGGCAAAACTTTCATATTAATCCAAGCAAAGGCCAAATCTCACGGGCTAGGCAAAAAATTCACAATGTGAGCGTTGGTTGTGAACTAAACAGCCCCGTATCCGGGACAACTTTTTATATGTGCAAAATGTGATCAAAGAGGCTCACATAAAGAAACAACCTCTGGTTTTTTCTAAAGCTAAACATTGCAAAGGCCTTTGACTTCGTCAGATGGCCCTATCTGCTCGCTCGATGTGTTGTGTGCCTTTGATTATGCCGAGAAACTAATACAACTGATGATATTGAACAAAAACATGAGGGTCCTAGTTTAGAAACAGGGGATCTCAACAAATTTGGGACACGGGGCGAAAAAAAATCCATTTTTTATACCAAACTTTTATAATCATTTAATCTTATTTTTATATTTCTATAATGATGAGTGTACTTATTATTACTTAGTTGGTATAATTAGCGTCATAGTTTGGTATGGTTAACAAACGTTTTTCATTATCAAATGACATATGTAACTGGAAACTTATGTTTATGGAAATTTAAATCATGTGATGTAACGGAAGTTATGTTGAATTATTTTCCCTTAGTTTCATAATTATATAATGCATACATACATATTTGTATGCAGATGTTCGTTTGTGTTCTAATTTCATTAAATATCATGGTAGATGTATGTAGATGTGTAACTAATATGTTAATAGTCCTTTCTAGTGTATTAGTAGGTGAGCATATTTCCAGAACCTTGTAAGGTATAAATTGTGACATTTGCAGATGTGTTGCGCATTAGATTCGGTAATAAGTTCAATATATGCTTGGTGTTGAAATAGCATCGGTTACGGATGAACATAAACATATTGCCCATTCATCTTTACATACATACAATTTGTTTAATTGGTATGCTCATCTAATGTTTGTTTTCATATGGTGTATACATGAGCTCCTGGCAACTTTTAATATAAAAGGTTTTGTATAAATTAAAGATAAAAATCTAGTTAACATAAATTTTGTTTTGGTGATCGCTGTCAGAAACAGTGAGGCTCTGATTTGTTTGCTAGTGCACACAGAAGGAAATAGTCCCTGAAGTGTCGATAAGATTGACATAATCTTCCGAGAAGTTTGCTATAAACTTCAGTGGAAGTATTCTATGATGTAGTGAAGATTAACAGATTCCGAGGAGTTTGATTCCGAGAAACTTGCGTGTTGGAGATGGCCCTAAAAGTTGTTGCTGATGTGAAGCAATTGCTATGTGAGATGCCCGAGAAGAAATGACTGTAGGCGTGAAGAATGAAGACGAAGTGAAGACATAGCATTTTTTTTTTCCGTTTCATTTTCTTCGTTGAGTCATAAGACCTTGATTGAAATATAAAAATTAGGGAGAGAGGGTCTCCCTGACGAAGGCCTTGCTTGCTACAAAAACGCAAAGCAAGCTCTCCATTCACCAAGATACTAGAGGAGGTGGATGACCATAACAGAGCAATCAGGTCACACCATCGCTGACCGAACCCCAACATGGGCATGAGCTCGAGCAGGTAACTACAAGGCGCATTATCAAAAGCACTCGCAATATCCAATTTCAGCAGCAAAGCCAACTCTTTGTTCTTGTGTATCTTCTCCAAAGCATTTCTGATATAAAGAAAGTTTTCTTCGATCGAGCAACCGTTGGCTTTTATTGTTCAGAAGGGAGCATGTGTGCTCAAGATCAAAAGAGCATTTTAGGTAACTATGTCCCTTTTTTTCTTTTTGTCGTAGTATGTACTCCTTGAGATGTTTCAACTTGCACGAGAATGGATGGCGAAAATTATTGTGTGTGTTGCTAGACTTCTTGGTTGCCCGTGCTCTTGAAAAAAAAGACTTCTTGGTCGCCCCATTGTGTTTGTTGTATACCCGTGGTGTTTGATTGAAGAACCTTGTGCAGTGCCACCCTAGGGTGAGACTGGTAGATGTGATGTCGCCATTTGGTCGAGCTCGAGCCAAACAAAAACGCTTTGAAGAGTCAACTCAACGATCTGATCCACCTGTAGTACTACTTTTTAATAAATTATCCACCTGTAGTACTAGTAGTGGTATAGTAGGAGTATTATTTTAAAAAAGGATTACATTTGGTGTGACAGCCACCCTCAGGCAGTGGTGGATCCAGGATCCAGGCCGGGGGGCCTGGGCCCGGGACGTGAAATAGAAAACCTTCGTTAACAGCAGCATATTATGCACTGTAGATACACTGCAGCACCACTGTAGCAGCATGGGCCTTTGTCTTGAACCAATCCTGCCTCCGCCCCTGCCCTCAGGTGTGTTACTGCTAATTAATAGTGATGCACTCGCGCAACGAGAGATAGAGAGGATGTCCCTACGTACGTCTCCAGGTCTTCGCCTCGTGCCCTCGCGCGAGAGCGGCCAGGAACCGACGCCTCCTGCTGGCGCCGCCATAGATCGCTTTGTCTTTCATGCTGCCAGGTCACGGAGATGCAGTGGATCTCGGCTCTTACGGGTGGGAGGGCTCTCCTATATCGTTTTTAGGTGTTTTTTCATGTTCGTCTAGGGTTTGTGTTCTGTTCAAGAATACAGAACGGTGATGGCTTTTTGATGTTGGAGTAAGGTTTTCCCCTTCTATGCCCCGTTCTGGACTTCTGGTGATGTGTCTAGCCTGTGGTGGAGCTACAGTCATTTGTCTGGGCGGGCCAAAACGTATGGTGAAGTTTACGCCGCCGCTTTGATTGCTTTTCGAGAGATCAATCCCTCATTGCATCCCCGTGTTCCTCGTTGTCGCTTCCTTTAGGTGTATCCACCATGTACACATCATGAGATGAGGTGGCTGTCCAATGCCCAATAGGCGTTGGTTCATATGCGTCTCCTGCATCGTCGTCCATACCGTCGATGTCTTCGGAGTCGAAATTGAGCACGTCGTTTAAATTATCGACGGTGGCTACCAAATGGGTGGTGGGTGGGTTTTGAATTTCTTCATCATCCGTATCCCAATCTTGCTGACCGTAGTCCGGCCAGGGCTCTCCTGATAAAGAGAGAGACTTTAGCGACTTCAGGATGTCGCCGAAGGGCGAGTGCTGAAAGATGTTTGCGACGGTGAACTCCATGATCGGCGCCTAATCGGATTCGACTGGCAGGCGCGCGGAGGGCTCGGAGTCCGGAGAGGAATCCGGCTCCTCGGAGTCACGGGTCATGCAGAGTGCGGGGCTGGTGTTTGGCTCGATCACCTTTGAGATCGCAGCCCCGAGGTGGTGTCCAACCACTCGTCCTCGATCGGCGCGGTAGGCTCCGAATTGAGGGTCGGAACCAATGCGCGTGCGGCCTCCAGGACACTGTTCGGTGGTAGAGCTAGATCATGCCCATCGAGACAGTGCGGCGCGCTTGGCTGTGGGTCGAATCTGTCGAAGATCAAGTCCCCGCAGATGTCAGCCGTGTAGTTTAAACTTCCAAATCTGACCTGATGGCCAGGGGCGTAGCTTTCGATCTGCTCCAGGTGGCCAAGCGAATTGGCCCGCAGTGCGAAGCCGCCGAAGACGAAGATCTGCCCGGGGAGAAAAGTTGATGATCAAAGGAGCCATCGGGCCTAAAGGCGATGACACAGAGGAACTCTCAATGAAAGCACCAATGTCGGTGTCAAAACCGGCGGATCTCGGGTAGGGGGTCCCGAACTGTGCGTCTAGGCGGATGGTAACAGGAGACAAGGGACACAATGTTTTACCCAGGTTCGGGCCCTCTTGATGGAGGTAAAATCCTACGTCCTTCTTGATTAATATTGATGATATGGGTAGTACAAGAGTAGATCTGCCACGAGATCAAGGAGGCTAAACCCTAGAAGCTAGCCTATAGTATGATTGTTGTATGTTGGGGTTCTTCTATGGACTAAAACCCTCCGGTTTATATAGACACCGGAGAGGGTTAGGGTTACACAAAGTCGGTTACAATGGTAGGAGATCTGAATATCCGCATCGCCAAGCTTGCCTTCCACGTCAAGGAAAGTCCCATCCGGACACGGGACGAAGTCTTCAATCTTGTATCTTCATATCGAGGAGTCCGGCTGAAGGTATAGTCCGGCTGCCCGGACACCCCTAATCCAGGACTCCCTCAGCGGGCCAAAATGGACTGGGTTAAGAAGTATGTTGAAATTTTGCTCTTACAGCCTAGATTGTGCACTAGTCTTGACTGAAATCTTATGTGGCTGGGCGGGACATCGCCTGGTTTGGCCCAGCCGTAGCTCCGCCACTATGTCTAGCATTATCAGAGGGCGTGTGGAGATTTGTCTTCGACGAATCTAGCGGGATTTGGTCGGCGTTTGTCTTTAGTGGATCCACTTGGATCCGGTCTTTGTTCATATGTGTTCGTGTGTCTTGAGGTTAGATCTTTCAGGTCTACGCTGATGGAGGGGCGATGACGGCGGCACGCATTCGGCTCGGTCTAGTGATTGTAGTTGTTGCTAGGTGGTCTACTGTAACACCCCAGATATAACTTGCCATATTTGTAACTCTAACTCTTGCCATTTTCGGCAATGTGATATGATATTCCCTCGTGGTTGGGTTCTTCTTCGTTTTGCATTTTGTCCTTGTCATGCATTTCATGTCATGTCATCATGTGCATCGCATTCGCATACGTGTTCGTCTCATGAATCCGAGCATTTTCCCCGTTGTCCGTTTTGCAATCCGGCGCTCCTATGTTCCTCGGCGTCCCCTTTTACCTTTTTTTTCGTGAGTGGGTATTAAACTTTCTCGGAATGGACCAAGGTTTGTCAAGCGGCCTTGGTATAGCACCGGTAGACCGCCTGTCAAGTTTCGGGTCATTCGGAGGTTGTTTGATACTCCAACGGTTAACCGGGTAACCGTGAAAGCCTCTTTTGGGTTGCAGCCGAAAACCCCTCCAAAACAGCCCAATAACCCATCTAAGCCACTCCCATGCCCATCGTCGTTCGATCACGATCGTGTGGGCGAAAACCGTGCTCAATTTGGAGCCTCCTAGCCCCTCCTACCTATAAATATACCCTCTCCCCTGAAATCCCGGATCAATTCCACCCCTAAACCCTAGTCCCGCTCCCTCTCCGCCGCCGGACACGTCCGCCACCTCCGCCCCAGTGAATCCGCCGCCGCCACGTGGCCTCTCCGCCGCCCCCGCGCCGCCGGCCCGCGCGGCCCGCTCCCGGCCCCCGCGGCCCGAGCCGCCGCCCGCCGCGCGCCAGCGCCCCACCGCCTCTGCGCGCCGCCCCGCCGCCGCCGCCCGTCCGCGCCTCCGCCGTGCCGTGCCTCGCGCCGCCCGCCTCCGCCGCCCCGAGCTCCCTCCGCCGCCGACGCGCCGTCGCCCGCCTCCGCCGCGGCCGGATCCGGCCTCCCCGGGCCCCAATCCGCCATTCCCCGTCCGTCCTCCCTCCTCTCCGGCAGGTCTCCGGCGAGCTCGCGCGTCGCCTCGGTTCGCGTGCCCGAACCCTAGATCTGGAATAACTTGTTGCATACTGCTCCGTTTCATGCGTGTAGCATATCAAATTGTTCGCCACGATGAGTATATCATTTCATATCAGTGCATCATTTTCATTTGAGCTCATCTTGATGCCCGAAATTATGTTAGAAGAGGGATATGTGATGTTAGTTTCAGATCTGTTTCAGTAGATGCACTTTTGTCATTTTTGCCATGATTGATGTGTGCATCCTATGAACTGGAGTCCTACATGTGTTTTGTAATATGCCATGCCATCTTTATAGGGGTGTATGCCATGTATTTTTGTGATCTTTGTGGTGACTAGCACAAGCATGCAAACTAGGGTACATAATGTTGCTGATTTCAGGGACTTAGTAATTTCACTAAGTCATTCCCTGCTGTTATTTTTATGCCATGTGTTCATGTTGTTTCAGAGAGATCTATGCCTCTTTTGAGCATGATCAGTAAGGGTGTTTTGAACATATGGATGTTCTATATCCATCCATGCCTTTGTTTGTAATTATTGAGTGCCATAGCTTGAGTCAATCGAGCTCTACTTTTGCTATAAAATGTTACTGGCAGATTGTTTACATGTTATTCGATTTTGCCAAGCTTGTTGTAGTTGATTCTTGCAAGCTATGATGTTGTTCTTGCCATGACTAGCTTCTATGTCATGTCTTCTTGATGGATGTATGCTTAGTTTATCATGAAAAGCTCTGTAGTGAGTGCATCGAGCTCGTAAACATGCCTACTTGTTATCTGTTTTTGACATGTCCAGTTTTCTGCCAAGTCTGAAAACTGTAACGAAACTTGCTTAATTGACATGGGTGTTATTGTATTTTCTGGACCTTTTTGGCTCATGGTCATTAAGGGACTTTTGTTCTATGCTTTTAGTAGATTCATGCCATGCCATATTTTGCTATGTCCTGTTCCTGTAGCAGGTTGTTTGCTTGCTCTAAACAGGTCATCCTGATGTTAATTTCTGGCATGCTGTTGATTTCACCAAGTCTGTGAAGCTGATATGTTTTGCATTTTTGCCATGCTTGTTTGAACCTGTTGTGATGCGATTTAGCCGTAGCTCAGTGTTCATCTTTTGTCGAGCATCTTGAGTAGATCTCTGCCCTATGCTTTGCTGATATGTTTGGGTGCAGTAGCTTAATTTCTTGTTGCATGCTAAGTGTCATCATACTGTTAAACGCAGAAATATGTCATTCTTGTTTTGCTTGTCATTTGCAAACCGTGCATCCGATTCCGGTGATCTTTATATCGATTTCAACCGAAATCACCTCACCTTTCCAGTGGCATACTTGGTTTGCCAAGATTATGCCTTGTTCATCTTTTTCCCTCCGGAGCACGCATATGCATTGCATCCCACATCTCGCATATCATGCCATGTTTTGCATCATGTTGTTTGCGCATTGCATCATGGTTGATAGTTGTTCCGTTGCTTGTGTTCTTGTTTTTGGTAGAGCCGGGAGACGAGTACGTGAACGAGGAACCTGTTGAGAACGCTTACGAGGACCAAGCTTTCGACAACTCTGAGAACCTTGCAGGCAAGATGACCATACCCTCGAAATCACTTCTATCTTTGCTTGCTAGATGCTCGCTCTTTTGCTATGCCTATGCTGCGATACCTACCACTTGCTATATTATGCCACCCATATTGCCATGTCAAACCTCTAACCATCCTTTCCTAGCAAACCGTTGATTGGCTATGTTACTGCTTTGCTCAGCCCCTCTTATAGCGTTGCTAGTTGCAGGTGAAGATGAAGTTTATTCCTTGTTGGAACAGGGAGATGTTGTTCCTTGTTGGAACATGTTTACTTGTTGGGATATCACGATATATCTTATTTAATCAATGCATATATATACTTGGTAAAGGGTGGAAGGCTCGGCCTTATGCCTAGTTTGCGTTCCTTACACGGTTGGGTGATTTATGGGATCCCCTTGACAGTTCGCTTTGAATAAGACTCCTCCAGCAAGGCCCAACTTTGGTTTTACCATTTGCCACCTAAGCCTTTTTCCCCCGGGTTTTCGCGAGCCCGAGGGTCATCTTTATTTTTAACCCTCGGGCCAGTTCTCCTTCGATTGCTGGTCCAAACCGAGCGATGTCCGGCGCCCCTTGGGCAACCAGGGTCTATGCCAACCCGACGTCTGGCTCATCCGGTGTGCCCTGAGAACGAGATATGTGCAGCTCCTATCAGGATTTGTCGGCACATCCGGGCGGCTTTGCTGGACTTGTTTTATTACTGTCGAAATGTCTTGTAGTCCGGGATTCCGAGACTGATCGGGTCTTCCCGGTAGAAGGAATATCCTTCGTTGACCGTGAGAGCTTATAATGGGCTAAGTTGGGACACCCCTGCAGGGTATTATCTTTCGAAAGCCGTGCCCGCGGTTATGAGGCAGATGGGAATTTGTTGATGTCCGGTTGTAGAAAACCCGAAGTTGACCTTAATTAAAACACGTCAACCGCGTGTGTAACCGTGATGGTCTCTTCTCGGCGGAGTCCGGAAAGTGAACACGGTGTTGGAGTTATGTCTGACGTAGGTTGTTCTAGGATCACCTCTTGATCACTTCTAGTTTCACGACCGTGCTTTGCTTCTCTTCTCGCTCTCTTTTGCGTGTTAGCCACCATATATGCTAGTCGCTTGCTGCAGCTCCACCTCACAACCCTATCCTACCTTTAAGCTTAAATAGTCTTGATCTCGCGGGTGTGAGATTGCTGAGTCCCCGTGACTCACAGATTTCTACCAAAACAATTGCAGGTGCCGACGATGCCAGTGCAGATGACGCTTCCGAGCTCAAGTGGGAGTTCGACGAGGAACGTGGTCGTTACTATGTGTCTTTTCCTGATGATCAGTAGTGGAGCCCAGTTGGGACGATAGGGGATCTGTGTAGCATTTGGGGTAGTCTTCTTTCATTTTGGTTCCGTAGTCGGACCTTGAGTGTAATCTGGATGATGAATGTTTATTTATGTATTGTGTGAAGTGGCGACTGTAAGCCAACTATGTATCTCTTTCCCTTATGTATTACATGGGTTGTGTGAAGATTACCTCACTTGCGACATTGCTTTCAATGCGGTTATGCCTCTAAGTCGTGCTTCGACACGTGGGAGATATAGCCGCATCGAGGGCGTTACAAGTTGGTAATCAGAGCCTTCCCCGACCTTAGGAGCCTCCACTGATTGATCATTTTTAGCGGCCGAGTTGTGTCTAGAAAAAATGTTTTGAGTCATTTAGGAATTATGTATCGGAGAGTTTAGGAATTCTTTTTACTTCCCAGTCTCCTCATCGCTCTAGTAAGGCATCCTGACGTAGAGTTTTTACTCTTCTCTTCTCAAATTTCACAAAAAAAATTAGGATCACGCGGGTATCTTAGAATTGTTACGATGGTTTTGTGATGACAACATTGTCTTGGTGCCTCCTGTCAGCAGGGGTTTAGTGGAGGTGTCCCGGGGAGTTGAGCTCCGAGGTGTTGTCGTCATAATTTTATCGTTGCAGTTCTGGAATACCTGAGTTTAGTACGCCGACATCGAAAATCTCTTTTGTACAGTTGTTGGTGAGATAACCCTGATAGCCCAGTACTGAGGCGAGTGCGGGAGTATTGCCATAACTCGTATAACGGATGTTTTTTCGAAGGTTGAGGTAGACGATTTCCGAAGGTTTATTGGTTATGTGTTGAAGGATGGATACAGCTGGATCTAGGTATTGTTAGTTTGGGTGATATATTTTGTGTCCCATGTATCCCCAACACCTGATTGCATAACCAGAAAGTTTCGGGAGTTTATAAGTGGGAATTCAAGTAGCTCCTAGAATATCTTTTCAACAGACACATGATACGATATGGGATCTATCATATGTTTGTTCCGGCTTATTCTACAAGCCAATCCTTTGTTTTGTTTTCAGTTGTGATATTCGAGTTGTTTCGAGGCAGATGGTGATTCCATACCTTTATATAAGTGGCTTCTCAGCTTATGGAAGTGTGATGCTTTACTTTGGAATTCATTCGTTCATCCTTGTTCGAATGTTTATTGTGAAGACTATATGTTGCAATTTCGATCCTTTGATTCAGCTTGAATATATGTCTTTCAAGATGCTAATGGATGTCACCCTCTTCAGGATGGCTCCGCCAACGCGTCAGAATCCGGAACGCAATGAAGGAAGTCAGGCTAACCCTCCGGCACCACCTCCGCCTCCGGAGGCATGGCAAGCCTTGATGACAGCCACCAATGCCAACGCTCAGATTTTGATTCAGCTCTTACAAGATCGCAACCAAGGGCAAGGTAATCAGGGAAATCAAGGCCAAGGCAACAATCAGCCGCATTTTGCTACCCTCAATTAGTTCCTTGCAAATCAGCCAAAGACTTTCAGCTACTGTGTCGAGGCCACAGACGCCGATGATTGGCTCGTGGACATCAACAAGCACTTCGAATGCAGCAATGTCAGACCTGAGGACTTTGTCAAGTTTGCCTCTCTTCAACTCAAGGATCAAGCTGCTGAGTGGTTCCAACAATACAAAGATTCCAGAGGAGGTCGTGTGATTACCTGGGATGATTTCCGCCGTGACTTCAAAGCTCATCACATTCCAGAAAGTGTTGTTGAGAGTAAGCGTGAGGAGTTCCGCAATCTCAAGCAAGGCAACATGTCTGTGTATCAATACAACACTCAGTTCCAGAAGCTCTCTCGTTTCGCGAAGCAAGACATCCCTGATGAGAAGAGCATGATTTACCAATTCAGGCGTGGCCTCAGAGAAGATCTGCAACTAGCTCTCGTGCTTTTTGAGCCGTTAAAGTATGATGAATTCTACAACATGGCATTGAAACAAGAAGCTGCTCAGCTCAAGTGTGAGGCATCTAAGAAGAGAGTCAGGGACGCAGTTCAGTCCTCTTCTTCCTCACTAGTGGCAGCCAAGCAACAGAAGTTCTGGTTGCCTCCTCCTCCTCCGTTCCGTCAGCCTTATCAGCAGAAGAACTCAGGTGGTCGTGGATCTTCCCACCCACCCAACCCTGGCTATAAGAACAAGTCTCAGAACCAAGCTCCAAGGCCAAATGCTCCTTATCATCGTCCGCTCTCAGAGGTGACTTGCAACAAATGTCAGCAAAAGGGTCACTATGCGAACAAGTGCTTCAACCAAAGGCGCCTTCCGCCTCCTCCTCCTGTGAAATCTTCCAGCAATGCAGTGGTCAAGCATAATTCCAAGTCTACAAAGGTGAACATGATGAATGCAGCTCAAGCAGAGGATTCTTCAGAAGTGATCATGGGTAACCTTCCTGTTAATGATATTCCTGCAAAAGTCTTATTTGATACTGGAGCATCGCATTCTTTCATTTCAAGACCTTTTGCATCGAAGCATGAGTTGTATTTCCAAGATTTGCCTAGACCGATATCAGTTGTATCTCCGGGTAAATTCATGAACGCAAGCTCCTGTGTCCCGGATGTTTCCATCAAGATGGGCAACTATAGATTTCTGGCTAAACCAATTGTTCTTGGTGACTCTGATATTGATCTAATTCTCGGGATGGACTGGCTTTCTAAGCACAAGGCTCAGCTTGATTGTGCTGCCAGGGAAATTCAATTGACTCACTCTTCTGACGATGTGATCATCTATGCCGCTCGCGATGAAACCATTCGGTTGTTTTCTCTCAATGAGAAGGGCGAATTGGATGCTATCTCTTAGATTCCAGTCGTTTGTGAGTACCAAGATGTCTTTCCAGAAGAGCTTCCGGGTATGCCTCCTCACCGGCTAGTTGAATTCGTTATTGATCTTGAGCCTGGCACGGAACCCGTTTGCAAGCGTCCATACAAGCTTGGGCCAAAAGAGTTGAAGGAATTGAAGAAACAACTCGATGAACAAGAGCGTCTGGGTCTGATCAGACCGAGTTCATCTCCTTGGGGTTGTGGTGTTCTTTTTGTCCAGAAGAAGGATGGCACGGACCGACTTTGCGTCGATTACCGTCCATTGAACAAGAAGACAGTCAAGAACAAGTACCCACTTCCCAACATCAATGAGCTATTCGAGCAACTTAAAGGTTCCAAAGTGTTCTCCAAGCTTGACCTTCGTATGGGTTATCATCAGATTCGCATTCGTGAAGAAGATATTCCCATGATAGCATTCAGAACAAGCTTTGGTTCTTATGAGTATACTGTCATGTCTTTCGGCCTTGTCAATGCTCCTCCAACTTTCTCCCGAATGATGAACTTCATCTTCAACCCCTACACCAACGAATTCGTCTTGGTCTATCTCGATGATATATTGGTCTTCTCCAAGAATAAGAAGGATCATGCCAAACATTTGCGATTGGTGCTCGACAAGCTCAGAGAGTATCAATTCTATGCGAAGTTCTCCAAATGTGAATTCTGGCTTGATGAAGTTCTTTACCTTGGGCATATCATCTCTGCCAAGGGCATTGCTATTAATCCCGAGAGGGTGTCTGCAGTTTTGAATTGGGAACCTCCTCAGAATGTCAAGCAGCTTCGCAGTTTTCTTGGGCTTGCAAGCTATTGCCGAAGATTCATTGAGAATTTCTCAAAGATTGCAAAACCTCTTTCCAACCTCCTCCAGAAGCATGTGAAGTATGTCTTGTCTCCTGAGTGTGACGTTGCTTTCAACACTATCAAAGAGAAACTCGTCACTGCTCCAGTTTTGACTCCTCCTGACGAATCCAAGCCTTATGAAGTTTTCTGTGATGCTTCTCTTCAAGGTCTCCGTGCTGTGTTAATGCAAGAGAAGAAGGTTGTGGCCTATACCTCTCGTCAGTTGAAGCCCAACGAAAAGAACTACCCCACTCACGATCTTGAGTTGGCGGCAGTTGTCCATGCGTTGATAACATGGAGACATCTCTTGTTGGGAAGGAAAGTGGACATTTTCACCGATCACAAGAGTCTCAAGTACATCTTCACTCAGCCCAACCTCAACCTCAGGCAAACTCGATGGGTCGAAATGATTCAAGAGTATAATTCGAGTATTGAATATACTCCAGGCAAGGCTAATGTGATTGCAGATGCATTGAGCAGGAAGGCTTATTGCAACAGCTTAATCCTCAAGCCCTTTCAACCGGATCTTTGTGAAGCTTTCCGCAAGTTGAATCTCCAAGTTGTTCCTCAAGGTTTTCTTGCCAACCTCATCGTCTCTCCTACTTTGGAAGATCAAATTCGTGAGGCACAACTGATGGATACCATGGTGAAGAAGGTGAAACGTGGTATTGACAAGGGCATTTCCAAATACAAGTGTTATCGCATTGATGACAGAGATACTCTTTTCTTCGAGGACCGGATTGTGGTTCCAAATGGTGATCTACGGAAAGTCATTATGAACGAGGCTCACAATTCACTCCTATCCATTCATCCTGGAAGTACGAAGATGTACCATGACCTCAAGCAGTCGTATTGGTGGACTCGAATGAAGCGAGAAATTGCTCAATTCGTGAATGAATGTGATGTCTGCAGAAGGGTGAAAGCAGAACATCAACGACCAGATGGTCTACTCCAACCTCTTGCTATTCCAGAATGGAAGTTTGATCATATCGAAATGGACTTCGTGACTGGTTTTCCTAAGTCCAAGCGTGGAAATGATGCTATCTTCGTCGTCATCGACAAGCTCACTAAAGTGGCTCATTTTCTTCCTATCAAAGAGTCTATAACAGCAGCGCAGCTGGCAGAGCTTTACACCTCCAGAATTGTCTCCTTGCACGGCATTCCACAATTGATTTCTTCAGACCGTGGCAGCATCTTCACATCCAAGTTTTGGGATTCTTTTCAGAAGGCCATGGGCACAAACATTCGCTTCAGCACAGCTTTCCACCCTCAAACTAGTGGACAAGTCGAGCGTGTCAACCAAATTCTTGAAGATATGCTCAGGGCTTGTGTTATCTCTTTCGGCATGAAGTGGGAAGATTGTCTTCCATATGCTGAGTTCTCTTACAACAACAGCTTTCAAGCGAGCTCGGGCAAAGCCCCATTCGAGATTCTCTATGGCAGAAAGTGCCGTACTCCTCTTGTTGGGGATATTGCTATTTGGGGTAAACCGGCCTACAGGGCCCGTGTTAGCTCCGTCAATGGACCCAAGATGTTAAAGCCGAAGAAGAAATAGAAGGACCCAAGGCCTGTAATCGGTTTAAAGGTTTATGGCCGTAAACCGGCCTGAGGTAACTTGCATTGTAAGTTAGGAATAGAGAGACCAACCCGGGCACGTTTATGAACCGGAGGTTGGGACTTTGTAGACCGACGGGCGTCACCCGTGTATATAAGGGGATGACCCGACGGCGGTTTAGGGACAGAGAACAACAACTCGAGGTTTAGGCGAAGCTTATCGCTCCCTAGCCCTCGAAACACATCAATCCCATCACAACTAGACGTAGGCTTTTACCTTCATCGAAGGGGCCGAACTAGTATAAACTCTGTGTCCTTGCGTCCGCTCTAACCCCTTCAAGCTAACCTGTTGCGATGGCTCCACGACTAAGTCCTTTTGCTAGGACATCTGCCGTGACAAATCCACGACAGTTGGCGCCCACCGTGGGGCTATCGCGAGATGGTTTCAAGTTCTTGGAGGGCCGCTTTGAAGGACTCGAGGGCTACGCTGTGGGCCGGATGACCAAAAGTCGTCGCGGAAAGCTCTACATCGACAGCACAGGCTGGGGCCCCGACGCCGGCTCGATCGAGTACGGGTACCGGGTCCCCTTTGGCGGCATCCATGTTTTCATCGGCAAGATCGGTGAACCGGGCCCCGAGCTGGGCGTCTGCACCGACCTCATCGAGACAGCTCAGTGCATGAGATCAACCCTGGCTAAACCGACCAGGAAGCGCGCCTTCGTGGGAATCATTCGCGGAGGAAGCTACGAGGAAGGATCCGAATCCGGTGGCGAAACTGCCATCTACTCCGGCGATGAAACGTCAACCGGGGAAACCGAGTCTCTATACCGGCTGCAAGACGATCGGATTGGGGGCAGCTCCGATGGCGACAGTATTCCGGACCCCTCTGATCTGCCCTATCGAGTTGGGATCTTCATGGCTGGAACGCAGGCGGCGCCACACTCATCAACTGCGGCAGCAGTGATCTCCGGATCGGCAGCGGCGACAGCTGCACGGGCAGGAGGCCCAGCAGATTCACCAGCCCAAGTATTGTCAGACCTGTTTGACGCACTGGCAGCGCTCATGGCGGAAGCAAACCCGGTGGATCAGGAGGTTCACAATGCCGAAATTGCCAAAGTGAGAGAACAGATCACTCAAGCCAAAGCGGAGCTGGCAGCAGAAGAGGCCAGGATGATGGCGGAGCGCGCCGCTTTAGATGCACAGGCTTACAGGCTCATGATGGACCAGAATGCGTCTCAGGAAGTCCTGAAGAGGAAATTCCGATCTTGATTGCCCGCAGCCCTCGATGCCAGAAATCTCTTCAACACCCCGGGGGTAAACCGTGCGGAAGCAACAGTTGGCGCCCCGGTTCAGCACCGGATAATAAACCTGCCTCGTCACAACACCGGTACACCACAGGCCGTGCCAACACCATCGGGCCATTATTCCAACCCGATGGATAACCTCATCGCGGCGGCAGCTCGGCTGGAAGCCATTCCGATCGAAGGCAATTCACCGCAGGAGGTAGAGACGCGCCGGGTCAAGGAGCTCCTTAGGACCGCGTTGGCCCAACAAGAAGCATATTCGCAAAGCCGTGATCGGATTCACTCCACCCCTCGCCCCAGCGGGAGCTATAGTAGGCGCATGGAGGAGCCGGCTGTTTCAAGCAATGCCAGGCGTGAAGCGCTCCGCGGCAACAATCCGGCGGGCGTCGACAATGCTCAGGAGAATGTGGGTCGCGCCCATGCGCAAGAGGCCGGATTAGCAGCGCAGCATCAGGCTCGTCAGCTTACACCTATCTTCCCAGCTGCTACGGTTGAACCCGGGGCAGTTTCTAGTTCTTTGGGAGTACCGTGCCTTGTTCCCGCTTTGCGCAACGTACGCCTGCCCAAAGACTTCAAAGGCCCCCGCAAGGTACCAAACTACACGGCAGATCAGCCTCCGGAGACATGGGTGGAGAGCTATGAGATGGCTATGGAGATGCTGGATGTGGATGACACGGCGTGTGCCAAGTATTTTACCATGATGTTAGAAGGGACGGCCCGGACTTGGCTGAAGAGCCTACCGCCCAATTCCATCAACTCGTGGGCCCAGCTGCGAGCCCGGTTTATCAAGAATTTCAAGGACATGTGCAAACAGCCAATGTCGATAGTCGACCTAGCAGCTTGCGTTCAGCAAGAAGGGGAGTCAACTACCCATTGGGTACGCCGGGTATCAGAAGTTTTGCACTCGTCAGATCGCATCAACGCAGACACCGCCGTAGTGCTGTTGGAAGGCAACTGTCGGTTTGGCCCTTTGAAGCTAAAGTTAGGCCGGATGAAGCGTGATTGCACGGATATGGGAACGCTCATGACCGCTTTAGTAAAGTATGCGGATTCTGACAGTACCAAGGATCCTGACTCTGGTGACGACAAAGCAGGGAAGGGAAGGAAGAATAGCAACACCAAAGGCCAGCAGCATCAACCAACAGGCAATGGAGGCGGAGGTAAGCGTAAACCGGACGGGAGCACGGATTTTGTGGCCAACACCAGTGCACAGAACAAGGGCCAGCGACGTAAGGGGAAACAGTCAAATTTTCGCGGAAATCCCGGTCCTAATCCGGAGCGTTTGAACTTTTTCTTAAACCAGCCCTGTCCGAAGCATGGAACAAAAGAGGAGCCAGCAACCCATCTTTGGAAGGATTGTTACATCATGAGGGAATTCAAAAGCTCAAACATCTTCCAATATGATCACGGCTCTGGCGGCGGTTCAGGTTCCGGATCAGGGTACGACGGCGGAAATTCTGGTCCAGGGTTCCATGGTAATCCGGGCGGACAGAACAGCCAAAATAATCAAGGCAATCAAAGTGGTCACAGCCAGCAGCAACAGCAGCAATCAGGTTATCAGAGCAACCCAAAACAGTTGAGTGGCGGACAGTACCATGTCTTTACTACAAGCTTGGATAAACGGGATAGAAAGCTTCAGAGGCGGGCAGTTAGTGCTGTTGAACCGGCCACGCCTCACTATCTGCGCTGGTCGGAACAACCAATCATATGGAGCCGAGAAGATCATCCTCCCAGGGTTTATAATCCGGGTCAGTTAGCATTGGTGGTGGCGCCTCAGGTGGGAGGTTATAAGCTCACCAAGGTACTCATGGACGGAGGGAGCAGCATTAACATCTTGTATTATGAGACCTTCCGTCGCATGGGACTGGTGGATAAGGATCTCAAACCGACCAATACAGTGTTCCACGGGGTGGTGCCTGGCAAGTCTGCGTACCCTGTTGGTAAGATAGCCCTTGAAGTGGTCTTCGGCGATAGTCATGATTCCAGATCAGAGACGCTGACGTTTGAAGTGGTTAAAATCCAAAGTCCATACCACGCTTTGTTCGGACGGCCAGCCTATGCAAAATTTATGGCACGACCCTGTTATGTATATCTGCAACTCAAGATGCCGGGTTACAAGGGCACTATCACGGTTCATGGGAGCCGTCGAATCGCTTTGGAATGCGAGGAAGGAGATGCGGCTTATGCGGAATCGGTTTGTGCTACGGAGGAGCTAAAGCAGTACAGAGACAGTGTTGATCCGGAGGACATGACCTCATTAAAAAAGCCAACTACGGACCATGATCCAGCCTTGAAGTTCAAATCAGCTGCCCAAACTAAGCTTGTTGACTTTGTACCTGGCGATTCGTCCAAGCGGTTCAACATCAGTGCAAACTTGGATCCAAAATAGGAAAGCGCGCTCATCGAGTTCATCCGTGAGAATCGGGACATCTTTGCATGGAAGCCGTCTGACATGCCTGGTGTACCGAGGCAACTCGCCGAGCACACCCTTAATGTGGATCCTAAGTATAAACCGGTAAAACAGTTCCTACGCCGGTTTAACGAAGAAAGACGTAAAGCGATTGGTGAGGAAGTAGCCAGGCTCCTAGCAGCTGGTTTTATCATCGAGGTTTTTCATCCCGAGTGGCTTGCTAATCCGGTGCTGGTTCTTAAGAAAAATGGCACCTGGCGCATGTGTGTCGATTACACAGACTTGAATAAAGCCTGTCCAGCGGATCCTTTTGCTCTCCCCCGTATTGATCAAATCATTGATTCTACGGCAGGTTGCGAGCGCTTGAGTTTTTTGGATGCCTATTCGGGTTATCATCAGATCAAGATGGCAGTTAAGGACCAGGAGAAAACGGCGTTCATTACTCCCTTTGGAGCCTTCTGCTATGGTTCTATGCCCTTCGGGCTTAAGAGTGCGCAGGCTACTTATCAACGGTGTGTGCAAAATTGCCTCCACGAACAGATTGGTCGTAATGTACATGCCTATGTGGATGACATTGTGGTCAAATCACGAAAGAAGGATACCCTGGTTGACGATTTGAGGGAAACCTTTGATAACTTGAGAGTGTACCAAATGATGCTCAACCCAGCTAAATGTGTTTTCGGTGTGCCTGCAGGCAAGTTGTTGGGATTCTTGGTGTCCCATCGAGGAATTGAGGCCAATCCGGAAAAGATCACAGCCATCACCTCCCTGGCCAAACCGAAATGCGTCAATGATGTTCAGCGCGTGGCCGGGCGGATTGCTGCGTTAAGCCGGTTCATCAGCCGCCTCGGTGAAAAGGCGATCCCCTTGTATCAAATGCTCAAGAAGACAGATCAATTTGTCTGGAGTCCGGAGGCTGATAAAGCGTTTGAGGACTTGAAGCGACAGTTAGTCAATCCGCCAGTGTTGGCAGCCCCTATAGATAAAGAGCCACTCCTGTTATATGTTGCTGCGAACGCCAGAGCGGTCAGTGTGGCGATTGTGGTAGAACGCAAGGAGGCTGGGAAGGAGCATCCGGTTCAGCGACCGGTTTACTATATCAGCGAAGTGCTTATCGAGTCCAAGCAAAGGTATCCGCATTGGCAGAAGCTGGTATATGGTGTTTTTATGGCAAGCCGGAAGCTGAGGCAATATTTTCAAGGACACCCCATCACGGTAGTGAGTTCTGCCCCTTTGGGTGACATCATACAGAACCGGGAGGCGACCGGTCGGATTGCCAAGTGGGCTATCGAGCTTGGGCCGCACGGTTTGAGTTACGTACCCCGGACGGCCATAAAGTCACAAGCACTTGTCGACTTCATAAACGATTGGACAGAGTTACAAGCACCTGAGGAGAAGCCAGATAGCACATATTGGACTATTCATTTTGACGGATCCAGACAATTGGAAGGCTCGGGGGCTGGAGTCGTTTTAACTTCCCCGCGAGGAGATAAGTTTTGTTACGTCCTCCGTTTAATGTTCCCCTGTACAAACAATGCGGCTGAGTACGAAGCTTTGCTTCATGGTCTTCGGATGGCTAAAGAGATGAATCTGAGCCGAGTTAGGTGCTTTGGTGATTCGGATCTCGTGGCTCAGCAAGTGTCCGGCACCTGGGATTCTAAGGACCCGCTCATGGCTGCATACCGTCGCGAAGTAGATATGGTGGCAGGGCATTTCAAAGGCTATCAGGTGGACCATGTGGACCGCAGAAAGAATGAGGCAGCGGACGCTCTAAGCCGTTTGGGCTCTCAGCGTAAACCGGTCCCACCCAATGTTTTCTTGGATGTATTGTATCACCCATCGGTACAGCTACCCGGTGAACTGGAGTTGGCTGTTCCTGATCCGAAGGCTCAATTAGTGGCGGCTCTTCACGTCACCCCGGATTGGACGCTTCCTTATCTGGCATATATGAACCGGGGTGAGTTGCCAGAAGACGAAAGCTTGGCTCGGCAGATAGTACGGCGGTCCAAGTCTATGACCATTCTCAAAGGGGAGCTACATCATCGCAGCGTGTCAGGAGCGCTGCAACGGTGCATATCCCCTGAGGAGGGGTGCGAGATATTACGTGAAATACATGAAGGGGATTGCGGCCACCACGCCGGTTCAAAATCATTGGTGGCTAAAGCGTTCCGCCACGGTTTCTACTGGTTAACTGCTCATGCTGATGCTGAAGACCTGGTCAGGTTATGTGATGGTTGCCAGAAATTTTCCAGACGAGCGCACATACCGGCTCAAGAATTGAGGATGATTCCAATTACTTGGCCGTTTGCGACTTGGGGGCTCGATATGGTTGGGCCTTTTAAGCGTTCCAAAGATAAGAAGACCCACCTATTGGTGGCGGTTGACAAATTTACAAAGTGGGTGGAGGCAGAACCTGTCAGTAAATGTGATGCGGCCACGGCGGTTCAGTTTATAAAGAAGGTGATCTTCCGGTTTGGCTTTCCACACAGCATCATCACAGATAATGGTACCAATCTATCCAAAGGGGCCATGAAAGAGTTCTGCGCACGGGAGCATATACGGCTTGATGTTTCTTCGGTAGCTCACCCGCAATCTAATGGTCAAGCAGAACGAGCGAATCAAGAGATCTTGAGAGGTATCAAACCCCGGCTTCTGGTCCCTTTGCAAAGGACCCCGGGTTGTTGGGTTGAGGAGCTACCATCTGTATTATGGAGCATCAACACCACGCCTAACAGATCCACGGGGTTTACGCCGTTTTTTATGGTCTATGGAGCAGAAGCGGTTCTCCCAAGTGATATACGACATGACTCACCTCGTGTGGCAGCGTATGTTGAAGCGGACAACGAGCAGGCACGACAGAATGCTCTTGACTTGTTGGATGAGGAACGTGACTTAGCAGCTGCCCGTTCAGCGATTTACCAGCAAGATCTTCGCCGTTACCACAGCCGTCGGGTTAAGACCAGAACCTTTCAGGAGGGGGATTTGGTGCTCCGGCTCATCCAGGATCAGTCTGATCAGCATAAATTATCCCCGCCTTGGGAAGGACCTTTTGTGGTCAGCAAGAATCTGAATAACGGATCATACTACCTGATTGATATTCGAGAGCGCAAAGATTCACGCACATCAGAGGAGGAGACCAACAGGCCGTGGAACATAGCTCATCTTCGACCTTATTATACATGAGCCTTGGGCTCTGTTTATGTACATATCATGACCATGTATATATTATGATCAATATAATAAACCGGAGCCTCGAGTAAAGCGGGGTCTCTGCTGTTCTTCACATCATGCGTGGTTACATGGAGTTGATTCGCTTTAGTGCAACCTCCGGTTTACCCCTTGAGGTCGCTTCACAGGAGATCAACAAAGTCAGTTGGGGACCTAGTCGGCCTGAACCATAAGCTACGCCTCCGGGGAGCTTGGTCATGTCTTGACGACGGTAATGCCTTCTGGCTGGCACGTTTGCCACTGAGTCAGTTGGGGACCTAATCGACTTGAACCATAGTTACACCTTATGGGAGCTCGGTCATGTCTTGATGATGGTAATGCCTTCTGATCGGCTTTTTAGCCAATGAGTCATTTGGGGGCTTGGTCGTGTCCGAACCAACGCAATGCCACTTGATCGGCCCTAGGCCACTGAGTCACTTGGGGGCTTGGTCGAATCCGAACCAATGCAATGCCATTTGACCGGCATATTTGCCACGATTCAGGTAGGAACCTAGTCGACTTAAACCGTAGCTACACCTCTTGGGGGCTTGGTTTTTTTTGTCTTGACGATGGTCACGCCTTCTGAACGGTTCATAGCAACCACTATTTGCATGCGTTTTACTATCGCGTTGTCCTCTCGTATTTGGTTTTTTGTTTTCTGCCTTTATTGTGGTGTTTTTGTTCTTCGGAACGTCAAATACTTTTAAACCGATTCAGCTGACACAGCCTGGTCCGTTTTTTAACCCGGAGGCAAGTTGCCCGGTTTGGCAAAGGCGCAGCACGGTTCGTATGGTCGAAAGACCGTCTTTTGTACTCAGTAAAGGCAGGAAACACAAGTTGGAAAAAGTCAATGGAAAGGGCATCAGTACCCGTGCACAAAGGCGCATTCAAACACATAGGTATCAGCTATCTTATTACAAGGCAGCGTAGTGCCTGTATATATTGTTTTTGGCGGATTAACGTCCCCAATTAAGGTAAACCGGAGCTTTGATTACGCCTGTTCGCCACCTCGGTTCGAAGGTTGTGGATCATCTTGCGCCGCTTCAGCCTTCTCATGGCTACCCATTGGCTGGAAATCAGCAGTGGTCCAGTCGATTCCCATTAACGCTTGAAAGACAGCTTCCTCATGAATCAGCAAAGACGGTTCAATGTCAGGGGCGTAAGTATGCTTACGGATTGGAGGAATAAGGTTTTCCGCTTCAGGGATCGGGGCAGCTACTCGCTTGTTCTGGTTATCATATTGGGCTTGGTAATGTGTCAGATCTGCTTCTTCAGCCAATTGACAAGCTAGGGGGCGCACCGCCCGGTTTATCGCCCTCAAGTCATTTTCGCCAAAGTCTGAACCGTCTTCTTTCAAGCTGGGATATCCTTGTGCCGCTTCGACAGGATCAAAGTCTGGTACCCACGCTTTGGCCCGGATCAAGGCAGTGATGGCTCCGGTTCAAGCAGCTGATCTTTTTAACTCTTCAATCCGGGCAGGAAGCATGGATAACCTTCTTAACGTGTCTTGAATCAAAGACGGTGCGGGGTTGTTATGCGATGCGGTGGTGATAGCTCTCTGTGCTCCGGTATACAACTGTTCAATCAAGGTATAAGCAACTTTGAGTTTCATCCGCACATCAGAACCCAAGTGTCCAATACGTGTGCCTGCAGTGTTTCAAGATGGATTACAAACCAGACGCAGGATATAGCAGACAAAGTGCAAAGTGGAGGAAGGGCATCAAAAGAAATTTACCAAAGACGGCAGAGGTCATGGAGTGTATTTGTCGCTTTACGGTGGATAATTCATCAACCACCGGTTTGAGAGCAGCTTCGGCGTTTTCAGCCCTCTTAATCAAAAGAGCTTTTTCCGTAGCCCAATCAGCTTGTTCCTTTTGGCGGGTTTCTTTCAGCTGTTCCATAACGGTTAAGGCGTTGGTCAATTCTTCCTTCGCTTTGGCGGTTTCAGCCTGCTGGGTTTTTAGGGTTTCCTGCAGGTCCGAGACTTGTTTCTCTTTGGTCTTCAGATCCCCCTGCAGCAGGTCATCAGCAGTGTTCAGAAAATATTGCACGGTTTGGAAGTATCAACCACACAAGCAAGTTATGTGCTCGATACTTGGGGGCTAATGCGTACTTGATCTTAATGCATGTTTTACATTACAAAAGTCCCAAGATTAATACAAGTATTTAAACTTGGCACTTGGGGGCTAATAGTTATTTGATGATGTTTTCTGGTTACGACCTATGTTGAAGCCCTGGGTTTTTAAACCGGACCTTAGTTGTCAAGGCAGCATGATTCGGATTACCATCTCGGTTTGGAAAAAATTGATAAGCTAAGTTGCAATGGAATGAAGCACAAGAGAGTTACCTCAAGTTTCTCCTTCATCATCCTGATCATGCCAGCTTCATAATCACAACTGGTGTACAGTCGGTTCAGGTACCCAGAATAAAGATCTGGGGCGCTTAAAGCGGCATACGTGGAGGAATCAACGTCCCATTTGCCCTTTATGGCCGAGATTTCTTCCTTGGCAGTATGCTTGGCCAGAATAGCAGAATTCCCCGGTTCAGAGCGACCAATGCCGGTAATCACAACATCATCATCTTTGGAATCGCTGCTTTGCATTGGCGCTGTCGGTTTATCAACAGTTCCAGAAGGATGGATGGATTCCTCAACCCGAACAGGACTGGCAGGCTGATCGGTACGGCTGGCAGGATTGGTAGGCCTTTCTTCAGCATAGGCGTCATCTTGTGGAGGTAGATAATTCTGAATGTCTTCACGAACTAGAGCATCAGCACCAGGAGTTTTCTCCGGTTCAGGAGCGGCAGTTCCTTCGGCCGGATTATCCAGACGAGCCTTCTTGCTCGGCCTAGGTTTAGCCCTGAAAAACCCAAAGATTGAAAGAACGGTGTAAGATGGATTAAGAAACCCACATGGAAATATGTTGTGATCGGTCCAACTTACCCAATAACCGTCTTTAGCGGTGGCAGTTGAGTGGCTGAAGATTCGCCAGAAGAGGAATGGGAAGTGACCTGATAATCGGAGTCAGTTGGATTAAGAGGCTGACGAGTTAAACCGGCCTTAGGAGGAAAGCTAGCGCATAAATCGGAGACCTCTGAGCGGCGTTTCCGAACCGGGCTGTTCGGTAAACCGGCGGAGGTAACTACCTGACCACTGTGCCGGGTGGTGCGACGAGCTTCATGTTGCTGGGTCTTCACAAGAAATTTGGGATCCAAGTAAGCAAGAGGATGAGAAAAATTAACTTTCCGGTTTGCTTGGCGAGGTTTTTTCAAAAGCAAAGGAACTGTGTCGGAAGAAAGAATGGTTACCTCTGGGCCTTCAGCATTACTCGCTTCAGCGTCGTCCTGACAAATATCGTCGTCAATAAGACGTATAAAAAGTAAGCCAACTGAATCGAGGTCTACCTCAAGGTCCGGATTACCCACATCATCCTCATCTAAATCCGGGGTAGAGGAAGCGGTGTTCCTTTTCTTCTGAGCGGGCTTCTTCACCCTTGTTTTGGGTCGGGTTACCTTTTCTGTCGGTTCTTGAAGCTTCTTGCTCCAAAATGGATCATCTCCCTGTTTCAGAAAGGACTGGAGTTAACAGTGTACATATAAGGAGATCATAAATTCTATAACAAACAAAGGTGAGATGCTTACAGCAGGTGGTTTATTTGTAGCACAAAAGGGAAGCAGGCCAGTTCGGGCGCAAACATATTCCGATTCATTCAGCATCTTTTTCACAGCTTCAGTAACTTCGTCTTCCGTCAGCTGAATGTTGCAGTGCCTCAAAGGATCATTAACCCGGCCCGTGTATTTGCACATTAAACCGGAGCAGATACTAAGGGGCAGGATACTCCATGAAATCCAGCAACGGGCAAGATCCACTCCTGTTAAACCGTTAGCCATGAAGGCTCTGAGCTTGGACAGTTGAGGGGCATACTTACTCCTCTCTTTGGCGGTTAGCCTTGGGGGGAAGGGGTGTGTGTTGCTGAGTCTCTCTGGACGAAAGCCAGGCAACGGATTTTCTTCAGCAGGGGAAGTATCCCTGCAATAGAACCAAGTGTGATTCCATTCTTGCGGATGACTGTGTAGCTTGGCGTGAGGATAAGTCACTTATTTCCTCTTTTGAATCGCCATACCACCCAGTTCCATGTTAGGGCCGTCGGTGAATTCAGTACGTCGGTTCAAATGAAAACAGTCTCGGAACAACTCTACAGTAGGTTCCTCCTGGAAGTACACCTCACAAAGCACTTGAAAATGGCAGATATTCGTGACTGAGTTTGGACCAACATCTTGTGGGCGCAACTTAAAATTAGCCAGGACGTCCCGGTAAATTTTGAACCGGGTGGATTAAAGCCCCGGGCCAGGTGATCCGCAAACACAACAACTTCTCCCTCCTGTGGGGTAGGAGGACATTCATTCCCTGGAACCCTCCAATGGATGGCATTTTTGCTACTCAAGGCGCCAGTCAGAACTAAGTTGTTTAATTGGGTCTCGGTGATGCGAGAGGGAACCCAGTTGCATTCGTATACCTGTTTTGCCATGAGAAAATCTACAAGACAAAGGTATTCCGGTTTGAGAACAGGTGTGAGTGTAAACCGAAGATGCTCTTACATAGAACGGAGTTGACTACAGTGATATCATCTGGCGGTTCATCAAGGGGACTAATGGATATATAATTTGGGTTGTTCGCTCTGCTAAAAGTTAAACCGACCAGATCTAACAGTTGTGAATATGAAAGCAGAAACAGATCCCGTACGGATTCTTTCAAAACAATGGATCTACAGCTAGGGCGAAAAAGAAGTAAAAATATGAGGTTTGGCTCGCAGCAGAACAGCACAAGTTCGACAAGCAGGGAAATGAGTGGGATCTAAGGAGATGAGTACAGATTTATGACGAATACTGAAAGTGACTACAAATCACAATATAAGTAGCATAATCTGTCCACAAAATCTTGCTATGGAGATGAACAATGAACAGGGGCAGGATGATGAACCCTAGAGCAGATCTGAGGCAAGAGGAACAGGAGCCTTACCGGGATCCAAATGGATGCGAAAGGTCGCCGCGGTGCTCTGGTCCGGACAGGTTGATGCAGCGGCCCGAGTTGATGCAGTGGCTGACGGCGGCGGCGGAGCTCCGAGGTCTGAGTCGCGAGGAAGACGAAGAAGGGGACGAAAGGGAGGAAAGGAAGATGGCCTTCTGATCCTATTTATAAGGCGCGACGCGCGTGTACCAGGCACGCGAATCCAGGAGCCGGTGATTTCGGGAACCCAGCCGTCGCCTTGATTATTGCGGTCTGAGCAAAAGGAAACGGTAGCGTTGTGCTGACGTCATATCGGTTTACAGCAGCAAGAGGAGACGACGAAATGGCGGTTTAACATTTGCTGGAAGACATTTGAAGACAGAAATTCTTATTAAGGATTGACATGAACCTGTTCAAATCAATCTGGGGCCTAATGTTGGGGATATTGCTATTTGGGGTAAACCGGCCTACAGGGCCCGGGTTAGCTCCGTCAATGGACCCAAGATGTTAAAGCCCAAGAAGAAATAGAAGGACCCAAGGCCTGTAATCGGTTTAAAGGTTTATGGCCGTAAACCGGCCTGAGGTAACTTGCATTGTAAGTTAGGAATAGAGAGACCAACCCGGGCACGTTTATGAACCGGAGGTTGGGACTTTGTAGACCGACGGGCGTCACCCGTGTATATAAGGGGACGACCCGACGGCAGTTTAGGGACAGAGAACAACAACTCGAGGTTTAGGCGAAGCTTATCGCTCCCTAGCCCTCGAAACACATCAATCCCATCACAACTAGACGTAGGCTTTTACCTTCATCGAAGGGGCCGAACTAGTATAAACTCTGTGTCCTTGCGTCCGCTCTAACCCCTTCAAGCTAACCCGTTGCGATGGCTCCACGACTAAGTCCTTTTGCTAGGACATCTGCCATGACAAATCCACGACACCTCTCAATTGGTCTGAGACGGGTGAACGCCAACTTCTTGGCAACGATTTGATATCAGAGGCTGAAGATATGTGTAAAGTCATTCGTGAGAATCTCAAAGCCACGCAATCACGCTAGAAGAACTATTATGATAGCAAACACCGTGATTTGGGTTTCGAGATCGGAGACCATGTCTACCTCCGCGTCTCTCCAATGAAAGGCACTCGTCGCTTCGGTATCAAAGGGAAACTTGCCCCTAGATACGTCGGTCCTTTCAAGATTGTCGGCAAAAGAGGCGATCTCGCCTATCAACTTGAGCTTCCCCCCAACTTTGCAAATGTGCACGATGTCTTCCACGTGTCACAGCTTCGCAAGTGCTTCAAGACGCCTGAGCGCACCATCAACTTCGAAGAGATTGATCTTCAAGAAGATTTGTCTTATCATGAGCACCCCGTTGCTATTCTTGAAGAAAACGAGCGCAAGACTCGCAACAAGTCAATCAAATTCCTGAAAGTGAAGTGGTCACACCATTCCGACCAAGAAGCCACCTGGGAGCGCGAGGACCACCTCCGTTCCGAATATCCGGAGTTCTTTCAGTCCTAGATCTCGGGACGAGATCCTCTCGTAGTGGTGGAGTGTTGTAACACCCCGGATGTAACTTGCCATATTTGTAACTCCAACTCTTGCCATTTTCGGCAATGTGATATGATATTCCCTCGTGGTTGGGTTCTTCTTCGTTTTGCATTTTGTCCTTGTCATGCATTTCATGTCATGTCATCATGTGCATCGCATTCGCATACGTGTTCGTCTCATGAATCCGAGCATTTTCCACATTGTCCGTTTTGCAATCCGGCGCTCCTATGTTCCCCGGCGTCCCCTTTTACCTTTTTTCCGTGAGCGGGTATTAAACTTTCTCGGAATGGATCGAGGTTTGTCAAGCGGCCTTGGTATAGCACCGGTAGATCGCCTGTCAAGTTTCGGGTCATTCGGAGGTCGTTTGATACTCCAACGGTTAACCGGGTAACCGTGAAAGCCTCTTTTGGGTTGCAGCCGAAAACCCCTCCAAAACAGCCCAATAACCCATCTAAGCCACTCCCATGCCCATCGTCGTTCGATCACGATCGTGTGGGCGAAAACCGTGCTCAATTTGGAGCCTCCTAGCCCCTCCTACCTATAAATATACCCTCTCCCCCGAAATCCCGGATCAATTCCACCCCTAAACCCTAGCCCCGCTCCCTCTCCGCCGCCGGACACGTCCGCCACCTCCGCCCCGGCGAATCCGCCGCCGCCACGTGGCCTCTCCGACGCCCCCGCGTCGCCGGCCCGCGCGGCCCGCTCCCGGCCCCCGCGGCCCGAGCCGCCGCCCGCCGCGCGCCAGCGCCCCGCCGCCTCTGCGCGCCGCCCGGCCGCACCTCCGCCGTGCCGCGCCTCGCGCCGCCCGCCTCCGCCGCCCCGAGCTCCCTCCGCCGCCGACGCGCCGTCGCCCGCCTCCGCCGCGGCCGGATCCGGCCTCCCCGGGCCCCGATCCGCCCTTCCCCGTCCGTCCTCCCTCCTCTCCGGCAGGTCTCCGGCGAGCTCGCGCATCGCCTCGGTTCGCGTGCCCGAACCCTAGATCTGGAATTTCGGAGGGTATATTTCTCTAAGTCCCTGTATTTTGACATTATCATGCCATGTTCATCGCATCATAACTTGCTGCATACTGCTCCGTTTCATGCATGTAGCATATCAAATTGTTCGCCTCGATGAGTACATCATTTCATATCAGTGCATCATTTTCATTTGAGCTCATCTTGATGCCCGAAATTCTGTTAGAAGAGGGCTATGTGATGTTAGTTTCAGATCTGTTTCAGTAGATGCACTTTTGTCATTTTTGCCATGATTGATGTGTGCATCCTATGAACTGGAGTCCTACATGTGTTTTGTAACATGCCATGTCATCTTTATAGGGGTGTATTCCATGTATTTTTGTGATCTTTGTGGTGACTAGCACAAGCATGCAAACTAGGGTACATAATGTTGCTGATTTCAGGGACTTAGTAATTTCACTAAGTCATTCCCTGCTGTTATTTTTATGCCATGTGTTCATGTTGTTTCAGAGAGATCTATGCCTCTTTTGAGCATGATCAGTAAGGGTGTTTTGAACATATGGATGTGCTATATCCATCCATGCCTTTTTTTGTAATTATGGAGTGCCATAGCTTGAGTCAATCGAGCTCTACTTTTGCTATAAAATGTTACTGGCAGATTGTTTACATGTTATTCGATTTTGCCAAGCTTGTTGTAGTTGATTCTTGCAAGCTATGATGTTGTTCTTGCCATGACTAGCTTCTATGCCATGTCTTCTTGATGGATGTATGCTTAGTTTATCATGAAAAGCTCTGTAGTGAGTGCATCGAGCTCGTAAACATGCCTACTTGTTATCTGTTTTTGACATTTCCAGTTTTCTGCCAAGTCTGAAAACTGTAACGAAACTTGCTTAATTGACATGGGTGTTATTGTATTTTCTGGACCTTTTTGGCTCATGGTCAGTAAGGGACTTTTGTTCTATGCTTTTAGTAGATTCATGCCATGCCATATTTTGCTATGTCCTGTTCCTGTAGCAGTTTGTTTGCTTGCTCTAAACAGGTCATCCTGATGTTAATTTCTGGCATGCTGTTGACTTCACCAAGTCTGTGAAGCTGATATGTTTTGCATTTTTGCCATGCTTGTTTGAACCTGTTGTGGTGCGATTTAGCCGTAGCTCAGTGTTCATCTTTTGTCGAGCATCTTGAGTAGATCACTGCCATATGCTTTGCTGATATGTTTGGGTGCAGTAGCTTAATTTCTTGTTGCATGCTAAGTGTCATCATACTGTTAAACGCAGAAATATGTCATTCTTGTTTTGCTTGTCATTTGCAAACCGTGCATCCGATTCCGGTGATCTTTATATCAATTTCAACCGAAATCACCTCACCTTTCCAGTGGCATACTTGGTTTGCCAAGATTATGCCTTGTTCATCTTTTTCCCTCCAGAGCACGCATATGCATTGCATCCCACATCTCGCATATCATGCCATGTTTTGCATCATGTTGTTTGCGCATTGCATCGTGGTTGATAGTTGTTCCTTTGCTTGTGTTCTTGTTTTTGGTAGAGCCGGGAGACGAGTACGTGAATGAGGAACCTGTTGAGAACGCTTACGAGGACCAAGCTTTCGACAACTCTGAGAACCTTGCAGGCAAGATGACCATACCCTCGAAATCACTTCTATCTTTGCTTGCTAGATGCTCGCTCTTTTTCTATGCCTATGCTGCGATACCTACCACTTGCTATATCATGCCACCCATATTGCCATGTCAAACCTCTAACCATCCTTTCCTAGCAAACCGTTGATTGGCTATGTTACTGCTTTGCTCAGCCCCTCTTATAGCGTTGCTAGTTGCAGGTGAAGATGAAGTTTGTTCCTTGTTGGAACAGGGAGATGTTGTTCCTTGTTGGAACATGTTTACTTGTTGGGATATCACGATATATCTTATTTAATCAATGCATCTATATACTTGGTAAAGGGCGGAAGGCTCGGCCTTATGCCTGGTGTTTTGTTCCACTCTTACCACCCTAGTTTCCGTCATACCGGTGTTATGTTCCTTTAGTTTGCGTTCCTTACACGGTTGGGTGATTTATGGGATCCCCTTGACAGTTCGCTTTGAATAAGACTCCTCCAGCAAGGCCCAACTTTGGTTTTACCATTTGCCATCTAAGCCTTTTTCCCCCGGGTTTTCGCGAGCCCGAGGGTCATCTTTATTTTTAACCCCCGGGCCAGTTCTCCTTCGATTGCTGGTCCAAACCGAGCGATGTCCGGCGCCCCTTGGGCAACCAGGGTCTATGCCAACCCGACGTCTGGCTCATCCGGTGTGCCCTGAGAACGAGATATGTGCAGCTCCTATCGGGATTTGTCGGCACATCCGGGCGGCTTTGCTGGACTTGTTTTATTACTGTCGAAATGTCTTGTAGTCCGGGATTCCGAGACTGATCGGGTCTTTCCGGTAGAAGGAATATCCTTCGTTGACCGTGAGAGCTTATAATGGGCTAAGTTGGAACACCCCTGCAGGGTATTATCTTTCGAAAGTCGTGCCCGCGGTTATGAGGCAGATGGGAATTTGTTGATGTCCGGTTGTAGAAAACCCGAAGTTGACCTTAATTAAAACACGTCAACCGCGTGTGTAACCGTGATGGTCTCTTCTCGGCGGAGTCCGGAAAGTGAACACGGTGTTGGAGTTATGTCTGACGTAGGTTGTTCTAGGATCACCTCTTGATCACTTCTAGTTTCGCGACCGTGCTTTGCTTCTCTTCTCGCTCTCTTTTGCGTGTTAGCCACCATATATGCTAGTCGCTTGCTGCAGCTCCACCTCACAACCCTATCCTACCTTTAAGCTTAAATAGTCTTGATCTCGCAGGTGTGAGATTGCTGAGTCCCCGTGACTCACAGATTTCTACCAAAACAGTTGCAGGTGCCGACGATGCCAGTGCAGATGACGCTTCCGAGCTCAAGTGGGAGTTCGACGAGGAACGTGGTCGTTACTATGTGTCTTTTCCTGATGATCAGTAGTGGAGCCCAGTTGGGACGATCGGGGATCTGTGTAGCATTTGGGGTAGTCTTCTTTCATTTTGGTTCCGTAGTCGGACCTCGAGTGTAATCTGGATGATGAATGTTTATTTATGTATTGTGTGAAGTGGCGACTGTAAGCCAACTATGTATCTCTTTCCCTTATGTGTTACATGGGTTGTGTGAAGATTACCTCACTTGCGACATTGCTTTCAATGCGGTTATGCCTCTAAGTCGTGCTTCGACACGTGGGAGATATAGCCGCATCGAGGGCGTTACATCTACGAACCTTGATGTAATTTTTACCTTTAGTGTTCTTTGTACTACCTTGACAGTTGATAAATAGATCGGAAATTTTCTTGAAAAAGAAAAATGGTGATGCACTCGCGTCTCGCGGCCTCAGGTACTCCTAGTCTCCTACCGTCGGAGTTCAACCAATCGTACGTACTAGTCGCACCACTCCGACCGTTGAACTCGTAGCTAGCTGGCTAGTTGATGTGTTGTAATCTTGGTTGTAATAACATTGACCACAGATAATCTGTCACCTAAACCATCGATCGCGTTGCACCGGCGGCGCCCTGGCACTGCCACCGCCATGCAATCGCGACCGTCTGATGGTGCCACCGGCGGCCCCGGGTTGCGTCACCTCGATCCAAAGTTATGCCATGTCGTGCTAGGCAAAGGCACATGTCGTGCCATGCGTCGCCCGGTGGTCTGTTATGGTCACTGCGCCTGGCTAGGCAAAGTTATGCCAGCACTGGCACTAGTAGAAAAGGGGCCAAAGGTCCAGGCCGGGTCAGCCCATTAGTCCCGGTTCAGTCTAGAACCGGGACCAATGGGGGCATTGGACCCGGTTCGTGAGCCCAGGGGGGCGGCCGAGCCACGTGGGCAATTGGTCCCGGTTCATCTGAACCTTTGGTCCCGTTGGTGGGACGAACCGGGACCAATGGGCCTCGCTTCTGGCCCACCACCATTGGTCCCGGTTGGTGGCATGAACCGGGACCAAAGGCTCCCCTTTGGTCCCGGTTCATGCCATCAACCGGGACCAATGGTGGTGCCTATATATACCCCCCTCGCGCAAGAGCAGAGCACACTGCTCTGTTTTTTCTGGCCGAGGGGGAGAGGGCTTGGTGGTGCTCTATCTCACCTCCTATGCACAGAAGGTGTTCGATGGAATGCCCGAGCCACACTACTTAAGCTTTCTCCTCTCCAAGCTCGACCTCCAAGCTTCATTTTCCTCAATATTTGTCTAGGTTTAGCGGTCCGTCACGCCCTGTCCCCGTCTTCACCGCTGTCGATCACCCGCGTCGAGCTCATCGCCGGCACCACCGTGGTGAGCCTCTTGTTCTTATCTTCTTTCTGAAAGGAAAAAATATACTTGTATGTTTACATAGATACTTCTATTAATTTGGACACTTAATTATATATAATGCACGCAGATGAACCGGCAATGGATGTACGGTGACAGACACACCTCCGAGTACATTAAGGGCATGCATGAGTTTCTCGATGCGGCTGAGGCAAACAAGTAGAATGGTTTTATGTGTTGTCCATGCACTAAATGTGGGAATACGATGTCTTACTCTAACCGGAAAATCCTTCACACCCACCTGCTTTACAAGGGTTTCATGCCACACTATAATGTTTGGATGAGGCACGGAGAAATAGGGGGTTATGATGGAAGACGACGAAGAAGAAGAGTACGATGACAACTATGTGCCCCCTGAATACGGTGATGCTGCAACGGGGGGAGCTGGTGAAGATCAAGAGGAACCAGACGATGTGCCCAATGATGCTGCAACGGGTGAAGCTGCTGAAGATCAAGAGGAACCAGAAGATGTGCCCGATGATGATGATCTCCGTCGGGTCATTGTCGATGCAAGGACGCAATGCGAAAGTCAAAAGGAGAAGCTGAAGTTCGATCGCATGTTAGAGGATCACAAAAAAGGGTTGTACCCCGATTGCGAAGATGGCAACACAAAGCTCGGTACCGTACTGGAATTGCTGCAGTGGAAGGCAGAGAATGTTGTGCCTGACAAAGGATTTGAGAAGCTACTGAAAATATTGAAGAAGAAGCTTCCAAAGGATAACGAATTGCCCGACAGTACATACGCAGCAAAGAAGGTCGTATGCCCTCTAGGATTGGAGGTGGAGAAGATACATGCATGCCCTAATGACTGCATCCTATACCGCGGTGCATACAAGGATCTGAACGCATGCCCGGTATGTGTTGCATTGCGTTATAAGATCAGACGAGATGACCCTGGTGATGTTCACGGCGAGCCCCACACGAAGAGGGTTCCTGCGAAGGTGATGTGGTATGCTCCTATAATACCACGGTTGAAACGTCTGTTCAGAAACGGGGAGCATGCCAAGTCGATGCGATGGCACAGTGAGGACCGTAAGAAAGACGGGAAGTTGAGAGCACCCGCTGATGGGTCACAGTGGAGAAAAATCAAGAGAAAGTACTGGGATGAGTTTGCAAAGGACCCAAAGAACGTATGGTTTGCTTTAAGCGCGGATGGCATTAATCCTTTCGGGGAGCAGAGCAGCAATCACAGCACCTGGCCTGTGACTCTATGTATGTATAACCTTCCTCCTTGGATGTGCATGAAGCGGAAGTTCATTATGATGCCAGTTCTCATTCAAGGCCCTAAGCAACCCGGCAACGACATTGATGTGTACCTAAGGCCATTAGTTGAAGAACTTTTACAGCTGTGGAATGGAAACGGTGTACGTACGTGGGATGAGCACAGACAAGAGGAATTTAACCTAAAGGCGTTGTTGTTCATGACCATCAATGATTGGCCCGCTCTCAGTAACCTTTCAGGACAGACAAACAAAGGATACCACGCATGCACACACTGTTTAGATGACACTGAAAGTATATACCTGGACAAATGCAGGAAGAATGTGTACCTGGGCCATCGTCGATTTCTTCCGACCAACCATCAATGTCGAAAGAAAGGCAAGCATTTCAAAGGCGAGGCAGATCACCGGAAGAAGCCCGCCATGCGTACCGGTGATCGCGTACTTGTTATGGTCAATGATTTACACGTAATCTTTGAAAAGGGTCCCGGCGCACTAGCTATTCCGAATGACGCTGAGGGACACGCACCCATGTGGAAGAAGAAATCTATATTTTAGGACCTACCCTACTGGAAAGACCTAGAGGTCCGCTCTTCAATCGACGTGATGCACATGAGGAAGAACCTTTGCGTGCACCTGCTAGGCTTCTTGTGCATGTATGGAAAGACAAAAGATACACGTGAGGCACGGGAGGACCTGCAACGTTTGCACGAAAAAGACGGCATGCCTCCGAAGCAGTATGAAGGTCCTGCGAGCTACGGTCTTACGAAAGAAGAGAAAGAAATCTTCTTTGAATGCCTGCTCAGTATGAAGGTCCCGACTGGCTTCTCGTCGAATATAAAGGGAATAATAAATATGCCAGAGAAAAAGTTCCGGAACCTAAAGTCTCATGACTGCCACGTGATTATGACGCAACTGCTTCCGGTTGCATTGAGGGGGCTTCTACTGGAAAACGTCTGATTAGCCATTGTGAAGCTATGTGCATTCCTCAATGCAATCTCTCAGAAGGTGATCGATCCAGAAATCGTACCAAGGCTAAGGAGTGATGTGGCGCAATGTATAGTACGTAGCGTCGACCAAGCACGGACATAAGAGAGGACACTTCTCTCTATTAATTAGCTATCTAACACAATATATGAAATACCTAAATTAACCCCCCAAAACCCCCAACCCCCCCCCCTTTAAAAAAAACAAAAACCCCAGCCACAGAAATGGTGACGCGTGGAGGTCTATTGGTCCCGGTTGGTGCCACCAACCGGGACCAAAGGCCCTCCTACCTGGGCTCGGCGCACAGGCCACGTGGAGGCCCATCTGTCCCGGTTCTGGTTTGAACCGGGACTAAAGGGTGAGGGCATTAGTAACGACCCTTTAGTCCCGGTTCAAGAACCGGGGCTAAAGGCCCTTATGAACCGGGACTAAAGGCCCTTTTTCTACTAGTGTGGGCGCTGAGCTCGTACTGGTTGCCATCGCCGTCCTGGCCACCACCGCCGTTAGACGATGACGGGGAGCTGTGCTGGCGCGTGTCGTCGTAGACGATCCGGAGGCTGGGGTCGCCCGGCTGCCACTCTACCTTCTTCTTGGCGCCGCACCGCTTGTCGCGGCACCGAAAGTAGCTCCTGCACAATGCACAGCGCCCTTCGTCGGTTCGTTTAAATCTAATGAAGATTTTTCACAAGGTGTTGGCCCTGATTTTCTGGATGTTCTTGATGAACTTCTGGCCGTACTTCTTCCTGTACCCATCCTCCGGCATCACCAGCGGCTGGCCGCCGGCTGCCTCCTCCAGCCAAGTTGCATGCTGATCCTCCTCGTCCCCATGATGACCTTGCTCACCTCCTCCTCCATCCCCTCTATACACAAATACAAATCTAACTCATCATCGTCTATGTTAAGGAGAGTTAGCAATTAATAACAATGCATTAGAGGATGCTTTAGGACCCTTGCATGAATCTGGCTATCGAAAAACTCGAGACAACAGAGTACACAAGGATTTGGAGCAGCACAAGGGAGGATGAATCAATGATTCCTACGAAAGGGACGCTTTTGTTTTGCTCGGCGGCCGGCTTGGTTAAGGCCCCGTTCAGGGATTCACCAGCTCCTAGAATCTGTGGAGTGGCGATTTGCTCGCTTCAGATTTCGTACTACAGCTCCGTCCGCTCCGCTCCGGGAGCGTGGAGCGGAGTATTCCCGAACGGGGCCTAAGGAGTAATATGTATCTTTGTGATATGTTCGGACCGACGGCTCTGGACATGCTTGCTCATACATGCACACATATTCCTAGTATGTACTCCATGAATTGAAAACCCGAAACGAAACCCCCCCCTTTTTAGGCACCAGTAAAAGACTACCCTGCCCATGTGCCCACCCGGGCGCTCCCCACCGGCGCCGGCAGTGGCGGCCGTGGCTTCCTGTGCTGACCATGGATTCGCCTCCTGGTTCATGCCCCTGCCTCCGCCGCCTGCTGGCCGTCCTGGTAGCGTGGTCTCGCTGCTGCGGCGGCCCCTCTCCAACCTGGGTTCGTCCACCCCGCCATCATCAGATCCAGATCCCCTGTCGGATAGCCTCGGCACATCCGCTGCCTCTGTGGAGTTCGTCCCAGACTCGCAGCCACTCGCGGCATCTTCGAGCCGGGCGGCGGCTGGCCTGGCGCCTGGCGCCCCCGCTGCTCCTGCTCCGCGCCTTGAAGTTCTGGTTGGTGGTGGTCTTAACTGCGCGGGTGCGGGGCAGCTGCCATCCTCCATCCCTTCTTTTGCTGATGCGTCTTCAATGCCGGGGATTCGGTCCGACGCGGGGCGCGAGGCCGAGGTGACCGGCGGCTTGCAGCTCGTCACGTCGCGTAAAGGTCCGCGCGCTCCGGGTCAGTCCGCCCCTGCATTCAAGCATGCGTGCATCCCCCGATGGCTTCTAGGCCGGTGCTGTAGGTGTCTCCACCGCGGGCATAGGGCGGAGGCCTGCCGTGACCCGCTGCGGTGCTCCCGTTGCCTTCAAAACGGCCATAAATCGCGTGGCTGTAGGAACCAGTGGATGCCATTAAGCCTTCTGGACTGCAACGGCGTGCCTCCACCCCCTCTCCCTCGGCCTGCTGCTGCCATCCAGGTTGCTCCTCCCCGTCCTGGTCGTGGCTGGGAGTCTCCCCTGCGCACGATGCTGCCTCCTGCTGCCCCTGCTGCGAGGGGGCCTCGCGTGGGTGATGCGTCCCTCCGTCCGGCGATGGACTACGTCGTCGTCCCGGCGACACCCGAGATGCAGGCTGAGGCTGCTGTCCTCTCCACCAACGGGGCTGTTGCCTGGCTTGAAGGCGCTAGGCAGGGCGTTTCTTGCCAGCAGGTGGCCGCCGAGCTGGCAACGGCCTTGGCGCACGGCGGGCCGACGTTGGGGTCGTCGAGCACTACCCCGAGCAGTTCTTCGTCCGCTTCATGCACCAGCACCACTGTGCTCTTGCGGTGTCCCATGGCCATCTCTCTGGCGCCGGCCACCTCATCTATGTCAGGGAGTGGCGGCTCGAGGCGCACGCCGACAACGAGGACCAGCTTCACCACGTCCGCCTCTGCTTAGAGGGCGTCCCGCTCCACGGCTGGAACAACTACATCGCCACCTTCCTCATCGGTCGCGGCTGCTCCCTCGACTACATCGAGCCGCGCTCCCCGCGGAAGGAAGACACGAGGGACTTGGCCCTCTGGGCATGGACGGCTGACCCCAACGTCATCCCCAAGGTCAAATGGCTGACCCTGCCAGCGCGTGGTCACTGCCGTCATGGGCGCCGCGGGCTCCGGCATCGCGTCATCATCCACCTCGACCTCCATGAGGACCACTCCAAGGCTGGCGACGATGACGACAACCCGCCACCACTGGACGTCCATGAGTTTACCTGGTACCGCAAGTGGGTTGATGGCACATACGTCCCAAGGGAGCGGCAACAACCTCGGGGCGATGCTCTCCGACGCTCTGACAGGCGCGACGATGAAGGCGACCGTGACGGGAGGCGCGGGCGTGATGACGGTCATGCGCGGGAGACTTGGGGCGCCAGGGTGCGGCGCTCGCTCTCTCGCAACGCACGCGATCGTCAATGTGATGACGGCCAGGACCGCACCAGGGAGCGCTCCGGTGGCCGCCGTCGGGAGGGAGGCGCCCCTGCACCCGTTCTGGCCCCTTCTTCGGGTGCCGCTGCTTCTGCTCTCCTACGGAGCTCGCGGTCGGGCAGCGAGCTGCCGGACCGTGCCTTGGAGCTTCTGGCCATCCAGGGTCCGGAGCAGGCTGGTGGGCGCGGCCAAAGCCCCGTGCGGCACGTATCACCTCAATCGGCGCGGTGCCGCTCTTTGGAGGAACGCACCCCGCCGGTGTCCCCCTCCCCCGCTCTCTCCAACCACAGTGCTGCCGCCCAGCCCCACATCCAGGCGTCCTGAAGCCTCAAGCTATGCGCTGCTACAGGTGGCGCCGAATCAGTCCATGCTTCAGTTGTGCTCTCCAGTTTCGCTGCAGAGGCCTCTGTTATCTCCTTCCAAGCCACCTGGATTTCAGTCCTCTCCAACACCGCCCCTCATCTGCGCCGGCCATCTACAGCGCACTCCCTCGCCGGTGCGTGGTCAACAAGAGAAGACCCCTGAAGATCTTGTGGAGTCACTCTTTGAGGTGCGGCAGCAGAGCATTTTTGCCACGCCTCCATCGCCACCTCCAAGGCCTCCTACGACTTGTCGGAAAACGCTGGCCAGAGTGCAAATCTCCAGGAAGGGTGATCTCTCGCCGCAGAGGATCAAGCGGCCTGGTGCTAGTGTTGTTGCTCTGCCAGCGGCCAAAGTTGCAGAAAAATTGGTTTGTCGCATGCTAGGAATCACCAGAGATGGCAAAGATGTGACAGAGGCAACTTTGGATGAGTTTACTTCCAAGTTCAAGGACCAACTAGCTCCTGAAGTGATCATGGCTATGAGAGAATTTTTCCATCTTGATGACCCGGCTGTCAACGGGGTCGAGGACGCCCTGCTTGATCATGATGGTGAGGGGCACTGGAGCTCGCTCAGCCCGGGGGTGCAGCTACTCAAAATGATTGATGTCTGTAGTCTGCATGTTAGGGTGCTAATGGCGCTTATGTTAGCCCAACTTCTTAGTGCACCGAGTAGTGTTTGGACTACCTTTAGTGTTCTTCCTAGTAATGTGCGTGTGTGTTGTATCGGGAGGGTGTGGCCCCTTACTATGCTATCTTGTTTGCTTCAGTGTCCTATTGTCTCTGCAATTGTTCTTCAAGTCCTGCTGGCTACTTTCGACTGCTATGCCTGGTAGGCCACAAGTGTTTTTTTGTGTGGCATATGATGACACAACCCATCAACACTTTAAGTTGGAATGTCCGTGGACTCAACTGCCCAGCTCGGAAGGCAACGGTTAGTGCAACGATTGCCGCCGCCTCTTGCCAACTAGTCTGTCTTCAAGAGACAAAGCTTGACAACGTTGACAAATTCGTCGCTGCCTTCCTGGGTGGCAACAGACTTCAAAGTTTTGCACAACGCCCAGCATTGGGGACCAGAGGAGGGATCCTACTCCTATTGGATGACAACGTTCTCACGTCTTCGATATCACCACATCGACTTATTGCCTCTCTGGCATGGTCCATATTCGTGCGACCGGCGTCTGCTTTAGGGTCACGTCCGTATATGGGCCAACTGACCATGCCTGCAAAGATGCTTTCTTCGCCGAGCTCATCTCCTACAAGCCACCCAATGGGATTGCATGGCTGGCCCTTGGGGATTTTAACCAAATTTATCGCGCTAGAGACAAAAACAAGAGAAATTTTAACCGGAATAGGATCAATCGCTTCTGGACTGCCTTACAATCTTGTGAGCTCAAGGAAATTCACCTACAGAATAGGCGCTTCACTTGGAGTAATGAGCGGGACAACCCAACTCTTTGCAAGCTCGACTCCTTCTTCTGTAATGCGGAGTGGGATATGTCCTTCAACACCCATGTGCTACATGCTTTGTCGTCTTCCCTCTCCGACCATTGCCCCCTCCTGCTCGCGGATGACAAAGGGCCTAGAAGGCCAAGATCTTTCAAGTTTGAAAACTTCTGGGCTTCTTTGCCTGGATTTTCCGAGGTGGTGCAAAAGGCATGGGACGAGCATGTTGGGCATTCGGAACCGTACCAGGTCCTTTTTCACAAGCTCAAAAAAACCGCGACCCGGCTTACTGAGTGGAGTAAGAATCTTTTCTCCAAGGCTAAGGTCCAACTACATGCGGCCCTACTTGTGATTCTTCCCCTTGACATTGCGCAAGAGGCGAGGGCCCTTTCTCCCGAGGAACGTGATATACGTTCGAGGCTCAAGCGGAGGGTGATCAGTTTGGCGGTTCTTGAGAGAACTCGAAAGAGTCAATGTGCTCGGTTGGCAAACTTGAGGCACGGTGGTGCAAACACAAAATTCTTCCATCGCCGCATCAATGCCAGAAGAAGGAAGAATCACATCCACCGTATTAAGCACGCTCATGGGTGGGTGACTGAGCACAAGGAAAAAGAGAAGATCATCCATGACCACTTCTCCAAGATCATGGGTAGGGGAAATAGTTCCAACAAAGACTTCAACTGGGAGGAGCTTGGTATCGAGACCCATGACTTACACGCCTTGGGTAACTCCATCACGGAAGAGGAGGTTTGGGCGGCCATAAAGGAGATGCCTAGCGATAAGGCGCCCGGTCCGGATGGTTTCACCGGGATCTTCTTCAAGAAGTGTTGGGGCATCATCAAGCATACGGTCATGAGGGTCATCCAGCGCTTTGACTCCCTCCACACATCCAATCTGCAATGGGTGAATTCCGCCAATGTTGTTCTTTTGCCCAAAAAGGAGGGCGCGGAAGGCATCTCCGATTATAGACCTATCAGTCTCATCCATGCTCTCGCCAAAATTATTGCCAAGGTCTTGTCGCTTCGGCTTGCTCCTCTCATGGATGGCCTTGTCTCCAACGCACAGAGTGCTTTCATCGAGAGGCGTAGTATCCATGACAACTTCATGTGCGTCCAGAACTTTGCCAGGAGGGCGACTAGTTTGGTGTGGTGCTAGCGCTTCAGTTTCAATGTTGCTCACATGGAGCTTCCTCTTGTCTCGATAAAAATCTACTCCTATCAAGTTTCTTTAGTCGCTATATAAAGAACTGTGTTTTTTTGGTGGGGGCTATAAGGATTGTCGTGGATGGTGAAAACAAACCATATTATCACTACCTCTGCTTTGTTTGTAAGCCTCACTCACGTGCAAGTTGCTCTCAGTTGGAGGACAACTGGTTTTGATAAAGTCTGTCCTCACAAATATGATTCTCTATATGCTTTCTTTCTTCCAACTCACAAAAAGGGGTCTTGCAAAGTTTTGACTATTTTAGGTCCAGATTTTTTTGGCAAGGAGACGGTAAAAAGAAAAAATACCGGCTGGCCAAGTGGAGCATGGTTTGTACGCCGAAAGACCAAGGTGGCCTTGAAATTCATGATTTGCAGGTCAAGAATGGGGCCCTACTTAGTAAATTGTTGTTCAAACTTCTTGCTAAGGACGGTGTTTGGCAAACCATGTTGCGCAACAACTAGGTCAAAAGGCGGTGTCTCAGGCATATTGGAAATCTGACGACGACTCACACTTTTGGGCTGGCCTAATGGCGGCAAAGAAACAACTCTTTGGCTTCGGGTCTTTCGCATTAAAGGACGGGTCGAATATTCGTTTATGGGAACACATCTGGCTAGCAATGCCAGTCTCCGAGAACAATATCCAGCCTTATACTATATTGCTTGCGATAAGAACAATACTATTGCGTAGGTGCTCAGTTCATCCCCGTGGAATATTTCCAATGGCCTTTCCCTTGGTCACGTACAAGAGTTTGCAAATCTTTGGGGAAAGCTGAATTCTGTCACCCTTGAAGAGGGGATGGAGGATTCAATTGTATGGAAGTTCACTAAAGATGGTATGTACTCCGCCTCTTCAGCATGCAAGGCACAGTTTGAAGGGCTTACTACTTCATATCTGGTGCAATCGGTCTGGAAGGTGTGGGCTCCCCCGCGATGCAAAATTTTTGCTTGGCTTGTTCTGCAAAATAGGATCTGGACGTCCGATCACTTAATTAGGCGGGGTTGGCCCAATTGTGGTGTATGCCCTCTATGCAAGCAATGCCAGGAATCTGTGGCTCATCTCCTCTTCCAATGCCGATTCAGTCTTCGGGTGTGGAACGATATTATTCCGTGGCTTGGATTGCACCACATCAACACGGCCACCTGGGCGACGAGGGTCTCGGTGAGAGATTGGTGGACCAACAACATACACACTCGGGTTGGATCTCCCAAGGTGCTGGCCTCTCTGATGATGCTCATCTCATGGGAGATTTGGACCGAACGGAATGCTAGAGTCTTCCGTAACATGGCCGTCCCTTTGATGGTTCTCATTTCCAAGATTAAAGATGAGGTGTCTCTTTGAGCTTTGGCCGGTGCGAAGCAGTTGGGCATTGTAATGCCGCGAGAGTAGTCCTTTCTTTTATTTTTGCCGCTTTGCGGCTTTGTCCTAAAACTTCTTCCTTATTCAGTGAAATGGCAAATCTTTTGCCTTGTTTTAAAAAACACCTCTTTTTTCAATGCAAGTTTGAGGGTTCTACGTGGTCAGTCATCCAAATAGCTTTGAATTTGTATCCTTCCACAAGTGTTGTCAATATTTTTGGCCATTGGTTGGACAGTATTTCAAATAGATTTAAAACGCTAATAAGGGTGGGAGCGTACGTCTTACTATGGTCGCTTTGGCTATGTAGAAACGGTTTGGTTTTAATGACAAAAATGCTTCTCCTCTGCAAGTTTCCGTTGCACGCACTCGCTTCATATGTGGTCTATGCAATAACGAGCGGAGTACTAACCGCTATTCAAGGCGGTGTGTACGCGATTGGAGCAGGTGGCTACGGAGGTTTTTACCCAACATGGTGGCAGCATAATCTTCGGATCGGTCTACCAGCCCTTTCGACATAGGCATAGTGTCGGTCTATAGGACTCTGCTGCTGCCGAATTGCCGGGTTTTTTTTCTTCCTTTTTGTTAGATTTTTTGGTGTTTGTCCTTGTGCATCCTAATTATGCAGAGACCAGGTGATACTCTAAATGATGAAAATAGATTTATATTATTTTTGTATTTCTAGGGGGAATGTTGGGGCAAACTTAGGATGCTGCGTTCAGTCAATCTACGCAGAGTGAATCGGTTCCTAAGGAACCCCCGAAAGGGCTGCCGTTTTGTATCGTCTTGATGCTACATTTTGTAATAATAAAAGTGTCGAAAATAATTTGATAAGAACATCAAATATATTATGTTTTTAGTGATATAACTTTTCTGATATGAACTACAATACGATAAACATAAATGAAGTGGCCCGTGATGGGTTGAAAAAGAAGACCAAGATGATATGCAATCGACAACTGATCAACACTACTACAATACTCTTGTTAGACTCCAGACCAAAATGGAGCCTCCTCACGCGTTTGAATTCTCGACCGTTCGATTGTCTGTCCAAACGAATCCCGGCCGTCCGATCTTCAGATGAAACAATCTGGACCGTTGGATCTCAGGCATCTCAGACGAAACGATATGGGCCGTCGGATCGAGGCTGGGCATGCCACCGCCTGTAAATTTGGTGGCCCGCCAAGGGCACTTCCGTCATTTTGCCTGGTGGCGTATAAAAGCTGCAAGCCTAGCCGTGACCTCCCGCACACACGCACGCCGCTCTGTCCTCGTCTCGCGGCTCCCCTCCTCTCCTCTGCGCCCGAAACCCTACCCCTTCCTCTCCTCCGCGGCGCCGCCGCCACCGCCGTCGCCAATCCTCCTCCCCTCACACCTCGCCCGCTCGCCCTGGTCGCCTTCATCCTCGTGCCCAGCCGCACTCCTCCACTCCCCACTCCCCATCACGGAGGCCGCCGCCGCCGCCGCGCACGCCGCGCTGCTCGCCCTCGCGCTCCTCTTCCTGCTCTTCCGTGGCGCCCGCGTCCTCTCCTCGCGCTGCGCCTCCTGCCTCAAGCTGCCCCGCGACGTCGCCTTCGAGTCCGAGGACACGCTCGACGACTTCCTCCACCGCGCAGGCCGCCGCTGGAGACGCCGCTCCCCGGCACGGGGGCGCGCTGCTCCGGGTGGCGCTGGAGCTGGCGCCGTTGGCGGCCGCGCTGCGCGGGGCTGCAGGTCGCGCTCCCCCACGACCTCTCGGCGCGCGTCCGCCAGATCAGGAAGCGGCTCGACGAGATCTCCGCCAACCGCGCCGCCTACCACATCGAGCACGCGGGCTCGCTCGCCTGGGCCGCCTCCTCCGCCACCACCCTAGCTGCCTGGTGCGCACCCACGCACGCTCCCAAAATCAGTCGTGTTCGTGCACTCTGGTTCTTTATTTCAGCCAAAATCAACAACCAAAATCAGAGATATAATAAGAACAGGAAAGAAGAGTTGAAAGATATGAACCTATTTGTTTGTCACCTCTGAGATTTCTTCCTTGATTATTCTGCTGTCTTTTATCTTAGTCTTGTTCTGCGAGCAAAGATTCTGCTGAACTATCACGCATCTTACAGAATTTTTACTCTCTGAAAATGACAACAAACACATCTAAAATTGAAATCCAACAGATACTTCCAATGACTTCCTGCTTGAGTTAACCAATGTAGATTCTGCTAAATTGTCAAGCTATTTTATTTTATATGCCAGGATTTCTCACTCTGAAAATGACATCAAATTATTGGTTGTCACTATTCCGGCAGTGGAAGTGGTTCTAGGCTGGTAGCTAACCATGGTGAAGCTGCAACTAGCTACCAGTCAACGAGCTTTAATCACTGCATTGTGCATATAGGAGAATAATGATGCAATTTGGATGCAGGGACGATCTGGAAGAGTACACTGTTGGCTCTGGCAAGTACAGCGACATGCTCAAGGAGCAGCTCCTCTACGTCGACACCGTCCCCGGCCGCGCCCTCGTCTCCATCGTCGGCGAGAGCAGCATCGGCAAGACCACGCTCGCCCGCAAGGTCTACCAGAGCCCTGAGGTCCGCAACCACTTCGCCATACGCACCTGGACCGTGCTCCCGCCCAACAGCCGCCCGTCCGACGTGTTCCACGACATCCACAGGCAGGCCACCTCTCAGCTCCGCCAGTCCCCGTCCAACGGCCATAACGCTGAGGACGGCGGCTGCAATGCCAAGGGCAGCAAGGACATCGTAACTCGCTGTTTCAGAACATGATCGGCAGGCGGTACCTTCTCGTCGTGGACGGCAGCATCGCGGTCGCCGACTGGAACAGCCTCCGTGCGTCGCTCCCTGATGAGGGCAACGGCAACAGGGTGGTGCTGGTCACCGATGCGGCGGGGCTGGAGGTGGTGGGCTACGCCGGCGGGCCGACGTACGACCCCATCAAGCTCACGCGGCCCAGCCCGGATAACACGTACGAGCTGTTCCGGCGCCGGGTGTTCGGCCTCCGCGGTGACTGCCCCGGCCGGTACAAGTCGAGGTACTGCCAGGACGTGTTCTGGATCACCCGCGGCCTGCCACTCTCCGTCGTCGTCCTCGCCGGCGTGCTCCGGTCCAAGGAGATTTTCCTTTCCTTCCGCTCCAGACCAGGCAAGCAGCGGCGGCGCCGGACTGGTCACCCCTGCACCACCAGTCTTCCTTCAGGGTAACTTACCACCGGAAAGTGCTCCTGCCATTTCTTCTCACTTGTGATTCCGCTCGTTCTGACCATGGTTGTTGCCTTTTCCTCTTTTCCTGTAAAATCGTACTGCAGAGGCATCTTGAGCCCACCATGAACAACGGTGAGGTCTTCAATCGAGCCTCCCCAAGCGTTGTCTGCTAGCGCATGCGTGCCTGCTTCTTGCAGATTGGTTGGTCTAGCCCCATTAATCTATCATATATAAACCTATGCACTGTGGCATCTAGGTTTTAATCAGTTCATCCTTTATTTCTTGTATATTACTAAGACCTTGGTACTCATTTAGTCATTTACACCTCCAGCTTCTATTGCTGGTTCAGACGAAAAGGCATGAGGCACAATCTCAAGTACTAAAAATTAATAAATCATGCACATACTAAAACAAAGAAATTGCTAATTTAGTTTTAGCACTGAATCTCAAATCATGCCTACAAAGTACTACTACTAGAACTAATGAAGCTAGAGGTGTCTTGATGCATATGTTGACCATTTGAAAGACTGCTTCGAATTTCTAAAAAGCTATATTTCTTTCCAGCACAAAATCAATCATGTGATGTACTCAATTACAGTGGCCAGGTCGTGACTGTGGCATGTGGACTTCTTGCACAAGCGCAACCTCTGGCCCAGTAAGCTCATTCCCCCACATAGATTTATGTTCTTGCTCTATTTTATTGTATTGATAATACCTGAGAAGATGTGGCGGTTAGTTGCCAATGCTTACTTAATTTTGCATCTCTCCCTTCAACAGCTCTGGATGTAGCATCATCTGCTATTTATGTCATTTATGTCATTCTGCCACCAACAATTACTCACCTGACATTTTTGCTCTTTGAATGAAATACACGTGTAACATTTATATTTTATTGTCTGCAATTCTGATTTCTGCTATAGGGTTGGTTTTGTTCTGCTTTACTTTCTAAGAAATTATGTGTTGGATTTGGCACAGAGCTACTTCATTATTTGGATTTGGCACTTGGTTGTTAGTCGTTGCTGAGGTATTGCAAGTGAATCTATTTATTTATGCCTTACAAGTGCTCAACTGATTGATGGTAATGACATGCTGCGTATGTTGCTCTTCAAGAACGGGCAGCCCTATTTTGCTACATTGGTCTGCTGCTATGTCTTTTAAGTATGAAAACAGTTTACAAGCATGACTTAGAATCTCTAGCTATCAAACAATTCTTCTTGATTAGTACTACACTACAACTACATGATATTATGATATACATAGTAACTGCTCTTTCCTAAGTTAATCTATTATTTGTGCCTTCCAACTGCTCGACTGATTGGCGGTAAAGCTATTCTACATATTTTACCATTGAAAGTGTGGAAGTATAGTTTTTTCACAGAAGTGATACCCCTGCTGCAATCATTGACCCTTCTGTTCAGATTTTAATCGATTTTTTACTTTCTATCTTGCATGTACAATTAATTATTGGCTCACTAATTAAACCAACCAGGATACTAAAACTTGCCATAATGGATTCTTGAATGCCATAATATCAAATGAGGATTGAATCATTTTCCAGTTAAACCTTTTTTTTTTACTTTTTGGCATTTCTCTGTGATGAGCTTCTATTAACATAGGTGCCTTCTCATGTATATGATTATATTTTGGTTTTCTGGATTAAGCTTTTTTGTTTTGTGCTTTTTTCAGATGATAGCTAACAATCACTATTTGGACCTTATCATGATGTAGAGCTGTGAAATATACATTGTGTATTGGATAGTTAGGACTGGATCAGGTCCACGAATCCTATGTGGTACTACCGCTATGGCCTGATTTTGTAATGTTGTAATGATGCTTTTGGTATTTTCTGTTGTGTTTCCTAATATACACCAATGTTATGAAATGAAACTTCATTGTATGTACTGGACCATTAAGTATCTACTCCCTTTTACCATCAAGTAATGCAAGATGTTGGAACATTCTTTTATCTTTCTGCCAGCTCTAAATTTTCTTTCTCAAAGCAATATATATTATTCATTACCGGGTTAGCTAAGACGAGAGTAAGTGGGGTGCGGCAGACCGCACTTTCTACCTTCCTGGGTCAGTTCATAGATAATGATTTGGTGTACGACAATGTACCAAACCAATATCATTTTTTTTCAAATTCGCAATGCAACAATGATTGTAGTTTTGAATTGGATATGACTGTATCTGGGCAGCATCGCTGCCGGGTGCAGCAAGCCGCATTTCCTACCTAGTATGTGTGACTGTGTCTACCCGATGCGGCCTACATCTTCAACTTCCCCAAGATCTCTAGAAGCCCTGCCCTAGCTATCATTGGTTTGCCAGAATCGGTAGATCATAGTCCACTCGCAACCCGACGAGTTTGACTCCCAACACGTCGAGTACATCTTGTACACCATCATTGTAGATATAATCACATCCAAGCAGGAGTATGATTGTTACTCACATAGTGAGGGTTCAAATCTGTCGTAAAGTCAGTGCCCTAAGTCCATCCGCTAACATATAAGGCGACGTCCCACTGTTATACAAATTACATATGACTTCCTCCTTGTCTGCCAATTGGAGATGCATGATTTGGATCTTCTGTTGGAACAACTGTAGCAGGCCAGTGGGTGTTTCTTGCATTCTAGGGAACCTTTTATACCCAGTTTGACTTAATTCTACAAATTCTTTCCCGCCAGACTTCCTATACCTTTCCAGGGTTTTGACATATAAGTGAATGAACTCAAGTTTCAAGTTCGTGGTATACACTGACTCTACATAAGGGCATCTTCAAAGGTGACCTTCAAAGCTTCAGTATATGTCTGGATTGTGATGTTCGGACCATTTGTTTGTCATCCAATGGGGACCACTATCAATCCGCGAAGTGGTACGGACGTCTATTTTCCCGTAAATCAGAACTAAACTGGGGGAGCTATGCGGGAGTCAGAACATGCAATTGACTAACAAATAGCCCCCACGCCCTCCTCTCTATGAACCACATCCGGGCATAAAACTGGACATTTGGATGACTCCCACCTGCATCATGTCTACGGACCACATCCGGACATAAAAATGGACATTTGTGGTGTTCGTTTACTGGCCAGCATTGGAGATGCCCTAACATAACATCAATCAAGAGATAAGAGAAGGATGCATCCACAAGCCTCCTCAGCGATCTGAAACATCCGACCGTCCATCTCGTTTGCTTGATGAGATCTAGGCCGTCGGATCGAGCCTCAGGAGGACGCAGGCCGTAGGATCGAACCCGTGCGACTGTAGGAATGAATAGTTTCACTCCAAGCTTGCCATCGCCCGTAATTCCAGTGCCCCCCGAGGGCATTTTCGTCATTTCACTTTTGGGTATAAAACCTTAGCAGCTCCCATAAAACCCTAGCCGCTCCCCTTTCCAGCCGCTCGCCCCGCTGCCTCGCCCGCCCCGCCTCGCCCGCCCCGCCATCCCGCTTGCCATGGCCGTGGCCGATGACCGCGCCCCCTCCTTCCCGCTTGCAGTGGCCGATGCCCCGCGGCCTCGCCCGCCCCTTCCGTCTCGCTCGCCGTGGCCGATGCCCCGCCGCCTCGCCCCACCCGTTCCGCTCGCTGTGGCCGATGACCACGCCACCAAGGACCGCGGCCACTCGATGAGGAGGCCTGGACCTTGGCGGCGGCGCAGCAGCAGGCCTTGGGTGACGAGGAGGAGCACAGCGGCGGCGGCGGCGGAGAGCAGCAGCGGCAGGCCAAGGCGGCGCAGTAGCAGGCCTTGGGCGACGACGAGGAGCAGCGGAGGGAGGGCGAGGAGCACGGCGGTGGCGGCAGCGGGGAGTGGCGTACGGCGCCGCCAGGGCCGTGCTGATGAGTCCTCCTTCTTCAACCCCCTGCTACCCATGGTGTTGTAGATCAGATCCTCGGTATGGATCCCTCCTTACCGTTTCTTCCTCTGGTTTTCTTCTTCGTCTGATGCGGTTGTGCCTGCGGTTGGTTGTGTGAAGGAAGGTAATGGAGGATTCGGCAGGGTTAATCCCTAGCTGTAAGTTTGTTCCGAAACCTGCGTTTTTACTTGTACACTGGTGACAAATATGCAGACTGCATGTGAATAATTGGTGATGTACCCTCTGTTCATTCTGTGGGGAAGCTGCGGTGACAGGCCGTTCATTGCTTTTGTCTTAGATAATTTTTCCCTGCTTTTACTCCCCGGACGTTGCAGGGTTGGTTTCGTATTCATAAATTCCATGCATATCCTGTGTAGAGTAAATTGAGGATCCCTTCTCTCAATGATATTCAGTGATGTTTCATGTTGGATTGTGCTGTTCCAAAATCTGAAACCATCAATACTTTCAATTGTTTAGATGACTAATCTGCATCATCGCCTCTGTCTCCGCCAAGTTGCCACTGTCCTCCTTCTCATGTCTTCCAGAAAGGGCAGCAGGGAGCATCTCTTTCTCGTGGCGGCGACAACCTTCGAGCCTGTATCTGAATTTTCTATGCATTATCTGGAGCCCTTGGGCGCGCCGCGGTCAGCTCCACCACACTCGAGCACCCAGCCGGAGGTACGCGCGCGGGCATCGGGGCGGTTTGAGTTGGGTGCATCGCTTCGAGGGGATTGAATGGCTATTGGACAGGTTCGTCCATGTGCAACCACCCATTTATTGTACATCTGACTTCTTTATTTATAGATCCTGTGTGGATGTTAACAGAAGGTGATCAGTATATTCGAGTCCGGAAGAAATCTGAACTGGAAGTTGTGAAAATTGACCTGAATTTCGTTGATCCAGATGAATCCTGTAACTTGTATCGAGTTCAAACAGTAAGTTGTTTCTCACTGACAAAACATCGGTTTAATTTGATGGTTCAACACTGATTTGCACTACTTGAGAAATTATTAGGATTTACAAACTAAACTGGACATTATAAACAACAAGCAAAAAAACATGTCATAGAACCACTCCTTGTTGTTCCATGTAGAAAACTGAAATTATAACCATGTACTCCCTCTGTACAGAAATTTAAGAGTGTTTAGATCACTACTTCCCCAAGCAACACAGCGAAGGATAGTGAGATAATTTGTGTTTTGTTTTGGTTCTACTTGAGATAATAAAGGTATTGTAATGCAGGCCTGACAGCAGCAGCAGGCTATCGTTCTCACGCCCGAGAAACGCTAGCAACCAGCCCCATCTTGCTCGCCTCCCTCGCCACGTCAAGATGAGCATGGGTCGCAACCACTCCTCGCCTACGTAAAGCGTGTGCCAGATCGATCTGAGCCAGTGAAGGTACTGGTGCCCGTGGGACGCATCATTGTTGTAATGGAAAATAGCATAATTTAGACGCCTAATTTGTAGTTGTGCAAATTGTAGCCTTTTTTAGGTCGAGCAACTTTGTGGTCTGCTAATTTAGAGAGACTGGTTGGCCTTCAATTATTTGTGTCGTTGCTTGTGATCCTACTAGCTCAGTGTGAATTGGTTGTTTAATTGTTTCCTGTTTATACCCCCTACACGCACTAACCTTTTTATCTAGCACTAATGATATTTATTTTATCACAGGTTGGAACTGCTCTGTTAGATCCTTACCTTTCTTTTGTAGCGACACTGAATGGTTTGGCTGGTCCACAACACAGTCTCAGGTAATCTTGATTTTACATGGTGAATATTCTCTGTTGCATCATGATCAACTTGTGCTTGCCAAATGGATCTCCTAAAACAAATTCTTCAGTATAATGTGGAACAATTGGTCAAAATATAAAAGTTTGGTTCCTGTCGGTTTAGTTAGTGGCCTATATGAATTCGATTTGGACCACAATATCTTTGTATAGTTATTGATTTTCTAGCGTGTAACTTAGTTTTGTTAGCTCCTATCTGGTTCTTTTTTATAATATCATTCTATATGTCGCAAGCTTATTCTGTTCACAAGAATTTCTCCATGTTTATGAAGAAACAATTTGGATTCAGAGCACCTTCGGTTATAAGAATTTGTTTTCTAATTTTGTTGGTCTGTCACAAAGCATTGATTTTTCATCCGCAAAAAAAACAAAGCATTGATTTTTGTTTGCTTTACAATTTTTCAGGAGTAATGGAATGTTTATTGGCTGGTGGGGGCATGTTCAAGTATGCGAAATGATGAGCTCCTACTTTTTATTCCAGCTCTATGCCGTAGGTGAGCTGCGACCTTCTTCCCCACGTGTTCGTGATAATCAGATAACCTCCGAGGGAATTGTGATTGTGATTAGTGTCTTTAGACATTGGCCATATTCGTCAGTACTCACCGTCCCTTTCATTTCTCCTCATTTCTTAAATGTATTGGCCTCTGGTATATGCAATTGAAATTGATGTGCCAAACAACAAGAAAAAGAAGTAACAAGAAATAACTAGATTTTAATTTGATTTTGGACATGAGTTAGGAACAAGTGCAGTTCTGTAATTTTGAGCGAGCAAGAGAGAGGAGTACATTTCTAAGCTGCACTTGTGCCTCTGTTCTCAATAGTTTCAAACTGATGTGTTTCTTGCCTTACATGAATTGAACCATGCTAGAAATCAGAGAGTGGACAACTGTAGTTTTAGTTTTTAGTTAAAAGTATATTATCTGCTAGCTACTGTATACTATGCAACACCACATTTTGAATTATCCAATAGAATTCATGTTCAGACTGTTTTAGATAGCAGACCGTAACATATGGGGACCCCTGATGTATACTAGGAAGTGTTTGTTCATTAGTATGGCAACATGTGTCGTAGTGGCCAGGACCCTCTGGTGAGCTCATCCACTCTTTAGTTTTCCACGCCTTTTAATGTTTAATTTTATTGGCCTTTTAACGTTTAAGAACACCAACTGCTCCAATTCGGTCGACGATGGAGGTTTTCTTCATCCTTGCGATATCCAATCCCCAGTCGCCTAGCAGACCCGTGACACATGCCCTCCTCGCCCCCAACCCCCTCTTCTTGACCATTTGTGCCTTTATGTTTTTATATTATGTTAATAAACCATGTGCTAATACTTTCGTGCTGGTATTGTCATTGGAAAAAGAAGTTTAATACACCCGGGCATTGTTTTGTTCTTGATCAGGTGTATGGATGTGCCTATAACTAAACATAAAAATATGATAGACAATAAATTCTTTAAAGCAGTAGAAACTGGGAAGTACACAGAGGCATACTTTCCTGTATTTGGGTGTATATGATTTTTGATATAAAATGAAAAGGCAGAGTTGTTCTCACTATGCCAAACTCCACCTTTACTTAAAGCCTTTGGCAAGTCGTTTTGGTCATTCAGCATGCTACTGTTAAAGCCCTAAAACTACAGTGTATACCATTTGATGATGGAGTAGGTCATGACATAATAGTATGTGTCCTGTCTGCTTCGTATACACATTACATCGCCCAGTAAATGCACTTCTTCAACTACTACAACTCCATCGATGGAAATCAATAACTCTGCAATTAACATGGTAGGAGCATAGAAAGGAAAGGCCTCGGAATGCATCAATATAGGACCCATTGTCCTTCTTTCTAGGAAGAATATTGGAGTTGTTCAATTTTTAACTCATAGATAGATGGCATTTTAACCTTCATTTCTAATTAGTTTAGCTTGGAGCAAGTTGTGACAGCGTGGCATAGTTTGTCCCGACAGACATAAAAATAGGATAGTGATTAAAATCCTTTCGTAGGAGCTGAAAAATGCAAATGATGGGAACTACAAAGAAGCACGCTATCCTTTATTTGTGTATACGATTTCTGAATAAAGTGAAAGAGAAAGTTGCTTTTCCTATGGACTAACAATATGTTTACTACCATCTATTCGTAAACAGAGTAGTGATAACAAGATTCACACTTGATGTGCAGGGTTTCAATTATCACATATATGAGTTGAATTTGATCTTTTATATGATCTCAACTTTACTATTCCCAGTTAACGTATGTTTTGCCAGATTATATTAATGCAACTTTGTTTTTCCTAGAGCACTGGTAGCAACCACATCATGAAAGGGTCGACAAACGACGATTTGATATGCGTTGCTGACAGCGAAGGTAAACTTTCATTGCACCCTCTTGCAGCACGATTATTTTGTACTATCTTTTGTAGTTGCTACCATTTCTGTGCTATTTATGGAACATCCTAATTCTCGCTCCCTCTGTCTCTCTTTGATGGAATATGTCCATGTTTTCCTAGAACGCGTTATTGTAACTGGGTAACTTCTGAATAACAAGAAACTGGTTTCAAATGCTCCTTCTTATTTTCTGTAGCATAGTTATCTGGTACCTCGGAATTCTATGTCATGGAAGGTAATGTCAAAATACGTTTTTTTGTGATGAGCGCAATTAAGAGTGTCAACACAATATTAAAACTAGATTAAACATTAGCTCTGACCAGATGGCCATTTATTTTGTCATATTACAAGGCAGATAAAGAGTGGATGCCCAACTGCTCCGATGTAGGCCGCTCCGAATCAATTATCCGATATATGGCGTCACTTGAAGGTAACTAAGAAACCGGTGACCCAGTTTTTGTTGTGCCTGCATTATTTGCTATGCCAGAATACTTCCCATTACCCAGTTCTACTTTGGTATTTCCTTCTGCATCGGCTTATTAGATTTCAACCTTACATCATAATTTGGTGTCTCCGATCAGTGCTAATCAATAAAAAAAATTGTTGTTTCTTGTCATGATGGACATTTTATAGTTGTAGCATAACTAGATGATGATATTGTTAAGGTTAACTGATTTATGAAAATACTTCCATTATTATTCTGCATATCGCCATTTCTTTTACTGTATACACGCTTTCGAAAGTTGGCTAAGTAATTGGTCCACACGTACTATGCAGTGACATACCTCATCTCTTCATGCAAATATAATCCACGACATTGTCTATTTCTATTGTGTGCTCCATCGAGATGTTAAATGAACTTCGAAATACATATAGCACGTGACGGAGACACATGACCACCGGAAGAGTTCAATAATTTACACGCTTAGGCAGGTTCACTGGATGATATGCATCATGGATCATAGGTACTACTCCCTTCGTTCCTAAATATTTGTCTTTCTAGAGATTTCAACAAGTGACTACATACGGAACAAAATGAGTGAATCTACACTCTAAAATATGTCTATATACATTCGTATGTGGTAACCATTTGAAATCTCTAAAAAGACAAATATCTAGGAACGGAGGGAGTATTTGGTTTAGTTTAATACAAAAATTCTCTATACAATCTGTTGATATTAAGGTATAATAACTGAAAACTTCCAGAGGTTAATGGGAAGGCAGAACTGATAAGCATAAGCATAAGCAGCTAGAAATGTTTTGTCTGCTTGTGAACAGATAAAGCCAAAAAAGAATGTGCTATGATTATAAAAATATCACGCCATATGAGTATAAGTAAGAATACTGATGAGCTTCCGCTCATGCTTATAAACTGATCCATCTACTTATATAGAATGATGAGATGTGATCATGCACTTGCATTATCCAATTTCTTACTACTAATTAGATAAGTTCAGCTGTAACGGAGTTGGTATCATGCCCTTTTACATTGTGTACATTGTTTGGTATTCAAGATAAAATCATGTTGTTTTTTTCCTCATTTGAATGTGAATGACATGATGCATGTTTCTGTGCTCGCTGTATATATGACATGATATACATAATTGATTTTTCCCATTAGATATGATATGCTTTGCCTTCTACCAATACTACTATTTATGGTCTCATGCCTCTCTGTCATGATTCTCCCAATTTTAAAGAGGTACAGAAACATTACTTTCTTTGACAGGGTTTGTGTCGTGGATTTGTCACGGCAGATGTCCTAGCGAAAGGACTTAGTCGTGGAGCCATCGCAACGGGTTAACTTGAAGGGGTTAAAACGGACGCAAGGACACAGAGTTATACTAGTTCGGCCCCTTCGATGAAGGTAAAAGCCTACGTCTAGTTGTGATGGGATTGATGTGTTTCGAGGGCTAGGGAGCGATAAGCTTCGCCTAAACCTCGAGTTGTTGTTGTCTGTCCTTAAACCGTCGTCGGGTCGTCCCCTTATATACACGGGTGACGCCCGTCGGTCTACAAAATCCCAACCTCCGGTTCATAAACGTGCCCGGGTTGGTCTCTCTATTCCTAACTTACAATGCAAGTTATCTCAGGCCGGTTTACGGCCATAAACCTTTAAACCGATTATAGGCCTTGGGCCCTTCTATTTCTCCTTGGGCTTTAACATCTTGGGTCCATTGACGGAGCTAACCCGGGCCCTGTAGGCCGGTTTACCCCAAATAGCAATATCCCCAACATTAGGCCCCAGATTGATTTGAACAGGTTCATGTCAATCCTTAATAAGAATTTCTGTCTTCAAATGTCTTCCAGTAACGGTTAAACCGCCGTTCCGTCGTCTCCTCTTGCTGCTGTAAACCGATATGATGTCAGCACAAAGTTACCGTTTCTTTTTACTGAATCCGCAATAATCAAGGCGACAGCTGGGCTCCCGAAATCACCGGCTCCCGGATTCGCGCGCCTGGCACGCGCGCCACGCCTTATAAATAGGACTAGAAAGCCATCTTCCTTTCCTCCCTTTCGTCCCCTTCTTCTTCGTCTTCCTCGCGACTCAGACTCCGGACCTCCGCCGCCGCCGTCAACTACTGCATCAACTCAGGCCGCTGCATCAACCTGACCGGACCAGAGTACCGCGGCGACCCTCCGCATCCGTTTGGATCCCGGTAAGGCTCCTGTTCTTCTTGCTTTAGATCCGTTCTAGGGTTCGTCATCCCTATCCTGCCACTGTTCATTGTTCATCTCCATAGCAAGTTTTTGTGAACAGATTATGATACTTATATTGTGATTTGTAGTCACTCTCAGTATTCGCCATAAATCTGTACTCATCTCCTTAGATCTCACTCATTTCCCTGCTTGTCGAACTTGTGCTGTTCTGCTGCGAGCCAAACCTCATATTTTCACTTCTTTTTTTGCCCTAGCTGTAGATCCATTGTTTTGAAAGAATCCGTGCGGGATCTGTTTCTGCTTTCATGTACATAACTGTTAGATCTGGTCGGTTTAACTTTTAGCAGAACGAACAACTCAAACTATATATCCATTAGTCCCCTTGATGAACCGCCAGATGATATCATTCTAGATAACTCCGGTCTATATAAGAGCATCTTCGGTTCACAATCACACCTGTTCTCAAACCGGAATACCTTTGTCTTGTAGATTTCCTCATGGCAAAACAGATATACGAATGCAACTGGGTTCCCTCTCGCATCACCGAGACCCAATTAAACAACTTAGTTCTGACTGGCGCCTTGAGTAGCAAAAATGCCATCCATTGGAGGGTTCCAGGGAATGAATGTCCTCCTACCCCACAGGAAGGAGAAGTTGTTGTGTTTGCGGATCACCTGGCCCGGGGCTTTAATCCACCCGGTTCAAAATTTTACCGGGACGTCCTGGCTAATTTTAAGTTGCGCCCACAAGATGTTGGTCCAAACTCAGTCACGAATATCTGCCATTTTCAAGTGCTTTGTGAGGTGTACTTCCAGGAGGAACCTACTGTAGAGTTGTTCTGAGACTGTTTTCATTTGAACCGACGTACTGAATTCACCGATGGCCCTAATATGGAACTGGGTGGTATGGCGATTCAAAAGAGGAAAGAAGTGACTTATCCTCACGCCAAGCTGCATAGTCATCCGCAAGAATGGAATCACACTTGGTTCTATTGCAAGGATACTTCCCCTGCTGAAGAAAATCCTCTGCCTGGCTTCCGTCCAGAGAGACTTAGCAATACACACCCCTTCCCCCCAAGGCTAACCGCCAAAGAGAGGAGTAAGTATGCCCCTCAACTGTCCAAGCTCAGAGCCTTCATGGCTAACGGTTTAACAGGAGTGGATCTTGCCCGTTGCTGGATTTCATGGAGTATCCTGCCCCTTAGTATCTGCTCCGGTTTAATGTGCAAATACACGGGCCGGGTTAATGATCCTTTGAGGCACTGCAACATTCAGCTGACGGAAGACGAAGTTACTGAAGCTGTGAAAAAGATGCTGAATGAATCGGAATATGTTTGCGCCCGAACTGGCCTGCTTCCCTTTTGTGCTACAAATAAACCACCTGCTGTAAGCATCTCACCTCTGTTTGTTATAGAATTTATGATCTCCTTATATGTATACTGTTAACTCCAATCCTTTCTGAAACAGGGAGATGATCCGTTTTGGAGCAAGAAGCTTCAAGAACCAACAGAAAAGGTAACCCGACCCAAAACAAGGGTGAAGAAGCCTGCTCAGAAGAAAAGGAACACCGCTTCCTCTACCCCGGAATTAGATGAGGATGATGTGGGTAATCCGGACCTTGAGGTAGACCTCGATTCAGTTGGCTTACTTTTTATACGCCTTATTGATGATGATATTTGTCAGGACGACGCTGAAGCGAGTAATGCTGAAGGCCCAGAGGTAACTATTCTTCCTTCTGATACAGTTCCTTTGCCTTTGAAAAAACCTCGCCAAGCAAACCGGAAAGTTAAATTTTCTCATCCTCTTGCTTACTTGGATCCCAAATTTCTTGTGAAGACCCAGCAACATGACGCTCGTCGCACCACCCGGCATAGTGGCCAGGTAGTTACCTCCGCCGGTTTACCGAACAGCCCGGTTCGGAAACGCCGCTCAGAGGTCTCCGATTTATGCGCTAGCTTTCCTCCTAAAGCAGGTTTAATTCGTCAGCCTCTTAATCCATCTGACTCCGATTATCAGGTCACTTCCCATTCATCTTCTGGTGAGTCTTCAGCCACTCAACTGCCACCGCTAAAGACAGTTATTGGGTAAGTTGGACCGATCACAACATATTTCCATATGGGTTTCTTAATCCATCTTACACCGTTCTTCAATCTTTGGGTTTCTCCCAGGGCTAAACCTAGACCGAGCAAGAAGGCTCGTCTGGATAATCCGGTCGAAGGAACTGCCGCTCCTGAACCGGAGAAAACTCCTGGTGCTGATGCTCTAGTTCGTGAAGACATTCAGAATTATCCACCTCCACAAGATGACGCCTATGCTAAAGAAAGGCCTACCAATCCTGCCAGCCATACCGATCAGCCTGCCAGTCCTGTTCGGGTTGAGGAATCCATCCACCCTTCTGGAACTGTTGATAAACCGACAGTGCCAATGCAGAGCAGCGATTCCAAAGATGATGATGTTGTGATTACCGGCATTGGTCGCTCTGAACCGGGGAACTCTGCTACCTTAGCCAAGCATACTGCTAAGGAAGAAATCTCGGCCATAAAGGGCAAATGGGACGTTGATTCCTCAACGTATGCCGCTTTAAGCGCCCAAGATCTTTATTCTGGGTATCTGAACCGACTGTATACCAGTCGCGATTATGAAGCTGGCATGATCAGGATGATGAAAGAAAAACTTGAGGTAACTCTTGTGCTGTATTCTATTGCAACTTAGCCTCTCAATTTCTTCCAACCCGAGATGGTAAACCGAATCATGCTGCCTTGACAACCAAGGTCCGGTTTGATAAAACAGGGCTTCAACATAGGTCGTAACCAGAAAACATCATCAAATAACCATTAGCCCCCAAGTGCCAAGTTTAAATACTTGTATTAATCTTGGGACTTTTGTAATGTAAAACGTGCGTTAAGACCAAGTATGCATTAGCCCCCAAGTATCGAGCACATAACTTGCTTGTGTGGTTGATACTTCCAACCCGTGCAATATTTTCTGAACACTGCTGATGACCTGCTGTAGGCGGATCTGAAGACCAAAGAGAAACAAGTCTCGGACCTTCAGGAAATCCTAAAAACCCAGCAGGCTGAAACTGCAAAAGCGAAGGAAGAATTGACCAATGCCTTAAACGTCATGGAACAGCTGAAAGAAAACCGCAAAAAGGAACAAGCTGATTGGGCTACTGAAAAGGCTCTTTTGATTAAAAGGGCTGAAAATGCCGAAGCTGCTCTCAAACCGGTGGTTGATGAATTATCCACCGTAAAGCGACAAATACACTCCATGACCTCTGCCGTCTTTGGTAAATTTCTTTTGATTCCCTTCCTCCAATTTGCACTCTGTCTGCTATATCCTATGTCCGGTTTGTAATCCATTTTTGAAACACTGCAGGCACACGTATTGGACACTTGGGTTCTGATGTGCGGATGAAACTCAAAGCTGCTTATACTTTGATTGAACAGTTGTATACCGGAGCACAGAGAGTTATCACCACTGCATCGCATAACAACCCCGCACCGTCTCTGATTCAAGACACGTTAAAAAGGTTATCCATGCTTCCTGCCCGGATTGAGGAGTTAAAAAGATCAGCTGCTCGAACCGGAGCCATCACTGCCTTGATCCGGGCCAAAGCGTGGGTACCAGACTTTGATCCCGTCGAAGCGGCACAAGGATATCCCAGCTTGAAAGAAGACGGTTCAGATTTCGGCGATAATGACTTGAGGGCGATAAACCGGGCGGTGCGCCCCCTAGCTTGTCAATTGGCTGAAGAAGCAGATCTGACACATTATCAGGCCCAATATGATAACCAGAACAAGCGAGTAGCTGCCCCGATCCCTGAAGCGGAAAACCTTATTCCTCCAATCCGTAAGCATACCTATGCCCCTGACATTGAACCGTCTTTGCTGATTCATGAAGAAGCTGTCTTTCAAGCGTTAATGGGAATCGACTGGACCACTGCTGATTTCCAGCCAATGGGTAGCCATGAGAAGGCTGAAGCGGCGCAAGATGATCCACAACCTTCGAACCGAGGCGGCGAACAGGCGTGATCAAAGATCCGGTTCACCTTAATTGGTGACGTTAATCCGTCAAAAAACAATATATCCAGGCACTACGCTGCCTTGTAATAAGATAGTTAATACCTCTGCCTTTGAATGCGCCTTTGTACACGGGTACTGATGCCCTTGCCATGACTTTTTCCAACTTGTGCTTCCTGTCTTTACTGGGTACAAAGGACGGTCTTTCGACCATACGAACCGTGCTGCGCCTTTGCCAAACCGGGCAACTTGCCGCCGGGTTAAAAAAAACGGACCAGGCTGTGTCAGCTGAATCGGTTTAAAAGTATTTGTCGTTCCAAAGAACAAAAACACCACGAGAAGGAAGATAACAAACAACCAAATACGAGAGGAAACGCAATAGTAAAACGCATGCAAATGGTGGTTGCTATGAACCGTTCAGAAGGCGTTACCATCGTCAAGACAAAAAAAAACAAGCCCCCAAGGGGTGTAGCTACGGTTTAAGTCGACTAGGTTCCTAACTGAATCATGGCAAATATGCCTTTCAAATGGCATTGCATTGGTTCGGATTCGACCAAGCCCCCAAGTGACTCAGTGGCCTAGGGCCGATCAAGTGGCATTGCATTGGTTCGGACACGACCAAGCCCCCAAATGACTTATTGGCTGTTTAAAAGCCGATCAGAAGGCATTACCATCATCAAGACATGACCGAGCTCCCATAAGGTGTAACTACGGTTCAAGTCGATTAGGTCCCCAACTGACTTAGTGGCAAATGTGCCAGCCAGAAGGCATTACCGTCGTCAAGACATGACCAAGCTCCCCGGAGGTGTAGCTACGGTTCAGGTCGACTAGGTCCCCAACTGACTTTGTTGATCTTCTGTGAAGCGACCTCAAGGGGTAAACCGGAGGTTGCCCTAAAGCGAATCAACTCCGTGTAACCACGCATGATGCGAAGAAAAACAGAGACCCCGCTTTACTCGAGGCTCCGGTTAATTATATTGATCATAATATATACATGGTCATGATATGTACATAAGCAGAGCCCAGGGCTCATGTATAGTAAGGTCGAAGATGAGCTATGTTCCACGGCCTGCTGGTCTCCTCCTCTGATGTGCGTGAATCCTTGCGCTCTCGAATATCAATCAGGTAGTATGACCCATTATTCAGATTCTTGCTGACCACAAAAGGTCCTTCCCAAGGCGGGGATAATTTATGCATATCAGACTGATCCTGGATGAGCCGGAGCACCAAATCCCCCTCCTGAAAGGTTCTGGTTCTAACCCGACGGCTGTGGTAACGGCGAAGATCTTGCTGGTAAATCGCTGAACGGGCAGCTGCTAAGTCACGTTCCTCCTCCAACAAATCAAGAGCGTTCTGCCGTGCCTGCTCGTTGTCCGCTTCAACATAAGCTGCCACACGAGGTGAATCATGTCGTATATCACTTGGGAGAACCGCCTCTGCTCCATAGACCATAAAAAACGGCGTAAACCCCGTGGATCTGTTAGGCGTGGTGTTGATGCTCCATAATACAGACGGTAGCTCCTCAACCCAACAACCCGGCGTCCTCTGCAAAGGGACCAGAAGCCGGGGTTTGATACCTCTCAAGATCTCTTGATTCGCTCGTTCTGCTTGACCATTAGATTGTGGGTGAGCTACAGAAGAAACATCAAGCCGTATATGCTCACGTGCGCAGAACTCTTTCATGGCACCTTTGGATAGATTGGTACCATTATCTGTGATGATGCTGTGTGGAAAACCAAACCGGAAGATCACCTTCTTTATAAACCGAACCGCCGTGGCCGCATCACATTTACTGACAGGTTCTGCCTCCACCCACTTTGTAAATTTGTCAACCGCCACCAATAGGTGGGTCTTCTTATCTTTGGAACGTTTAAAAGGCCCAACCATATCGAGCCCCCAAGTCGCAAACGGCCAAGTAATTGGAATCATCCTCAATTCTTGAGCCGGTATGTGCGCTCGTCTAGAAAATTTCTGGCAACCATCACATAGCCTGACCAGGTCTTCTGCATCAGCATGAGCAGTTAACCAGTAGAAACCGTGGCGGAACGCTTTAGCCACCAATGATTTTGAACCGGCGTGGTGGCCGCAATCCCCTTCATGTATTTCACGTAATATTTCGCACCCCTCCTCAGGGGATACGCACCGTTGCAGCGCTCCTGACACGCTGTGATGATGTAGCTCCCCTTTGAGAATGGTCATAGACTTGGACCGCCGTACTATCTGCCGAGCCAAGATTTCGTCGTCTGGCAACTCACCTCGGTTCATATATGCCAGATAAGGAAGCGTCCAATCTGGGATGACGTGAAGAGCCGCCACTAACTGAGCCTCCGGATCAGGAATAGCCAACTCCAATTCCCCGGGGAGCTGTACCGATGGGTGATACAATACATCCAAGAAAACATTGGGTGGGACCGGTTTACGCTGAGAGCCCAAGCGGTTTAAAGCGTCCGCTGCCTCATTCTTTCTGCGGTCCACATGGTCCACTTGATAGCCTTTGAAATGCCCTGCCACCATATCTACTTCATGACGGTATGCAGCCATGAGCGGGTCCTTAGAATCCCAGGTGCCAGATACTTGCTGAGCCACTAGATCCGAATCACCAAAGCACCTAACTCGGCTCAGATTCATCTCTTTAGCCATCCGAAGACCATGAAGCAAAGCTTCATACTCAGCCGCATTGTTTGTACAGGGGAACATTAAACGGAGGACATAACAAAACTTGTCTCCTCGTGGGGAAGTTAAAACGACTCCAGCCCCCGAGCCTTCCAATTGTCTGGATCCGTCAAAATGAATAGTCCAATATGTGTTATCTGGCTTCTCCTCAGGTGCTTGTAACTCTGTCCAATCGTTTATGAAGTCGACAAGCGCTTGTGACTTTATGGCCGTCCGGGGTACGTATCTTAAACCGTGCGGCCCAAGCTCGATGGCCCACTTGGCAATCCGACCGGTCGCCTCCCGGTTCTGTATGATGTCACCCAAAGGAGCGGAACTGACCACCGTGATGGGGTGCCCTTGAAAATATTGCTTCAGCTTCCGGCTTGCCATAAAAACACCATATACCAGCTTCTGCCAATGCGGATACCTTTGCTTGGACTCGATAAGCACTTCGCTGATATAGTAAACCGGACGCTGAACCGGATGCTCCTTCCCAGCCTCCTTGCGTTCTACCACAATCGCCACGCTGACTGCTCTGGCGTTTGCAGCAACGTATAACAGGAGTGGCTCTTTATCAACGGGGGCTGCCAACACTGGCGGATTGACTAACTGTCGCTTCAAGTCCTCAAACGCTTTATCCGCCTCCGGACTCCAGACAAATTGATCTGTCTTCTTGAGCATTTGATACAAGGGGATCGCCTTTTCACCAAGGCGGCTGATAAACCGGCTTAACGCAGCAATCCGCCCGGCCACGCGCTGGACATCATTGACACATTTCGGTTTGGCTAGGGAGGTGATGGCTGTGATCTTTTCCGGATTGGCCTCAATTCCTCTATGGGACACTAAGAATCCCAACAATTTGCCTGCAGGTACACCAAAAACACATTTAGCTGGGTTGAGCATCATTTGGTACACCCTCAAGTTATCGAAGATTTCCTTCAAATCGTCAACTAGGGTCTCCTTCTTTCGTGACTTGACCACAATGTCATCCACATAGGCATGTACATTACGACCAATCTGTTCATGGAGGCAATTTTGCACACACCGCTGATAAGTAGCCTGCGCACTCTTGAGCCCGAAGGGCATAGAAACGTAGCAGAAGGCTCCAAAGGGAGTAATGAACGCTGTCTTCTCCTGGTCCTTAACTGCCATCTTGATCTGATGATAACCCGAATAGGCATCCTAAAAACTCAAACGCTCGCAACCTGCCGTAGCATCAATGATTTGATCAATACGGGGGAGAGCAAAAGGATCCGCTGGACAGGCTTTATTCAAATATGTGTAATCCACACACATGCGCCAGGTGCCGTTTTTCTTAAGAACCAGCACCGGATTAGCAAGCCACTCGGGATGAAAAACCTCAATAATAAAACCAGCTGCCAGGAGCCTGGCTACTTCCTCACCAATCGCTTTACGTCTTTCTTCGTTAAACCGGCGTACGAACTGTTTTACCGGTTTATACTTAGGATCCACATTAAGAGTGTGCTCAGCGAGTCGCCTCGGTACACCAGGCATGTCGGACGGCTTCCATGCAAAGATGTCCCGATTCTCATGGATGAACTCGATGAGCGCGCTTTCCTATTTTGGATCCAAGTTTGCACTGATGCTGAACTGCTTGGACGAATCGCCAGGTACGAAGTCAACAAGCTTAGTTTCAGCAGCTGATTTGAACTTCAAGGCCGGATCGTGGTCCGTAGTTGGCTTCTTTAATGAAGCCATGTCCTCCGGATCAACATTGTCTTTGTACTGCTTTAGCTCCTCCGTAGCACAAACCGATTCTGCATAAGTCGCATCTCCTTCCTCGCATTCCAAAGCGATTCGACGGATCCCATGAACCGTTATAGTGCCCTTGTAACCCGGCATCTTGAGTTGCAGATATACATAGCAGGGCCGTGGCATAAATTTTGCATAGGCCGGTCGTCCGAACAAAGCGTGGTATGGACTTTGGATTTTAACCACTTCAAACGTCAGCGTCTCTGATCTGGAATCATGACTATCGCCGAAGACAACTTCAAGGGCTATCTTACCAACAGGGTACGCAGACTTGCCAGGCACCACCCCATGGAACACCGTACTGGTCGGTTTGAGATCCTTATCCACCAGTCCCATGCGACGGAAGGTCTCATAATACAAGATGTTAATGCTGCTCCCTCCGTCCATGAGTACCTTGGTGAGCTTGTAACCTCCCACCTGAGGCACCACCACCAATGCTAACTGACCCGGATTATAAACCCTGGGAGGATGATCTTCTCGGCTCCATATGATTGGTTGTTCCGACCAGCGCAGATAGTGAGGCGTGGCCGGTTCAACAGCACTAACTGCCCGCCTCTGAAGCTTTCTATCCCGTTTATCCAAGCTTGTAGTAAAAACATGATACTGTCCACCACTCAACTGTTTCGGGTTGCTCTGATAACCTGATTGCTGCTGTTGCTGCTGGCTATAACCACTTTGATTACCTTGATTATTTTGGCTGTTCTGTCCGCCCGGATTACCATGGAACCCTGGACCGGAATTTCCGCCGCCGTACCCTGATCCGAAACCTGAACCGCTGCCAGAGCCGTGATCATATTGGAAAATGTTTGAGCTTTTGAATTCCTTCATGATGTAACAATCCTTCCAAAGATGGGTTGCTGGCTCCTCTTTTGTTCCGTGCTTCGGACAGGGCTGGTTTAAGAAAAAGTTCAAACGCTCCGGATTAGGACCGGGATTTCCGCGAAAACCTGGTTGTTTCCCCTTACGTCGCTGGCCCTTATTCTGTGCACTGGTGTTGGCCACAAAATCCACGCTCCCATCCGGTTTACGCTTACCTCCGCCTCCATTGCCTGTTGGTTGATGCTGCTGGCCTTTGGTATTGCTATTCTTCCTTCCCTTCCCTGCTTTGTCGTCACCAGAATCAGGATCCTTGGTACTGTCAGAATCCGCATACTTCACTAAAGCGGTCATGAGCGTTCCCATATCCGTGCAATCACGCTTCATCCGGCCTAACTTTAGCTTCAAAGGGTCAAACCGACAGTTGCCTTCCAACAGCACCACAGCGGTGTCTGCGTTGATGCGATCTGACGAGTGCAAAACTTCTGATACCCGGCGTACCCAATGGGTAGTTGACTCCCCTTCTTGCTGAACGCAAGCTGCTAGGTCAACTATCGACATTGGCTGTTTGCACGTGTCCTTGAAATTCTTGATAAACCGGGCTCGCAACTGGGCCCACGAACTAATGGAATTAGGCGGTAGGCTCTTTAGCCAAGTCCGGGTCGTCCCTTCTAACATCATGGTAAAATACTTCGCACACGCCGTGTCATCCACATCCAGCATGTCCATAGCCATCTCATAGCTCTCCACCCATGTCTCGGAGGCTGATCCGCCGTGTAGTTTAGTACCTTGCGGGGGCCTTTGAAGTCCTTAGGCAGGCGTACGTTGCGCAAAGCGGGAACGAGGCACGGTACTCCCAAAGAACTAGAAACCACCCCCGGTTCAATCGTAGCATTTGGGAAGATAAGTGTAAGCTGACGAGCCTGATGCCGCGCCGCTAATCCGGCCTCCTGCGCGCGGGCGCGATCCACCATCTCCTGAGCATTGTCGACACCAGCCGGATTGTTGCCGCGGAGCGCTTCACGCCTGGCATTACTTGAAACAGCCGGCTCCTCCATGCGCCTACTATAGCTCCTGCTGGGGCGAGGGGTGGAGTGAATCCGATCACGGCTTTGCGAATATGCTTCTTGTTGGGCCAAAGCGGTCCTAAGGAGCTCCTTGACTCGGCGTGTCTCTACATCCTGCGGTGAATCGCCTTCGATCGGAATGGCTTCCAACCGAGCTGCCGCCGCAACGAGGTTATCCATCGGGTTGGAATAATGGCCCGATGGTGTTGGCACAGCCTGTGGTGTACCAGTGTTGTGACGAGGCAGGTTTATTATACAGTGCTGAACCGGGGCACCAACTGTTGCTTCCGCACGGTTTACCCCCGGCGGATTATTGGCCCCCGCCCCAGGGGTGTTGAAGAGATTTCTGGCATCGAGGGCTGCGGGCAATCGAGATCGGAATTTCCTCTTCATGACTTCCTGAGACGCATTCTGGTCCATCATGAGCCTGTAAGCCTGTGCATCTAAAGCGGCACGCTCTGCCGTCATCCTGGCCTCTTCTGCTGCCAGCCCCGCTTTAGCTTGAGTGATCTGTTCTCTCACTTTGGCAATCTCGGCATTGTGAACCTCCTGATCCACCGGGTTGGCTTCCGCCATGAGCACTGCCAGTGCGTCAAACAGATCTGACAATACTTGGGCTGGTGAGTCCGCAGGGCCCCCTGCCCGCCCAGCTGTTGCCGCTGCCGATCCAGAGATCACTGCTGCCGCAGTTGATGAATGTGGCGCCGCCTGTGTTCCAGCCATGAAGATCCCAACTCGATTGGGCAGACCAGAGGGGTCCGGAATACTGTCGCCATCGGAGCTGCCCCCGATCCGATCATCTTGCAGCTGGTATAGAGACTCGGTTTCCCCGGTTGACGTTTCATCGCCGGAGTAGATGGCGGTTTCGCCACCAGATTCGGATCCTTCCTCGTAGCTTCCTCCGTGGATGACTCCCACGAAGGCGCGCTTCCTGGTCGGTTTAACCAGGGTCGATCTCGTGCACTGAGCTGTCTCGACGAGGTCGGTGCAGACGCCCAGCTCGGGGCCCGGTTCACCGATCTTGCCGATGAAAACATGGATGCCGCCAAAAGGGACCCGGTACCCGTACTCGATCGAGCCGGCGTCGGGGCCCCAGCCTGTGCTGTCGATGTAGAGTTTTCCGCGACGACTTTTGGTCATCCGGCCCACAGCGTAGCCCTCGAGTCCTTCAAAGCGGCCCTCCAAGAACTTGAAACCATCTCGCGATGGCCCCACGGTGGGCGCCAACTGTCGTGGATTTGTCACGGCAGATGTCCTAGCGAAAGGACTTAGTCGTGGAGCCATCGCAACGGGTTAACTTGAAGGGGTTAAAACGGACGCAAGGACACAGAGTTATACTAGTTCGGCCCCTTCGATGAAGGTAAAAGCCTACGTCTAGTTGTGATGGGATTGATGTGTTTCGAGGGCTAGGGAGCGATAAGCTTCGCCTAAACCTCGAGTTGTTGTTGTCTGTCCTTAAACCGTCGTCGGGTCGTCCCCTTATATACACGGGTGACGCCCATCGGTCTACAAAATCCCAACCTCCGGTTCATAAACGTGCCCGGGTTGGTCTCTCTATTCCTAACTTACAATGCAAGTTTACCTCAGGCCGGTTTACGGCCATAAACCTTTAAACCGATTATAGGCCTTGGGCCCTTCTATTTCTCCTTGGGCTTTAACATCTTGGGTCCATTGACGGAGCTAACCCGGGCCCTGTAGGCCGGTTTACCCCAAATAGCAATATCCCCAACAGTTTGTCTATATTTATCTTTAAGGCTACAGCCTGAAGTCTCATGGGGGTGTGAAGATGATACCTAAGTAATCTAGGGCATTGCTTTGTTAGGGGTTCACTTATATACAAGAATGGCATGTTCTTTCTTGTGTAATATATTGTGGGTTTTTTCCTGCTCAACACCATCTGGACTATGTATCACTATAACCTGCTTTATGGTTTGGACCTGAGCGTTGGAGCATGGTGCTGGACAGGGAACGAGTCCCTAAGACCGCTCTTTGGAATTCCAATATACATGGAGATAGAAGTGACATTTGAGGGCCAACAAATATGTTGTATTGTGGATGTCCCCCTTTACATCATTGTTTTATGAAATGCACTAACGCTCCCGGAAGGTTGTCCTAGGTATATTTGTATACTTGTTACAACAAGTATGATTTGGTTTGAAGTTATCTAATGTCGTGTGATGAACCTTGATGTTTAGTATGGAATCATTAGTAAGAGTTTAGTAACCTCTTGCTTTTAGGGATGTTACCTTTGTAGCGAAGATGTTTTTGGAATAACTTGAACCTATATTGGGCCGTTGCCTTATGCATGGATGTGCTGCCAACTTTGTTTTAGATTAGGACATTGCTCTCTCATGTTCGCCCTCTTGGTACTGAACTGAATGGAAGTGGTTATTGTTCATGGTCTCATGAATGTACTGAACAATCTCACGATGATGTTGGTCTTGACGGTCTCATGAATGTTTCTTCTCCTTTTTCCTCTTCTTTATTTTGTTGTCCTATTTCAATATGTACGCTAAACTAGGATTCCTACTAACTTGAGAATTACTTGCTTCACCACATCGTTGGGACCGGCACCCTCGCGCCAAGGCGCGTTGCCGATCTAGTACTACCTATTATGGGATGGACATGGGGCATTTGCCCCCCCCCCTACCACCACTTCACCACGCTATATTTATTCAATAATTCTTTTTGGGTGAGTACATATGCATTGGAAGTGTTACGTGTCCGTCGGATGATAAGTTGATTAGACCGGCGCCCATGCTACCGGAAACAACCATCGGGCACTCGTCTACGGTTTCTGCCACAGGGGTTATGTTTTGGATGTCGATAAGTGCCACATGTGTGGCATAATAGACATCCGCCCACACGCCCCTGTGTGGCATATCCAGCAGGCAGCCCACACGACTCTGTGTGGGCGAATATTAAAACTGCCCACACGTGTGGCACGAAGAGCACCCTACCACACACACGTTCAGCACGAGGGGATCGATCCCTCACACGAATTCGTTCGCTAGGGGGACACACAGCCCGCACGCCTTCATCACACGAGGCCCTTTTCCCTGTGAAAAAGGAACAAAAAGCCCATTGATAAATAATTAAATGAAAAGGCCTAGATTTTGTTTTTTCCCGTGGTAAATAAAAGACCAGATTTTGCCCAGCTACAAAAAAAATGCCATCAGCTTTGAAAATAGCAGAAAATTTGTCATTCGAGTTTGACCAAACTATTTGCCATTATATTGTTTTTTTAACAATGCCAAAGGTTTATAAACACATATTTAATCCCCCAATGAAATATGGCAAATCTTCCATGACAAAAAAAATCAATATCGCCATGTGAACAAAACACAAATAGTCGAAAAATTCATGTGAAAAGAGCACAAAAATTTGACAGGACAATAAAAGATTAAAAAGCAATGGCATTTTTAATCACAATTGCCATGAAAGTTTAAATTAAATTGCCGTGTTTTGAAGGAGAATTTGACTGTGTGTGAGAGAAAACACAAAAAGTTGAAAATCAAGTATGGACAAAAGAGATTTGCCATGGCAGTATGATGAATTTATTGTGTGTGAAAAGAACAAAAAAAGTTGGAAATTCAAGTATGAACAAGAAACTTTCCATGGCAGGTTCGTATCAAGAATTGCCTTATTTTGTATGATGAATTTATCATGTGTGAGAAAAACAAAAAAAATGAAAATCAAATATGAACAAGAAAATTGCCATGTCAGATTCATGTTGAAACTTGCCATGGCAGAAAAATTCGTGTAAGCTAAATTTTCCATGATCAATAAACTAATTTTGCCATGATCAATAAACTAAATTTGCCATGAACCAATAAACTAAAATTTTCCATGATCAATAAACAAAATTTGTATCAAAACTTGGCATGGCAAATTTGTATCAAGTATTGCCGTCTTTTGGTATGATGAATTTGCCGTGTGTGTAAAACACACAAAAAGTTGAAAATCAAAAATATGAATGAGAAAATTGCCATGGCAGATTCGTATCAAAACTTGCCATGGAAAATCCGTATCAAGAATTGTCGTGTGTTTGTATGATGAATTTGCCGTGTGTGAAAAAACACAAAAAGTGGAAAAATCAAGTATGAACAAGAAAATAGCCATGTGAGATTCATATCAAAACTTGCAACGACAAAAATTGTGTAAAATAAATTTGCCATGATTTGGAAACTAGATTTGCCATGATCAATTAACTAAATTTGCCATGATTTGTAAACTAAATTTGCCATGATCAATAAATCAAAATTGCCATGATCAATAAACTAAATTTGCCATGATCAATAAACTAAATTTGCCATAAACCAATAAACTAAAATTTTCCATGATCAATAAACAAAATTTCTATCAAAACTTGGCATGGCAAATTTGTATCAAGTATTGCCGTCTTTTCGTATGATGAGTTTGCCGTGTGTCTAAAACACACAAAAAGTTGAAAATCAAAAATATGAATGAGAAAATTGCCATGGCAGATTCGTATCACAACTTGCCATGGCAAATTCGTATCAAGAATTGCCGTGTGTTTGTATGATGAATTTGCCGTGTGTGAAAAAACAAAAAAGTGAAAAAATCAAGTATGAACAAGAAAATAGCCATGTGAGATTCATATCAAAACTTGCAACGACAAAAATTGTGCAAAATAAATTTGCCATGATTTGGAAACTAGATTTGCCATGATCAATTAACTAAATTTGGCATGATTTGTAAACTAAATTTGCCATGATCAATAAACCAAAATTGCCATGATCAATAAACTAAATTTGCCATGATCAATAAATTAATTTTTCCATGGTTAAGTGAGAAAAAAACATAAATATTATCATGGGAGTGTTGCAAAAAAACCTACATTTGCCATGTTAAGTATACAAAAAATGTTGTGAATTTGCCGTGTGAATTTAGTAAAAATGTTTCTAAGTTTGCCATGTGTAGACAAAACTTGACATGTGAACATTATAGGAAAAACAATTAAAAAATGCCATTTGACAAGTTTTAAATATTGTCATGTGAACATTCCCCATGTATTTTGTCATGTGATAATTACTAGATTTGCCATGGTATAATTAAAGTATTTGCCATGTTTGGAAAATTGCCATAGTGTTATATTTGTGTGGCCACCTCTAAAATAGTTTACGTGTTATAATTTATACAATTTGACATGGATGATGTAAAGCAAAGTGTTATGAGTTTGCCATGTGCAAATATAAGAATTTGCCATGTGCGAGGATAGTAGTTTGCCATGTTCTTGAACTAATTTGTAGTTTCCATGGCAACATTCTTCTGATAGTAGTTTGCCATGTTCTTGAACTAATTTGTAGTTGCCATGGCAACATTCTTCTGATAGATATGGCAAAAGAACGTAGAACTTTGCCATGGCAAAAGTAGAGTAAACATTTGCCATAGAAAATGAAGTAAATTTTCCATGCTACAAAAAATGATGTCTAGTCATGGTGATTTGCCATGGTATAAGAAATTAAATGATGTCTAAAATTCATGAGAAATGATAGAAAAAAATGAGTATCAATTATAACAAGTTGCCATGGCAACTTGTTATAATTTTTGAGTTGCATCGTAGCGTAGTTTGACTTTACATGGCAAAAACATATTTTAGTTGACATTAACTATACATTTGGTAGTGCTATGAACTATAATTTGTAAATTTGTCATGAAATTTTGTTAATTACCATCACATCAGACTAATTAGAAAAATCTGTAAATTAACTACATATAGCATGATCGACTGAAAATTGGATCTCACAGCTTTGCATCGTATATATAAGAATCGAGAACAGTGCATCCCCTTCAGCGAGGAGCTGTGAAGTTACCTAAACATGTACTGCATGCTTTATTAACAAAATAACTCAGTCAACAGGGTAAAAAACCGGCCTTGCAGGCAAAGAAAGTGGCCAGAATTTAGATAGTTGTGCCACCATCTCTGACCAGATATCCCCTGTGCTTCTATCTCCTATTTTCCCAGTCATCTGAATAGAAGACATGAATAAGACACAAACATGCGTAAGCTATTGATTAACATCATCGTCCAGCTTCTTGACTTGGTCTCCAATCTCCAAATTAGCACACAACAAAAACAAGTGCTCGTTTACATGCGTGAGTGAAAGGTGTCTCCGTCGTCATGGCTTTGGCAAAGTAGGGCGTCCAAGTCCATGGCGGCATGTACAACAGAAACGCCCTCCATGGCCTCTGCTTGACTACAGTGAACTCTGAAACACTTTTAGATGGATTGCATCGAATGGGAACCTGAAGAATTGAGGCGAAATTGATAAAAGCTTGTGGCATCTCACGTACCATTGAAGAACTGTGGGAACTTGACAGGAAGCACCACCGTCTCTTGCGGCGCTTGACGGGGATCCCCTCTGTACGGGAAACGAACCCCGTCAGCCTGGTGTCGATGGCATCGTGCAGCCATGGCGCCACCGCAGCTCGACCCTGCCATCCCACCAACTCCGACCAGCAACGCCGCCGCGACCTGGCTCTCCAAACCAAATCCATCCAACTCACCGAAGCCCAAGCGTGCACAACCTCACCAACTCCCTATTGTCTTCCCCATCCTTCTCCCGAGCTCGGCTTGGGGCGGCGAAGGCGAGCTCGGAGGGGACCCGGAAAGCAGGACGACGACCTTCGGCCTGATTCCGGCCAGATCCGCCCTGTGCACCACCGGCAGCACCTGCTACATCGCCGGCTGATTCCCTTCGGCGCTCCTCTGCTCCGAGATGCTAGGGGCCGCCGCGGTCGCCGCCGCATCCGCGAGCACCGACGATACCCCATTCCGTCGAGTTCAGCGGCAAGCCTCGCCATCTGCCGCTCCACGACCACCTCCCATCACACATACACTCAATATCGCGCCGGAAATCCGTGGACCGCGGGCTTCCGCCGGAGCACGAACAAGGCTGGGGGCGGAGATCCAACCCCAGCAGCAGCCGCCCACGCGTCCTTCCTTCTCCGGTACACTTTCCGTCGCTGTCGGCCGGATCCACCTCCGCCCGCCACCACCTGGGGCCTCCGTCCGCCTCCGCTCGAGGCTGCCGTCCGCCGCCGCCCGGGCTATAGTGTGTGTGACGTGCGGGTAGGTGGGGAAGAAAGGTGAGGCAGAGTGTGGGGGGTGGGGAGAAGAAGGCGAGACCGGGAGTGAGGCGTGCGGCACAGTTTGTCGCAGCCCGCACGAGGCTGTGGGATGACGTGGCAACGTACAATGCTCTAAAAATCGTGCAAAATGATGATGAGGCGTTCGGGCGGGATGCTACGCACCACACGTGTGGGCGTTAACATTTCCATATGTTTTTGAAACAAGACCCATATTACAGAAGAAAAATAAGGAAAGTAGTGGCTGCACCGGCGCCCATGCTACCCTTCGCCACCGAACCCTTTTTTCTTCTTTCTGAAACAAGATCTTTGTTGTAGAAAAAAAATTGGCTGCGCGGGACTTGCGGCCAGCATGAGCGCTCGACCAGGATTGATCCGACGACTACATAGGTGGCGGACGCATCAGCCGGCTGAAGGGTAGTTCTTTTCATCTTATAATCATTATTGTCAGCCTGTAATCACATGTGCATAGTGTATTAAGAATTTATTTTCTAATTAAAATTATATGTTTTTTATGTTTATGTCATTAGAATAATTTTCATGATATGCAATATATGCCAATAAAAATATTTATATTACTTTGTTATAGCTAGTAGGTGGTACCTCGTTAGCAGCAGGGCATCCAGAATGCTAGGGCCGGCCCTGCTCACATGCACGATATGGTTGGTTTTCTTCCCTGCAGGAAGAGTCTTCCCCTCGTGCTGCCCCGCCGATGTCAGCCGCCGGCCAGCTCGCTCCGAACAAAGCAAGCCCCCGTTTCCTCGTTGCTGCACTGCCGCGCTCGCGCGCTTTTCTGCATGCAGAGTCGACGCCGACGACGACGGAGAGAAAGATCCGCCGATGGAGTCCAGTCGTCGGGGTCGTCAAGCAGAGGTGTCGGCTTCGGCTCCCTCCCCGCGGGCCGGCGACGCCACATAATGCCAGTGCAGCGGCCAGAGTGACAACAAGGTGGCTTGGAGGGATAGATGCCGGCAAGATGGTGTGCAGTCGTCGGGGTCGTCAAGCAGAGGTGTCGGCTTCTGCATGCTCCCTCGGTTCCTCGGGCCGGCGACGCCACATAACGCCAGTGCCGCGGCCGGAGTGACAACAAGGTGGCTGGGATAGATGCCGGCAACATGGTGTGCGACGGTTGATTGAGTTGTGATTCTTCAGCGCATGCAAGACGGCGAGAGCATCCGCGCGGCTAGGTAAGGCAAGGCGAGGTTGCGAGTCGTACTGCAGCAACTCGCGAGTCCTCCGTGTCCCTATCCTGCTACCGCCTACCGGGCATGCCGACCTGAAAAGGAGCTGCCGGTTCCTCCCTCCATCTTCCGGCGAAAGGTCGGGTCAGAGTGCCCATGAACATAGGCAGCAACTGGACGGGAAATGAATTGTGGCGTCCGCCGAGCTCGGACGAGCCCGGTCGGTGTTGGCGCAAGAAGGCGGCGACTTGGGGAAAATCTAGCCGCGCTTCAGTGACGGCCAAAGGTTGTGTTTCCTACTTTTCTTGGAGTAGAACTATCGTTGACTACTTTGTTAGCGACAGCCGACGCTAGAGTGGCAAACTTGCAGTACGGAGGGAACAGTGACGGGACCTCGATCAAGAACATTCAGCCACGAGAGCTGACTTGTTGTGCGCGTGGATGCTTTGAAATGAGAACAACATTTCGGTAAAGCGGGGGAAACCCTTTTTCGGTAAATGAGAACAGCATGTGTGGATACACAAGCTCACAAAGAATCAGATGTTTCTATTTTAGTTTCACATTGTTGTATATGAAGTGGATACATGTTTGCCTATGGATAAAAAAATATTATCTGCGTGGTATGAAAATGAGTGTTGGTTCAAAAGAGTAACAACAAGTGCTTAATAGTAATGCTATTCATCGCCTAGGGTACAGAATAAGTTATTTGAACCCGAGATTTTCTTAAGTCGTATCATTTAGAAACTATGTTTGGTATACGAACAAGTGTGTTTATATTGGTTTACTATACCAAAATTGGCATAAGAAAAGGAAGATATGAATTAGAACACCACAAAATTTACATTTATAAGTATAGTTTGTGCTATATTATTATGTTTGTAATTTTACGTGAAGTAAAATATATTTTACATGAAGTAAAATATATTTTTCGACTGACATGCATTTCTTACATTTTTCACGGACAGTAACCGATCACGCCTCAAATTTATGTCTCTGCATCCGGATATCCCAGACTAGAAACCTTAAATCCATACAAAAGCATGCAAACGATGAAATCCATGTATTACATAGATCAACTCGAGGGGAACCCAGCCGCCGCCCCTCCTCCCGGCCACCCCCGCGTCGCCGCCGCCGGAGGGCCGGCCGGCGAAGCCGCGCCGGACCCAGGGATGGCGGCGGCGAGGCCGTTCTCCCCCCTCCCGCTTCACCCCACGCCCTTTTCCTCCACCGCTCCTCCAGATCCGTCCCTGTCAGCTCCGGCGGCTTCCTCCGGCGGCGGGAGCGCCCTCCCCCGGCGGTGTTTTCCTCGCCAGCTGCCGGTGTGATGGGTCTGCCTCCGGATGCGGCTCCCCCCTGCTGCGTTGGTCCGGTCTGCCCCATTTGAATCTGGGCCACGACCGGTGGTGCTGCTCTCCGGCCAGCTTGCCGTGGCGGCCGGGCGCGCCCTCCTTGCTGCGTCCACCCTCTACCCCGACCCCCACCACTCGTCCTTCTGCCGTTGCCGGTCTCTCATGGTCGCGCTTCAGCACCAGATCTGGCGTGCTCGGATGGCCTCGTCAACCGGCTCCCCGTGATCTCACGTTGCGGCCTCACGCTGGCCGCGGTGCACCTCGCCTCGGCTCTGCGTGCTGCAGCCTGGTGTGTTGCTGCTTCTTTGGCCCTCCGTTGCTTGCTTCACAGCTCATGGCTGCCTAGCGCTACGGTGGTGGTTGGCCGACTTGCTCCGGTTGCGAGGTGGAGGAGGCGGTGCCGGGTGAAAACTTCATCGACGATGACGACTACAGCCGCCATTTTCCCTTCTTGAAGGCGTCGAGTTTGGCATTGTTTCCCTCCCCCCAAGCTTCCCAGATCCCGGGAGAAATCTCGGACCCGGGGTTCTCCGTGTCAGATGGTGTCGACGTCTCTACGTCGTTTCCTCCTTGGGGGCATCAGTTGGGGAACGTAGTAATTTCAAAAAAATTCCTACGCACACACAAGATCATGGTGATGCATAGCAACGAGAGGGAAGAGTGTTGTCTACGTACCCTCGTAGACTGAAGCGGAAGCGTTGACGCAACGTAGAGGAAGTAGTCGTAAGTCTTCTCGGTCCAACCGATCCAAGCACCGTTACTCCGGCACCTCCGAGTTCTTGGCACACGTTCAGCTCGATGACGCTCCCCGGGCTCCGATCCAGCAAAGCTTCGGGGAGGAGTTCCGTCAGCACGACGGCGTGGTGACGATCTTGATGTTCAACCGTCGCAGGGCTTCGCCTAAGCACCGCTACAATATGACCGAGGTGTAATATCGTGGAGGGGGGCACCGCACACGGCTAAGGAACGATCACGAAGATCAACTTGTGTGTCATGGGGTGCCCCTCTGCCCCCGTATATAAAGGAGCAAGGGGGAGGAGGCCGGCCCTAGGAGGGGCGCGCCAGGGAGTAGGATTCCTACTCCTAGTTGGAGTAGGTTTCCTTCTTTCCTAGTCCAATTAGGAGAAAGGGGGAAAGGGGGGAAGAGGGGAAGGAAGGGAGAGAGGGGCCGCGCCCCAAACCCCTTGTCCAATTCGGACTGGGCTTGGGAGGGGCGCGCGCCACCTCCTGGTCCTTCCCACTAAGGCCCATCAAGGCCCATTGCTTCTTCCTCTTATTCCCGTAACTTCCCGGTATCTCCGAAAATACCTGAATCACTCAGAACCTTTCCGATGTCCGAATATAGTCGTCCAATATATCGATCTTTACATCTCGACCATTTCGAGACTCCTCGTCATGTCCCCGATCTCATCCGGGACTCCGAACTCCTTCGGTACATCAAAACTCATAAACTCATGATATAACTGTCATCGAAACCTTAAGCGTGCGGACCCTACGGTTCGAGAACAATGTAGACATGACCGAGATATGTCTCCGGTCAATAACCAATAGCGGGACCTGGATGCCCATATTGGTTCCTACATATTCTACGAAGATCTTTATCGGTCAGACCGCATAACAACATACGTTGTTCCTTTTGTCATCGGTATGTTACTTGCCCGAGATTCGATCGTCGGTATCCAATGCCTAGTTCAATCTTGTTACCGGCAAGTTTCTTTACTCGTTCCGTAATACATCATCTCACAACTAACACATTAGTTGCAATGCTTGCAAGGCTTATGTGATGTGCATTACCGACAGGGCCCAGAGATACCTCTCCGACAATCGGAGTGACAAATCCTAATCTCGAAATACGCCAACCCAACATGTACCTTTGAAGACACCTGTAGAGCTCCTTTATAATCACCCAGTTACGTTGTGACGTTTGGTAGCACACAAAGTGTTCCTCCGATAAACGGGAGTTGCATAATCTCATAGTCATAGGAACATGTATAAGTCATGAAGAAAGCAATAGCAACATACTAAACGATCGGGTGCTAAGCTAATGGAATGGGTCATGTCAATCAGATCATTCACCTAATGATGTGATCCCGTTAATCAAATAACAACTCTTTGTCCATGGTTAGGAAACATAACCATCTTTGATTAACGAGCTAGTCAAGTAGAGGCATACTAGTGACACTCTGTTTGTCTATGTATCCACACATGTATTATGTTTCCGGTTAATACAATTGTAGCATGAATAATAAACATTTATCATGAAATAAGGAAATAAATAATAACTTTATTATTGCCTCTAGGGCATATTTCCTTCAGTCTCCCACTTGCACTAGAGTCAATAATCTAGATCACATCGTCATGTGATTTAACATCAATAGTTCACATCATCATGTGATTAACACCCAGAGTTCATATCATCATGTGACCAACACTCAAAGGGTTACTAGAGTCAGTAATCTAGTTCATATCTCTATGTGATTAACACCCAAAGAGTACTAAGGTGTGATCATGTTTTGCTTGTGAGAGAAGCTTAGTCAACGGGTCTGCCAAAATTCAGATCCATATGTATTTTGCAAATTTCTATGTCTACAATGCTCTGCATGGAGCTACTTTAGCTAATTGCTCCCACTTTCAATATGTATCTAGATTGAGACTTAGAGTCATCTAGATTAGTGTCAAAACTTGCATCGACGTAACCTTTTATGACGAACCTTTTTGTCACGTCCATAATCGAGAAACATATCCTTATTTCACTAAGGATAATTTTGACCGATGTCCAGTGATCTACTTCCTAGATCACCATTGTACTCCCTCGCTTAACACAGTGTAGGGTATACAATAGATCTGGTACATAGCATGGCATACTTTATAGAATCTATGGTTGAGGCATAGGGAATGACTTTCATTCTCTTTCTATCATCTGCCGTGGTCGGGCTTTGAGTCTTACTCAATTTCACACCTTGTAACACAGGCAAGAACTCTTTCTTTGACTGTTCCATTTTGAACTACTTCAAAATCTTGTCAAGGTATGTACTCATTGAAAAAACTTATCAAGCGTTTTGATCTATCTCTATAGATCTTGATGCTCAATATGTAAGCAGCTTTACCGAGGTCCTTCTTCGAAAAACTCCTTTCAAATACTCCTTTATGCTTTGCAGAATAATTCTACATTATTTCCGATCAACAATATGTCATTTACATATACTTATCAGAAATGTTGTAGTGCTCCCACTCACTTTCTTGTAAATACAGGCTTCACCGCAAGTCTGTATAAAACTATATGCTTTGATCAACTTATCAAAGCGTATATTCCAACTCCGAGATGCTTGCACCAGTCCATAGATGGATCGCTGGAGCTTGCATATTTTGTTAACACCTTTAGGATCGACAAAACCTTCTAGTTGCATCATATAGAACTCTTCTTTAATAAATCCATTGAGGAATGCAGTTTTGTTTATCCATTTGCCAGATTTCATAAAATGCGGCAATTGCTAAGATGATTCGGACAGACTTAAGCATAGATACGAGTGAGAAACTCTCATCGTAGTCAACACCTTGAACTTGTCGAAAACCTTTTGCGACAATTCTAGCTTTGTAGATAGTAACACTACTATCAGCGTCCGTCTTCCTCTTGAAGATCCATTTATTTTTATGGCTTGCCGATCATCGGGCAAATCCATCAAAGTCCATACTTTGTTCTCATACATGGATCATATCTCAGATTTCATGGCCTCAAACCATTTCGCGAAATTTGGGCTCATCATCGCTTTCTCATAGTTCGCAAGTTCGTCATGGTCTAGTAACATGACTTCCAGAACAGGATTACCGTACCACTCTGGTGCGGATCTCACTTTCGTTTACCTACGAGATTTGGTAGTAACTTGATCTGAAGTTATATGATCATCATCATTAGCTTCCTCACTAATTGGTGTAGTAGTCACAGGAACAGATTTCTGTGATGAACTACTTTCCAATAAGGGAGCAGGTACAGTTACCTCATCAAGTTCTACTTTCCTCCCACTCGCTTCTTTTGAGAGAAACTCCTTCTCTAGAAAGGATCCATTCTCAGCAACGAATATCTTGCCTTCAGATCTGTGATAGAAGGTGTACCCAACTGTCTCCTTTGGGTATCCTATGAAGACACATTTCTCCGATTTGGGTTTGAGCTTATCAGGATGAAACTTTTTCATATAAGCATTGCAACCCCAAATTTTAAGAAACGACAACTTTGGTTTCTTGCCAAACCACAGTTCAGATTGTGTCGTCTCAACGGATTTAGATGGTGCCCTATTTAACGTGAATGCAGCTGTCTCTAATGCATAATCCCAAAACGATATTGGTAAATCGGTAAGAAACATCATAGATTGTACTATATCCAACAAAGTACGGCTATGACGTTCGGACCCGCCATTATGCTGTGGTGTTCCAGGTGGCATGAGTTTGTGAAACTATTCCACATTGTTTTAATTGAAGACCAAACTCGTAACTCAAATATTCGTCTCCGTGATCAGATCGTGGAAACCTTATTTTCTTGTCACGATGATTTTCCACTTCACTCTGAAATTCTTTGAACTTTTCAAATGTTTCAGACTTGTGTTTCATCAAGTAGATATACCCATATCTGCTCAAATCATCTGTGAAGGTCAGAAAATAATGATACTTGTCACGAGCCTCAACACTCATCGGATCGCATACATCAGTATGTATTATTTCCAACAAGTCAGTTTCTCGCTCTATTGTTTCAGAGAACGGAGTTTTAGTCATCTTGCCCATAAGGCATGGTACGCAAGCATCAAGTGATTCATAATCAAGTGATTCCAAAATCCCATCAGCATGGAGTTTCTTCATGCGCTTTACACCAATATGACCTAAACGGCAGTGCCACAAATAAGTTGCACTATCATTATTAACTTTGCATCTTTTGGCTTCAATATTATGAATATGTGTATCACTACGATCGAGATCCAACGAACTATTTTCATTGGGTGTATGACCATCGAAGGTTCTATTCATGTAAGCAGAACAACAATTGTTCTTTAACTTAAATGAATAACCGTATTGCAATAAACATGATCAAATCATATTCATGCTCAACACCAAATAACACTTATTTAGGTTCCACACTAATCCCGAAAGTATAGGGAGTGTGCGATGATGATCCTATCAATCTTGGAACTACTTCCAACACACATCGTCACTTCACCCTTAACTAGTCTCTGTTTATTCTGCAACTCCCGTTTCAAGTTACTAATCATAGCAACTGAACTAGTATCAAATACTTAGGAGTTGCTATAAACACTAGTAAAGTACACATCAATAACATGTATATCAAATATACCTTTGTTTACTTTGTCATCCTTTCTTATTCGCCAAATACTTGGGGCAGTTTTGCTTCCAGTGACCAGTCCCTTTGCAGTAGAAGCACTTAGTCTCAGGCTTAGGTCCAGACTTGGGCTTTTCACTTGAGCAGCAACTTGCTTGCCGTTCTTCTTGAAGTTCCCCTTCTTTCCCTTTGCCCTTTTCTTGAAACTAGTGATCTTGTTAACCATCAACACTTGATGTTTTTCTTGATTTCTACCTTCGTCGATTTTAGCATCACGAAGAGCTTGGGAATTACTTTCGTCATCCCTTGCATATTATAGTTCATCACGAAATTCTACTAACTTGGTGATGGTGACTAGAGAATTCTGTCAATCACTATCTTATCTGGAAGATTAACTCCCACTCGATTCAAGCGATTGTAGTACCCAGACAATCTGAGCACATGCTCACTAGTTGAGTGATTCTCCTCCATCTTTTAGCTATAGAACTTGTTGGAGTCTTCATATCTCTCAACTCGGGTATTTGCTTGAAATATTAACTTCAACTCCTGGAACATCTCATATGCTCCATGACGTTCAAAACGTCTTTGAAGTCCCGATTCTAAGCTGTTAAGCATGATGCACTTAAACTATCAAGTAGTCATCATATTGAGCTAGCCAAACGTTCATAATGTCTGCATCTGCTCCTGCAATAGGTCTGTCACCTAGCGGTGCATCAAGGACATAATTCTTCTGTGCAGCAATGAGGATAAACCTCAGATCACGGATCCAATCCGCATCATTGCTACTAACATCTTTCAACACAATTTTCTCTAGGAACATATCAAAATAAACATATGGAAGCAACAACGCGAGCTATTGATCTACAACATAGATATGCTAATACTACCAGGACTAAGTTCATGATAAATTTAAGTTCAATTAATCATATTACTTAAGAACTCCCACTTAGATAGACATCCCTCTAATCATCTAAGTGATCACGTGATCCAAATCAACTAAACCATAACCGATCATCACGTGAAATGGATTAGTCTTCAATGGTGAACATCATTATGTTGATCATATCTACTATATGATTCACGCTCGACCTTTCGGTCTCCGTGTTCCGAGGCCATATCTGCATATGCTAGGCTCGTCAAGTATAACCCGAGTATTCTGCGTGTGCAAAACTGGCTTGCGCCCGTTGTAGATGGACGTAGAGCTTATCACACCCGATCATCACGTGGTGTCTGGGCACGACGAACTTTGGCAACGGTGCATACTCAGGGAGAACACTTCTTGATAATTAGTGAGAGATCGTCTTAAAATGCTACCGTCAATCAAAGCAAGATAAGATGTATGAAAGATAAATATCATATGCAATCAAAATATGTGACATGATATGGTCATCATCATCTTGTGTTTTTGATCTCCATCTTCAAAGCATCGTCATGATCTCCATCGTCACCGGCATGACACCATGATCTCCATCATCTTGATATATATCAATGTGTCGTCACATGGTCGTCTCGCCAACTATTGCTATCGTATAGCGATAAAGTAAAGTAATTATTTGGCGCTTGCATCTTATGCAATAGAGAGACAACAATAAGGCTTTTGCCAGTTGCCGATAACTTAAACAAAACATGATCATCTTATACAACAACTTATATCTCATCACGTCTTGACCATATCACATCACAACATGCCCTGCAAAAACAAGTTAGACGTCCTCTACTTTGTTGTTGCAAGTTTTACGTGGCTGCTACGGGCTTAGCAAAAACCGTTCTTACATACGCATCAAAACCACAATGATAGTTTGTCAAGTTGGTGATGTTTTAACCTTCGCAAGGACCGGGCGTAGCCACACTCGGCTCAACTAAAGATGGAGAAACTGACACCCGCCAGCCACCTGTGTGCAAAGCACGGCGGTAGAACCAGTCTCGCGTAAGCGTACGCGTAATGTCGGTCCGGGCCGCTTCATCCAACAATACCGCTGAACCAAAGTATGACATGCTGGTAAGCAGTATGACTTATATCGCCCACAACTCACTTGTGTTCTACTCGTGCATATAACATCAAACCATAAAAACATAGGCTCGGATGCCACTGTTGGGGAACGTAGTAATTTCAAAAAAATTCCTACGCACACACAAGATCATGGTGATGCATAGCAACGAGAGGGGAGAGTGTTGTCTACGTACCCTCGTAGAATGAAGCGGAAGCGTTGACGCAACGTAGAGGAAGTAGTCGTACGTCTTCCCGGTCCAACCGATCCAAGCACCGTTACTCCGGCACCTCCGAGTTCTTGGCACATGTTCAGCTCGATGACGCTTCCCGGGCTCCGATCCAGCAAAGCTTCGGGGAGGAGTTCCGTCAGCACGACGGCGTGGTGACGATCTTGATGTTCAACCGTCGCAGGGCTTCGCCTAAGCACCGCTACAATATGACCGAGGTATAATATCGTGGAGGAGGGCACCGCACACGGCTAAGGAACGATCACGAAGATCAACTTGTGTGTCATGGGGTGCCCCCCTGCCCCCGTATATAAAGGAGCAAGGGGGAGGAGGCCGGCCCTAGGAGGGGCGCGCCAGGGAGTAGGATTCCTACTCCTAGTTGGAGTAGGTTTCCTTCTTTCCTAGTCCAACTAGGAGAAAGGGGGAAAGGGGGGAAGAGGGGAAGGAAGGGAGAGAGGGGCCGCGCCCCAAACCCCTTGTCCAATTCGGACTGGGCTTGGGAGGGGCGCGCGCCACCTCCTGGTCCTTCCCACTAAGGCCCATCAAGGCCCATTGCTTCTTCCTCGTATTCCCGTAACTCCCCGGTACCTCCGAAAATACCCGAATCACTCAGAACATTTCCGATGTCCGAATATAGTCGTCCAATATATCGATCTTTATGTCTCGACCATTTCAAGACTCCTCGTCATGTCCCCGATCTCATCCGGGACTCCGAACTCCTTCGGTACATCAAAACTCATAAACTCATGATATAACTGTCATCGAAACCTTAAGCGTGCGGACCCTACGGTTCGAGAACAATGTAGACATGACCGAGATACGTCTCCGGTCAATAACCAATAGCGGGACCTGGATGCCCATATTGGTTCCTACATATTCTACGAAGATCTTTATCGGTCAGACCGCATAACAACATACGTTGTTCCCTTTGTCATCGGTATGTTACTTGCCCGAGATTCGATCGTCGGTATCCAATACCTAGTTCAATCTTGTTACCGGCAAGTCTCTTTACTCGTTCCGTAATACATCATCTCACAACTAACACATTAGTTGCAATGCTTGCAAGGCTTATGTGATGTGCATTACCGACAGGGCCCAGAGATACCTCTCCGACAATCGGAGTGACAAATCCTAATCTCGAAATACGCCAACCCAACATGTACCTTTGGAGACACCTGTAGAGCTCCTTTATAATCACCCAGTTACATTGTGACGTTTGGTAGCACACAAAGCGTTCCTCCGGTAAACGGGAGTTGCATAATCTCATAGTCATAGGAACATGTATAAGTCATGAAGAAAGCAATAGCAACATACTAAACGATCGGGTGCTAAGCTAATGGAATGGGTCATGTCAATCAGATCATTCACCTAATGATGTGATCCCGTTAATCAAATAACAACTCTTTGTCCATGGTTAGGAAACATAACCATCTTTGATTAATGAGCTAGTCAAGTAGAGGCATACTAGTGACACTTTGTTTGTCTATGTATCCACACATGTATTGTGTTTCCGGTTAATACAATTCTAGCATGAATAATAAACATTTATCATGAAATAAGGAAATAAATAATAACTTTATTATTGCCTCTAGGGCATATTTCCTTCAGCATCTTCTTGGATTTCTTCTGCTTCGGGTGGACTCGCCTCTTGTTGCTTCATCTCCACCTCGGCTCTGATCCTGGCTGGCCATTGTTCTTGGCGACTCGAGTGGAGCTTGCTTGGACATCCTGGGGGGGCCTCGACGACACGCTGCCCTTCGACCTCGGCGGCAGTACACCGGTGATGCGCCCTTCGGTCTCGGTGGCGCGTTGCCTTCTCGGCTTCGCCGGCGGCACACCGGTGCCGCCGCTCGAACTCGGCTATCCGACGCTCTTCGTTCGCGCCAGTGATGCTTCTCGGTATGCTTCTGCTTCAGTGTCTCCTTTTCGTCAGGGCTGTGCTTCATGGTGGCCCGGACGACGTTCGCGGGGACATCCTGGGGTGGCTTTGGCAGCACGCTGCCCTTCGACCTCGGCGGCGGTACACCGGTGCCGCGCCCTTCGGTCTCGGTGGTGCGTTGTCTTTTGGCTTCGCCAGTGCACACCGGTGTCGCCGCATGAACTCGGCTATCCGACGCCCTTCGTTCATGCCAGTGATGTTCCATTGTGAGTTGTTGGTCTGGTGCCCGTATGTTTCTCCCTAGGCCTTGTTGTGGTTCATTGTCAGAGGTGGAACAAGCTGCTCAGCGGAGCTCGCTACCCGAGATGTCGGTCTCCAGGGGTTTCGGTTTGGTACTGGTGCCAGCCTTCCCCTCCATTTTGTTTCTTTCTTCTTGTTTTGGGCTTTCTCTTGCCCTTCCCTGTAATTTTCTTTTGCGCCTTTGGGCGCTTACTTGTATCTGTACTGACTGCCAAGTCATCTTCGAGTTGGAATATAACAAGCGGTGGGATTTTTGCCCCCCCCCCCCCCGCGTCAATCTTGAAAAAAAAAGATCAACTAACCTATACTAGCCTAATCCTCGTCGGAGATGTCCATTATCTCTGTGTCCAACTCCGGGTACATGGGAGGCAGCCGTAGCTCCGGCTCCTGCGGCTCCTCCGTGTCGGCCTCCGCATCCATCTCCTCTTCGACCTTGTCGAAGATCGCGTCGGTCGCCGCCCGTTTCAGCCGGATGAACTGTCGGTTGGCCTCCACATAGGCCTCATGTTGGATGAACTCCATGATGGCCTGCTGCTCCACCATCTCGGCCGCTTGGGCGACTGCGAACTCCGTCTCCGCGTCCTACATGTTGAAGCCCGGAGCCGGACGCGGTGCCATCTCCTCCTCCGGCTGCCCGCCTCCTCCGGATCCGCCACATCCATCGAAGTCGGCTGCTGCTCTCTTCCTCCTCCTCCTCCTCCTCCTCCTCCTCCTCCTCCTCCTCCTCCTCCTCCTCCTCCTCCTCCTCCTCCTCTTGCTCCGGCGAGTCCGGAGGCAAGCCGGGCACGATGCATGTGGCACGCCTCGCTCGGATCTCCTGCTCAATCTGGAACCGGCGCTCCGGCGTGAGTATAGCATAGGTGGTCTTTTTTTGCCAAACCATGGCCAAGCCGGAGGGCGTGGGAAGAGCGGCAGAGCCGAAGAGAGGTGGTGGATGGGCTCTGGCTGGCGGCACGGAGGGGGAGGAGGTGAATGTGGTTAGGGTTGGGAGATGCCGACCAGCTTAAATAGCGGCCTGGGGCGGCGAGCTGGAGCGGCGCCACAATGCATTCACACCCCTAATCGGAGGAGATGTATGTTGGACCATCAGATTTTCGGGCGATTTCGTGTGGGACTTCATCCTTAGTCCGACGTGGCGGACGCGCACGGACGCCCTATATTTGATTGGATATGAAGGGTGTCGATCAATCCGGACGTTTGAGGTCCGTCTGAATTGTATTTTTATGACCGGTCAGCGACCGGGCCGTTCATCCGGTCGTTTGAGGCGCCTGGCGCCCGGCCGTAGATGCTTCGAGGGGCCTGAAATGGGGCGGGAGGCAGCGAAAGATTGATGCTCGGTATATGAAAGAATGCATCCAGCGGGTAAGAATGGATCCAGGAAGATAATGAGCGGCTCTGATTTCGCCAAGGCAAAGCGAGACAACACAGCACAGCAGCACAGCGCCTTATCCTCTAGCTAGCACACCACCTGCCCTGCCGCGCGCACCGCACACAAACGCCGAACCGGGCACGCCATGGCCGCCGCCTCGCTGCTCCACCTCGCCACCCCCATCTCCTCCCTGCGCCTCCACCTCGGCCACAACTCCGCCACCGGCCTACCCCGCCGGCAGCATCACCCGCAGGCCCGGCTGACGGCGGCGCCGCCCCCGCCGCGGGCGCACCGGGTGACGATCGAGCACGGCGGCGAGTCGCGGGTGGTGGAGATGGAGGAGGACGAGAACATCCTGGAGCGGGCGCTGGAGGAGGGGCTGGACGTGCCGCACGACTGCAAGCTCGGGGTGTGCATGACCTGCCCGGCGCGGCTGGTGTCCGGCAGGGTGGACCAGAGCGACGGCATGCTCAGCGACGACGTGGTGGCGCAGGGCTACGCGCTGCTCTGCGCCGCCTACCCGCGCTCCGACTGCACCATCCGCGTCATCCCCGAGGACGAGCTGCTCCAGGTCCAGCTCGCCACCGCCAACGACTGACGGACCCCTCACGCCGGCCGCCGGCGTTCATGTGCTCCGAGGCTTTGTACAATGCGTTTCACCAGCCATTGCAATAAGATGTTTCTTTTTTTGCCTGATAATCAGTTGCTTCAGTTGTTGCCTGAACAATCTTCGAACATTCTTGCTTGTCATGCTTGCAACATTGGTTCAGCGATAACCAGAACATTAGCGAATCGAAAGATTTCATGTGAAGGCGAATCGAAAGATTTGATGCACAAGATTACATCATTTGTAGTAATAATTTAACTTGATGTTCTAACACACAGCACAGGTTCAGTACTTGAGTCTCAGACATGCATATCCATATTACAGGCATGGGGAGCAGATAGATATAGGTCCTTATTTATTTGGGAGTAGCGCATGGCACCGGATGTTTTCTCTCAGATTCTGCAGCTTCCATCTTCAGCCTCGAGCTGAGTAATCACTACCTGCAACCAAGCAAGCAAAATTTGTTGGATCAGTGTAACCAGTACTCATATGTGCAGAAAGAAAAACCGACAGCATTTCAGCATAGCAGCCTAGCAGCTTAGTTTGCAGCAGCAGCGGAGAACTGTCGGTACAATTTAAGCTCAGGAAATTCATTTCGGAAATGGTAGGCGCCGGCACAGCTTGCAATGGATTTTCAACTGCAACATCAGTTACTACTTACATGGGTGTCGCAGAAGTAGAAGGTGTTTCCTGCTCCCGGCAGGTTACTTGTCGCCAGGGCTCGAGCTTGTGACTTCTAGACCATTGCCTGCGGTGGAAGTAGAACCAAGCCGTCAATGATGGTTGAGGTGTGGATGTTGTCGGAATGGACTGCAGTACAAGGATTGTATGCAATAAACATGGAAAGACAGATGGAAATGCAGTCCATTTGTCAATTCACAATTTTTGTTTCAGATACCATAATTCCAAAGCGTTACTAACACACAGGAAATTCACTGCTGACTGAGTAACCATGCATAAACTTCTGGATTGAAATCTAATAGAATGATGGTAGTCATGACAGATGACATCTTTGGGTTTGTGTTACAATTACACTCGAAAGTGGATTGTGTAACGAACACACAATTTAAATACGGGGGTGACCATTTCAAAAAAAAAAGGTCAACCCTACCATTTCAAGCCACGCCTAAATTGCAGTGCGTTTTGTAGTTCTACTACAGAGTACTAAAATGCTCATGCAGCCTAGGAGATTCCGATATTGTAAACAATGGGATGTTCAAACTACCTATAGTCTGTTCTCCCTACTACTTGCTAGGTAAAACTTGACGACTTGCGTCAAGCTCAATCCACTAAAGAATAGACGGTACTGCCAAAATTATGATGTAACCATTGCCATAACTTATCTCCTCTTTCCTTCAATTACCAATTAACAAGCATAGAGACGTCACCAAGATAGCAAGTTAAATTAACAATTAGGAATCTAAAAACATAGGAATCCAACAAAGATAAATAAGCATCCGAGAAGGAAGGAATCCCTCAGTCGGATAACCTTTTTTTTTTCTTTTTGGAGGACAGCTTAGCATAACCCAGCCAAAAAGTGAAACAAAAGCATCTACATACCAAACAAGTATCATACTACTACAAACTGACCGATCTGGTCATAATCAAGTATGCAATACACATATTGAGTGGCAGTCTATAAGAAAAACTGTACTGTACATGTATGCAGCAGAAAGAAAATGCATAGCTGAACTAACCTCGTCTCAAGAACTTGACATGATAAACTAACATCACTAGTACTACATATCAAAAGTTATCCCGAGGACATAAAACATGCATAAACCCAACAACTCTGATCTTTGCCTGACGAAGAAGATCACCACAAGGACACTGCAAGTTCACAAATAGCACATGTAATGTATTGTGAATTGCGATGAAGCAAACGAGTGTCAGGTTGGCATCCCTCCATCACTGAACCAGAATAACCCTCCCATATCAAACCACTTCTAAATTGCAGACTGTTTTCTAGTTCTCCTACTGAAGAATCTCTCTCAGAATTTCGTCAATTAGACACAATATTACTCAAATGCCAGAGCAATTAGAGATTTACAGTAGAAATCTGAAAGGATTGTGAGAAAATAGGAACCCAACGAAGATGACGAGGAACCCCTCGCTCGCTCACTCACCGTCGGGGTCGAAAAAGAAGACCTGGCGCGTGCGGCCGTCGGGCTGGGACTTCTCGAACAGCTGGGTGCCGCGGGTCCTGAGCCCGGTCAGGAACCCGTCGAAGTCGGCCACGGAGAAGGCGAGGTGGTGCCGCCTGGGCAGCTGCGCGGGCGGCGCGCCCGATGCCCCCGGCGCGGCGGCGACGGCGACGGCCGGGTCGCGCTCGATGATGTGGAGCGCGACGTCGGGGGATCCCGGGAGGCGGAGCCAGGCGACCTGGAAGCCGGAGTAGGCCGGGGCCGGGACGCGCTCGAAGCCCAGCACCTCCTCGTAGAAGGCGGCCAGGCCCCGCACGTCGCCGGTCTCCCGCGCGATGTGGTTCAGCTGCAGCGTCGCCATCGGCTCGGTCCGGGGAGCGGAGGTGGGGGTGGGAAGTGGGCGGAGCGGCCGGGGAACGGGGGAGGAAAACGTGCCGCGCGGCCGGCGACGCGTGCTGCGTGGCTTCTCGCGCGCCGCACACGTGTCACCCACAGGACAGGAGGAGGAGAAGGGGAATTTGGTTTACCACTACCAGACCAGCCTTGCAAAACAGACAATAAACACGTGCAGTGTTAGGCCAGTGATAGAGTGATAGGCGCCGGCCGATCGGCAAAAAAAGCGGGCGGGCGACCGCTCGGGCCGTTAGATGCGAGTGGTCTGGTCCGTTGGATCTAGAAAAAAATGATTCGCCTCCAAATCTTCTTCTTCCTCGTGCAACATCCGTCGTCTTCTCTCGCGCAGCACCTGCAGCTCATCGATGTCTGATACTCTGATGGTTGTAGCAATCCATGCTGCTGGTTCCAGCATCCTGCGCCATTGGTAGTAGCATTTTGGTTCCAGCATTGTTGTAGAACGCATCTCCGGACGCTGTGGTCGGGCTCTATTATGTACTAGCAGAACGTCCGTGCGTTGCTACGGGCTATCCGCAATATCTGTAACATCCAGGTTTAACACAAGCACCCTATCCAATGATGCACCTTTCCTTTTTCTGTCGGAACCTCTCACCAGATTTTCCGCCGTAGCGAGACATTTCTCGTTTTCTCTCTCACTGGCGCCACCTCCTTTAAAAGCAGATGACAGCCAACTCATCTTCGCCATGCATTGCAGTAAGGATGAAATTTTCTTGTTTATGATATAATAGAGTGGGTTAAACTAACACATACTATTGACACAAAACAACAAATAACTACAGAGATCTTTCCTAGTCACCAATAAGCTCCACCTCCATCCCACATATGCTAGAAGGGATAATTGCCGTTCTTCTCTTCTTCATATTTCCCTACGTCTTCAACTCCATGCCTCTTCGCCAATCCGTTTAATTGGCACCAACCAGCACCACGTCAACATTAGTGTGTTCATCATCGATGCCTCATCTTCTTCTTTCTCATTCCTCGGCAACTTTAGTTCTCGTTCCTACTTATTTCCTAAAATACTCTTTTTTTATTATTTTTCTCTTATTATTTGGAACACTCTTACTTTCTCCAACACCATGCATCACTTTGGCTTCAGTTCTTTTTCCTTCTTGTTTTTGGAACACTCTTCCTTTTTACTATAGCATGAACCACCTAGCTCACCCGCGAACATTTCGACCACCGTCATCGAGTGGACATCCCGCGGAGCATAGACATCATCCATCTTGGTGAATGCTTGGTCGCCCATGTCGCGAGCGCATGGTGGCCGTTGTCCATGTTGGCAAGCGGTGCTCGGTGCTTGGCAATGTAACTGAGAGCCCGTTGATTGTTTTCGCCCACAAGCACTTTCAAAATGATTCGCCATGACTAATTGCTTGCTTAATTATGTTGGCAAACGCTGGCCAACCATGTCGTTGAGAGCATGTTGGCAGTCACCAATGGCAGCGATAGCCTAGCTACTGGCCGTCCTCGCCCACAAACGCTTTCAAACTGATTCGGCACGATTAACTGCCTGCCTAATTAATTAATAACATGCCTAATTAATGGCATGCCTAATTATCTGCATGCATGTTAATTGTTTGCCTATTTAATTAATTATCTGTCTAATTCAAAAAATCCCTATTTCTAATTGTACACAATCCTAATTACCTGGATGTATAATTATTTAGTTGAATTAATGATTCGGTTTCTGAATTGATTCAGCGCGAAAAAAATGCTTATTTAAATAGACCTAATTAATTGCACACATAATTAACTGCCTGACTAACTAATTACATTAATGGCTTGATTTTGAAATTGATTCAGCACTTGGTTTTTAAATTGTTTTTGCATTAATGGTTGTGTGTGAAATGGCAATGTAGCAACATTTCTTTAATAGTATATATATTAGATAATGACTTCCTCTAAGAAGCTCCACTTTTGTGCGTGTGTTTTTAACAAACAGTTCATCTATATATATGACAGTCATATAATCCCACTGGGGTTTTTAGTACTATACTACAAGCAACAAAATTATCACCCTGAAGAATACCGCCACAAGGAACCTAGAGACAAATAAACAGTGGATCTGCAACCATTGAAGTTAAATATATGGCAACTTAATGGGAAATTGTTATTTTCCTTTCCTTCGAAGGTTTCCTTATCTCCACATTGACACTATCTTGACATATCTTGATATAGGAGAGCAGTTTGTAGAGAGAATATATCTTATCACCAGTGAAATTAGAAAGTTTAAGAAACCACTTCATCAGTTGTAGTTTCCCTTCTAAAAATGCGAACCTGCCCATCTCTAAACGGTGGTGGGGCTACAAAGAAATAGCTGGACAGGCCAATCAGCAGTGCTGGGGCTACAAAGAAATAGGGGATGTCATTGAGATCGCAGCTGCATGGGTGCTTGATTAATTATTCCTGGGTCTTCGCTACTCGCTTTGACTCTCAGAGCACATCCAAATTTTTATGTACTCCCTTCGTTTTTATTTAGTCCGTATATTAGCTTTGGTCAAAGTCAAGCTTTGTAAACTTTGACTAAGTTTATAAACAAAAATATTAATATATACAATAACAAATCAATACTATTAGATTCATTATTGAATGTACTAACACATCATATAGATTTGTTGTGGTAAATGCTTATAATTTTTCCTATAAAGTTGGTCAAACTTTATGAAGTTTGACTTCAGTCAAACCTAATATGCAGACTAAATAAAAACGGAGGGAGTACTTGGTTTTTTTCTTTTTTGCTAATTTTGGGAAATCAGCACCAAGCAAGGCATTGCTTATCCTGGTAGTTTCTCTAATTTTGTTGAAATAGTAAACATGGTTTTGAGGATCTTGTCTTACAATTTTAACATCATGTCAGCTAAACTTACACATCACACGGGTAAACCAGCTAGAGATTGAGAAGTAGTGCATTTTGGTCACCAAGAGCATTCTCATATATTTGACCAAAGAAAGTTTTCCAAACAAAAAGCACGCCGTTGCAGCTGGATGGCTGTGCCAATGCATGCGCTAATTAACCCCACACGACCAGCAGCCAAGACACTTCTGCAACTGCATGTTTGCTGAACCCGTCGCTTCATCTGAGTACGCCAAAACTATGAAGCTATATTGGTTTACTACTTCCAGTCGCAAATCAGTATCAACTCACCTGGCCTGGCAAAAGTTGCATCCAATGCGTAAGCACGATCAGGAGGATTGACAAAAATCCAGATAATTAGTGTACCTGTGACTTGGAGTTGACTTGATGCAACCGCCGCTTCTTGATTCGCCTACTCCATCTTTGGTCTCCTCTCAACACTACCACTCTACCAGATCCGTGTCCATGGAATTGGACCCTTCGCCATTACGGAGGCAGGGGAGGTGGCGTTGGGAGGCGCCGAGCAAGGTGGCCAGCAGCGAGCGGGACGGTGGCGGCGGCAGCGAGCCATCGAAAGGACGGCGGCAGTCTGCAACGGGAGCGGCGGCGGGCTGCGTGCGAGCAGAGGTTAGACCTCTCGCTCGGAAGTTCCAAAGGATGTGGGCGTTGGTTTTCTTTTGAGGGGTGCCCCATCATTGATTTGGTTTGGAGAGGATCGGAAATTGGAATCTGTTTCCTTTTTCTTGTGCGGCGATATAATTGGAAGGGAGGACGACTGACGAACGAAAGTAGGAAACCGACCATCACGACCGCAGACTCCTCCATTATGAGTAGAGATAGCCTTTGAGGTAATTGAAATCTATTACCATATAATTATCGTATTCGAAATTTTCTGAGTTATGGCCTTATCATACCTGGATTGATAGCCTTTAGGATAATTTAAATTTATTACCATATAATTACCATATTCGAAATTTTCTGAGTCATGACCTTACCATACCTGGATTGATGAGATTTCTGAGTTTATAGCCTTGCCATACGTGGATTAATTGTGATTAGTTACCATAAATACGTTGGGTATTGTCGACCAGAGACGAGAGAAGAGGAAAACCGATGGAAGGGGGTGGTGGGAGGTGGGACAAAAAAACCAGACGAAAAATAACCGGTTGAAAATAAACCGGTTGAAAATGATGGGACTATTCAACCAACTCGTCCATTAGGAGTGGAGATATTTCTGACTACATTCTTCATAGGTCTCTTTTAGATCTTCTTTCTCCAAACTTGGATTAGGAAAGGAGATATTCGCGGAAGGTAATGAATGGGAAAAATAGCATGCTGTAATAAAGTCAATCCTTTTTGAAAGGAGATATACGCGCGCCACGGACAAAGTTTAATGTCATTCTTGGATCTCCGGAAACATCCCGGTAACATTGTTGACGCGTCATATGGAAAGTCACTCATAGGATCAAATCGTTGTCCTACAAAAGAAACCAAGGAAATGATTGGACAACCATCAGACATCCCTTCGCTTGGCATCGTCAAAATGAGAACATGTTGAGGGGATTTTATTCCACGCCCTTGGTGACACCGCTACTCTTCAGCTAGACTCGACTTTAGTCATGACTCACATACAGACACACAAATTTTGTCCGCATCATAAGGCACCCAGAGGTGGGGGGGGGGGGTGGCAGATTGTCATTTTCCCTAAAGCCTGGTTATGATCGTGTGCGCAGTATAATGTTAGGTTTATGTGAAATCTAGTGAGATGTACACGTGTGACCTACATGAGGAGGAGAATTTCCTTTATGAGACCAGGCTTACAAAACAAACAATTGCATACATGTCATCAGGTATATCGATATTGTCTTTTCATGCACTTATATCAATGGCACGCCACTGGCAAAGTTTGATGTTATGTTTGGATCTCGGAAACACACCACGGGCAAAGTTTGATGCTATGTTTGGATCTCGGAAACATCCTTTAAGTCAAGGTAACATTGTTGACCCATCAAACAGGAAGTTGTCGATAGGATCATATGTCGTCCTAGATAAGAAAGCAACGAACGGGATTGAACTACCATCGCAAATCTGTCTAGAAATAATCGAGGAGGCATAACCTCACTAGCTTCCTGACGGCAAATGATAAGAAGCTAGAAGACCAAAACACGAGCCATCGCCGTCCACTCCACCAAATGACCTTATGTCTGGCCCTGATCAAAGCTCCACGCGACCTTCACCGATGGCAATTGGCATTGCCATAGCAAGAACATGATGAGGAGAATTTTTCTTCCCCACGCACCACTGGCTAGTCCGTCCACGGCTCCATGTCATAAGGCACCCGGAGGTGAGGGGAACAAGCGGCAAGTTGTCCTTTTTCCTAAGGTGTGGTCGTGTGCATTGTATAAAGTTGGGTTTATATGCAATCTAGTCAGATGCACAGCAAAACAACACACATTTATTTGGTTGAAAAAACAACACACTTTTCTATGACTTTTTATTGGGTCATTTATAAAACGGAAACATTTACATCCGGCGCGCCGGCCGAACCACGTGTCGGTCACCTTCCACATACACACGTCTCCTGTGGGTCCACGCAGCACGTGCATCTCCTTATCTAGTTTCGGTCCACTCGTTTCTCTGATTCCCTCTTTCTACCTCGCATCATACGTCTTCCACCTCTAGCACCAACGCAGCTCCTCTCTCTCCCCACCACCCACCATGCTCGCTCAAACTACTCTCCCTTCCCATCTCGCAGGTTTTTCTCCCTACCCCCGCGTCTCGCAGGGTACCCTCTACCCCATCTCGCGCAGGCAGCCAACGAGCCGGTGACAGCCGCTCGTTTTTGCTGCAACCAAGGCCTCGCTGTGCAGCGAGGGTTGCTGCGTCTTACTGCCATGGCGACCATGGCGAGGCAGAGCTGTGGCCAGCGTCGTGCACTGCTACAACCGGCGGTTGGCCGTGCTGGAACCGGCTATGCTATGTGCTGGAACCGGAGGGCAATTTTGCTACATCACAGAGACTATGTGCAGGGAACCGGCTGCCGGAGTTGCATCTAGTGACATAATTTGCTACATCCGGCATTATTTTTTCTGGAACCAGACGAGTAACAGCTACGATTGTCGGCGCCGCAGAGCAACAACCATGAAGAAAAAATGTTACAACCGGTGCTTCAAATCGCTACAACCGGCTTATTCTTTTGTTGGAACCAGTCGAGTGCGAGCGCCGCGGAGCTGCATCCAGAGACATAATTTGCTACATCCTTCATTGACTTTTGCTGGAACGAGCACGGCCGTCGGACAGCCAGACGACGCCACCGGAGTTGCTACCACGGGCAGGCAGCTCGGGATGCTGCAACCGGCGGCCGAGGTTGCCATGACCACACCGGTGACGCTATGATGCAGTGGCGGAGGCAGTACCCGGCGAGCCAGGGCAGCTGCCCGGGCTCACCGGCGAGCTGGCATCTAATGGTCGCGATTAGTTCGGTACTAACCAGCTGGATTCACCGTAATCTGCCCGGGCAAAGAGTCTGTGGGCCATTCTTTGTGGCAGTTGCTTCTAGCTCTAGATGGGCTTACACGTACACGGCTGGTCCTAGCCCATCCATGGCTGCACGCATCGCATGGCCTACTGGGCTAGCGTGGTACTAGTAGCAGTGGCGGAGCTTAGTGGAGTGCAAACTGGGCCATCGCCCCCCCTGCACATAAGAAAACTACTATATATCCTCTAGTATTGGCCTCATATTTTCAGTAAAAATCAGCCAAAAGCAGTCTTTTGTGCCCCCCAGCCCATTTGCCCTCCCATAAATTCAACCCAAGCTCCGCCACTGACTAGTAGGGCAACAACTAGCTAAGCAAACCGTGGATTCACGAAAAAAAACCCTAAGCAAACCGTGTCTCGTCGTATCCTGCTGGTCGCGCCCCCCTCAATCGATCGCGACGGCTCGAGTACCCTAGCAGTTAGCGGTCTCGCAGAGGCAGTCGTCGGGGGCACGGGCGCAGCTCCTCCCAGCATAGGCAGGCCGGCAGTCGACGGCGCAACGATGTCTCGATTTCGAGGTGAGTGATCCTGCTTATTCTAGATTGATGCCTACAATTTGTGGCCTAAGATTTCACTCCTCGGATTTGGGGATTCTACTAATATCGCTTTGTAACTTGGATATAGGCAATTGGGGATTCCATCGTTGATTGTTCCGAGCAGGTTCATTGAAGAAAAATCAATCTCCGTTTCATTTAGGTATTGCTTCTTCTCGATTTCTCTAACCTAACAATTGTTAGTTAGTTCAGTTATTCCAAGTCATAGAGTTTTCATTTTAAGTCATTGCATTTTACATACAAGGAGGTCCTGGTCCTAGAGCAGGAATAAATATTTAAATTTCAGATATGAGGAACTTTGATCAAGTCTAAACTGCACATATCAATGATGATTGGTTCAATCACTTGATGATATGCTAAACCGAATATGAAATAATTAAATCACTCCATGACGATGTTATTACATGAAGGCTCCAAGCCATGAAGACTCAAAATGGGATTTTACCGAGGCGTCATTTTTTATGGTACATTTCATGCTTTTCAAAGTGAATAAGTTTTTACAACTCCACTAGTATGAATTCCTAATATCTATTTATTCATGAGTACTAGTATCTTTTATTGAGCAATTAGTTGTCATATTTAATTTCTGTTTTTTTATTGTGTGCATGGACAATACAATATCAGTTGTTTGATCACTTCGTAACTATCGTGAATCTATGGTTCTCCACTTTAGTGCCTATAGTTGCATAATACGTATCCAAATATCTGGTTATGACTGTAGGTCCTTTTGTTAGCTTTGAGTCCGCCCCGGCTCCTAATTTTTCCTGGCTCCGCCACTGCTATGATGACTGGATGATTCTTTGGGACGGCGACACCTCCGTGTTGCATTGGACACCGCCGGACCATTGGCAAACCAAGGCGTTGAGAGTGGCCAGCGAGTGCGGGCGGCCGAGGCAACGACCGTGGGCGGCGCTGTTGGTCAGCAAGCGCGAGCAGCCAAGAACGAGCGCAGGGGACAGCAAGCGCGGAGTCCGCCATGGACGCAGGCCGCTGGTCAACGCGACCGAGATGCGAACGAGACGCCAAGCGAGGATAACGGAAAAATCAACGGCTGGAGCTGGCCTAATCCTACGGCTTAGGGCGGACCGACCGAAAAATCGGCCGGCGCGCCGGCGCCTAGCAGTGGCCTTTATAAAAAGGAATCTGAACACATGGTTTTTATGTTAAGCTTAGTGACGCGAGGATGGCAATTTTGATTGACAGCTTTTTTTGTCAGGTGTTAAAGTTTCTTTTTTCATTTTAAATGACAACTTTAGTTGTAAATGTTTGAAGTAATTGCAAGAGGCAAATGACAAGTACTAGAATAGTTGTTCTTATTGATGATGGGATTACACATATATATAGCCCCCGAAGGGGTACGTCCGAAGGGACACGAGACAACCGCCTCAATTAGGAAAGCAGGGATTAATAGGATTAATTAAATCCTAACACTCCCCCTAATCCATGCTTGTTAGTGTAAGTATCATCATCTTGAGAAGCTCCTCCAAAAACCCTGTGGGAAAAATATGAGGAGATAGGTGTTTGATATGTTGCTAAAACTTCTTCAAACCCAGTGGGAAAAATAAGGAGAAAATGATACAACATATAATGGTCATTATCTCTTTTAACTCAATACGAGAAAAACTCATAGAGTTTAGAGGACAATAAATGTGTCATATATACTTTCCCAAAACCCCGATGGGGAAAACAGGAAGTATGACATATGATCTCATGTTGATATTACCTTATTAAAAACCTTTATGAGAACCTGTAAAGTAAACTCATGAAGGGAAAAAGAGTATAATATGATGCATTGAACAGGAACAATTCAGGAAGATACTCCCCCTGATTCTTGCAAAAATTTGAAGCCGTCACATACCAAAACATAGAAGTTGGTAGAGACCCGCTGAACAAATCAGTCGCATGATTTGACTTGCAAGATATGCAATATAGTGATATTGCTTATTATGTAACCTGTTTGCATCCGGGCAACACAAGAAACATTATCGTTGAGATAATGGTTGGTGGATGTAGCCATGAGGTCTGTTTCGAAGACTCTTCATGAGGGGGCTACCACACCTAGTAGGAACACTAAACTTGTCTACGATCTGACATAGTGGGGATCTGATCGATGTATCCAATGATATTGGTGTTCAGATTTCTCCAAAACTGAAAAACCAGGACAAGATGTTTCATACCTTGGAGATATCGAAAGATATTCTTGAGTACCAACCAATTGTGTTTGGTCGGTCCAATGGCATATGGAACGTTGAGTCCCAATATCTCATTTCCATCATCTCTTGGTCTAAATAGATCTTTCTCTACGTCTAGAGAATGAACTACCATGAGAGTTATGGATTGATAACATTTGTCCACAATGAATTTCTCCAATATATCTTGGATATAGACAACATAGTATACCATAATGTATGAATGAAGGTGCTCAAGTTGTAGTAACGAGCGATGTTTTGGTTTACCCAAATCCTTCATTTAAACTCCGTCATTAGATGATTACATGTGCCGTCATTGCAGACATACAAACATGGATAATCATCTTTGTAGGAGTAATCCTTTTGTATAAGGAACTCACTACGTCGGTTGTACCATATGTACCGACCACAATAAGTCGTATGGTGACTTACTAGTTTTACACAATGTATGTTGCATTTTGTATTTCGATTCAGAATTGAAATTCCATCGGAAACCAATCATATATGTCTGAATCTAGTGATCCACATGGATATGTAATCACTACATCTATCAACTGCAGAGATAGATGATTTTGTACTGCCAATGATATAAGTTATCGGAAAGAGATTCCACCTCTGGAGAATAGTTGGGTATCTGTGTGAACCCTTGTGCTACAATACTTGCTCTTTGTTTCACCACCTCATTGTTCTCAATTCTGTTTCCAGAAGAAAACTGGTGTAGGTATTGCTTATGAATACCTTCCCATTATTGAGCAAGATCATTTCTACCTAGATTATACCCTTTGCTTGAGTTCAGTCCGAGTGTTGTTCACACTTTGCCATGGCCATGGTCTTTGGATCTGAATCATTTGAAAGGTTTTTGCAATCTAGTTGAGAAATGTATGTTGACAATTGTAGACTTTTGGTTATATGATTCTCCAGAATCTATATATCAATATATAGTTGATGGAAATATTGTTACCCATGGTGACTGCTCGCGATTTCCCAATGCGATTAGTCGGGTATTCCGATGTCCCAGTCAATATGTGCACTATGACCTGGGTTGGTGGAGGTTTCCCGTCCACTGGGTGTATACTACCCATTAGGTGTCTATCAACGTGAAGTTGACTTGCATTTACTGATTCACAGGCCTTGATATCCTTACTTGCAAGAAGCTGAATCCTGATGTACTTCTGCCATACATCTCCCCCTGTTGCTTTGAACGGGGAGTTGAGTGGTTTTAGTTGGTACCTCCACTCTTTCCGACATATTTTTCAGGATTGTAGGATTGTATGACACCTTTATAGTCAGTAAATGAATCTGGCAGATTATTTGCAATGTGTTGCAAATCTGCGGAACGCATGGTTCAGATCTTTGAGTACGTGGATTTAAGGCAGGAATGTGTTCAACATTCCACTAATTTCCTGGCATTCTTTATGGTACATGAATTCTCCCCCTAATGCCTGGAAATATTCCTCATTGAATCAACATACTGGCCTTGAATAACTTCCCATTCGAGGGGCTTGAGGTATTGACGGAAATACAGTTATTCCTCACATAGATCCCAACTATATGTTGAGGGCCAATGATGTATGCCGGGTGGTGATATCGGTGTGTAACCGAATTACCGCAGATAGGAAATACTTGGTAGATTTCCACGTATCAAAGATAGAGGGAATAATATAATGTAGTTTGGTCATGAGCGTGTAAGACTGCATGACTCCAACGTAAAGTTGGTAAGTTGCAATTCCAAAGTAAAGATTATGCAATGAGCTTAACTCTTTGGATAGGATTCTACCAAACCATTTTGAGTCTAGACATTAGGACAAATTGCTAAACTTCAATCCAAGGACCATAAAGAAGGACTCAAGGAGAATTCTGCAAGGTTATCCATTCGATTTGCTTGAAATCGATGTCAGAATAATGAGCCAATGGTTTTGTGTGAATAAAGCACACACTTAAGACCATCATGTAGATATGTCCTTTAGAACCATGGAATACCTGAATAGTCTACTCAATGGTTGGGAAGAGCCACTTACCTCGACTTGATGCATTCAAGCAGTCTGAGTGGTTCAGCATACACTTTAAGATGTACAAGCCTTAAAATTTGCCTCCTTGTGTCACATGTAGTGCACATAAAATCCAAATGTTATTAGAATGTAGCATCATAATAATCATAAACCACTGGAATTGCTGATAGTTTCGGTTTCAACCCAATGTCAATGATGACCAAAGCAGGAATGCCAAGTTTGTCATGCAAAAGACACTCTGGAAAACTATCTCGTACGTAACATGTGCTACGGGTTTTGTAGTATGTATAGTGCAATGCCAGTAATACATAGAGAATGTGCTTGCCATATCCGTTGCATATGGTAAAGAGAAGATATTCCTCTTTGTTGTCATCATAAGTTTCGCTATGGAAACTATTTTGACGGATACCTCTATAGTTTAGTAGGGTACGAGCTAAACCCGGAAGCAATAAAGCATCCTGACGATACTCGAGTACCCACAGGGATAGTAAATATGACTCGAGTTGAGCCGACAAATACCTCATCGCGTCTAGCGATTTTAAAATATCTCCTTTCTCTTAATGAGAGTGGAAACATTTCACTTCCCTGAGTATAGAGTTTGTGGTGCATATGTCCACAAGGCACATATCATCTTTCATCAGATTGACCCCCGTAGAAATCTATATATAGACATGAAGATTCTCAATATGAAAATCACTATAAGATATATAGAATACATACAAATGTATTTGTATCAAAGTACTGATACAGTATATTGTGATATACAATATATGATGACAACAATGATCATGTTTTTATTAAAACATCATAAATGGAAATAAATAAATTGATCACTAAGGAGACTAAGGGACTAAATGTATATAGTCTCCAAACATGTCGGTTGATGCATATTCAACCATCATGCTCTTCGTACTCATAGGGTCTTGTGACAACCTGATGGTGTCAGGTTGAGGGTTTGAAGTGAGTTTCAAACCATTACCCTTGAGGTCCTTTGCATCCCAGTGGCGTGGCTTGGATTGCACGCACTATCTCATGGGATGCAAGACTGATCTTGATGTCTATGACCCGCTTAAGTAAGTTGTGGCCATTGAAGGCAAGAGCCTCAAATTGTTAGCCATCGATTACTTATAGGGGCAAGCCAGAGATAATTAATTTACAAGAAGTAAATTAAAAACCGTCATGGTTGATGTTATAATGAACTTAGCAAAATCAATGGGTACTTCAAGAATTATCTTGAAACCATTAGTGTGAATCTCAAATTGCTAAATATGACACCTTGAAGATAATCTCCAAAATGGAGTAGATCTCGCAGCACTAAAGAGTATAATCTGATGGAATCAGTAGATACTCACTCGTAATGCCTTATGTCATGACTTAGTAAAATGCGTGGGAGAGCACTTTGTAAAGCAATTATAATGTCAAAATGACAAAATATAGGCTTTAACAGTAGTCATTGATAATCTGCGAAGGCAGTAGATCTAAATGACTACCATGTGATCCCAATACATCAATTTGAAGAAATCACTTTGAATTTTGCATTCTTATTTGCAAGAAATTAAAAATCTCAATTGCAAATAGACGTATTAATCTCAACATGTAGCGGACATGGAGATACATACATTCCGGAATACATCATACTCAACAGAAATACACCACTATTATAATGAATAGTAATGATGTTGCAAACTTGATGTTCAAGTGAAAAACTTGAATTGTATAGATTCCAAATTAAATGAGATGATCATGTATCAAGTTGCAAGATAATTCAGCAGGTGAATTAATATTTTGCGAGAGAAAATTAATCTCAATCGCTATGAGATTGTTTTGCGAGAGAAGAAAATTCTCAATTGCAAATCAGTACTCTAGAGGTACTAAATTTATCTTTGCAAGAGATTAAAATAAATAAATCTCAATTGCAAATAATAGATGTAATTAATCTCAACATGTAAGAAACATGGAGATATATTACATCAAAATATTATATGGAATACATAGTACTCAACATATTTACAGTACTGAAATGTAAGTACTGTAATTAACAGTGTCTAAAACAGAGTTAAACTGCTGTTAATAGAACAAAATGCGAAATTAATCAAGAAAAATGTACGATTAATTCGGCAAAATCGTCCAGGATTTAAAATGGACCAAAAATACATGGGCCTTCTGGCCCATGCGGCCTTTCAGGCGGCCCAGCCGCCCACCGCCTGGAGTGGATAAGGCAGGCGGAGGAGATGGTTTCGTCTCCCTCGGGAGCAACCGCTCCCCCGACCCCCGCTGCCGGCGACCGTCTCGTCGGCGAGGAGCGGGAAAAACCCGGTGCGCCGTCATCTCTGCTGCGGGGAGCCACGCGGAGGGCGCCGCCGCTTCGGGGCCGGGGGGCCAGCCGAGGGCCGTTGCCTCGGGCGCCGCCTGCTCGGATGCGAGCCAAGGGCTGCGTCGTCGCCTCCGCGTCACGGTTGTGGGCCATCCTTGCGGGCGCCGAGGCCGAAGGACGCCGCTGCGTGCGCGCCCGAAGGAGTCGCGCCAGACTGCGTCGCCTCGCCTTGCCTTGCTTTGCTGACGCGCATGGAGCAAGTCACCGACGCCGGAGGGACGAGCCGCCGCGGCGCGCGCGCTCCAGGGGGCGCCGGCCGGAAGCCGCGACAATTCCCTCGGCAGACGAGGCCATGGACGAAGTCGCTCCGCATCAGATGCGGTGGCCGCGTCGTGCGCCAGGGGGCTTCACCGCGGAGGACGGTCTAGGAGCCGCGGCCTCGGGTGCCTCCGCGCGTCACCGCGCGGGCAGCGACCGCGTCGCGGAGCGGCTGCGAAACCGGTGGATCCGGTGTCCCGGTCCAGCGCAGGGCCAAGGCCAGAGGAAGCAGATGCCATCGTCGCGATGCGACTCGATGTGCGGCAGCGCCGTCGCCAGAGCCGGAGTACGGCGCGCACCCGCTGCACGCCTGGCTGCGCGCCGGAGGGCGTTGCCTCGCTCGCGCTGTGGCGCGCGAGGATGCAGGCCGCTGCCAGCCTAAACCGAGCGCCGTCAGCTGTTGTGGTCTGGCGAAGAGCGGACGTCGTCTAGGACGATCCCAGGTAAGAGCCGAAGTTGTGTGCAGGAAAGAAATCGGAAAAGAAGCACCTTGTTTCTTGTCGATCGTTGATTTCGTTCCTAATCATTCCCTCGTTCTGACAAGAGTGTTGCAGGCACGGCGGCCTGGCCGGCGGCGTCGGAGTCCGCTGCGATCCAGGGCCATTGAGTTTGTGGAATAGCCCTCGCCTCTGTGCGTGCGTAACAGCCGTCTCGGGCATGGCCCTTTTCGCTCCGCCGGAGCGTGCTGATAACGTGTTTGAAGTAATTGCAAGAGGCAAATGACAAGTAGTAAAATAGTTGTTCTTATTGATGATGGGATTACACATATATAGCCCCCGAAGGGGTACGTCCGAAGGAACACGAGACAACCGCCTCAATTAGGAAAGCAGGGATTAATAGGATTAATTAAATCCTAACAATAAAAAACATCAAGGCGGGATTGCTTCGTGCCACACGTGTGGCACTTATCATTTGGGTATGAAAAATGTTAGTAAAATAGGAAGACACATTTACAAAATGCATATAACAACACGATAGGTAGCTGATGATAATTTCATTTATCTTGATAATAACATTGCATTACAGTCTTGTGGCACTTATCATGAAAAAAGTTCAAATACATAAAATAAAATAGGGAGACGCACATCTCCGAAATGCATATAACAACTCGATAGGTAGCTGATGATAATTTCATTTATCTTGATAATAATAGCATTGCATTACAGAGGAAGAGATCTGGCAACTCTTATATATATATATATATATATATATATATATATATATATATATATATATATATATTACAATCTCTGGTATAATAACGGTGTAACATTCTGCAGGAGGAACTATCCTCCGCTTTCCGAGACATATACAATCACTAGTAAAACAAGTCTCATCAGCAAAGCAATGGACATCAGCAATGCTGCAACAGGTCCTCCATCTTTATTCAGAACCTTGCATCCATGGCTCATCGTCCCCACTTCCTCTTGAAATTCTGCTCGTCGTCGCTCGCGTCGTCGCGCCTGAGGCTGCTCCTAGAACTGTGCCTGGACCTTTGGCTGCTCTCTGCGTCACCATCAACGGTAGAAGACGCGCGCATTCTCTTCCTGTCATGGTGATCCTCGTGGTGGTCACTGGAACCTCTGTCGGAACGCCCATGGTCCCTACTACTCCTCGCCGGTCTTGACCGGGACCTGTCCCTCGACTCTCGGCGGCGAGGAGAAACCGAGCGCTGGCTGCGCTCTGATGGTTTAGATCTAGACCGGGACCTGTCTCTGGACTCTCTGCCGCGAGGAGAACCCAAGCGCTGGTTGCGCTCTGATGGTTCAGGTCTTGACTGGGGCCTGTCCCTCAGCTCTCTGCCTTGAGGAGAGCCCATGCGCTGGTTGCCTTGAGGAGAGCCCATGCGCTGGTTGCGATCTGATGGCCGGGGACAAGCACCAGAGTCATGTGGCCTCTCGGTCTGCCTTGAACGTGCAGCAGCTCCAGCGTTTCCCTGGGAGACCTGCCTTGAGCGTGCAGCAGCTTCGGCGTCACGGTGTAACGCGGCCTGGTTTTCCCAGCTAAGAAGAAACAAATGAAATACGTTTAGCATTCAAATTCAAATGGACAGAAGAATATACAATGACTACAACTGATCTTAACTAAATCGTTCCACTGACAAGAGTTATGTCTACAACTACAACTACTGACTACAGCTGAGCTTAACTAGATCGTTCCACTGATCTAAGTTATGTCTATGTCTATGTTCATTTCTATAGGTAGAAATGAAGAAACAAGGTTTGCAACTTGATAATACACACACCTTTGATAGTTTGGCGGATAGCCTTGCATGGCAAGAGCCTGCGGCGGAATATTGCCGAAGGGGTTCATACCAAATGGACCCATCGGGAAACCACCATAGGGCATGCCCATTGAGCCGTACATGTATGGATCAGGTACCCCAAATGGACCCATTTGATATCCACCGTTGAAAGGGTTACAATATGCAGGGTCAAATGGAACGTTGTAACCATAATCAACATTGTTTGGATGAACAGCCTTGGATGAGTCCACCTTCTTCCGCTTCTTCTTCAACTGATCAGGCCTAGCAACTTTTGGTTCCAAGCTCCCTGAAATGGTACCGTTCTTCAAAGTTGATTCGCTCACATCCTTCAGTTTGGGGAGGTCAGCATTAGGTACGGCTTTCTCTACTGAATGCCCTGCAGAGGCTCCAGTGTTGCTCTTCAGATCGGAATTCTTCTGAGGGCGGTCGACTTGGTCACCTTCTGGGGCGACCTGGAGGCGGGCGTCGGGAGAAGCTGTAGATAGCTGGTTGTCCATGCATTGCTTCGTGTCCCTCTCCAAAGCAGCCGAGGTGGTGTGGCTCTGTGATTTGGGATCAGCGTTGCTTCCTGAAGAACTTCTGTGCTTCCCTGTACCGCTGGCAGTGCTGCAAGTCCTTGTTCCTAACAAATTGCTGATTGTGCTCCTAACTGTGGGATTGGGGATGAGGGAATCTGCAAGGACCTTGACTCCACAAATGCACTTCGATTGTGTAATAATGTAATCTCGAATACCTGAGGGGGGAAAAAGATGGTTATTCCTCATTCAATTTCAAGCAGCATAAACTCACGAAAACGATGGTACTCCCTCTGTCCCATAATATAAGAACGTTTTTGACACTAAACTATTGCGAAGAACTAAAGCAAAGCTGGAGCATAAGCACACTCCGGATATCTGAACATTCGTTCACCACAGAGCAAGACATCTAAAGATACAGACTGGATATAAGAGAACCGCTTACATTTATCACAGAAACTGACGAAGCAGCACTTGCTTGTTAACACCGCATCTGCCATCACCTTATTACATAGTTGGCAGTGGAGTTCTGCTGGCAAGTCATCAACTACACTCGCAGATGCAGCTGGGGCAAGTGCGGATAGAATGTCATCAGCAGGATTTGGAGATACGACCGGGGCAACTGGACGAGACATTTTGTAGTTGTCAAATTTGGAATCGCCAATGGTTGGGCAATGCTGAATAAAATGCCCTGGAACCCGGCATCTGTAGCAGGTATAGCCAGGTGGAGGCGTCTGGTTTTCCTGTGGGCAATGTTGAATGAAATGGCCTGCAACTCCGCAGCTGCGGCACACATAGCCTGGTGGAGGTGCCTCCCTTTCTGATGATCCATGGCCTTCAATTTGAAAGAAAACAGTGCACATGTTAAATAGTATTCTGAACACATCCACAGAACAACACAAGCATATTGTGCAGCAGTATAGTTCACATATTCACAAAACAACATGAATCTGTCAAAGTTTGTATGAAAATCTGCTAGAGTTCAAAGGCTGTCTAATGGGCTGGAAACAATTGTCTAGTTACTGTACAAAAAGATCCAAGTGAAACATGGTCTACCATACCAAAAAGAAAATAAATCTGGTCCCCGCAAAGCTTGAACACCTACACACTCTTTTTCATCATAACAATGGCTTTGATCTTTAAGAGAATCTTTTCAGATTATCTGCTAGCATAATTATAACTCAAAAGAACATGACACTGAAGACAGGGAATTTCTGCATTACCATTATGGCGTCCTGATGTAAACCTTCCAGGAGCTTGTCCTCTCTTAAATGACTGCTCTTCCCTGCATGCACCATTAAATATGATCATTAGAAAAGGTACCAAAAAATCTAGCTGCTGACTTATGCGAGAAGGAAATGTTGTATTCTAACCATTTAAGTTCAGCCGCATCAATCACAGCTGCGATTGCCGCATCTTCATCTTTCACTTCTGCGGAGGAACAAGATTTTGAGACTGATTCGGTAACCACTGATCTGTTTGAAGCTATAGAACCATCTTCTATTACTTTCCGCCTGCAATTAGTGGTACAATATTAGCATATGCAAAAAAACATCTCCTTAAATTTCACATGTAATCTCAGTTCCATCCCTTAAATTTCCTACTATGAATCATCCCCCCCCCCCCCCGACTTCTCTGTACAGCCAGGGATACAGTGACTTACGAGGAGACCACGACGATATTCTCCGACTCTCGCCCAGCAGTTCGGCGGACCAACACAGTTACGTTCTGTGGTATCATTGCATCTTCTGCATATTCTGCATTCAAGAACAAGAACACAAACAATATGTCAGAGCATTTCACTAAAACATTACCATTCGAGCTTTCAAGTGTGAAATAAAATCTTCTCCAGTATAACCAAAATATGCAATTAAACTAGCATGTTTAAATTGAAACTAAGATCTTCAAATAACAGCAGAAGAATCAAAATAACAGGTTAATTTACGTTGAGAGAACTGGGAAACTGTGAGCTACTGGGATGTGCAGGATGGGAAATAGAAGAGGATTAATCGCAATCATGATATGCAAATTGAACTATCCATAGTATATAGAAGCATATCACAAGGACATGCTAAAGAACAAGTATAGCATCTCTTCAAGTACAACAATAATATGTCCTAGTACATCATAAAGAGACCTCCATTACAGCAATAGTATATAATAAGCAAACATACAGCAGGATACAGATTAATATTGGCCACCATGCTCGAGGGCTGCACAATTCGCACAACCATTATGCGAACACAGCCATAACATAACTCCCTCCGTAAAGAAATATAAGAGCGTTTAGATTATTAAAATAGTGATCTAAACACTCTTATATTTCTTTACAGAGGGAGTACAACACAAAGAAGATAAAATCATTGATCGATAAAGCATGGAATGCGACAAAAATGTATAGGCTTCGTCCAGAGCAACACAAAATATCCATCATTGCTTTGTTCGAAGCTAAAAGTTCAGCTGTGCACTTGAACCCCGCCTTAAACTACACTATTTGATAAGCAGACAGGAATCCTCAAACAGAAGGATGCATCTGTTGATTTCACTAGCGTTAACAGTAGATATGTGCATCTTGCAGGGCTTCAAGTACCCCTAGTAACTAAAATGGTTGGAGCAATTGCTAATGGACTCAAATATCACTTATTCTGGTATTTTCGCGCGCAGCTCATTGTAAATTAGGTGCTATGCCTATCAAATAAGAATTTTGACCTAAAGGCTACAACAACAGTAAAGAAAATCCACCAATGATGGAGACCTGCAGAAACTAAGCTTAATTGATCCTGGCAATAAAGCTAGCGCCACTTCTCCTGATACAGGATTACAGATACCAAAACCTGAATTGCGCCCATAGAACGTGAATCCATCATATCGAATAATTTACGTGGGCAAGCAAAGCTACACCCGAATTCCAAGAAATTCACAACTGCTGTACAGATTTTAACAACCATGGCCTAAATAAAATCCACTACGAACCTTGGCCGGTCTGGGCGTTGGAGAGGGCGATATCCTCGCAGGGCCCGCGGCCGCGGCTACGGCCGGTGCCGTGCCGGTTACTCGACAAGATGAGCTGCTTGAGATCAGGCACAGATATAAACGAGTAGGGCAACGTCACAGAGTAAGTTTCCTTTGCACTCTTATATTTGTAATACAAGACACCCATGGTGGTGGATCGAGTTGTGTCCGTCCCTCTGCCCGGGCCTCTCGCTTTGCACACACACACGCAATTCGCGAGAGGTCCGGGGAGGACTCCTCACAGAATCAATCGATCAAATCAAATACTACAAAGAGAGCCGCAAACGACGGGTAAAGTTACAGATCGGGCCCGATCCACGCGGACGGCGGACGGCGGGTCCCTCGGAGACGGCAGTCGAGTCCCTCGGACGGCACGGCGCGGCGCGGCGCGGATCCTGGCGGTGTCGGCGGGGGTGGAAGGAGCCGGCCGCCGAGGTTGGACGGGGACGGTGGGGCAGCAGGGGCGGCCTTCCGGAGCGTGCTTGGCGCCGGGGAGGGAGCGGGGCGCCGATTCCGCCGGAGGGGAGGGAGGCGTCCCGGCGTGGAGGTCCCGCCGCGGCGAGCTAGGGTTCCGCCGGCTGAAGATTGGGGAATCGGTGGGCGGGGTGGGGATTGGGATTGGGGAATCGGCGGGTGGTTTATAGGTGGCCGCCCGCGCGCCCGCCCGCTGGATAGGAAACGTCCGGTGCGGTCCGACGCGGGGTGGGTCACGCTTTCCTTTTCCCCCCGCGTTTTCCTTTTCCTTGCCGCGAAGCTTCCGGCTTTAATCTCGTGAGGTTTATCATATTTATAAATTTTATCACATTTATAAATTTGTAATAAATTCCACCGGAATTTTGGTGTTTTGGGGCAGTATTTTTGCCAAAAAAAACTCAAATCTAGTTAAAAGATTCATAAGTAAGAAAATACAAGGTGACGTGAGCATAAAATGTAAGGCGGGACAGGGGGACGGGGCGATGAGCGGCGCGAACCTTCCGAAGCGGGCGTGGCGGCGGCCCGGGAGGAGGGGGACGATTTCATTTCGTAAACACAAATCATAAAAGGTTCACAAAGAAAATACAAGTCCTGATGGGGGCAGGGACGTCGGGCGGCGCGAACCTTCCGAAGCGTGTGTGGCGGCGGGGAAGAAGCGAGCCGCCGGAGCTGGCGCCTCGGTCTGCAAGTCGCTCTGCATCTAGGGTTCCGCCGGCGATTGAAGGTTTTGCTTTGGGGGGTGGGAGTGAGGGATCGGATGGGGCGGGGCGGGTGGTTTATAGGTGGCTGCGCCCGCTGGATATGATGTGTTTGACGCGGGTGGGTCACGCCTTCTTTTTCCTCCTCACTTTCCTTTTCCTTGGTTGCGAAGCTTCGAGCTTTTCGGTGGGATAATTTATGGCGTGTATTTTCCTCATATTTGAATATGTTTCTATTTGGTCGAGTTTTGGGGAGGGAGCGGGCTGCCAATTCCGCCGGAGGAGAGTCCCAGTTTGTGAGTCGCGCCGCATCTAAGGGTTCCACCGGCCGAAGATTGGGGATTGGGGAATCAGTGGGCGGGGATTAGGATTGGGGAATCGGCGGGGCGGGTGGTTTATAGTCGCTCGCCCGCCCACTGGATATGATGCGTCTGACGCGCGGTGGGTCACACTTTCCTTTTGAGTTACATCATACTCGACTGAAAAATATTAATAGTAAAGATATGGGACTACAATGTTATGGCCATATGAGTCCCGCATATTTTTATTTGTTTGGTTGCTGCTCGAAAAAAAACATTTTTAAGAGGTTTGAGTTGACGTTGAAGTTCCTATGGAGGACTCATTTGGTTCAAAGGGAAAGTGGGAGAAAATATATAAGAATATGAAAAGATAATCTATTGTGGTACTAAAAATACAAATATATAATTATATAGTTTCTAGAAAACCGCTGCCTCGAGTGTTGGCTATCATGCTTTGGGTAAGGAATGGGCCAAATGAAAAATGCAGAAACTCCTTTTATCCCTATCTCATAGGAATAGCACGAGAATTCTAACACCCGCTCGGACTTCTTTTTAAATTTCTTATGCACTAAGAACCAAACTAATATCCTTAGTGGCAAAATAATATTTAAATTGTACATTTTTGTATGGTTTTACTCTTATTTGACCACTATTATTAGTATTTTGTGTTCTTTGCAATCATGTGAACCAGACTCCCAAAGTTGATTATTACCCTATTTTCCATGATTTTGTTTTGCACATGCATTTTTATCCTATTGCTATATATTGAGAATTCTACTAAGCAAAGGAGCCCGAAATGAAGGGCTCTTTTTCTTTCAAATGAAAAGTGAATGAAAGAAGTGGGAAAAGGATTTTTTTCCAACGATGGCACTATTGACAATTTTGATTCGAAGAAATGTGGCAAAGAAACAATGAAGGAACTTTTCATTTGAACTCAATTTCAAAGGAAAAAATTAGGAGTTCTAACATGCACTTGGAATACTTTTTCATTTTTATATGCACAGATACCTATGCTAAGATCCCTAGTGGCATGATAACATTATAAATGTACATGTGGTTTTGACTTTGTTTTACCATGTTTATTACAATTCTTGCGTTTTCATATTCTTGTAAACCAAACAACAAAGTGGAAATAATTTCTATGTTTAGCAATCATCTGTTTTGCGCAAGCATTTCTATCTTATTCATGTGTTTTAGTATCCCCCACACCAAAGGAGATCATAGTACAAGAAAATCATGCTTTCTCTGTTTCTCTGGATTCTTTAGCATCGGACCAGTGATCAATCTCTTAATATTTCTAGTTGTGGTTTTGCTCTTATTTTTTACCTTGCTTATCGCTCAAGAAAATCCTATATGATTCAATTATATAAATCAAACGACCGACGTAGGAAATTTTTTCTAAGGATTCCAATTCTTGAAAATTTCTAGGATTTTTTTAAATAAAATAGTCCCTTAGGGATTATTTGGTTTGATTTGTGGGATTTAAAAAATGCAGGAACTAGAAAAACATAGGTCCACAATGTCATGCCCACTTAAATCCTATAGGATTTTTGTTTGTTTTATTGCATCGCGGGAAAAACAAAGGATTCTTTCTCGAGGTTTGAGTTGATGTTATGGAACATAGTACAAAGGATCCGTTAAGAAAGAAATAGAACAATCTTACGAATGAAATGACCAACGTATATAAAACTTGTAAGGCCTCATTTGGTTCATATGATATGGACATCACAGGAATAGAAAAATTATAGGAAGCGGGATGACATGTATCACAAATTTTATTTAAAAAGAGAAGTCATTTGATGCAGAGAATAAGAAATTTTCCATTGAGTCTAGACTAATATTTTTTTCTTTAAAATGTGAATGGGTGGTTCCTATACTACATAAGAATAAGAATTCACTCCTACAAACCGAAATGCTCCAAAGATTTTTTTTCCTTTGCAAACCTCATCCTGGAGAATTCCTACAAGCCAAAGGAGGCATAAGAATTTCAATCCTTCAAAACTCCTACCCAAATCCTTTGAATCAAATCATAAGATCCAAATGGCTTTCGTAGGCAAAAAAATTCCTTAGTATTCAAGTCCTACAATCCAAATAGGTCCTTAGCGAGGAGTGCAAAGTTGTAGTGCTCGGGCACCTTGGTGCCCTTTTTTGAAAAAAATCAAAAAACATATTAAATGTTTCAAAAAATTCAAAAATAATTCTGTAGAAACTTGTATGTATTCACTATGAATCATAAAATTTTCATTTTGACAAAACATAATTCGTAAGTTGTACAAAAATAACAAAATTCCGGCGGAATAACAAAAAAAGCCCATTTGAAAAATACATATTTGTCTTTTTTTGCACGTCACGTGTGAAAGTAGAATGATATGAAAATTTGCATATACATAATATACACATTTCTGTGTGTGTACAAAATCGTTCAACTTTTTTTTTAGGCAAACTTTTTTTGTTTTTTTAGGCAAACTTTTTTTGTGTTGTAGAAAAATGTTTTTTGGAAACGCATTGCTAATTTTCGTTAGTGAGGCCCAGCCCAAGTACAACCCCGGCCTACAACTCCAACCGAACCCTAATCCTAACCCCCTACTAGGTTTTCAGTCTCTCGCCTCCACCAGCGCCTCCACGCCGCCAAGAAACGCAGCAGGAAGGGACGCCGGAGGAGGATCCTCTGCTCGTCGTCCTCCGCATCTCGCCCCCGTCCAACCCAAACGCCCCAAAAGCTCACAAAACCCTAGCTTTCTTCCTAGAGCTCCCGCACCATGTCGGCATCCACCAGTGGCGGCGGGGGGCTCTTGCCGCAGGCGGCCGCGGCGCTCCAGGAGGGCATCGGGCTGGTGTTCGCGCGGTGGACGGCGCTGCAGATGGCGGTGGAGAACGAGTGGGGCGGCCGCGACTCCCGCGCCAAGGCCGACCGGCTCGCCGCCGACGTGCTCTCCTTCTTCACCAGCTCCAAAGGTGCCCGCCCACTCAGCCGTCCCCTTCAGCACCCCCCCCCCCCCCAACCTTGATTGCGTCTTAGGTCCTCGAATAGCTCCAGTTTGCCAGAGAGGATTTGCGTTCCTTGGCCCCGTGACAGCTTCGGTTCAGAGCTTTCACAACCTGACATGTCCATAGTATTACTATGATCGGTGAAACAATTTAGCTTGGGTTTGCTATGTTGGAGCCCTGTTTAACCAACAGGGGAATTGTCCAAAGCGTGACCTTTTGTAATGATGCGCATTTCAGCTCTGAGCCTCTGTATTATGTTCACCGGTTAATTCTAGTTCTCTCAGTTACATATCCATGCAGAGCATTCTATTTATTCATACACTTCTGTTTAATTAAGATTGACAATGGATTCCAGTTACTACTAAAAATCCCAACATCTCTTGCATTCTCTGTTTATTTTAGGAAGTTACGGCTTTTTTTACGGCTAGTATAATTGGTCCAAAATGTGATTTTGGCATGGCTGACTTGTTTATACTGTGTTTGATTTTATCCGCTTCGCTCATTTTTCACGTCTGGGCTGGCATGTAATATTCTTTAGGTTTGTTTTGCAGGTCCATATTATTATGATGACTTGGAGGAGATGATGTTTGACAGCATATCCGAATCCTTTAATGCTGACTTTGAGGATGGAAGTGTTGGGGAGGTAATTATTTGTTGTTTCCTTCATGTTTAGCACCAGCCATAGGCCTCTTACAATTTCTTACTGCAAAAGTAGGCTGGGACTTGATTTAGTATTAATGGAGTAAATTTGGACTGACAGCACCTGGCCCTTGGTAACCATGGGGGAAGTTTAGGACAATGGGTTGGCCCACTGGCGGAGCTTAGTTGGGGCTAAACTATGCCATGGCCCGCCCAGCTTACAGCATATGCATGAGTAAAAGTGTGATTAGTGAGCAAATCAAACATCCATGTATGAGTGAATGCCTAAAGTGGCCCGCCCTCGTTTTTTATCGTAGCTCCGCCACTGGGTTGGCCTATGTGGCGTCCCTCCTGTGACACCAGTGAGCCGTGATCATGGCCCATACTGCTGTTAGCTTGAAACAGTAGAGAGGCCATTTGAAATGAATCAAGATGTTTTAACCTTCCAATTCACACTACAAATGCAAGAAAATAAAAAACGCAAACAAATCTAATAGACATGGCTGCTGTTTACTGAATCAACTCTTGGTAGCTCCTACTCCATTTTCTCTTTTCTCTTTCGGTTCTAGTATCTGAACCAGCCATCACAGTGTACTTGTGTATCAAGAAATAGTTATATTATTATCTCACTTGTTCAAATCAAGATCCAGAGGCAAGCGACACAACAGGGAAGAAATAGTTGATACACCATATCCGGCAAGCTTTCCTGACCTTTCACAATATACCTTGGTGACCTTTCGAGAGAATGGAGACAAGGTCATCGCTCAGGGGGGTGGGGGGGGGGGGTGGAGAATCAAAGCAGCGATGGAGTAGCAAATGTGAACTGGAGGCCACCGGCTGGAGAAATGGCTGTGGAACTCCAATGGCAGACATCAGGAGGATGGGGGGTGGGGGTGGAGAATCAAAGCAGCGATGGAGTAGCAAATGTGAACTGGAGGCCACCGGCTGGAGAAATGGCTGTGGAACTCCAATGGCAGACATCAGGAGGATGGGGGGGTGGGTGTGGAGAATCAAAGCAGCGATGGAGTAGCAAATGTGAACTGGAGGCCACCGGCTGGAGAAATGGATGACTCCAATGGCAGACATCAGGAGGATGGTGGTGAGGACTTAGATTTTAAGAATATTTGAGACTATCCTCTATGCGAATGTAGAGAAGTAATGAATATCTGAGGCAGCGCATGTTGTTGTGGGTGAAAGGGGTTGACCTGCTCGGATCAAAGGACCTTTAGTTGCTTGGCCCAATTCACCTATTGTACTTGAGGGTTGCTACTGTGGCCCTTCGTTTGCTATTTTACAGGACTGTTAAGCGCGGCGATGGACCAACCCTCCCCATTGCCAAGCTTATGTAGCAGAAAATCCGAAACTTCTTAACCATAATTAAGTCGGAATGTACTGCTTCTTTCAGTTTACGTAAAGGCTGTATTTGCTTTGCTTGTACATGGCACCATGTCTGTTTATTAATTCAACGCTCTTTGTGGTAAACAGGTTGCTGAACAAGTATTGATTATGCATGAAGAATGCCTGCAAAACAACTATTCGTCGATTGAGAAGCTAAGGAACACACGTGCTCAAGGAAATGCTGTTTCCCAAAGTAGAATGGTACCTATTTGTATGCCAATTTTATTGCGATTAAGTGCTCTTTTTTCTTGCTATGTAATTTCTGCCGCCTCTCTTCTCACATTTGAGCTCACTAATGCTGCAAGTTGATTCAACAATGTTCTATCAAAGTTCACTTCCAAATTCCTATTGATAAATTGACTTATTACTTCATTACTACGTGGCGTTCTTGGCATGATTGTATTTTGCTTCATTGGGAAATAATTGAGAATGCTAGATTCAGTGGGTTTTTGCTTTACCATGGGGATCTTAACGTTGTCTTCTAATTAGAATTGGGAATCAGTGCTATTTAGAGATATATTTATATTTTGGGAACCATGTATATACACTTGTTGCCTGAAGTCATCCTTTCATCACCACTGATTTCGTGGAGATTCCTGAACTGCTGACAGTATCGGCATTGCACAAGCTAACCGATTGGGTGTACTGGTTGCTTCGACTCAGTTTTGTGTATTTCTCCCCTCATTGTGGTCCTGTTTGTTCCATATACATATCAGATAAATGTGTGAATAGCTGGAAATAATGTTACACGCCAACTTAAGACAAAATGCTGAATATTTGGCGAGATAATAGTCAGCAGAAAAAACCACAACTTGATTTTGTATTTCTTATTAATATTCGTCTCTTCTTCATATTCTCCTTGTTGAACAACTTCTAATGTGTTTCGGTATACTTCAAACTTCGAGGGCAGCCTTCTGCTGGAAATTAATCAAATTCAAAATATAGCCCCCCTGCAGCTAATTGATTTTCTTCTCATGTAACAGATGGTAACTGATGAAGGCGATGATAGCTCGGACGATAGCTCGGACGATGACGACGACGGCGATGAACCGGCCAGGTCAGATGATATGTCGGTGGATGAGCCAAAGCCTCCCAAGCCTGCCCCTGACGCTGATGGGTGGACTGTTGTGCCACCGAAGCGCGGCGGCCGGGGCAAGAAGTAAGCACAGAAGCAAAACCTTGGCAACAAATTGCCATCTGAGAGGCCGTCTTGGTCTGAAGGCTTTGAATCGTGATTAGCAAGACCTTGGCAGTCACTTCCTGCCGCTTGTGCCATTTTGGTCTTTAGAGGTTTTGAAGTGTTGCACTCCACCTGTATCACTTGGATTTTGTCGGGAATGTTGGTTGTGTAGCATGTTTTCCTTGCGTGCTCTCTTGGTGTTCGACTTGGCGACGAAATATCTGGATTGTAAACGGGTCTAAAATATCCTTATGCGGATCTTGGTTGTGCTACTTGAACTGATGCTTATCTATATCGTCTTATAATGCCCGTTTGAATTCAGCTAATATTTCATGTTTCTTTTGCTCAAACAATATCATGTGTAGGTTTTGCTTATGTAAAAACTAAACATGTCATCAAGTATCTGAATTGCCTATGTTATTGTCCAGCTGTCTATGTGTCATTCAGTGACTATAGTTAGCATGTACTCGCTCTATATCAAAATGTAAAATCTAAGATCTAAGAAATTACTCCCTCTATACCAAAATAAGTGTCTCAACTTTATACTAACTTTAGTATAAAATTATACTAAGGTTGAGACACTTATTTTGTGACGGAAAAAGTACATGATTACTCCCGTGACTAAGAAATACAATAAAATCTCTTAAAGATCTCCATGGTATCAATCTTTGCAATATCAAATACCACAAGACTAGCAATTGGACTGGAGCAGCATAAGTAATTCATGCCCAATTAGAGTACCCAAGGGAAGCAGGAGTACCTTCGTTGCACCGCACCCTTTGCGCGAACTGTCTTTTCTTTTGCGAGAAAACTTTCAATCTATTCATTTTTGCGCGAAACGATTGTTAGCATAAGCAGTACACGTAGGAACCCGGCACAATCCCAGCTTTTTTTTACAAGGGAAAAAAAGGGCATTCTTTGGGTAGAGCTCAAGTAACACAAACATGATCCATCCAACATCATGATGCGCGACCTGTTAAATCACCAGCAGTGAGAGAGATGGACGGGTCTCGACTCGATGTATGTTTTGGCTGGCGCATCAACAGTGCAGGTTACTACCTCCTTCCAGCGTTGGATATCCACTCGCTTCCTTCCTGACCGACTTGACTTGTAGCTTCGCCCCGCCTTTTATAGCTTGATCATTTATGAGATTGACCTTTTTCTCTCTCACGATTATTATGGTTGGGTTGTGGCTTTTATTATGTTCCAAGTGATGTTTTTTTACTATATTTGTTATGAGCCGTATAATGGTTAGTTAAGTTTAAAAAATAATTGTTAGTTGCGTGGTTCTACTATCATTACACGTTCACGTTAAAACAGTACAATTGCTACTATAACGCTCATATGGGCCGGCTCATGAAGCAATCGCTCGCTCAGCTCAGCTCCGTGCTCCGCTTGCTCGCTTATCTTTTTTGCTAGCTCAGAAAAAAATACGGCTATCGCCTTTTTAATTTGAACAACTTTATTATATAAAAAATAATTTCATGTATTTAGTTTTGTTTCTCAATTTTCAAAAATATTCATGATTTTTTAAAAACGTTGATCTAATAAATGTCCATGAATTTGAAAATGGTTCAGAGATCTTAAAATGTTCATAAACTTCAGAAATGTTCATGAATTCAAAAACAATGTTCGCGAATTCTAGAAAATGTTGTTCATGAATTTTATTAAATATTCATGAATTAAAATGTGAACCGATGATCAAACAACACTCGGGATAGAGACATGGACGCCCCTGCCCAGGGCTCTGCATGATCTTGCCAGAGACGGGAACACCACGGTTGGCCAGGACGTCATCGAGGGAGGAGAGGAAGGGGTCACAGATTCGGGTGCAGAGCGAGCTCGTTGGCGTCGGAAGTGATGAGTGGTTGTGGTAGAGGGATGATCAGGGACACCGGTGGACCAATAGTTGTGGTGTTAGGGGGGTACAGGGATGGTCGGAGAAGACGACGACACAACAGCTGTGGCAACACAACATTTGTATCCCGATTTTCATGTAAAAACATATCTTATCTAATATTTGTAAGTTCTTTTTTTTTCCTAAGAAAACTCTGATCTATTATAAAACTTCACTAGAAGTGCAGAACACATTAAATATAATAAAAAATGACATCGAAGTATCTAAACCATCGAATGACCACTATCGCCGTCAGAGTAGGGTTGTCCCTGTCGATGACAGACGGGAAGTCTTTGCGCACTCGCCCTTAAGGACCAGCGTCCGAGAGCCGCAGTCGTCGTCGTTGAACACTTGAATGGATAGGAAGAACGCGACATCAAATCTCGTCGCTGCATACACACGATGAGAACCCTAACCTTACCGCCCCATGGAGCTGGCAGGAATCTACGCCGGAGCTCCGTCTCATCCGTCCTAACGGATGAACTCGAGGAAGATGGAATACTGAAAGACTTTCTTGAAGAAGAAACGCCACCATCTGTTCGAGCGCCACCTATGTGAGGACAAAAACTCTAACATGTCTAATAGCCAGAGCCGAGGCATCAGGATTCTTCTTTCCACCATCGGTAGTTGGAGACTCGGAGTGGCATGCCGAGGAAAGATGAATCCACGACCTCGAAGACGAAAGGCTTTGCCTCGCCTTGTGAGGGGGAAAAAGACGTGGAGTCTCCACTTGTACGTAAATATCTGGATACTTCTTTCTACCAGGGAGATAGTATTAAAATCTATACCAGTATATGATGCGGGAATGATACACACCACTACAGCATTTCCAGAACGCACCAGCATTACAAGACCCGAGACCGCCCGCCCTTGAACCCACCAGGCAGACAGCGTGTGAAGCATCCATGATTGGCTTTCCTCCGGGCGCCAACCGAAAGATGATGCCCTAATCCTTCCTGTTGTCAAGCAGTGCAAAGCGTGTAGCCCATCAATGCCCGTGTCTCCCACACAGCGGCCACACCTAGGACCAAAAATTTCATCAACTAGTGAGCCTAGCAGCACGTAGCATAGCATAGTAGCAGAAAAAAAGCAGCGAGCGAGCAAGCAAGCAAGCCGTGCCTTCCTTTCCCAGTCTCCATAATAATCCGGATGGATGCCCCCGGCGTGATGATTGGCACCCATAATTCGGTCAGCACCGTCGGGTTCTTTCTCATGCATGTACGTACTAACCACTTATCATGAGCGGCGAGGAGTAGTAGTGGTGAAAAATGCTTGTGTTGAAGCCTTTTTGCTTTGGACAGGAGGCTTCTTTCACCTTATTTAGTACTCCCTCCGTCCGGAAATACTTGTCCTAGAAATGGTTGTATCTAGACTTATTTTAGTTATAGACACATCCGTTTTCAACCATTTTTAAGACAAGTATTTCCGGACGGAGGGAGTAAAAGAAAAGAGAAGAGAAGAGAGGCGGCTGGTGTGTAGCTGCTGTGACAAATGTGAGTTGAGGAGCTAGCTTGTTGTTGGGAAGGAACAAAAGTTTGTAGAAAAGCGTTCAATCCCAAGTTCCTAACAGTACTTGTCAATCCCCAAAGAGGTACTGCTAGCTCCTGCTAGCTCGGCTTGGGTTCAACAAAGTAATTCCACCAGCAAGCTTAACTACCAATCTCTATCTAAACTAGGAGTAATAAATAAACAAGTGTCACGGCAACTTCAACGCCGGACACGGATTTTGTCCGTTTGGATCGCCGGTTTGGCCCGTGTCCACCTATGTCCGCGCTAATCTGGGCAGTGCGCCCCAACCGGCCGAGCCATTTGATCCGTTTGGACAGTGCGCCACCTATTTGGCCCTCATCCGTTTATTTTTAACTTCCATATTTTCATAATCAAACATAGCAAGTAGATAGCAAAATAAAAATCTGGCATTTGTTGCATAGTAACATATGCCATGCCGGCATACAACATTGCACCAAAAGGGCCGTCACGGCTATATTTCATTCGTCTCGGCCCTAGTTCATGAAAAACAAACACATAAAAGATTATCACACATAATCCCAGTCTTGGATGACCTTTTGCTTGCCCTCAAACCAAGCCTTCTTCTTTGGGGGTCATCTTGCTCGTGTCGGCCGCCATGGTCTCCACTTCCTTGGATATTAGCGCGAGCTCCACCTCCTTGACTCCTGTCCGAGCATTGGTCTCATCGATCTGGAGATTCTTCTTTTGTATGTCAAAGTAGGTTTTCATTTGCTCCTCTTTCTCTTGACGCTTCCTCTCTTCCCTCTTCCTTTTGGGTAACAAACCCCTTCAAAGTTTCTTGCAAGGTGATTATAGAAGCATCACACTTCGTATCCACCTTCGAATTGGTCTCCCCCCTCGACCTCTTCTCACTTTCACTTGGGTCGGCAACCGATGAAGGTCCCCCACCTCTTTTTGAGCGGCATATTGGTCCTTGTACTTTGGACAATCCTTGATTTTCCTCCAACAATGGCTCAAAGTGAATGGCTTGCCTGCATTTTGGACTTTGAACGTATCCAAGGTTTGAAACGCCTACACATAGAGAAGAAAGCAACAAGTTACATTCATATGCATAGGAGGACGATATATGCTTTTATTATGAACAAGGGAATGCAATGCATACGATGCCTTGATCCACACGGGACGACCTTTGATATTATCACGAGCACCACAAAATTTGTTCCACTCCAATTGGATGAAGCCCTACCTATTTTGAGTTGACACATCGACCTGGTCACTCTCAAATTCGTAGGGCTCAAACTTTCTACGTCCATGAAAGTATCACCAACCCTCTTCCAAATGTAGTTCCTTTTTTGCTTGCCGTTGGTTTTGGGATCTTGTCCAATTGCCAACCAAGCTTCGCAAATCAACTTGTCCTCCACATCTATGTATGCTCCCATCCTCACGCTTTTCCTCCTCTCTTGTGACTGGCCTTGCTCCTCTAGCTCTTCCTCAAACTCCAATGGCTCTCTGTCAATGTCTGCACCCTCACCGCCTTTAGAGTCATGGCCATCATTGTAGTGCCCATCGTTGTATTGGCCGTGGGAATCTTGGCCCTGGGTGTCTTGGCCATCTTGAGTCCCGTTGTCATCATACCCTTGGCCAGTCTCATTGATCATCTCCTCCAAGACTTCCTCGTGAAACCTCCAATCAGCCGGTGTCGGGGTGTGCGTTTATCAAACAGGCTGCGAGCACCGGGTAAGTTAGCCGGGGAGACCACCCGCGATTGCTTCCTTTGCGTCCCGGTTGAGAGGCTGGCCACATGTGTGATGTTGAGATCAATGGGGGACACCACGGGGAAGACCGACACATAGCCACACATTTTAGGCGAGCCGTCCCGAGGCGACGTGTAGAAGTAGGACGCGGTCGGGTCGTGTCCGGGAAGGTACCCGTACGTCGGTGGAGTTGTTGACACGCGCGGGGCTCCGGAAACGCCGGCGGATCGCTGATGAGCTCGTGCTAGCCGCCACAGTGGCCGTGCGAAAAGGGACGGCTCATCGCGTTACTCTAGAAGGAGCGAGGCTTGTTGCTGGCCCTGGCGATGAGGGTCTCGCTTTCCGTAGCGGTGGCCTACGCCTAAGCAGTTTCGGCTGCGGCGGCAACTTCTTTTTCCGCCTTCTCCGGCCATCCCTGTTCGTTGTCTCATCCGGGGTGTGCACCTTCTTCGGCTTCTTTGGGCCCACCGCACAGGCGGCCATGACGGGGACGATGACTGCCTGGAAGGAGGCGGCGGCGACAGGGTTGGGCGCTTCGGCCATGGCGGGAGGGCAGGAGGGTTTTGAGAGAGAATGGAGGCAATGGCGTGGTTGTGTCACAGACAGGCAAGCCAGGAGGGGGGGTCGTTTCACACGGACACATATTTAGCCCAAATTTGGGCAAGAAATTGATCGCAATGGACAAAAAAACGGGCACCCTTCTGTTTACGTTGACGCGTTAGACCGTGTTTTTTGTCCGCGCGAATGCAAACCAACGTGAAGGAACGAAACGCGTCGTGCGTTGCAGTTAGCCTTAATGCGCCAAAGCAGGCTGTCCTTGTTTCTTATTTTTCTTTTGAAGTTGGCTGTCCTTGTTTCTAATCAGTAGAGTGGTGGTAGTAGTGGTACTATGAAGCTTTGACAATCGGCGTCCGGCTCGTGTACGCCGCACAGTGCGGTGCGTGTTGTGGGAAGATCGTGTGGATCGCCCGGGGCCGGAGCCACGGAGGAAGGAGACAAGACGAGGGAGAGGCCGTCGTGTGGCCGCGCCGCGCCCCACTGTCGAGCACAGCGCCGCGGCGGTTTTGACCAACTGCTCCCGCTCGTCAGCTTCATGCACCCCCGACCGACAGACACGGCGACGTGTGGGGCTCCGGGCGAATTGGATGCTCTAATCAGTTAGAGTTAGAGTTATTTTCTAACCCACTCTAACCCAAATAAGCACTTCTTCACTGGGATAGTTGGGTTAGATGGAACTAACCCACTCTAACCCTTCTTGTTTGGATACTTTTGAGTTATTTGCGTCCCCAACTAACCCAAACTAGCTCTAACCCCATGATCCAAACAGGGCCTCACTGGAGCGCCATGCCCTGCATGCACTGTTGCGTCGTGCGCCCCCAACTGCTGCTCCGGTCATCCTCTGCCCGGGCTGCTCCTCCTATTCTTCTTCTCAGTGTATCTACCAACGCAACAAAAAAAACCGATCAATAAAAGAAGACCGAAGTATCGGATATTATACTTCAACACTCGTCCTCATGTCTATTCTTCTTTGGAGCTATATGACATGGACGGCGAAAACGGGGGCAGGCCGCAATGATTTATTGTGTCTATTGGGTTTTGAATCATGAATTTCTTAGTTGTAAGTTTATGCATCTAACCAGCTTATTCATCAGTACGAACTATGAGCGAGGGCCGGGCGTTATACCCCAACACCCTTCCTCACGTATATGCTTCTTTGAAGCTATATGACGTGGAAGTGGAAGCGGGGGCAGGCTGCCGCCGTCACTCTTCTTCGGCGTCGCTGCCGCCCGCTCACCCGAGCCGCGCCAGCCGCCCACCACCCTTCGTCATTGTCCAACACCAGCTCATTGTCAGCATCGCCGTCATCTTTCCTGACCACTTCGTCTACTCCGACCACCGTTAGCGACATCGGCCCCGCGTTGATTGGCGTTCCAACTGTCGTCGAGTCCTTATCTGCTGGCCCCTCCGACTCCTCGACGCGGCGTACAGCTCGTGCATGTCCCTCCTCTAATCATGCCCGGTGCTGGTAACACCGATGCGTGCCTTCGTTCATGATGTGTCTCCGGGCCTGGCAAGCCTGGTGCGACGCTTCGTCAACTTCATATTCATCCGTCTACGCATGCCCGACGCTAGCACCACCGACGCGTGCCTTCGTCTACGACGTGTCTTCGGGTTTGGCAAACCCGGCGCGACGCCTCCTCAACGTCTTCTTCCCGACGCACCACTACTACGACACCACTGCGCCCATGCATGACTAACATGGCGCCTCCTTGCGCCCGCGGCTCCACGGCGACATCCCACCGGCGCTCCCGGCTACCTCGACAACGGCATAAAGGGCTGTCACCTCTCCTGAGCAACTCATCGACTTCCTCTATAGTCCACGTGTCCGCAACGCGGCACCGTCCCCGCCGCTCCCGCTGCGACTGCGGGGTGATGTCAGGCCATCGGCTGCTATCCACTCCAGTCTGATCGTCCGTGACGCTCCTGTTGTTCGCAACGCTACCGCTACGACTGCAGGGGGGGGGTGTTAGAGATATATTTGAGTTACATATATTTGGTAGTCTAGAATTTGTAACCCGTCTCCTACCTTATCTCTAGAAGAGATTTTTTTTTTGCCTTGTACTCCTATAGATACTCGCCCATAAAGCTCAATACAACATCCATCAAATTCTGCCAATCTCTCTCTCTTCTTTACGAGAGCAATGGGAATGGCGGCTCAAGTTTTTCAGCGCCAAACAAACTGGTGTCTGTTGGTTCATTTAGAGTAAATAGCATAAAACTACTACTTTATAGGCTAGGGTTCCAAAAAACTACCGGATTTTATTTTTTCTCAGATAACTACCAAATGGGTGGTCGGCTGTTTCAAAAAACCCAAATCGTCGAGTCTTTATCAGTTGATCACGATTATGACAGGTTGGGCCCACAGCTAAGCAAACCGTTAGTTTGACCGTTTACTTACATCTAGGTCCCATATGTCAGTTTTGTAAAAAGCAATCGGGTCCCTACAAGTTTTCTGAAAAAGCAATCAAGTCCCTATAAGTTTCTGAAAAAGCAATTGGGTCCCCGTGGTAGCCTCGAGCTCGATCCCGCTCGGCAGGGCAGCGCTGCCTCCTCCGGCCGGCGAGCCGCGCCTGCAGCGGCCGGGTCCATGCCGGCGGCCGGCGAGCCGCGCCCGCCATGCAGTGCCTCGCCTGTAGCCGCCGCCACGAGGTGCCTTGCCTGTCCTGCGGCCGCCGCCATGCCATGCCTCGCCTGCCCCGCGACCACCGCCACGCCATGCCCCGCCTGTCTCGCGGCGGCGGCCGCCACGCCGTGCCTCGCCCGCGGCCGCCGCCATTCCCTGGCGCGAGCTCCTCAAGCTCGACGCAGATGGCTTGCGCCGTTGCTGGAGTGCCGCGGACGAGGCCGGCCTCGTCGCAACCGTCGCCACCAGGAGCTCCGACTTCGCCGGCTTGGGAGGGGAAGGGGGTCGCCGGCTTGGGAGGGGAAGGGGGCTGCCGACTCGGGAGGGGAAGGGGGTCGCCGGCTCGGGAGAGGAGCCTCAGGGCCGCCGTGCCGCGAGAGGAGCGGTTCCTGGTGGGCAGGGTCGAGCGACCGAGGCATAGCAGCGGGCGGCGAAGGTGCCGCACTACCCGTGCCGGATTTCGCCGGCCCCGTGGGAGAGGAAGTGGTTGGCGACGACTCCAAGCGGCACCCCATGGCTCGCGGCAGCGTCTCCAGCAGCGCCATGGTGCGAGACGGCGACCCCGAGGCGTGGATTCTAGGCGGCGGCGACATGGCCGGGGATGGCCGGCGGGATTGACTGGGCCGGATTGCTTTTGTAAAATTGTTGAGGGGCATGATAGCTTTTTTTAAAATATTTGCAGGACCCAGTTTTTTTTAAAGAGACAGTGACATGTGGGCCCCAAATGTCAGCTAATGGTCAAACAGACGGTGCGTTTAGTGGCGGGGCTGACTTGTCATAAACATGTTTAATTCTTTAACAAAGAGGATTTGGGGTTTTTTAAAACAGCCGACCGCTCGTTTGGTATCTTTCTGAGAAAAATTAAAAAATGGTAGTTTTTTGAAACCCTAGTCTGTAAAGTAGTAGTTTTATGCTATTTACTCGTTCATTGACGACGACTATGATGATGGTTATTGCTAAAGCTCGTGATGGCAAGAGCGACATTAATGGATGGATGGCTTCCTTCCTTTACCAGCAAGCAAGCAAGGCGGGCGTACCATGTGTACAATATGTGTGTGTCACTCGCAAAAAAAAAAAAGTGTGTGTCTGTGTGTGCAGGGGAGGGTAATAAAGGGGTCGGAGAGGGGCCAAGGTTTGGATTAGTCATTAGTGGTGTCTCCCAAAGGGCGGAGCAACAAGGCACGGCAAATCAAGTGGGCACGACCCTGCGAATGGGTACAGACAAAAAGACCTCTGTTTTTGTTGACACATCTTGTCCGTCCATCCATCAGTGATCAGTCCATCACCCATTGACCAACCAACCGATACACACAGATAGAGGTAGACAGAACGTCCGTGGATGAACGGGCTGTTCCACGACGCGACTGGGGCAGCAGCACCGCAGGCAGCAGAGGCATAGGTAACTGAGTAAAAGTTGCAGACTTGCAGTGGGTGTTACCGCCCCGCCACTGTCTGCTGACCGGCCGTAAGAAATCCAACCGGTTGGTCGCTCGATCATGATGGTGGCATAATTCATCCAGCCGCCAAGACAAATGTCATGTTTGGATCATGGGGTTAGAGCTACTTTGGGTTAGTTGGAGGCTTAAATAATTCAAAAGTATTCAAACAGGTAGGGTTAGAGTGAGTTAGTTCCATCTAACCCAACTATCCCGGTGGAGAGGTGCTTATTTAAGATAGAGTGGGTTAGAAAATAACTCTAACTCTAACTAGGTTAGAGTATCCAAACAGGGACAAAGAGACACGATCGATTAGCTCATTCGCATGCGTGGAACAAGTAGGTCCTTCTTCCCGGACCCGCTGCGCAGCGTCTCTGCACTGAAACTATGGCGGGGTCCCCTCGCAAAAAAAAAAAAAAAGAAACTATGGCGGGGTCAAAGGCAATCAATTATAGTGAAGGAGGGAAGCAGACAAGCGGAGAGGAACAGAATCACGAGAGCTAGAGCCGCGGCACGATCTCTGTCTCCCCAACTTTTCCCTTCCTCGGCTCAAAAAAAAGAAAAAAAAACTTTTCCCTTCCCTTCCTTTGCCTTCCGCGACGCGACGCAAGCCCGACCTGCCCCCCGTACCCTATAACCAAGGCCAGGCGGCATTGCATTGCATTCCACCTACGTGCCGGTGCACCTGCTCTCGTCTCTCTTGTCACCCCTCGAAAATCGGCGATCGCGGGGAGGAAGAAAGAAGCGGCAAGGCGGCATGAAGGAGGTGGCGGCGGCGGGGGTGTCCCCGTGCGCGGCGTGCAAGCTGCTGCGGCGGCGGTGCTCGCCGGGGTGCGTGTTCGCGCCCTACTTCCCCTCCGGCGAGCCGCACCGCTTCGCCAGCGTGCACAAGGTCTTCGGCGCCAGCAACATCAGCAAGCTCCTCCAGGTACGGTCAGCCCGTACGCTGCCATGGACGGCCACCATGCTCCACTCGTGTGCTCTGCGACTTTGCTTGCCGCTGCCATGCCATCGCGTCTGCCTGCTCCGCTCTCCTTCGCGCGGCGGCCGTCTCCCAGCGCAGTGCGGCGCCGGCACACTTGACGCCGCGCGCACCCGAATTATATCTCATCTAGATGAGTTCTAGCAAAACTGTATTTTAATAGGAACTACATACAGACGTATAGGGACATATGTTGCGGTCCGTTTTGCTCCGTATGTGGTCCGTGTTGAAATCTCTAATACTAATACTTATATTTAGGAACAGAGGGAGTAGAAGATTCTCAGCATGTGCTGTGTGATCGCATGACATCTTCATCTCTTTAGTTAGATTAGAGTTTATCATCATGTGCTGCCTAATCTCTAGTCTAATCTAATCACAAGAGGTCCGTAACGTGGTATACCGACATTTGATAGCTGCACAGTCCATCCGTCTCTTTGTCTCTTTATTAGTTAGATTAGAGATCAGCATCATGTGCTGTCTAATCTAATCTAATCGCAACAACAAGTCTGTCACGTGGTGTACGCCTCATACGGCCCAAATTTTGTTTTTTGTTACTTATGCTTGCTTGTTCACCTGCACAGCCCATCTGTATCTAGAGTTTGACATCTGCACTTTCTTTGCTATGTGGAATAAGTACTATGCTTGACGACAATATGCATATGCATCAACATTGGCAGTGTCCTACTGCTTTCACTGCTCACTGGGGTCATCCCTGTGAACCTGTCCCTGAACCCTGAACCCTGAAGCAATCCAGCATGTGCAGCGCAGTGTGGTCAATTTAAACCAGATTGATTGCCCAAAGACACATGCCAAGTTACTACTATAAGAGTGATGTTCCCATAGGCATGACCAGGATAGGATCTTACCAAATCGACAAAGTCTTGGCTACATCTCCAAACCAAATCTTCTCACCCCCATCCCATGTGACATATGCTCCCTCCGTAAACTAATATAAGAGCATTTAGAATATTAAAATAGTGATCTAAACGCTCTTATATTAGTTTACAGAGGGAGTAATCGACAATCAGTGGTGGGCGTACGGCGGCCTAGCTCTCCCTGCAGCCAGCACTCATCTTCAGTCGAGCAACGCAATGCAATGCACATGCCTCCCATTTGAACACAAACTTTCGGCCGCGCCGAACCCAGAAACTTTCTTGACATACTAGGCTCCTACATAGCACATTGGGCATGTGTGTCATGTAGCATGAAACCACTGGGAACTCTTCTGAACACAGGCATGGTGTGGCTTTTGCAGGAGATACCGGCGGAGCACCGGGGCGACGCGGTGAGCAGCCTGGTGTACGAGGCGAACGCGCGCGTGCGCGACCCCATCTACGGCTGCGTCGGCGCCATCACGTCGCTGCAGCGGCAGGTGGAGTCGCTGCAGACCCAGCTCGCGCTGGCGCAGGCTGAGATGGTCAGGCTCAAGATGGCCAACGCCTACAGCACATCACGCCGCAACAACGGCGGTGGAAGCAGCGCCAGTGGCTCGCCGTCCTCCATGTCGTCGCCGACCAAGGCCACGCCGGACCATCACCACATGGCGGTCGACCAGCCCGGCGTGATGGAGCTGGAGCTGGAGTGCTCCAGGTTCTGGGCCTACTGAAGCTGGACGACAAGCTATGTTACTTACTTAGGCTGATGATTTAGTGCGTGATCAGGTGATGGCTTGGTTGGTATATATAGAAGTACTAGTAAATTTAGTAGCATATGGTGACCTATACTTAATCCAGCATGTCTGGGGATTTTTGGCCGTGCTTGTGTTGACAAGGTAGAAGAGACACTCCTACAGGCTACAGACATTTGGTATTTTGGTGTGTGCTTTGTGCTACCCCATTGCAAGAACCTTGCTGCCCTTTGAATTTCTATCTAGTCGGACAGACGGACTCCGCTACAGAAATGCAGATTGCCATGTTTATGCCTGTCTTGTCTCAATTGTTTCTTATCAGATGATGATGAGCATTGCTGCTGATATTAAATATCCATTGGTCTTCCGCAATTTCACAATGCTATGTTTTTAGTTCATGCGGAGCACAACAAGAGAAACATCTCTATCTAGTAGATATCAGATAACCTTATGTTGCATGCAGCTCAAGATATCACAAGGCATGACATAGCTTCAAGTTGTTTTTTGTTACAATGCTGGCTCCCGTGAACGAACGATCTGAAGAAACAAAGTTGAGAACCAAATTTTACCAGATTACAACTTGTAAACCGCTTTAGTTCGGGCAGATCCAACCATTTCACGATCTAATGGTCCAAAATTGCAATTGAACATTGCATACCACTCTAGGTGACATAAGTTATCCACAGCGGGATCTTCCTACTGTCTGCAACCCCAACAAATTAAAACACTTGTTACCACACAACTCTCTTAGCGCATAGGTCATGGAACTGTTTAATTTGGTAGGAAGCCTTACCAGAAGCAGAGCACTTCGTGAATCCTTCCTACTCCCTACGGCAAGCTGCGGTTTAGTAAGCCTTGGAAAGAGAGGTAGAGATCTTTGCTGTCTGGACCAAATATCTCTTCAGCCTTCTTGAGGGTTTCCTGGTTCACATGTAAATATGGTAAGTTATTTATCGAGGTTCAGGTCACAACATAGACTCAATTCATTAATTAGCAAAAAGATGCAGACAACCAACCTCTCGTGACTGCTTATGAGCATTGAGCTCTTTGATGTTCGCTAAGAACGCTCCAAACTGTTCGTATGATAGACGGCTCCTGCAATAATAATGGTGTGCTTTAGGGATTTTGATACACCCGTCTTAGCTGATGTTGAAGATGTAAAGTAGGAGATCAACTGACCTGGCCTGGCGGAAAAATTCTTTTCCATCAATACGTGGAGTGCGACCTGAAAACACAAGCATCAACCATATTAATGATATCATGGTGCACACAATCATTCAAGGCACAACATATCTTCAAAGTTCAGAATAAATGAAACCTGGGTTGGGACGTCCCCTTGGAGGTGAGTTAGCTGCAGACGACTGCTTGCTTGAATACCATGGTGTCATTGACATGTGTCCTTCAATACGAATTCTTGAAGGCGAGGTAGCTCCAGATGTCAACTTTGGTGTTGCTGTGGTAGACATTCCTCTTGGAGAAGCTGAGGTGGACATTATGTTTGGTGTGGCTTCCGGCGTAAGGCGTTGGTTCATGTGTGGGGAGAGGGCATACTTTTGGACTGGAGGCCTTGCCACTGTACCAAACAGATTGGCCAAAATGCAGAGGATTAAACCAAAGATAGCTTGAGAACATCGAAATAGACAATCAATAGGAGGTTAAGAAGACCTTCTCTTGTCGTGCTTCCAAGATCCCCAGACCCATTCAACAAATTTGCTGCGGTGTGGCTGATAGATCCATCTTCAATATTCAAAAGATAATGGCAGTCAGGGATTCATGTCATGTATTTTTCCAGTGATAAATATTACACGCAAGGTTTTCGGGATAAACCTCCACAGGACGATGTTTTGGATGATACTGACTGATCACATGTTGTAATGTCAACCGTTTCTTGGGGCTGCTTGGAAAGAGTCAGCAAAGAATTAAAGGAAAACTGTCAAACATTGCTGCAGACTAGCAAGAATAAACACATACGGACAGAGATTGGATAATAACGCGTGATTATTTACACACCGATGTACTATCATCGCGGAGTGACTGCATCAGATGCCTCTTGAACGACTCCAGCTGAGAATAGAGCAAATAGTTCAGAATGTTGCCGAATAAAATAAGTTGAAGAAAAAAGGAACCTATAGAACTAAGAAGCAATTATCTGACTTGTTCCTTAAATAGCTTGCTTTACAAAGAGTGCCTGTCCTTTCATTTGTCATGGAAATTTATTAAAATGCACACATTTGTTCAGTCCTTGCATGCATTTTTGCAAGCCTGTAAGGCTTTCCTAATTCTGGCACGCCACAATGCCAGAACATAGTTGCTGATTACCTTCCTACAATCCCTTGATTTGTTATCATTGTTTGCACATGGCATTAAATATGTGAAGAATTTCATCTTCTGTCAAACCTCGCTCACATTTGTATCCTACCAAAGTTACGATCCACTCTTCCCTTGTACTACTACCAAAATTAGTGTACTAGATAGCCCAGATTGGTGAATGAGTTTCAGGCATACAATCCCAGTGAACTACTGCTACATCACTACAAGTCATCATCCACCACTAAACGAATCACATGAGCAGAGATTTCAGCTGCACCACCTGTCCCAACCTCCCTCCCAGGGCTGCACATCACCATATAGACCAACATCTACCGCAAGGATAGCGAGAAGAAAAAGGATGCGAGGAGGGGGACAACCTTGTGCAGGTCGCGCGCCTGCTTCTTGGAGGTCTGCGCCAGCGAGTCCCGCTCCTTGCTCAGCTGAATCTGCAATCTCAAAAGCAAGCAACAAAACTTCGTCAGCCTACAGAAGCGGAACCAAACGAGAGGGAAGGAAAAACATTAAAGAACCAAGCCACTGACATTGTCCTCGAGCGCGGCGCGGAGCCTGGCGTTGGTCTCCTGGAGCGCGCGGTCGAGCAGCGCGACGCGGTCCCGCAGCTCGGCGTTCTCCCGGTCCCGCTCGGCGGCGCCGTCCCTGAGCCGCGCGGCCTCCCGCTCGAGGCCCGTCACCCGGCCGGCGACGGCCAGCGCGGTGATGCGGCGCGCCAGATCCAGCTGCTCGTAGGGGTCCCGCGGCAGCACCGCCAGCACGCCGTCCGGCAGCGCGAACTCCGACGTCCCCAGCCCCGCCGCGCCCTCCGCCGGTGGCATCGCCCGCCGCGCGACGAGACGAGATCTCGGCCCTGGGATGGGATGAAAGGGACCACTGCCTGCCGCCTCGCCGCCGCGCGTGGAAAAGTTTCGATTTTGAAATGAGATTGGGGGGACTCGGCTCGGCGGCGGAAGCGAGGTTTCGAATTGTTTTGGGGTGGGCACGGGATGGGGGAGGGACCTCGCCTCGGTCCTGTGTTTGTTTGTGTTTGGCTGGACCTGGACGGAGACGGACGCCCACCCCCAGAATTGCAATTGTTTGTTTGTTTTTGACGGCGAAACTCCGGTATAAAACATTTCATACCAGAGTTCCGTCGTATGAAACTCCGATATGAAATGAGCACACGTTCGGCGGAATCTCATTTCATACCGGAGTATGAAACTTCGATATGAACCACGGCAGAAAGCATTTCTCTCGGGCTCGAGGAGAAAGTTTTCTCGTTCGTGGCTCGAGAAAATGGCCTCCATGCCAACCCTCGCCCCGCATCTGATTTAAACTTGGTCTACCTTTAGAAAGGATTCGTGCCGTACGTGTTGAAACTGAGATTCGCACACGGCCTTCCAAAACCCTTTCTTGTGTGCGTGGTTTTCACAGATTAACCAGACAGCTCTGTTCTGCCTTCTTTTAAAGAATCGGCGCTCTAAGGGACACGACTTACGAAAAGAAAAGAAATGAGAAATCCTTCCTCTGCATCGGTTTAAACTCCATCTATTTTGAGCAAGAATTTACCTTCAAAACGGTCCTGATTACAGATATGCCCAGATAAAATGGCCAATGCCTTTTTCACCAGACCATTTTTTTCGATCATTCGATCATTATAGCGAATGCTTGGCTATGCAACTGGCCTGTGATGCGCCACTTTCGAATCCCCGATGAACCATAGCAGCACAAGACCTTTCCTTGGCCGAAAACCAGGTGAAGAAAAAACTTGTGCAGGGACAGGCAACATGTGCAACAAGTCATTCCCTTCGTTTGCAGCATTCGACACTAGTACATGTCTACATGTTACACCTAGAGTACAAAAAGAATCGCACAACACTCACTATCAAGAGCGTTTTTGTACAAGGCTCGAACGGCACTAGGAATTTACACATACTACCAGACACAATTCGGCATGCAGCCTTACCCAGCAACCAAAAAGAGAGAGAGAAACATATGGGAGACAGCATGGTTGGCAGCATTTCCAGCCGACGACCGGTCCGCAAGCTGCTATGCATGCATATTCGTCATTATCCTTTGATGAGCGGGTCAGTATCATCAGCTTAACAACACAGGGCTACCCCTTTGTCCAGTCACCCGACGCCGCGCTCGGCATTTCATTTCATCTTTTATATGGTCCGCCTTCGTTTTCATCTCCATGGTTTCTATGTCACCTGCTCGTTCTCGTTTCGGGGCGGGTCGGCGTAGTCCTGACCGTGGTGGTGGTCGCGGACGTTCTCGTTTCGGGGCGGGTCGGCGTAGTCCTGACCGTGGTGGTGGTCGCGGACGTCCCTGAACATGGAGAAGAAAGAAACTATGCCGTCAGAAGCGCCGCCTCCTAACAACCACAGCAAGAGGGAGCCGAACGGGTTCAGCGAGCCCGAGGCTGCGGGGGCGTTGCCGGCTTGCTCGAGATTTTGATCCTCGTACTGCAGAGGGTTGCCGGCTGCTGCCGCCTCGGCGTTTTCATTGAGTTGCTGGCCCCCCTCTTGTTGGTTCCTCGTGGGCTCGGCCTGGGCCAGCAGGGGATCTGCTTCACGAGCTGCGCCAACGTCGTCATTCATCGTGCCGGGGTCCCTCACGTTTACCCTCGCGATATGTAATGTCGAAGTGTAGATGGTAGAGGATGTGATCTGAACACCAGTCTGTTGGTGAATGTGAGCTCGGCTCCTGATGAATCTCTGGAGTGCTGGCACCTGACACACAACAAGCCAATCTCAAGTAAATATCATGGGTGACAAGGAGACGTCTGTCGGGGCTTTTGAACCCATTAGCCATTACACAATCTTCCCACCATCCTATGTGCACCCTATCTAGCTCGGTAGCTATATGAGATGAAAGCAATCTTTGCGATTTATAATGCATGAAAAGTGTGACAAAAGATGCATCTTAAGCAGTTTTCAGAATCTACAAATGGAACAGTTCATCGTGCCAAAAGGAACAAAACAAAATGTCAACTGGTATTTACATGCTCAAATATAAAACAAGACAGTAACAAGCCCTGAACAAAGAAGAGTGAAGAAAGTACAAAGCTACAGAGACAGTTGGATCAACTCACCTCAAAACGATTCCAAAAGTACAGGATTAGATGCTGCATGAATGCTGCCGTAGCAGAGAAAGCCAGGTACGAGAAGCCTGACAAAAGATTACACAAATATGCAAGTCATGCAGCTATAGGATACTCTCATTAGTTTGTCAACAGTAAGTTCCAGAGAAACATATCCAGCTACATACCGTAGGTGTATGAGAAAAAGTAGATGTGGAAAACCAGGAAATACAACAAGAAGAAGCGCGGAAAGAACTGCATTGATATAGATGTGCGCACACTGCAAGAAATAGAAGAATTAAGGTAGTTCAATCTAAAGTCACTTTGTATGCATGGCATTATTTCTGCTTGTAAGCGAATCCAGATAATGCTCAAATTCCTAACACTCCCTGTAAAGCTTTCTCTATCTCGAAGTAAATCTAACTGCTCTTGCAGTAGTTCAGTGAAGATTCCTAGTTACTTATTCCTTAAACAGTTTTACATGTGCATACTATAGCAGGATGGAAATTCTGTAGAACTAATCATAAAGCATTCCAGCAATATGCTCACCTGATCATCGTGAACAGCTCACATAACCATACAAGAGTCAGAACAAGGAATGCAAGCAACTGGTCATCGTAGAACTCAAACAGAAAGAAGAGGATCCCAATCATGATCTATAGAAACAAGAGCACAAGGGTTATTAAGTTAAGCAGAATTTGTTTTAAGCATACAGCTATACATTTTCAATAAGGATTTAAGTTAGTTAAATGCATTTAAGTGTTTTGCCATACCGGAACAAAAACCAGTGATTCAATGACATGCACAAATATCAGTTGAAATGTGGGCAGCTGGTGGCGTGCATGGTGTTGAAGCTGCACTGAAAATTTCAGGGAAACATGCATTATTTATTATCCATTCATGAAAATAGTTTCTGCAACTTACAGCAAGAAACACAAACCTGTGAACCTAAGCATGCGGGACTGTGTTTCCCTCAGGGTAAATGAAACAGACATGGTGGTTGTGAAGAATACAAAGAGTGACATTAGAAGGACACCACATTTCGTCACAAAGTAATCTGCAAACAGCAAATGTACAAGACATCAGAATTCAATAGACATAAATGAGAAAGGAATCTTGCGAGACATGTAAAGCAATAAAAGGGCTGTTGCAAAAATTGAAAATATTGTGGCTTCACATTTTCTAATCACATTATGTTGCAAGATTAGCAGTCCAAATCTCATCAGGTACAAAAACATTCATGCCACTAATACACCGTAAAGACAGACACAATGTGTAGTCAGGTCAATTTTGAGAGAACAGGTTAAGAAAACAATATACAGACCTCCAAATCTTGTAGGACCTGTTGGCGGTTCATGCCCATAACTAAGATCATAAAGCTCCTTTGTCTGAAAGTTATATAGATAACCTGCATATTATACCAAGGGGGAAACCCATCTATCAAAATGGGTCGTCTTAAAGAACAAATAAAGATAGACTCCTAACATGTGACATTTGACATGCTTCCAAGCAAGTCCTGTGCGTTTATCAAGGACTAAGTTAGCAAACATTACATAGAGGAACTATGACAGTTTTAAGACCAGCATAAGCACAGTCATATCAGAAGCGTACCCTGACCAGGAGAATTCACTAAGCTGTTTGTAAGTATAGTATCATAACCAACAATGCTGTTTATCAAAAGCTGCTGCCACCTGAAAAGAAAAAAGGGGAAAAGGAGACGTAAATATCCGCCCGCAGTTCACTTCATCTTAAATAAATGTGTTACCTAAAATTTGTCTCTTACCAAAAAAAATTGTCAAGGTTATCAGACGATCAACGATATTATTGTCGTACATGTAAGTTGTGTATTATGCATATGGGGGGTGAAATGATTAATAATTACCTGTTCCCAAAGCAAGGATTTCGAGCAGAAATTGTGATGTTTATAGTTCGGACACCATGACTATTTTTGGCAACTTCAGAAAGCAAGAAATATCCCTGCAGGAAACAAAGTAAGACATAAGAAAGCTGTTACAGTGAATACTAGCCAAACTACAAAGCCAGCACATGTATACAATCATTGAAGTTTTTTTTTCTGAAAGTACAATCAATCAATCATTGAAGTTAATGGTAATGGGCCTCCAACCCATGAATGACTTCATGGATTTATACTAAGAAGAGAAAAATGCACTGGAGCTCTCTAAACTGTTGTGATCCTCTCACTTTCCTCCCCGAATACTTAGTTTACATTCTGCGCACCTAAGCTTGCTTCGTTTTGCTCCATAACTGCCATTTGCAGTTAACTAACAGATCTCATTGGCATGGCTTTCAATGAGCCTAGTTTGTGGCGTATGGTGTGGCTACACACAGGCGTCTATGCAGGCAGGTCATGACACTAAATTTACAACTGTATTAATTTAAGATTTCTAATTGACTACAGCTGAGCCATGCCCCCAAGTAAATACGTCAAGCAAGCGACCAGTCAGCACAGCAACACGAAACTCTACCTCGCCGCACAGCATGGGGGCCTCAACACCGTGCACCAGATCATCGCCGAAATGAACATGCAGATGAACAGCACCGGGCAGGAGTTTGACAGCGAGGTCGCGGAGAGCCGTGTCAGTGTGGCACCATGATCAACTAGCCCAATGAAGTGGAATACATGTGAGCATTCTTTTTGCTATCCCCATGTATTCCACGCAATTACTTCTCTTCCTAAACTACAGTAGTGTCTTATCCACAACAGGACCATCTTTGCCACTGTGATGCCTGTCTCAAGAAAGAAGGCATATCCCTCCTGTCGTTCCATGCCAGCACCCAGATCACATAGACCGTTAACAAATCATATTGGTGTGTGTGAGTTAGTTTTAGGAAAGACATTTTGGACCTATCAAAACGAACGCAAATGTATGAAGCACAGAATATCAATTGAAAGTTTTGAGAGGTAGGTGGGAAAACCACACAACTTTAAGGAGATCCGATGCCTTTTTCTCTATTAAGAACGAACTACAAACCCGGTCGTTCTCAGTAAAAGTTGCAGCTAGGAAGTTCATTAAGTAGTCAGGCACCATAGTGCACTATAAAATGACTAGATGATACCAATAAGCCAAGAACCTTACCTTCTCCACGCCATATAGATATGTAGGCTCAAACGATTTGCTTCTTTTCTCAAACCACTTCACTGTAACAAACAACATAACCTAGTGAGAAGTCCGAGAAAATAAATACTCGAAGTTTAGCAACCAGCAGCAGAGAGTTATTAAAATTTCTACAGGCACCATTGTAGGAGGAAGAACCAGAGAATATGGCCATTTTACAGCAAAGTGAAAACATTACCAATGTTCGAAAGAAGATGATCCATGCTTGGTAACTGAAGATCCTTAATGAGGTGGAGAAAGTCATCCCAGTTCGATCTTACCTGTCATTCATATATGGGAAGACAAGATCAACCCCTAGTTAGAATATATGCATGACTAATAAACGAGACACAAATATCAGTACAGCACCAGCCATGAAAGAGCAACTCCAAAACAGAAAATCACGATTATGCTTTATGGGATTCAGCATGGAGAATTATCTTAATAAGTATCCCTTTTATTAATCAAATGATATTGCTAGCTTGCATTCCAGATGTGCTCCTCATACAACAAACTGAATCACCTAACAGTTTTTTTAATAGCACCTAACATTTCTGTTACTTGCAAACATGATCCTTCAAAGACCAGCTGTAGAAGAAAATTTTGGAAAGGAGCTACAAATGCAAAGAGTTTATGACACTGATCAAACTTCTTACCAATAGTTGGAGGGCATTATCTGAAACCTGCTTTACGTTCCTCCAAAATAAGGCAGCACGAGAGTACCACTTTCTGGATAAGTATGTAACCGCTGCTTTAATTGATTCTTTAGCAGACAAAGGATGATGTACAGAACCCTCTCCGGTTGTCTTCAATTCCGGTACCCCTGGAATGATTACAGTAACAATTGCGTCAGCTGCATTCTCTGACTGTGGTTCAAATTCTTTGTCTCCATTCCAAGTTCGAAACATAATCTTACTCCTTCTAGGTCCAGGACCAACCCAAGTTGACAAAAACTTAGATGCCAAAACATTGAACTTATCACCATTAACCTCTAGAATTTTCTCAGCTGAACGCCCCAGGTTCTGGAGATCCATAATATAAGACGCACCTTTGCTGGCCCATAGTCCACCACTGATTATCTACAACTCAAAAGCAGAGTAGCACTTTACAGACGATACAATAATGCCAATAGGAAACATGGACATGTATTGCAAATAGGAACAGCAATCATGGTGAACATTATTATACTGGAAATCTAAGTATGCAAGGAGGTGAAGCATAAATACATACCTTGATTTGGACAAGCTGTGCTTCGCCAAATTCAATCCCAGTGAACTCACTTGAGCAGCCCGGCTTCGCATGAAAAAGACAACTCAAAGATTAGAGGCTACACATACACACTGGGCAACTATGGACCCAAAAAAAAATCAGAAGGAACAAATATGAGCTACTGAGCACCAACTAGAATGTCTTGGTATTCTTGTCGTTTTCTTACTAATCTAGGGTAGGCCATCTCGCCCCTCACACACGTCAAGCCACAGGCACTGCAGCAATCAACGCTCACGCTCCAGTGCATACATCAGCATGGCCAATCGGGCCATGATGAGCTCTCCACATGCAGGCGGGCAACGTACTGGCCGACTGATTTCACATTTGAGTTGCAGCTGGTTGGGCTATAGTGGCCGATTGATTTCTTATTAGAGTTGCAGCTGGTTGGGCTATATACTGGCGGACTGATTTCGCATTTGAGTTGCAGCTGGTTGGGCTATTTACTGGCCGATTGATTTTGATGCAACGGCTCGAACAATTAATGCAGCCGGGAGGCCAAGCGTCGCAAGCGCTGCTGCGTGCTGGCAAGCAAGGTATAAACTGGAAAACAGCGCCGCGTGAAGGGAAGGCACCTTCTAAATTGGAACAAAACAGAAAAATAAACGCCCTCTAATTAGGAACAGAGAGAGTAGGCAACAGTACTTCGAACTTTCTCGTTCAGGTGCAGACTGTATCATATTAAAACCTAAGTGGTTGGTAGGAAATTGCGAAGAAACATTCGCCGTGAGGAATGCAAAAGAGGGAATGGAAGCAAAGGACAGCGTAGATATTGATTTAAGACACTAATTATTTGATGAAAGGTGAAAACAATAGTACACCTGAAACTTTTCTGCTGGACTACTAGGGCAGAATGCTTGGTATTGGGGGAAAGCGCTTGACCAAAACACATGACGAAAAGCACATGAGATGAAGTTCGAGTTATGAAAGAGGCCTAATCAGCAACCAACACTGGGCTAGTCTAGCAACAACCATCCATACTTCCATAGACTCTCGTAGGAAATGAAGCTGGTTCATAAGTTCCCTGTCACGGAATCGTCAAAATGCTACGCCGAGTTGACCAATTTTGTACTAATCGAGTTGGCAGCGCAATAGCAGCACTGTCGAGTTGAATCAACAGAGGCGGTGGGCAGGAATTCAATAGAAGCCCTGTCCTGATTAATCGCGTGTGTAGGATAGTAAGAAGGCTAGCTAGGGCACCAAATTTAATGCGGCCGGCAGGCCAAGCGTCGCAAGCGCTGCTGCGTGCTGGCAGACAAGGTATAAACAGGAAAATAGCGCCACGTAGGGAAGGCGCCTTCTAAATTGGAACAAAACAGAAAATTAAGCGCACTCTAATTAGGAACAGAGGGAATAGGCAACAGTACTTAAAACCTTCTCGTTGAGGTGCAGACTGTATCATAGCAAAAACTAAGCAATTGGTAAGAAAATTTGAAGAAACATTTGCCATGAATGCAAAAGAGGGAACGAAAGCAAAGGACATTATAGATATGAAATTAACACAGCTGGCGCTAATGATTTGATGGAAGGAGAAAATAAAAGTACATCCGAGACTTTTCAGCTGGACTACACTAGGGCAGAATGCTTGGTGTTCAGGGAGAGCGCTTGACCAAAACACATGAAAAACAGCACACGGGATGAATAAAAGAGGCATAATCAGCAACCAACACTGGAGTAGTCTAGCAACCACCATCCAGGTTCCCTCTCGTATGAAACGAAGCTGGTTCATAAGTTGCCTGTCACGAAGTCGTCAAAATGCTACGCCGATTTGACCAATTTCGTACTAATCGAATTCGCAACGCAACAGCAGCCCTGTCAAGTTGAATTAACCGAGGCGGTGGGCAGGAATTTAATGCGGCCGGCAGGCCAAGCGTCGCAAGCGCTGCTGCGTGCTGGCAAAGAAGGTATACACGGGAAAATTGCGCCACGGGAAGGAAGGCGCCTTCTAAATTGGAACAAAACAGAAAATTAAGCACCCTCTAAATTAGGAACAGAGGGAGTAGGGGACAGTACTTAAAACCTTCTCGTTGAGGTGCAGACTGTATCATAGTAAAAACTAAGCAGTTGGTAAGAAAATGTGAAGAAACATTCACCACGAAGAATGCAAAAGAGGGAATGGAAGCAAAGGACGGCATAGATATTGATTTAACGCGCTAATGATTTGACGAAAGGCGGAAATAAAAGTACATCCAGGACTTTTCTGCTGGACTAGTAGGGCAGAATGCTTGGTGTTCAGGGAAAGCGCTTGACCAAAACGCATGAAAAACAGCACATGAGATGAAGTTCGAGTTATAAAAGCGGCCTAATCAGCAACCAACACTGGACTGGTCTAGCAACAACCATCCATAGACCCTCGTAGGAAACGAAGCTGGCTCATAAGTTCCCTGTCACGAAGTTGTCAAAATGCTACGCCGATTTGACCAATTTTGTGCTAATCGAATTGGGAACGCAACAGCAGCACTGTCGAGCTGAATCGACCGCGGTGGCGAGCAGGAATTCAGCAGCAGCCCTGTCTGTCCTAATTAATCGCGTGCGTAGGACAGTAAGAAGGCTAGCTAGGGCACCGAATTGAATCTAATTCTTCTTCCTTCGGCGAGACAGAGGGGCAGGGCAGGGGGGAAGAAGGGTCACCTGCTGCACAAAGTTGGTGTGCATGACGACGAGCAGGCAGAAGAGCGCGACGGCGCCGGCGAGGTAGAGGTACTCGAGCGCGAGGCGGATCCGCGGGGTGAGCAGCTGGGACAGCATCCCCGAGAGCCGCGCGTGCACCCGCAGGAACGTCTGCTCCGGATCCATCCCCCCTCCCCGCCCCGCCCGCGCCGAAGAAGCTTCGATTCGGCCGGGGGAAGGCAGATCGGGAAGGGATTCCGGGAGCTGGCTCGCTCGCGGCCGCCGCTCCTAATCCTCCGGCCTTTCTCGGGGAATTGGTTGGGGATTTGAATTTTGCGGGGCAGTTCGCATGCGATGCCTCGATATTTTTTTGGGTTTGTTTGTGTGTTGGTTGCGCTCCTGTGCCGATGATAATGATGATGAATTGATAATCCAGGGAGGGAGGGAGGGGCTTTCTTGGGGGACGGGCCAGTGGCATGTGTCAGCGTGTGTAAAAGCGGCGGCACGCACACGGCAAGTCGTACTGCGTGGCGGCGCACATCGCTTCTTCTGCGAGGACTAGTTACCTTTTTTCTTTCCATATAAGAATAAGTATATTTTCTTGGTAATGTCAATCTTGTTATTTTTCTTTCTGTGAAAATAAGTAAATTCTCTTGGTAATGTTGATCTTGTTTTTAGGGCAGCAAGAACTTTGACCAAAAATTTTAGCTAGTCAAGTGGAGTACTTCTTCCATCCGGGTTTATCGGTCCCATCGGATTTTGTTTCAATTTTCACAATAGAATTGACAAGCAAAATAGAAGTTGTATTTCACAAATATAGCACTGTTGGATTCGTATTCGAAAGAAGTTTCTATTGACACTCTCCCGGGCTAAAATCGACGTCCCCTCCTAGTATATATACACCAATCTTATCTCGATGATGCTCGTTGATGTCTTTGCGGACAAGTAAGAAGTTTATTTTCTTCATGTAAAGTTAGTTCTGCAAGGAGCTTGGGGATTGTGAGTGTTCTCATCGAGCGGTAGTGCCAGCAACAAAACGTTGTTGGTTCAAGTGCACTTTCTAAAATGTCCTGATTTTTTTGCACAAGTATGAATAAAGTTAAGCTTGCAATAAAAAAGTTATGGGGTCATCTTGACCCCACGGCTTACATATAGAATAGCCCCTGTTCTCACCAGTTCAAGTTTTCCTACCATCTCGGTGCATTAGCAATTTCAGCCGCTGGATCTGCTGTTTTAGGCGTTCTTGACCGCTAATTACCTTTGTCAATGCGCATTGGGCCGCGTTGAAGGGCTAGGCTGATGTTGCTGGGCCGCTATTCTGGTAGCAAAATCGGAACCCTCCGGTTGATTTGGGATTTCGGGTCTTTCGTTGAGCATGTCCGCTGCTTCCCTCCCCTTTGCTCAACCGCCGACGCCCCTCTCCTTCGTCTTCCACCACGTACTGTTAAAAATCCCGAGAGAAATCTCCAACGTTTGGCATTTCCTCTCCCAGCCCCATGATCAGCGACGAAGGTGGAGCGGGCGACATATCCGCTTGGGCAAAGAGGTCCCACTGACCGTCAAGGCGCCAGCTGGGATTCGGACTAAACTTTTGTTGGTCGTTTTCCTCTGCCATGGGAGAGAGGAGATCCTTGAGACGACCCTCCCCAGTGGCCTCTGTGATGCCTGTCCCTGCATCTGCATGGAAGAACATATGCATCTCCTTCCTTCCATCAGTTGGGGCATGAGGTGACGTTGGCTGCAACACGACGACAACAGCAAGCGTTCTGATTGCCAACTTCAGTTGTGAACTGAGACCAAGGGCGTCTTACGCTCGCAGCTCTATTGGAGCACTCGCCTCGACAACTCTAACCTAACTCCATTTTGACAAATGACCACAACATCCCATAGCCATTTTCTGAGGATGGACAACCAGCTCTATGTGTTTAGGGTGGCGCTTGAGGACAACACTGAAGAAACCACATCTGCCTGATTGCTGCCATTAGCTGTGACTAAAATGATCCCTTGTATTGTTGTGAGCAGCCTTTGACACACGTCCAATCTCCAATTTGATGCTATGATCTGAATTCCGAGGTAGGAGTATTTAGGGCATCCACAATGTGTGTATTTGCTGCCTCTAAGGCTGCCTCCAGATGTATAAAGGTTGCCTCTATACATTGCATCCCCAGCCTCTAGGAAAAAAAGGCTTAGAGACGCCTCCAACCTTAGCGCCCGTCTCCAACTCTCCTTGCTGAATAAAATATTCCAGTGTCCCCACTTGTCAACCACTTAGTTGTATGTGGAAGCCATAGATTGCTAGGTAAAGGCACCATATAATATTCAGTTATAGGTACAGTTCTAACACTAGAACAAGAGGCAACACATTGCGTGGTTTTCATCTAGGAGTAGAGGCAGGACCATGGGTCCCAGTTTAGAGGCAACCTTGCCTCTACACACTATGGATGCTCTTATTAAAATCACCTTATTGCAATTTGCAAATTGTATTTCCATTCTAGATCATTACAATTTTCTCTACGATTTGGTTACATATGGTGAACGGCTCCCTGTTGTTTGGTGGTTCACAACTGATAACCGTTAGTGTGGTCATCCTTTAACCATGTTGTATGTTCATCAGACAAATACAGTTTTTGAGGGAATCAAACAAAAACATTTTGATTAAGCACATACCCGTCCATCTTGCAACTTGATGCTCGCAATTTAAGCTTACCAATATTAACTTAGAGCATCTACAACTGCTTCGGTCCCTCAAACGTTCCACGGACCGTGATCGGTCACTCTGGATTTTGCTCGCTCAACAGTCGTCTCCCTTATATATGAACCCTTGTATCCATGCAACTCATGCAACATATAACATAAAACTACGCAGAACAACACACTAGCAACAAATGAACATAATTCAAAAGAATATGTATTCATCGGCGGACAATACTAATTTAAACATAAAAAGTAGATAAAACGGATAGACAAAGCAGGGCAAAGGAAATCAACATTTCCTCGTCGGCCTCCCCTTGCAGCCGTCAGTGGGGCTATAATTGGACCCTTCACCACTTCAATGCCTTTGACTGGTGCCATTATAATGGACGCGAGCTACACATGGGAAGTGTTATGGCGGAGTATTCCCGCGCTTCCAGCATGATAATTATACGGCTTGTTTCTGACAATATAGACCCGTCTTATCCACGAACCCACCTGATCAATTGATGTTCTTGACCTGATGGTCAATATGATGTGCAAACATGGTGTGGGACTCACCAAGGCCACTTCCCATCAAGAGGGATCGTGTGTACCAAAATGCCTGGTGATTAAACGGTTGCCTCCACGATCCCTGTGTGTAATTAACGCACAAACATGGGTAAAGGGGACGATTTACTGCCATGTGATGGCTTTAAGCCGTTGTCATTTCGTTTTTACCCTACATATAAAAGGGAGGCATCGAGGCAAAAACTTTACGCTCTCATTCCTCCATTCCCCTTCTTCCTCACGCCTAGAGCCCTCGTGCCTTCCCACATTCCTTGTCCACGAGTAGCGTTTTAGCTTGTCCCCACCCCGATGGCATGGCCGGAGCAGGGAAGCAGGGCAAGGGAGGGAAGGCGACAGCCACCAAGATGAAACCGGCAGCAGGGCCCAAGGCTCCTTCATTGACAAATGGGAAATGTAGGCCATCGACCATGGACCAGGCCTAGCTGAACCGGCTAGCCGAAGCGTATCTTCCATTGCCGGAACGTGCCTTCGCACGCTACTCGCTGGTCACCAGGAACGGTAGCTCCTGGCCCATCACGATCCTCAAGCTGCGCGCAGCTGAGAACGAGCGAGCGGGTATGTTTCATTCCCCACCTTTTGCCGCCCTCGGCTTTTTAATCCATCCCCTCCACAGGGGCCTCCTTCATTTATACGGCCTTCAACTTCACCATTTTGCCCCAAATTCCATACCGCACATCGTGTGTTTCGTCACGCTGGGTGATGCGTTTTTGTGCTGCGCGCCCCACCTCGGCCTGTGGTGCAAATATTTTTTGCGTCAAACTCTTGGGTAAAGGCTACGAGCCATGCGAGTACAGCGCCGCATCCATCAACAATGTTCCTGGTTTCGTCTACTCCCTCAGTTTACAGGGCGTGCGCGTACCCGTGGGTCGTCAATTCGACCAACTCTAATACAAGTCATATATTATAAAAAATATACCAATATAGAATTCAGATGTTCTATTTTCAAACCGTATAATTTTTATGTTATTTAGTTTATATTAGAGTGATAAAATTTGCAACCTACATATACGCGCAGGACTTGTAAAATGAAACGGAGGGAGTATTTAAGCGGAACCTTCACAGAGACCAACAAGAAGTGGCAGGAGGAATGGTTCTACATTCCTAACGTGCCATTGGGGCCCCACCTCGGGCAGGGAAGCTTCTGATGTATATGGAAAATGTATAGTGTGTATGAGAGAAAAGCAGACATCAAAAACATATATTTGAAAATGTTAATAATGTATTTGAGAAAATGAAGAAAATTGGGAAAAAACAAGTAAACCAAAAAAAAATGAAAATCAAAGAAAACCATGCAAAGGAACGGAAAAAGTTAAACCCTAGAAAAAAAGTTAAACTCAGTAACGATATAAAGAAAACCATAGAAAACAATGAAAAATGAAGAAGAAGAAGAAAAAAGCGAAAACCGCGAAAGAAAACAAAGAAAAACCAGGGAAAAAAGAAACACAAAAACCAGTAAAAAACGTGAAAGAAAGAAAGAAAACCGGTGAAAAAACAAAGAAAATAGAAACCAAAGAAAAATAGGTGAAGAAACGAAAGAAACCCAAAAAGAAAAGGCGGCTATCTTTTTTGGTTCCTCTATTATGTATATATGTAGTAAAAAAATTTATTGTTTTGTTAGTTCTATCAAAAAATATTGACCGCGTATCAAAAAAGTGTTTATTGTATATTTCAAATTTTGTATGTAAAAATGTCCTGATATGCACAAATAATGTACAATGTGTATGAAAAAAGTAGCGATCAAACACAAAAATTGGGGGAAATATTAAACATGTACAATAAAATGACCTTGATGTATATGAAAAATGTATAACGTGTATTTATAAAAATGAACATAAAAAAATTATTACTTCAAAAAAATGTTGACCCTATATCAAAAAAAATGTTAGCTGTATACTCCCTCCAAATACTTGACGTGGCTTTAGTTCAAATTTAAAATAAAATCACGTCAATTATTTCCGAATGGAGGTAGTATATCAAAAATATTAAAGTCGTACAAATGTTGTTCCCTATATATACAGAAAAAATGTATATGAAAAAAGTAGTCATCAAACATATCTTTTTGAAATGTTAATCATGTATTTGAAAAATGTCAAGCATCTGTATAAAAATGTTCCTGATTAATACAACCAACGTACAACATGTATGAAAGAAAGTTGTCGTCAAACACATATATTTTAGAAAAATATTAATCATGTATTAAATATTAAATAAGTATAAAAAATGTTGATGATGTATACGAAAGAAAAATAGACATGAAAAAATATTTGAAAATGCTAATAATATACTTTTTAACCCGGAGAAAACCGAGAAAGAAGAACAACTAAAACCCCAATAAACGAAAACCGAAGAAAACCCATTCAACAGAATGGAAAAACTGAAACACGAGAACGAAACAAACAAGACCGACAGAGAAAACAATCAGAAACAAAGAAAGACAAAAGGAAAAGCAAAAAACAGTGAAACTGGGAAAGTAAACAAAGAAAAAAAAGGGAAGAACTGCATAAACAAGTAAAAACCATGAAAGAAACAAGGAAAACCAGTGGAAAAAAGGGAAAGCCAAAGAAAAACCGATGAAGAAACGAAAGAAATACAAAAAATAAAAAGTGGCTATCTTTTTTGTCTCTTCTGTTAAGCATATATGAACTTAAATCTTTTATTCCTTTGCAAGTTTAAAAAAAATCGTGTATCAGAAAAATATTGAACATATATTAAAAAATGTATTACAATATGTTCAAGATGTATACAAAAAATGTACAATGTGGTTCAAAAAATGTAGCCATCAAACACAAAAATAATAATCTATTTAGTTGGACTGTTATAAAACAATGTTCCTAATGTAATAATGTATTTGAAGAAACAAAGAAAACCAGGAAAGAAAAACAACTAAAATGGAAACCAAGGAAAACCCATGCAACCGAATGGATAAAAGCGAAACTGGAGAACAAACCAAAGAAAACTAAATAAGACTGGGAGAAGAAGAAAAGAAACACGAAGAAAGAGAAAAAAAAGTCAATGAAACAGTGAAAGAAAACCAAAAAAAAAAAGAGAAACCAGTCAAAAATGTAAATGAAATGAATAAAACCGGTGGAAGAACAAAAATAAAGAAAACAGAAGAAAAACCGATGAAGAAAGAAAGAAAACCAAAAATAAAAGGCGCCGATCTTTTTTTGGTTCTTCTATTAAGCATCTATATCGGTAAATCTTTTATTGCTTGGCTAGTTCTAAAAAAATGATCATATATCAAAAAAATTCTTCAACATATATTTAAAAAATGCATAAAAATGTTCCTTATATAAGCAAAAAAATGTACAATGTGTATGAAATAAAGTAGTCATCAAATATACAAAAAAATCATCTACTAAAACAACGTTGAAATTGTATAAAAACATATTTATGATGTGCATGAAAAATGTTGAACATGTATTTAAAGAACTTAAAATCATCTTTTTAAAATGTTGATTGTGTATAAAATAATGTTAACAATATACTCCCTCCGTCGGGAAACACTTGATGTGGTTTTAGTTCAAAATTAAACTAAGACCACATCAAGTATTTCCGTAAGGCGGTAGTATATAGAACATGTTAAACTTCTATGAATAATGTTTCCGATATACTCCTTCTGCTCCTAAATATTAGTATTTTTAGATATTTCACTATAGAGTGTTCATTCGAATGTATATAGACGCTTTTTAGAGTATAAGTTCACTCATTTTGCTCCGTATGTAGACTACAGAGGAATCTCTTAATACATTTATATTTAGTAACGGAGGGAGTATATGGAAAATAAATGCATATGAAAAATGCAGTAGTCAAACATATATTTTTAAAATGTTCATCATGTCTTTGAAAAATGTTAAACTTGTGTACAAAATGTTCCTGATTAATATAAGAAATCTACAATATGTACGAAAGAATGTAGTCATCAAACACAGCGGCCTGAGATAGTGGGACAGCTTTATATGTGGGTGCTTTCAGGGGGGACAAGAGTTAATCTTGTTATAGCTCTCGCGCCTTCGATGGTCTTGTTGGGAGAAAAATGAAAAGCAGGTTAAGTTTCTAGGCTTGGTATATCTCCAAACCCATGGTTGGGCCCAATATGCTTAGGTGCCTATGAATTTGGGGAGCTCCTAAGTGGTGCTTTAAGCGCCGCTGCGAGCAACCAGCGTCCACGCGCCCCCTTCATGGCCCCCCCCACTAAACAACTGCTCCCTCGGTTCGCTTCTTTCGCTCGATACACTCGCTCGCATTTTGTTTTTTAATTCAGAGGTATAAAAAAAATAAAAGTTCATTGACATTGAAAAACAAATCATCAATTTCCAAAAAAAGTTCACGAATTTGAAAAAAAAAGTTCATCAAATTTTAAAAAAGTTCATCAAATTAAAAAAAGTTAATCAAATTTGAAAAAGATTTATTAAATTCAAAAAAAGTTCATTACATTTGAAAAAACTTCATCGAATTTGAAAGTAGTTCATTGAGTTTGGAAAAAAGTTGATAGGATTTGAAAAAAGTTCACCGAACTTCGAAAACAATTCATCAAATTTTTGAAAAGTTCATTGAAGTTGGAAAAAAATTCAAAAAATCCGGTCAAGTTTTTTCATCGAATTTGAAAAGGGGAAAAAAAGAGAAAACAAGAAGGATGAAAAATAAAAAAGAAAGAAGGAAATGTACGAGATCACAAAAGGTGAAGTGGCGGGGTTGTTATCGCGTGCTGCACTGAACCGTTGCGGCGCGGTTCGAATAGGCCTCAAAGCGCACTTTTTTGCATCAATTTAGTAAAAAAAATGAATATGGTCTGGCCCGCCATGGATTGGGGGGTGGGGGGCTGTATCGTTAAGCCTATAACGTGCGCTACAGGCCGGGCAGTACATGCGTCGTTCTGGATTTGCCGTTTTTTTCTGGTTCTTTTTCGGCTTTCTATTGTTTTTTCATTTCTCTTTTTTTGTTTCTGTTTTTTTTCATTTTTTCGTTTTTTGTTTTTTGTTTTTTGTTTCATTTCTCTTTTTCTGTTCCTGTTCGCAGTTTTACAAAATGTTTACGATTTTCTTTTTTATTTCTTTTTCTTTTCTTCTCGTTTTTCTAAATAAAAAATCGAAAATCCGGTAAATTTTGTTCGTGTTTCCAAAAAATGTTCAGTTTTTGAAAAAAAGTTCTCAAAATTCAAAATATATTTTCGTTACACAAAAAAGTACAAAACTTTTGGAAATTCAGAAAATGTACCGGATTTCAATTTTTTGTTCACATATTAAAAAAATATTCACGCTTCCAAATTTGTTCAGGATTATTCAAAATTGTTCTCCGTTTCAAAATATGTTCTCAAAATTCAGAAAATGTTCGTACTTTAAAAAATTGTTTGCGCTTCCGAATTTGTTCAGGATTTTTCAAAATTGTTCTCTATTTCAAAATTTATTCTCAAGATTCAAAAAATGTTCGGGAATTGAAGAAAATGTTCCTGCTTTCCTAATTTGTTCACAAATTCAATAATAGTTTATGTTTTTGAATTTTGTTCACAAATTCAAAAAATGTTCTGGAAGTTTTAAAAGCTAAACATTTCTAATTTTTGTTCACAAATTCAAGAAATGTTCCCCTTTTTCAAATTTGTTCACATCATCAAATTGTTCCTGTTTTGCAAAATTTGTACGAAAATTGGAAAAATGATTTTATTTTGAAGAAAATATTCATAATTTCTAAAAATTCAGTTGTAGGAGGTCGTCGATTCGACCCAATAAATGGACCTTTAAGGATTTTATGCGAATTAATGTTTGACATTAGTCTCTGTCGTGTACGTCTTTAACTGTCGGGCTGCTAATTGAACATGATATGGTCTATGTCGCAGTGATTTGCACGGCAGGCAATTAGTGCGAAGTCGCGTGTTCGAGTTACAGCGCTAGCGCGATTTTCGTTTTTGCGACTTTTTTCATCTCAGGAAGCTCCGCCGCGTGCCATTTAAATGGGCCGGCCCACGCTAGCCGCTCCTTGTGCGAAGCGCCGGTAGTTTGCCACAGCGAGCGGCCTATAGGAGCTCTCGACAACGATCTTGTACACCGCTACTCCAAAAAGAAAAGAAAAAACTAGTAATGGACTATTGGTGCATGCCTTCGCTTCTTTCCATAGAAGAAAATGCAAGAGTTGGCAGTGTGGCTGCAAAAGTACTCTTCCATCCCCGAGCTCAAATGAGCTCGGGTGAACAGTAAGATTGAAAAATATTGAATTTTTTCTTTGAATGGCATTTTTGGAGCATCGATTTTGTTGTTTTAGAAACTCTAAAAAATTCAAAATTTTGCGGACGTTGAGAGTTTTGATCAATGTTTGTCAGTAAAATATTTCAGATGTTCTTGATTTTTTTAATTTTACTGTTCATGCGCGCTCACATGGGCTCGTGCTAAGAAACTCCATGTCCGGCTATTCTGTGATTCGGTCACACGTAAGGCCATCTCCACCGCGCGACCCTATCCTGTCTGGTCCCGTCCGTTTGGGGTAAAACGGACAAAGGAGGCGGCCCAGCGCGCGATGGCCCGGACCCATCCTGTCTGTTTTGTGTCCGGGCCGACCCATTTCAAGCGCAAACTTGCGCCGGGTTTGGGTCGCGACGGACACCGAACGGACGCGCGCTCGTCCGCGTCGGGGCCGAGTGGCAGGCGGCCACCTACCTCCCACCCGTCAACATAAATGCGCACGGGCGGATGGCCCCACCTGTCATCCACAGAGCGAGGGGTCGTCGCCCTTCTTAAATGGGAAGCCATGGACCGGTCGTCGTCCACACTTCCCACTTCGACCCCTCTCTGCCCCCTCGAAACCCGACACCCTCGAAACCCTAGCCGCTTCCCGTCGTCGACCTCGCCGGCCGCCCGTAGCCATGGGGCTTTGGAACTACGGCCGCAAGGGGAAGCACGACCGCGAGGCCGGCTCCTCGTCGGGACGCCGCCGCGGCTCGGTGAAGAAGGAGGAGACCTCGTCGCCATCGCCACCACGCCGGGCCCCCGCGCCGGCCGCGTTCGCCATCGCGCCTACGTCCGCCGGCGAGCGCGACCGGCATTACGTCCGGGCGTCGGTCTGCCGCCGTTATTGGGAGACGAGGACGCCGCTCCCCTAGAGCGACGCCCATCTCCCCAATGACCGGCACCTCTCCGCCGACCGGGTCCCCATCCCGCCGGTCCCGAAGAGCGGCCGTGCGCGCGCCGAGGAGATCGAGCGCCGCCGCCGCCTCCTCCCCGACGACCTTTTCTATGACGCCAGGTACGCCCCCGACTCCCCGCTGTGGGACACCTGGTTTCGTGACGAGCACGACATCAGGCGTGCCTCCTTCTTCGCCGGCACCTCGACGGGGTCGTGGCGGCCACGGGAGAGCGCCCTGGAGCGCGGGCGTAGGCGGGTCCGCGGCCTCACGCCCACGCCGTCGCCGTCTCCGTCGCCCCCTCAACCTCCTCGCATGTCAGACGAGGAGGAGGCCCGTCTCCTGCAACGTGTCATGGACGACTCCATGCACACGCATGACGAGCGGCAGTGAGCCGACCTGGAGGAGACCATTGCCCACTCCGCCGCCGGGGACGTCGCCTTCCCCGAGCTGCAGATGATGGCCGTCGAGGAGGAGAGGAGGGAGGACCCGCCGGCCGCGTTCCAGCAGCTGCTGGGCCAGGGTTGGGGCTGGTCCTGCACTGCTCCGGAGATGGCCGCCGGCGTGGGCGTGAACTGGTGCCCCACTCCGCCGCGGTCACCGGAGCGGGAGGCCTCGCCATCGAAGGAGGTGGTGCAGGCACCTCCGGCCGTCCAGCCCGCCCCCGTCCACCACGCATCTCCGGCCCACCTCTGGACGACGACGACACCGGCGGCCAGTGAAGACGGCGACGGCCACGACACCGACGGGCGCGGCAGGAGCGCGCGGGAGTAGTCTTTTTTATTTTCTTATTATGTTAATTATGAATCTGGGCCTTTTAAGTGCCGTTGAAACTGAGCCGTTTTGTGGCCAACCCATATATATGTTTTATGTATTTTTAAAATGTGTTTATTTGCTTTTTCAGTTATTTAGATATCATTTTAAATCCCGTCCGCCCCGGACACGATTTGGGGTGCGGCCGCGCGGTGGGCGCACGCACGACCCAATGGACACAGCCGGACACGGGCGTACCCATCGGCGCCCAAAGGGACAGATTCGGGCCAATCCGGACGTCCGTTTGGGATCGCGCGGTGGAGTTGGCCTCACGAATTCGAAATAGTAGCGGAGTACAGAAGCAGTAGAGAGATTGCTGTAGGAGCTGGAGTATCGTGCGTGGACCAGCAGTACTCCGCGTACAGCACGGAGGAAATCAGGAGCAGGACACATGTGATGTGAAGTATAGTAGCCCAGCACTCAACCCAAGCGTGCACATGCATGCATGCAGCCGCGCGTGAACGGAGCAGGATGCCCGACCCCGACCAAGCAGCGGGAGAGAGGGAGAGGCCACCAGCCCAGCCGGCCCCGGACAAGGCGTGCCATGCTCCCGCGGAATCTCGCCCGGATTCGCCCGTCCCGTGCGCCGCTGCGGCCGCCACGAACGCATCCAGCGCAACAACCGGCGAAAAAACGGTCCGGGACCGGCGAGCGTGCGAGACGGTAAAACGGCAACGAGCCAACGAGCCCCAGCGTGCACAGCGGCCGAGAACGATCGCTCACGGGCACCTACCTGCCTATGCCTACGCGCTCTAGGCCCGGCCGGCAGAAGCAAAGTGACGAGGGGCGACGACCGAGCAGCATGGCGACGACGCCACCGATTTTTACCGTCTCGTCGGCATGCATGCGAGAGGATCGATCCACCGATCGATGTGATGTGACCCCTGTAAACCTGCTGCCACTAGCCACGCACGAGGCCACGCACGGACGGACGGACGGACGACGCCGGGAGAGAGGAGATAAATATTGCGTTGCGATACGACAATCCCTGCCCGATAGACCGCACAGGTAGCGAGACGGAGCGGGTGGTAATTTGATCACCGAGCGGTCGCTTTCGTCTTCCTCCATTCCCGTCGTCCCGTGAGGGTGAGGTCGTAAATTCGTAATGGTGATGGTGCTAGCCCGCTTTTATCCACGATGAAAAGAACGGGGCACATTAGGTGCATGGTACTAATATCTTGCTTTAAGCCGCGCCATTAGGGTTAGCCAGACAAGAGGAAAGGCGGCCCTGATCAAAAACAGTTCGTCGAAAGCTACGGGTCGAAAAATCTGCCCACCCAAACTGTAAAACACTGTATGCTTTGGTGCCTCGGACGTCGTGGTTACTTTCCGCGCTCGCTAGCGACGGTCGCAAGCAAAGCGAGGTGACAAGACCCATCCGTCGGTAACCGGAGCCACCGGCCAGGATCAGTTGTTGGCTCCTCCCAAAGCTAGATATACTAGCTCTCGTCGCCTCTCACCGCTCCAGGAGTCGCTTTGGTCTTGCGATGGACCGGACTAGATAGCTATCTAGGGCCAACGACCAAAAATGCTAGACATACAAAGACTTACACGTTCCTTTCATCTATTCCTGATTTTTAGTGGGGTGGACCGCCTCGCTCACCTATTGACCAATCAAGATTAACCATCCTGTAAAAGCCTGTAAATCGTTTGTACGTGTAGCATTGCCGGACCAACGACTCCCAAACAAACCATGCCACTCAGAGTCACAGTGACGGTGTTCCCGTAAAAAAGTTTATTTTGCCTATGAGCGTTCTCGAGTCTTGACCGCTTCATGCCGCACCCCAAAATGCTCGTAATTTGAGCAGATGCCAAATGCAATCGCAAAAACAGAGCAAGATGGCCATGCATAGACTCACTGCCATTGCTTTGCCAATTGTGCAACGCCATATATTTCTTCCAGGCAACACACAGGAAGGATCACACTCATCATAAACCAGTAGCCTTCCAATTCTGCAGAGTACTACAACTGCTACTGGAGTACTGGTACTCTAGTACACTACCCGTCGTTACAGGTGGTACATTACACCGAACGATAATAACGGAAAAATAAAAGAAAGCCGAACCCAACGCTAATTAATCATCTCCCAGGCGGCCCGTGCAGAGCGGTGCAAGAATCAAATCGGGCCGCGCCTGGGCTGGGTTCAAGGCTTCAAGCCGAGCTCTCCCGTACGCTGGCTGGATGGGCTACGGTGGCTAGCAGCAGTCGCCGGCGACGGAGGCGAGCGCGCGGCGGAAGGCGGCGGGGGAGCAGCAGGGGATGCGGAGCGGGCCCTGGTGGTCGTACCCGTACTCCTGCGCGGCCCGGCCGAGGAGCTCCGCCAGCGCCGGCCGCCCCAGCAGCTCCGCCCGCACCAGGAACCGCTCCGCCTCGCTCCCGTCTCCGACGTGCACCGGCACGTGCCCCTCCGGCACCGCCGCCCTCCCGCCCCCGCCCCGCCGCTTCGACGACGGCGACGCGGGCAGCGAGGAGTCGTCGCCGACGCGGGAGAGCCGCCGGATGAGCTGCTTCATCCCCGCCCTGGCTAAGCTATGATCCGAGCGTCGAACGGGTGCGTGTGCCCGGTGCGCGCGTGAGTGGAGCTGACCAGTGACCGCGCACGGAGACGGAGACGCCGCGGCTGGCTCGCTTATTTATAGCGCCGGGGAGCTCTGAGTGTGTGACTGTGAGCCCCGGGTCGCAGTGGGGGTTGTCGGGTCGGGGGTCGGGGGTCGGGGGAGGGCGCAAACTCAGGTGGGAGACTGACCATGCCACGTCCGGTACGACCTCCTCCTCTTTTTGTGTCCCTCGACAGGCGCCCAGGAGCGCGAAATTCACGGTGTCACCCCCATTTTTCGTTGTTTCTTCTTATGGTCAACGTGGGAGAACGGCACGTTGAAATGCTTTACATTGTGCTTAGCTTGGGCCAGTGTTTAACTTGTACAGTACTACTACGTGCGTTCCGCACGCTCACAGGCTCGCCATGCCCGGTACGCGAGCACTGTGCGCAGGCACATGCGGAGAAGTGAACAGCGGCCACTCCGGCCGGCGGGACCCGTCGTCGCCATTGATTTCCCGATCTGGAACAGGCGTACCCGGCGGACGTGTCGAGCGGCGGACGCAGGAGCTGACGAGGTGGGCGACGACGTGACCGGCTGGTACAGTACGTCCGTGCCTCCTCGGCAAGTGATTGTGGGTTCGGTGTCCGCCCGCTGTACCGGCCGTCACTTCCGGTGTTTCCGGCCGTCTTGTCTCAACCCGTGGTTACCGGTTACAGTTATACTCTTTTTTCTTTTTGCGAGGAACCGGTTACAGTTACTGATAAACCGTGGTAGCTTTTCGTTGGAACTGACATGGACCGTCCACTCTTGTACCAGTAATAAATTAAACAAGTCTCTTATGTTGAGCATACGTCCCAGCCACAGGATACTTGATACTTCTCATAGATATATGCGTCACGGCGACCTGTAAATTTCCTTCTGCATCAGTCTGTGAACATGGATGCGGGAGGCAGACATTCAACGCTTTCTGCACACATTTCAATCCGGGTTTCAACTTACAGGATGAAATTCATGCAAACTAACTGATATTCATTCAAATTCGGAAAGAAAATAATGCAAATCATCCATACATGCAAATAAGTCTAGTGCAACAATGACTCAAATTCGATGTCCACCAAGTTTTTCAATGGATCATGTGGTCTTACACATATTACCCCTTTAGTTTCATCCAACAGTGTATGTGCTCCCTCCGTCCATAATTACTTGTACAAGAAATGGATGTGTCTAGACGTATTTTGGTTCTAGATACATCCACTTTTATCCAATTTTACGACAAGTAATTCCGGACGAAAAGAGAGTACATAAATGGTCGTCCCTCTGTTGTGTGGTACATCATGGCAGGGTGTACGCACTACAAAATGTGTACAATAACATTGAGTGAATGAATGATTCAATCAAGAAGTTGAGCAAGAAGAAGTAAAACCTACGTTCTCCTCTGTCGCGTTCAATGGTCATCTTGCCTCCAGCTGAGCAGGTACATGACAAAACATGATGACGATGGTCTGGATGAAGTACCATCGATACGATAACGACCTCGTATTGTGATCATGGATGATGTGCATGCTGTAGGGCGCAATTTGCTTTCGTGTGTGAAACGATTCATGCACTTGTTGCCAAAAGGTCAACCCTATGCTTCTGTCAATGAAATTCATGGATACGGCCAATCACGCATCGCACAACAACTCATCCTCCATGGTCGAGCACATCGCCATCCTTCTTACTCTGAAAAAACGACATGACGTCAAAAAATAAGCTTAATGGCATTTGACCGAACACCCGTCGGCTGGGCTTGGTGGCCTCCAGGTCGTCGACGGGGTGGCGGAGTGTACCTGGTTACAAACGGCTCCAAGGTGGACAGCGCCGTCGTAAAAGACGGGTGGGGGCGTCGGTGCTGGTTGCGAACGTCCGGCAATGCTTGTCTGGGTGCCGAGTCCAACTTGGCTCCTGTCCGGAGTCCCGGAAACTCCCCCCCCCCCCCCACTTTTTGTCTTCACTTTGCGGGAAAGAGTCCGTCTGGACCGCCATACGGGCAGATACAGACACACGTTGAATGGCCTTCATGGTTCGGACCACACGGTTCAGATAGTATGCGGACGGTTTGAGAGTTAGCTTTGAAGATGCCTTCATGCATGTTAAACATAAACTCTATGGCAGTTAGACCGACTATGCATGCTCGAGGATTCTTGTCGACAGTTGCTCCGTTCTATGAGGGCATTTGTATACAATCTACTACTTTTAGTAGAGTTGAGTATTCATTCTGTAATAGCCTAGCTAGGGAGGCTAATCACAACCACATTGTTTGGGTTGACGAACCTTCTAATTTTATCATTTCTTTGCTTGTGGATGATGTAACAACTATTTGAAAGCAATAAAGTGAGCCATGAGGCATTTCTTAAGAAAAAAAAACCACTGAACAGTAATCCTGAGAACCTAGGATGTGCTTTGGCGTGAGAGTACCATTCACACGCTACCTCGAACAAGGTCTCCAAAGTCACAACTAAACTGTTACCTTTTTGCATCTGTACCTGAGCCCCGAACATGTACCTAACGAAATGGTTTTGTGGCAATAATCATCTTTTGATACAACGAAGTTATTCCTTATATGCATGAACTAGTAAGAAACATTTTTAACTCGTAACATTAGTATTTTCTAGTAAGAAACATGATGCTGGCGGCAAGGGACGCTTAATTCGCAACATCTAGTTTTTTTTTAGATGCGCAACATCTAGTTTAACCCGACCAGAGATGTCTTGCGGCAATAACGCCCCAAAGAAATGCGCCTCCCGTGTGAAGTGTGATTCGGCTCACTATGAGGAACAAATGGCATGCCCAACCTTATAATATTAGTGCAAAACATTAAAAGGGGTAAAAATTGAAACACGGCTGCTTCAATTGTTTTCTTTTGAGAAATATCTGCTGAATTAAGAGGTGTCACAAAAATCACCGTAGGTGGTAAAATATGGTTTTTAGTAGATTTTATTAAACACAAACCGTTTTATTATCCAGATAAGAACGACACAACTACAATTTAACACAACGGACTTTTCAAGACGAACCCTGCTATACACACGACATAACACACACGATTCCTGCACGATGCTGAAGATGGCGCCATCCGATGCTCGGCAGCAGCACTGCTCTACCGTTTGATATGAGTGTTGGCTGCATGTCGTTTGTGTAGTTTTGCGTGCCCAACAATTTTGATATAGGCCAATTGTTGTGTCGAACCTCCTCCACAAGAAACGTCTCCTTCCTCCTCCCGTCGGCGCCGCAGCGGATCCCCTCCCCCCCCGCCTCCGATGGCCTTTGGCCTATGGAGGTGCGGAGAATCTCGCCCCCCCCCCCCCCCCCCGCCGGCGGGAGGGACCCCGTTCTCTTTTTTGCTAGGTTGAACGTCTTGGTTGGGGCTATGTGGCGGCGGCGATGTCCCTCCATAGCAATAATGTCTCCCACGTCCTATCTCCGTCCCTATGGTGCGAATAGTGTTGTCGGAGGATGTGTGGAGGTGTGTCTCCGTCGGATCTCATGGGACTCGATCGGTGCTGGTCTTCGGTGGATCTCTTTGGATCCAGTTTTTGTCCGTCTTCGTTCGTGTGGTTCCAGGTTTGATCTTTCCAATCTATAACTCTCTTCATCGGCGATGGTTGCTGCTCTGGTGTGTTGGTCCTTCGGGGCCTCAGCTCGACGACTTCCCGACTGTCTACTACAATAAGGTTTTCCCGACTCCGGTGATGGAGGGGCGATGACGGCGGCGCGCCTTCGGCTCGCTCCAGTGCTTGTAGTCGTCGCTAGGTGGTCCATAGACCTAGTTGTAATTTTTATTACCTCTTGTGTTCTCTGTACTGCAATGATTGATGAAAAGATTAGAAATTTCTTTTGCAAAAAAAAAACAATTTTGTTTCATGACCCTCCGCAAAAGAAAAATTTGTTTCATGACAGAAAAAAAATACCCATAACATCGACGAGTTGCCGTTGACGAGAACCGCCCAGGCCGAGAAAAGTATCGCCGTAGCAAGGAACATTTTTACCTTTTTTAATAGATTGAAGTTGTGGTTTGTGTTCGGTCAAATATTTCTGCTTGGTGCGTGATAGCTAGCTTAGCCTTAATCTCCGAACCCTATTGCGTCGTGTTATATGTGAGCATGTCCACTTGTAGTCCATATGCTTTTGCACGGTATAAAAACGGCTGTCTTCGGCCCGAAAGCTCAAAGTGTTACCCGTCTCGCACCAGTGGCATTTAGTTTTCAACACAAAAAGATATGCAGACTGTCATGGTGTCTGAAAGTTCGCTCAAGATATGCAGACTTAATTATCAAGTGCGTTGCTCAAAAGCTGACTACGTGCAAGAATTTTCCAACTATTGCATTCTTAATAGCAACCAGTGCACGCATGCACTGCGTTTTGTTCGTTGCGGATGTACGTGCATGTACTACGGTAGACGTCCTGTAAGCTCGTTACCTTTTTTTTTTTTTGCTTTCTGCCGGGTGGGTAGCCGTCGGTCGAGAGCACGGAGCTAGCACGGCCCCGATGCCCCGATCGTGCAAGAGCCGCGCACCGTGGCTAAATTTCGTGTTTTCACCTTTTTCCCAAACCTGTTCGAAATTTAACCCTAGTTTAATTTTTTTCTAAACCTGACCCTTTTGCTACCGCCAGAGACCATGGCGGTAAGGGTACAACAGCCTATCCCCAGAGCCCCTGGCGGTAGGGTTGCATGCCCTTCCGCCAAAAACCTCCTAAGTATTGAACACAGTGCGCGCTTGTGCCTACCCGCCAAGGTGCTTGGCGGTAGGGTTGTGCAGGCTACCGCCAGAGACTTCGGCGGTAGCGATGTTTCCTACCGCCAAAGCCTCTGGCGGTAGGCTGTTAGACCCTACCGCCATGGACTCTGGCGGTAGCAAAGGGTCAGATCTTGAAATTTTTTCAACTTAGGGTCAGATCTCGAATAGGTTTCAGAAAAGGGTCAAAACACGAAATTTAGCCGCACACCGTCGCCTACTCTCTAGTGTACGTAGATTTTTTAAAAGTCAAACTTTACAAACATCAAACAAATTTATCAAGAAGACTATTCATATGCACAACATCAAATATATGAAATATGAACTGCATCTTATGAGGAATCTAATGATATATATTTAACATTCATGAAGTAAACATTTTCTCTACAAACTCAATCAAAATTTATGAGGTTTGACTTTTCGAAAAGTTGTACGCATTACATTTTAGAACGAAGGGAGTACCATCTAACTGGCACGTTGGTGTACGGTATACCTTTCCCTGCGACTACACCATTTTTCCGAAAAAACTGTGAGCACTGCCTTTGAATTATATTAGAAGAAAAGAGTTCGTCACAACAGAAGCCAAGTGCCATTGCAAAAACTATGCATAGACTGCCATTGCTTTGGACATATTTTTTCCAGGCAACACTGGAAGAATCTGCACTCTACGAAAGGGAGAGAAGCAGCACTGAATTTGAAGAGAAACTACAGTACAGAGTGCTCCATAAACCACTAGCCTTCCAATTCTGTAGAGTTACAACCACTGGGAGTACTCCAGTACACTACCCGTCGTTTCAGGTGGTACATTACACCGAACGGTAATAACAACGTAAAAAACGTAAAGCTTACCTAAAAAGAAAAACCGTAAAGCTAGTTAATCATCTTCCAGCCGGCCCGTGCGCCTGGGCACCGAGCTCCCCCGTTGGCTGCTGGATGGCTAGCAGCAGTCGGCGAGCGCGCGGCGGAAGGCGGCGGGGGAGCAGCAGGGGATGCGGAGCGGGCCCTGGTGGTCGTACCCGTACTCCTGCGCGGCCCGGCCGAGGAGCTCCGCCAGCGCCGGCCGCCCCAGCAGCTCCGCCCGCACCAGGAACCGCTCCGCCTCGCTCCCGTCCCCGACGTGCACCGGCACGTGCCCCTCCGGCACCGCCGCCCTCCCGCCCCGACGCTTCGACGGTGACGCGGGAGGGGAGGAGTCGTCGCCCACGCGTGACGGCCGCCGGATCAGCTGCCTCATCCCGTCGGCCGTGGCGCTCTGCTGCCTCCACTCGGGACCTGGCTGCTGCTGCGCGCTGTCCTGTGCGCGCGCGAGTGATTATAGCTGAGCAGCGAGCGAGCGGAGTTGGACACACGGGCGGAGACGCCGAGTTTATTTATAGCGCCGGGAGGTCTCTCTGGGCCCCGACTCGCAGTGGGGTTTGTCTGGTCGGGCGGGGGCGGGTGGAGGGGTACAAGCTCAAGTGGGACTGTTGCCATGCCATGCCATGGCCATGCCAGGGCGTGGTCCGGTCCGGTACGTTCTCCTCTTTTGATCGTCGGGATCGCTTTTGTGTCTCTCGACAGGTGCTCGGGCGTGCGGAATTCACGGTGTCTCCCATTGTCTTTGTTCCATCTTTTAATTGTAAACATGGGAGACTGCACGTTGAAATGCTTTGCTCGGTGCCAAAGAGCCCAGCAGCGTCGGCGTGCCGCCGCCGCCGCTCCAGTGCTTGGGCTACGTGCGTTCCGTTCCGCGCCGGGGACCGGACCGTCGGATATGTTCATCATGGCCGGCCGGCTGGTGGCCATCTACCTCTGCCGGTACGCGAGCACTGTGCGCACATGTGGGGTGCCACTGTCACCCCAGGTACAACAACGGCCACTCCGGCAGGAGAGGAGAGGACCCATCACGGATTTTTTCACTGTTTTGACCCATTATTAAAAGTTTTACACGATTTGACCCTGTTTTGATACATTTTTCGAATCTGATCCATTTCAAAACGCCAACAATCCTGGTGTCTAGAATGCACGGGAGACGCCAAGATTTGCGGCGTCTTGCCCTGATCCACGGCCAAGGCAGCTGTCTGATGTGGCGAAGTGCTAAACACCAAAGTTCATGTCGTTTACCCCCGCAGCATTTGCCGCGCTTCAAACTTGCACTAAGTTATGTAGCCAGCTATCTACACACGACCCGCTGTTCAAACCTGTTTGTGCACACGAGCCTCGGTCGTTTTATTGTTCTTCTTTTGGATTTTGGGTACTCTTACATGCACTACCTACTCCCTCCGTTTCTAAATATTTGTCTTTCTAAACATTTCAACAAATGACTACATACGAAGCAAAATGATTGAATCTACATTCTAAAATATGTCTACATATATCCGTATATGGTAGTCCATTTGAAATGTCTAGAAAGACAAATATTTAGGAACGGAGGGAGTAGTTACTATATCTTTTTAAAAAAATGAAGAAGGACCCCCGGCCTCTGCATCTGGGCGATGTATATAACAATTTTATTAATTAATCACACAAGACCTTATAATGTCATACAACAGTAAGACTAAAGTCACCGTTTAAGCAACATTTGTCGCTACTCCTATCTAGTTGATGTAGGGATGCCGATAGTCCGCGCCTAATACCAAATAGACCTCGCGGCAAAACCTAACATCTAAAACCTGAGGTCCCAATCAGGACGCCTGTCGGGTATGGGGCACCCACCAGTCCGGTGCACTCCTCAACCAGGACGCCTGCCGGGCAGCCGCAGTGGGTCTCGATCTAAACCCCTCGGGCCCAGATCAGATCTCATCGCAGCCAAATCTCATCCGCCAAACGGCCGCCAGAGATCTCCTGGCCACCGCCAACCCGCTGCGCACTGCCGTTCGAGGAGGAGGGAGATGGACGTCGCTGCCCCCCACATGTTACCTCCGGCCGAGGACTGCGCCGCCGCCGCCGCCTCACCACAGGGGCTTCGCTCCGCGGCGTCATCAGCGACGGCGGCGGTAGAGGGAGGCGATGGAGGGGGAGTGCTAAGGGCGGTGTGGACGGGGACTCCCGGGGGGCGGGGCGGCGCCGCCGCCTCGGGGGAAAGAGGTCAGGGGGAGACGGAATTTCATACCTAAGTACTACTAGCTAAAATGTTACCCCTTTTTTCAATACTTTTTTAGTTCATCCGCTAGCTAATTATAAGTCTATTTGCCTAAAATATGTTAGTCAATAACTCCGCTAAAAGCATCTACAGGTGCTTTCATCAAAGCTGGCCCCTCAAACGCTTGCGAACGTGCTCGGGCGCATCCGACGGTACGGTACTGTCCGAATTCCTATAAGCATGCAACGTGAGTAATAAGTATGTAGATTATTGCACCAACATAGATATGCACTTTTCGATCACTGCCTCTCGCGGCAGACGACACACGCCTCCGAGTCCGGTGTGTACGTCCGGGCCAGCAGGGCAGGCACTAGCACCCATCGCTACACTTGCGTAGCAGCGGTCGACTGGGGAAGGGGACAACGTGCGGGAGGCGCGGACTGAGCAATCCTCGTGGAGCTGCGCGCGGACCGGGAGGGGCCAGCTCCGGCGTCCGCGTTGATCCGGCATGGGAGCGGCTACGGGTAGATCCAGAGCTACCCTGTGTCTACCTTGATGATCTACAGATCTGAATATAATTTTATTATTACTGATGTTCATCGTACTATCATAATTAAAAAGAATAGATCGGAAGTTTTCCCAAAAAAAGAAAAGATTTGTATAGATAGTAATGTATCTACGTGTATACATTCATATGTAGATAAATCTAAATCAACTAATTTGGCATGGATGTATCAATGAGGTAATACATAGCGATCTAAAACATCTTATAAAAATTTACAAAGAGAATAGTAGTAGGCAGTACTTAAGTAGGTTGATGCATATGGTACTAGATAGCTAGCTATGCTAGTTCATGTTTGAACAGCGGCAGAGTTTGTTTTGACTCATACGTATGAGACGAGTAAACGCCACGAACTTTGGTGTTTGGCACTTCGCCACATCGGACGGCTGGCTAGGCCGTGGATCAGGACAAGACGCCGCAAATCTTGGCGTCTCCCTTGCATTCTAGGCGCCAGGGTTGTTGGCGTCTTGAAATGGGTCAGATCTGAATCGTGTTAAATTTTTGATAATGGGTCGAAACAGTGAAAAAGTCCCCCATTACCATTTCCCAATCTGGAGCAGGCGTCCGTGTCGAGCGCCGGGAGCGCGACGCCGCACCACACCAGCATGGCATGGCCCCGATCGACGGAGACGTTGGCCTCTTTTTCCAACCTCAACCCGCGCAGGAACATGCGCATGCAGGAGCTACGATCGAGGTGGGCGGCGACGTGACCGGCGGAACAACCACTCCTGCTGCTGCCACTGTTGCCGGGTGTACGCCCATGGCTCCTCGGCCAGTGGTCGTGGGTTCGGTGTCCACCCGCTGTACCGGCTGTCACCTCCGCTGTTTCCGGCCGTCCGGTGAAAATCTATACTCGGGGCAACAGTTAGCATGCGATGAGACAGACATGCCCTCTGAACCGTGCATCATCTGACCCACATGATCATTGATACTGTTCATCAAGATATGCACCATGTTTATGATGTTAAGCAAACTCTACGGCAATTAGGCCAACCACTGAACAGTAGTCCTGAGACGACCATTCACACCCTAGCTCCAACGAGGTCTCCAAAGTCACAACGAAAACTATTACTCCACCTTTTTGCATCTGTACTTGAGCCACGAACAGGCACCTAACAAAATAGTTTCATGGCAATAAGTATCTTCCGACACAACCAAGTCAATCCTTCCATGCATGAACTGGTATGAAACATTATTAGCTACTCCATCCATCCAATAATATGAGAGCGTTTTTTACGGAGGGAGTAATATATGAAACATGTCTCATTGATTGTCCGACATATTTTTAGTAAATTCATATGAGAAACAGTTTTAGTCTTCTTTCAGCGGAGCATTATCATTTTGAAATATAAGCAGCTGCAATCACTTAGTGCTCTGTGTTTGGTCAAATATTTCTGCTTGGTGCGTGATGGCTAGCTTAGCCTTATACTAATGAAGTCTGAACCTTACTGTGTCGTCTTATATATGTCCACCATGCGGCAATGTCTCTCCACTAGTCTTGAGCCCGAAAGCTCAAAGTGTCGCCCGTTTCGCACCAGTGGCGTGTAGTTTTCCAACTTATTCTCCTCCCCTTTTGCACAAAAGTGTACGTGTAAATAATCAATCAACGACGACTGGCCGTCCATGCATGTTGTCATATTGTCATTGGAAGGTTCGGTCAGAGATATGCACACCTGGTTATCTAGTGCGTTGCTCAAAAGCTGAGTGGCGTCTAGTCAACCGTGCAAGAATGTTGCAACTATACCAATTGGGAGTAACAAAAAAAAGAAAAGAAAAACGTTCCAACATGATCGAACCAGGTGGTCGCAAAAGCGTATCCCACGCACGTCCGTACCCACTCTTGTTTAATTCTCCGAGGGGTTTTGGTGGGTGGGATCGCCGGCGATGGCCACCACCGCCATGCCAATATGATCGAGCTAGCCACCAGCCATCCGTACTCAGGTACTCCACGCACGTCCTCGAAGTGGTACGTCCGGCATGGATGGCGTCGCTTTCTGCCGGGTGGGTACCCCGTCAAGGCGTCGATGGAGCACGAGCTAGCATGGCCCCGATGGCCCGATCTTGGAAGAGCCGCACGCTGTTTGCATTTCATCAAGTGGCAACATTTTTTATTCTTTTGATTGAAGAAACAGGCGAAAAGTTGGTGTGCCTTCGCCTGGGACACCATCATGGACTCACCAGTGCAGCAACAACTAGCTATGGCTTGCTTCTGGCACTTTAGGCGTGACCACTTTTTATTTATACCCACACTTTCACATAAGGTGTGGACATTTTTTAAAAACTACACCTTTTTTGTCAAAAAAGTGAACACTCTTTTCAATTAAACGATGTTTTCTACTAAAACAAGTTTCGAAATTATATGAACATTTTATAAAGGTGTGAGCTTGTTGAAGATTTTTAATTATACATACATTTTCATAAATAGATTAAAACCTTTTCTAAGTACAAAATATTTTTTCCATATGCATAGATACCTTTTAAAAATTAAGCGAACATTATTAGAAATACACAAATGCTTCTTTAAAAACATCAATTTGTCTCTTGACATTGCGCATATAGTACAAAGAATTTAAACATACATATAATTTGGAAATAAAAATCATGAAAATACCGCCTACTAGTCCGGCTTGGTTCAGCTCATCAATGTTTTCGTGATCGGGAGAAAATACTATTTGGTGAGGAACGCGACTACGTCTCGCTTGTGAAAACCGATAAAAAAAGAAACCAACGAAAAAAAAAGAAAAACAGAAAAAGAAGCCGAAAAATGGAAGCAAGACAACGAACGTAGTGAAAGAACCGTGCTATGCTAACTTACTGGGCCGGCTCAGCACTGTACAAACCAGAAAGTGATTCGAGCCAGAGAAGCGTACATTTTGCTATAAGCCAGATATAGCTCTCGTGATTGGCGAGAGCTCCTAGTTCGGAGCTTTCTATTGGCGCGTTCTGTGCCCATAAAGGAAACAGCGCCCACGCACGCTCCTTTGTGGACCTCCCATACACGCCCCTTTTTTTTTGATAGAAAGACTACAAGGGAACCTCCTACAATATAATTAGTGCAACAAACCCAAATTGCAAATATCATGCCTTGAACCTGGGTGGGCGGGAATGCATCAGCCCCTTCCCACCACTAGGCTATGCCTTAGTCTGCCATACACGCCCCTTCGCTCATCGCTCGATCTCACCCGATCGCTGAATTCCTAGTTTCCCTGGTCGCTTGACCAGCATTTGGCTGGTCACGGTTGACCAGATGACCAATCAATTGTCGATTTTTGAAACAAATAAGGAAAAATTAAAAATCATAAAAATCGTGAATTTAAATAAGATTACAGCTTTTAAAAAAAAGATCACAAATTCCAAAAAACATATGCATTTGCAAAAAAGTTCATCAAATTTGAAAAAGTTTACAAAATTGAAAAACAATTCATCAATTATTTAAAAAGGTCAAACATATGCAAAAAAAGTTCATAGATTTTGAAAATACTTATTTAAATTCGAAAAACATATATCAATTTTAAAAAGTTCATTGAATTTGGAAATAGTTCATCAATTTCGAAAATAAATCTCATCGAGCTTAAAAAACGTTCATCTTAAACAAATGTTCATCAATTTTGAAAAGAGAGTTCATTTAAAAAAAGTTCATAGATTTTAAGAAAAGTTTACAAAAACGAAAAAAATTCATGAGGTCCGAAAGAAGTTCAGGAATTTCAAAAGTACATCAATTGAAGTGAATTTGATGGATTTTCAAAAAAGAAAACAAAATGAAGTGAGAAAGAGAAGAGGGAAAAAAGAAAACTGGCCAAAACCAAATCCGGAAAAAAATGAACTAGTAACTTAAAACCACTTTGGTTTATTCCAGCGCTAAAGATGTATAAAAAGGGCAAATTGTGCACAAACATGGTGCTAGTCCGCTTGGTTACTGCCTTTTTGCCTGAAGCGCCGAATAGGATTCCCACTCCTAATTGACAGTCGCGTGCTCGTTAGGTGGGCCGGCTCATCCGGAGTTTCCTTCACCGAAAGGGTCGACCCACTTACCAAAGAAGCTGTTTTCATATTTTCCCTCTTCGGTTTATTAATTGGGTTTTCATCAAAAAAAACCCAACGGTTGTTCTTTACAAGCAAGATATCTATATAACCAGCTAAAAATAGAAAAAACATTTTTTCTTTCAGAATTCATAAATACTCCATACGCCTAAAGTCACTTGCCGCTCAAACTGATGTATCTAGCATTGAAATACGTCTAGATACATCCGTTTCAGTGACAATTAAATCCGGGCAGAGGTAGTGTATGTTCAGTGTGTGTTTCAAAAAATAAGTTATTTTTTCCGTTTCCGAGAGGCACGGCCGTGCCTCTCACCGAAAAAGAAAAAACAAAAAACACATTTTTTTTCGTTTCCGAGAGGCACGCTCACAAAAACACAACCGTGCCTTTCGGGAAGCAAAACCGTGCCTCTCGCGAAAGAAAATAAACAAAAAACTCAATTTTTTCGTTTTTGAGACGCACGGTCGTGCCTTTTGCGAAAGCACAATTGTGCCTTCCGCGAAAGCAAAACCGTACCTCTTGCGAAAAAAGAACGTGTTTTTTCGTGATTTGTTTTTGTCCAAAAGCTAATGAAGTCGGTTGGAAAACCAAAAATTCTAAAACACGTGCAATAAATAAATAAATAAATAAAATCCGAAGGGTGCGCCAAGAGCATGACACGACACGTGACGACGGCTGAGAGTGCGCCAAGTGACGCGCTCTCAGCCCACCCCCAAGTGATCGTTGGGAGGCTCCCGAAGGAGCGCTCGCCAACTATTTGCTCTCAACAACTAAGGAACGACTACTCGTTCGGGAGCACAGTTTTGCTTCTGCGAGAGGTGCGGATTTGATTGTCATGGAGGCACAGTTTTGTTTCTGTGAGAGGCATAGTCGTGCTTCTCGGAAACGTCAAAAACGTGTTTTCTTCGCTTTTTTCTTCTGCGAGAGCCACGGGTTTACTTCTCGTGGACGCATAGATTTGCTTCCACGTGCCCCTATTCGTAAAGGAAAAAAACATGTTCCCGGTTCATTTTTTGTTTGGTGTTTTGTGAAAAAAAGTTTGTCAAAACCTGTCAACATGCGATCTAATTTTAAAGATCTGGACGCGAGGAATTCAACGCTGAAAAAAGTTCGAAATTTTGAACACGGATTAAGAGATAAAACATTTTGAATAAACGAATCTATCAAAAGGGAAAACCTCGCAGGTTGCGACAAATGATGACAAGTGGCACACATGTAGTATGCCACTTGTCGTAACCTGAGAAGGTGGAAGGAATCTTTACAAAGAGTGCTCCTTAATTAGCGACTTCTGGTTTTCTATCTGTCTAGGGAACTAGGTTGCCTAAACAAGCTTTCTTATTTCCGTTTTTGCTTATTTTTTCTATTATGTGTTTTTCTACCTTTGGATTTTATTAAAAAAAAAATCATTTTTTCAATTTTTGAAAAGTTTTGCAAATTCCAGTATTTATAATACTATTTTTGGTTTCAAACTTTTACTTTGAAATTAGAAAAATCAACTCTCTAAAAATTCGTTTTGATTTATAAAACATATTCTCATTTTTAAAATTCTTCACAAACAAAAGAAATTTTGAAATTTCAAAATTTGTTTATGTTTCGGAAAATCGATTAGGTGTTTCAAAAATGTTTGCTGTTTCAAATGTTTGTTAGAAACTTCGAAATTTGTTTGGTAATTCAACAAAAATACACAGTTTAAATATTTGTTTGAAATTTCATTAAATGTTCCCCTTTTTCAAAAGTTGTTCACAAGTTCAAAAAACAATCGAGAAATTTTGAACAAGCTTGCGGTTTTAAAGTTATTTCTTCTTCCCAAAAAATGTTTGAATTTTCAAAATTTGCACTTGTTTTTCAAATATAATTATGTGTCTTTATATATTTTATTATGTTTTCGAAATTTTGTTTCGATTTTCTAAATATTGTTTGTGCTTTTGAAAAAATGTTTGTGTTTTTTAGTAGTGATTATGTAGGTTTGAAACAATCACTACTGCACCTGGTCTGACCGCTTCGGTGTCCGATTCGGTTCGCTACTGCACCTGTTCAATCTTCCTTTGTAGACAGTACTTCAAAGTTTTGCGGTGTTTAGTTAACAGCAACACTCATTAGCTCTCATGACAAGCATGAAGCATTCAGTAGCCACGAGTTGCAAGTTTTACTCCACTCGAGTGTACTGTTTTTTGGGTTTATATGCTCTAGTGCCTTTTGGTCGCTTGTGGTTGCAGGTATTAGGCAGGCCCATTCATGGGTGCTTGTGTGTGAATGACCGATTATTTGTCGCAGAATGCGTCATATAAGAGGTCCCATGTCAAAGTTCTGTCCAACCACAGGGGGGCATGCAAGCTGGGCTAGCACATTTACATCGGCTTCCTGTACTTAGTGAGCGGACATGTATACTTCGTTAAGATAATTATTTTGGTTCATTTTCAAGTGATTTTTTTCTCCAGTTTGTTTTCTGCTATCCTACAGTTTTTTATTTTCCCATCATTGTTTTTCATTTTGTTCTTTTTCATCATTCCTTGTTTTTATTTTCTGTTTTAGTTTACTTATTTGTTTTGTGTTTGAATCTTTCGCTACAAGATTTAATAAAATCATTTTAAAAAAAAATCCGAACATTTCTCTAAATACATGGTTTTTGAAAGTTATGATAATATTTTTTGAATATAATAAATATATCAAAATCCGAAAACATATATAAAACAATACATGCATTTTGAAAATCGGACACAATGTTCTATTGTGATAATTGCTAAAATTGTTTGGACAATTTTTTGAGTTTGCGAACATCTTTTTTACTCGTGGACATTTTTTCATTCACAAATATCTATAGTCCGCGTATACTTTTTTTTATTCACAAAAACATTTAGAAATTTTGAACATTCTTCTTCTATATATAATAAATTAGGTTAAAAAATAAATGGAAAATGTAAAGGAAAAACTGGACCTGAAAACAGAAGCCTACCAAACGCAAAATCAAGAAAAACGAAGGGCGCGTGTGCTAACTGCTAAGGAATAGCTCGAAACGGGTTGGCCTAGAAACACATGAGCATGTGCGTTTGGCAGGCCTTTTGATGCAAGCTGGCGTCAAATAGGAGAAGTTCTCGCGATCTATGGGCTGAAATTTGGACGCCCGGCCCATAGGTGTAGCCCTACTACGTTCCCCCATTCTTTTTTTTTTGCCTTGACCGACGTTCCTGTATTTCACGTGACAGATTGAGAAACACGCCTCAAACTTGCCATGGACGTGGCTGATGTAGCCTCTTGAGACTGTTATGTTATGTGTTGGCTGTGATGGGCAAACCTTGGATACTGCCTATGTGGCTTTATTAATTTAAAGCCGGACGCAACTAGCGTCTACGTTCCAAAAAAAAAAACTTGCCATGGACGCACGTGCGTCTATACTATTCAAATTTCAGACTCGTACCGTCACTGTTAACCACATGGAGAATAATGGAAACGGAGCACGATTGCACGATCGCATCCTGCGAGTTGGCCGCACGCCCACGTGCCGCGAAAGGCAACGGGTCACACGAGCGGCAGTGATCAGCATGCATCTGTCTCCGTCGCTTTGGGTTCTTTGAACCGTTCGACTGGCCAAATCCGCGGGCCGCTGGTTTACGGGCGTTTACTGGCCAGGCTTTGACAAATTCGGCAGGACGACGACGGCGTGTCGTCGCGGCTCGTTTTGATGATGGTAGTGGTTCTCGTTGCTTGTGGTGCCTTGTACTTTAGATGCACCTTTATTTATTTATTTTACGGGAAATTATCAATCTATTCATCATTAATTATAGCAGTACAACGAATATCAAATATAATAAAAATTACATCCAGATTCATAGACCACCTAGCGACGGCAACAAGCACTGAAGCGAGTCGAAGGTGTGCCGCCGTCATCGCCCCTCCCTTGTCGGAGCCGGGTATAACTTATTGTAGTAGACAGTCGGGAAGTCATTGTGCTAAGGCCCCGTAGGACCAACGCACCAGAACAGGAACCGCCGCCGATAAAGAGAAGGTTAGATCAGAAGGATCCAACCTAAAAACACATTAACAAAGACGAACAGAGACCATATCCGAGCGGATCTACCAAAGACAACCACCAACCAAATCCCGCGAGATCCACCAAAGACACACCTCCACACGCTCTCCGACGACGCTAACCATCAGGACGGGGGCTAGACGGGGAGAACCTTGTTCTATCTTCAAGAAGCCGCCGCCGTCTCTTCTTCTTGAGTAGGACACAAACCCTAACAAAACTTGAAGAAGCACCTGAAAACGAAGCCCTCCCGCCGGCAAGGGCGGAGATCCACCTAAGGCCACATGAGACGTGGGAGATCGATGACGCTGCCGACGGGTGGCAGAAACCCTAGCCGCCTTTTCTTGGAGGAGAGAGAAAGATCAGATGCACCTTTATACTAGATCGAGTCCTTTTGTAGAAAAAAGATCTCCTAATTGAAACAAATATTTTAACGCATGAGCTATTTATAAGTTGTCTGAATTTTAAATTTGTGCAAATCAATTTTTGGAGAGAAAACAAGCGTAGATCGAGGCCGACGTCGATTACGAACGACGTTGCGAGTGACAGCGAGCAGCGGCGTCGCGGTCATAGGCAAGGAAGACGCCGGTTGACAGGTGCGGGTAGGTGGGAAGTAGTTTGCGGGACGAATCTGGCCATCGGGGTGGTAGAGGGATGGTCGAGGGTGGCGGCATCATGGTGGTGGACGGCGATAAGGTGAAGGTGAGGCAGCGAGACGGTCGCATGAGCGCCGTCGACCGTGGGTGACGACCCGGGCGGATAAGCTGGTGGTGGTTGGCGGTTTCGGAGAGGGAAAAGGCTCGGGGTAGACAACGGTCGTTGACCAGACCCAACGGCACAAAAAAAACCTACCCCATTTTTTTAGCCGACCTACATGTAACCGCGCTCATACCCTAGTTGTTGGGAAACGTTTGGGGCCGGGGCACCGGCCGAAGCTTCGGCCGGTCCAGTCCACGCGCGCGCGATTCGACCCACTCACGAGCAACCACGTGGCGCGATGGACCCGAGACGACTGGTCCTCCTCCCTTTTCTCTTCTTCCTCTCGCGCATCTCTCTCTTTCTCTCTCTCCGCTGCCATGGTCAACGCATCGCCCCGCGCCGCAGGCCTCCCAGGCGCGCCGCCGTTCAGCAGATCTGGCCGCCTTCGACCAGATCCGCGCGGATCCGCACGCATCGGATCTCTCCCTACCTCGCCGGACCCGGCCACGCCGGAGCTGCAACCAGCCATGGCAGGACTGCACCCCGCGGCCCAAATTTGCTGGAACCTCGACGTCACGGCGAGACGACGGATGACCATTTTTTTGCTACAACTGTGTTTTGGTTTTGCTACTACCGTAGAGATGTTTTGCTAGAACCGATGGTATTTTTTGCTTCAACTAGATATGCGCGATAGCTGAAGAGGCTGGCGAGTGCTGCAACCGTTGACTGGAAAGCTTCAACCCAAAATTAAAAATGCTTCAACCGTATATACAGAAAGCTGTAAGCGTTCAGTGCTGTTGAGGAAAGCTACAACCGTCTATATAAAATGCTATAAAATTTGATGAAAAAAGCTTCAACCGAACGATAGAGAAAAGCTTTCAACCAGACGCTGCTCAAAAAGAAAAAAGTTTCAATCGTTTACAGAAAAGCTTCCACCGTAGAGGGGAAAAGCTTCAACCATTGAGATAAAAGCTACAACCGTGTCAATTTTTTGCTAGTACCGTCTGTGTTTTTGCTACATCCATTCATGCGGCCATGGTGCTTTTTTACGACTGAGGTGTGACCGGCAACGACGAGGACGGCATTTTTGTTGCAACATCCTCGTTTTTTGCTACCATTGGCGCTGTGTTTTGCTACATCCGATTAACATTTTTGCTACAATGGCGACGCCGATGGATTTTTTTGCTGCAACCGCTATCTTCATTTGCTTCGACTGACACGGGAAAATGCTACCACGGGGCATCTCTGTTTTTTGCTGGAACCAATCATTGGCGAGGCGGAGCTGCATCCATGGCACTCCAACGAGCAGCGGGGGCAGCGAGCGGTCGGGGCGAGCTGAGTCCCGGAGCGCAGGGCGGCCCCGACGGGCGGCCGGGGCGGCGAGTAGACTGGATGAGCTGAGTCGCGGAGCTGCATCCATGGCGCTCCGACGGGCGGCCGAGGCGGCGAGCGGTCAGCTCCAACCGGCGGCCGGGGCGGCGAGCGGCCGGGGCGAGCTGAGTGCCGAAGCGTGGGGCGGCCCCGACGGGCGGTCGGCACGTCGAGCGCTCGGGAAGATGAGGATAAGGTAAAAGAAATAGCAGAGGAGCTCGGATCTGACGGTGTTGCACAGCAGATGGGGCGGCTGGGAGCAGACCGGCCGAAACATTCGGCCGGTGCGCCGGCGCCTAGCGCTGCCCCTAGTTGTTTCCCTTATAATAACCCGGAACGTGCTGGCCGCCAAATCTTGCGTCGTCAACACGCTGGTCCAAGTTGCGCCCAATCATGCTTATCCAAGCTCCGGAAGGGGTCACCGATTGACAACACTCTTTTGTGCTTGTGCCCTACATGATATTACCTCTGTCTCGAAATATAAGTCGTTGGGGAGTTCAGTTTACACTCCCCCGACGATTTATATTTAGAAACGAAGGAAGTAGATACTAGGACTCTACGAGTAATTTCAACCATCTGCAATATTTACACTATATTGATCCAAGGGCCGGCAAGAATCGATGACCCCAAGCGGGCATGCAAGTAAATTCGAAAATTCGAATACCCTCGCAACGGCGCTTCAAAAATTAGAGCTAAAAAAATGTCCAAAGTTGCAGTAAATTTGTAGCTTCAATTTTCGTTTTCTGTACCGGGTTCTTTGGATGCCATCTTAGTGTGAAAATTTGCAAGCATCTTTGATGTATAAAAAAAATCAGTTTTTTCAAATTTATTTAATATTTCATTTGAATGTAGTGTCCATTTTTTGAGCGGTTTTGAGCGGTTTTGAATGTACAGTTCATACGGGATCAGAGTTGGATTTCCGGTTACTTTCCCCCTCCATTTTTTTGGCCACCATGCAACGAACCTAGCTTGTCCGCACCCCTTTCGATGGCCCCAGATTTTGGACTTCCTCACACGACCACCGCTCCTCACAGGTCAAAAAGAAGCCGCCGAGTGCAATAAACTCCCATCCACCCCGAAGGATCGTCGAGGTCGGGCCATGGCCACGAGACTATCCACGCCATGACTTTGACCACCTACGTAGGATGAAGCACACGTTCTACTTCCCGGCCGTATATAAATGTACTGGCTCGGCCTCATCATCTCTCCGCAGCGCCACCGCAAGAAACCACCGCGCTCGCCGCAGCTCCAGGCCTCCAACCTCGAGGCGATCGAGCGGTCTGACCTGTTCCTATTCATCGCCATGGCATGGAGGAAGAAGAACGGCGGCGAGTCGTTGTCGCCCGGCGCCTCGCCGTGCCGCGACGACGAGCGCGAGAAGGTCCCCAGAGGGCACGTCCCGATGGTCACCGGCTGCGGCGCGCGCGTGGTGGTGCCGGTGAGGCTGCTCCGGGACCCATGCATCGCGGAGCTGCTTGACATGGCGGCGCAGCAGTACGGGTACGGCCAGCCGGGCGTGCTGCGGATCCCGTGCGACGCCGGACATTTCCGCCGGGTCGTCGACGGCGCGCTGCACAGGGCCGACTAGCCGCCCGGCGTACGTCAGTAGAGCATGTGTGAAACTGTGAATACATATGCAGCAGTCCCAGTGTAGAAGAGTATAGATGGATATACGAACTCTGTTCTTTGATTGATCATCAGTTCTTTTGTACATGAATATACAAGGAACGTGAAAGACAAATTTGTGTCAAATTTGAAGTGCTCACTCCACCTGCAGAAGAACTATATGGTTATTTTTTCGATTTCAATTGTGTCTAACGAGAGACATTGAAATCACAGTTACACGTGTTTGCTATTCTTTGGGCGCTTGAATTCTTTTGAAGCGCTAGTCAATTAATTCTGGTCCTGCAAGAGATGAGGACGCCATAGCCGGTCACGGCGTCGCCCACGCACTATTAGAAAAAGGGCTATAAATGATATGGACACTAATGACGCACCAGACATGTGGTGCGCCATTAGTATATACTAATGGCGCATCATGTATTGGTCCGCCATTAGTGTCCAAATACTAATGGCGAGTAACAAAAAAAATTTCATTTTTTTTTTTCAAAACTAGTAATGGCGCACCAGTGGATGTGCGCCATTACTAGTTAAACTAGTAATGGCGCACCACGTCCACGGTGCTCCACTAGTAATTTTTTTCTAGATTCTTTTATTTATTTTTTCAAAACAAGTAATGGCGCACCGTGGGTGTGGTGCGCCATTACCCATGGTGCGCCATTACTAGCTTTGACCTAAAATTCCACCGAATGCACCCCTTCTGGACCGCCTTTTCAGTTAAAAAAATTAAAAGAAACTGATAAAAATGTCAAAAAAATAAAAGAAAATAAGTTTCCCATGTGATATGTGGTCTAGTTGTTGGGAAAATTTACAAATATGAATTTTGACTTTATTTGCAAAATCTCTCTGAAAATTTGTAAAATGGGCATAACTTTTGCATACAAACTCGGATTAAGAAGTTTTTTATATGAAAAATCATCTACTCGAGATATGCAGCATGTTATGATGCTAAGCAAGCAAACTCTATAGCAATTAAGCCAACCCATGAACAGTAATCCTGGGACCATTCACACCCTAGCTCGAACAAGGTCTCCAAAGTCACAACAAAAACTATTACCTTTTTGCATCTGCACTAGAGCCACGAACAGGTACCTACCAAAATAGTTTCATGGCCATAATCATCTCCTTTTTTGCGAAAATAATTTCTCCATTTCATAATGTAGTGCATTTAGATTTTTTTAAAAGTTAAACTTTGCAAACTTTGATCATGTTTGAAGAGAAAGCTATTTATATCTACAATAAAGAAATATAAGTTATGAAACTACATCTTATGATGAATCTAGTGCTATATTTTTGGCATTCTAGATATAAATGTTTTTCTTCACAAACTTGGTCAAAGTTTGTGAGTTTTGACTTTTCGAAAAATCTATATGCACTACATTATGGAGCGGAGTAGTATCTTTTTTCTGACCAATTCAATCCTTTTATGCATTAACTGGTTTACTGGCATGAAGCATTTGTAACTAGTGGCGTGAGTATTTTTCTGTAGTATATGAACCATGTGTAATTGATTGTCTGACATATTTATAGAAATTCACATAAGCAACATATTTATGTGAATACACTAATAATAGAAGTTATGAAAATATTTACATGCATTGTTTCATAGATGGTATAACATGTTTCAACCAACTAAAAAACATGTTACAAGAAAAATGTTTTCCATATAAAACAATTTACATGTACTAATAGATATGGTGATGGGGTGTGCTGAGGTGGACCACAACATTATAGTGCCATGGGCAAGCGGTATGACAACATGTAGGGTATCACCACGGTTGTTGCCTTGTTGGCCCAACCGGCCACCACGGCGTCGACATGGCTGAGGGTGGAGGGTGCAAAGATGTGCAACATAGTGATGGTTCACCATCAAATCGGGAAACATGAGTCTCGCACAAAACCGGAATGTGATGAACAGTGCGGAGGAGATCAATAATGCCAGACTTACAAGGAATTTACAAACGTTTTACTTAATTTTCTAAACTAATACTCTCCCCCTTGAATTCAACTAGGGTGAGCTCCCTCATCCTCTATTAGCAATCATAATCCTTCACACCGGCTTGCTTGTAAAAAATTTAAGTAACATTCTGTAGATGTAGCATTACTCCTGGAGATGGGCGCACGATGGTCATGCTAGTGCGCACATGAGGCGGGCATCAAGGGACGCTTAATCCGCAACACCTGATGGCAGACTCAACCTTTTAAAATTGGGTCAAAATATTAAAAGGCGTAAAAAGTGTAACACAAACTGCATCAATTGGTTAAGTTCTAGAAAACATCTGATAAATTGGGCAGAGGTGTCTCAAAAATCACCGTAGGTGTGGTAAAATGTGATTTTTTCTTTTTAGATGTATGTCGTCAACCTAGGGGATCGATGATGAATAAACCATATATAGCCTTCTTTCTGCGAAGCATTATCATTTGGAAATATAAGCAGCTGCAATCAGTTGATACATCGGAGTGGTAGTTTGTGCTTGGTCAATTTTTTTGTACCAGATACTAATGGCGCACCGCAGGTGCGCCATTAGAAAAAATAATCTAATGGCGTGGTGCTAGTGGCGCACCTGTAGTGCGCCATTAGTAGCGAAAACAGGTGCGCCACTAGTAGCCCTTTTTCTAGTAGTGACGGATGCGAGGCGGAGGGTTGCCGGGGGAGAGGGAGGGGGGGGGGTATCCATGGAAAGGTAGGTTTAGTTGGACTAGGACTGGGGACTGGCGATGTACTACCGGAGGAGGCAGCAAGGCATGAGAGGTAACATCGCCGGCCGCAGGTGGTTAGGCCCTAAGGTTCGACCGACGATGCCGGCGGTGGTTTGTTGGGGTGAGAGGAGGAAGAAAGGCTCTCGGCCGCTGGATCATGATCAGATGGTACAAAAAAGTGATTGCAGCCAAAAAAATAAGGGGGGGGGGATCAGTCCACTGACAAATATTCGGCCCCAGTTACAAGTGTCTATCTTTCTGCTTTTTGCCACCATGACACCTCTAAGAAAATGTTTTTTTCAATGGCGAAGTGATGGCGAAAATTAATAATGTCTAGTTGTGTCATTTGTCATCCAAAAGAGCAAGATAGCTTAGAGATCCAAAATCTAAATAACAAAAAACATTGTGTCCTTAATTAAACAGTTGTTCAAACTTCCTACTAAGAAACATGCATACCAAATCAACGACATATTAAATATGTGGGATCCAATGACATCACTCATGTTCAATGGAAATGCGTGAATTCACACTTTTAGACCAGGTCGGTGAAGCTGAAGCAAATTTTCTTTCATTTTCAAACCTTCCCTATCGAAGATGGCTCAATGTTAAAACGAAGACTGACTTAGTTGGAGAATGCCTCCCAGCGTGCCCGATGTCATTTTTTCTCCTCATATTATGTGCTATAAACACATCACGGTTGCAGAATTATGTATCTCATTGCTGCCAAATGTGATTTCTGAGTGGATTTAGTAGATCGTTGACCGGTAGCGTGGAATGTTGTACTAGAATGATTAGATTCCATTTAGTTGTCACAATGTTTGAATTTGGAATAGAGTGCAATTCTCGGTAAACTTGATGTGCCAGGCTCTCGTTCATCGTGATTGTGATGTTGCTATAATAAATTTTGGAAGATGAAATTATCTCTAGATTAAATTTTTTCTTGTGATACCCTCGCAAAGGGATGACCATAATGAGGAATAATCTCGTGAAGCATAACAGGCACATGAGTGAAAAGTGTTGGTTTTGCCATAAATATAAAACAAATAAACAACTCCTTTTTGAATGCAAGTTCACTCACTCCATATAGTTATCTTTCAGGTAAGATCTAACTCTACAAACATTGAAATCTTCTGTGCATGTATGATAATTGGTTGTGCGGGGTATAGAAACGAGGCTTAGCAATTAAATCTTGGTGTGAACGGCGGTCCTCTGTAGGGCGTTGATGTAGTTTTTGCCCCAACAAAAATGACTTCTTCTCCATTATAGGCTATCATTATGTACCTCGTGTTCTTTGCAGTTTGGGTGTTTTCTTGCTTCGGCCTCTAGAGCAACAGCCCATTAGGACAGCTGAGCCAGTACTTAACAGATGCGGGCAAGACGGCTGTAGACATCAGATCCGACGATCAGAAACGTCCAGATTGTCAAAACGGGCAGTTGAAAAGCAAAACATTGAGAGGGCTCACACAAGGCTCAGTTTTATTGTCCTAAATATCCTGGTCGGCAAATCTATCCTCCATAGTGATTTCTCAAAAATGAAACCCTTTTTTATGGTTTACAATAGCTGCTTGTTAATTCGGAACACCTCTTATATGCATTTTTTTACAAAAAAACTGTTAAAATAATATATATTAGGAACAAATTCCTACGGGTTCGCTTAAGAAAGAACTACGAACAAAGCAAACATCCAACAAACTGTGAGGCGACGAACTACATGCAACTCAAGTGGTTAGGCTTCTTTTGGTGAAACCAAGATGTTGTACCGGTTCAGTATCTCGAAGGCGCTCATATAAATAGGGTGTGCATGCATGTGTTTACAGAATTAAGTGTATGTGCATGTATATAATCATATGAGTTTGTACCGTGTTAAAAAAACACGGAGGAGTGACTTTTTCAACCATGCACCGAACCTACGCATTGCACACCACTTGCCGTAAGAAACAGTGGCCCGAGAGACTAGTCCGCACCGCTATAGTTCAAAAGAAACCGCCAACTTCAGGTGCAATAAACTGCCATCCACCACGAAGGATCGAGGTCGGCCATGGCCACGACTATCCACACGCCATGAAGTTGACCGCGATTCTTGGAACGTGTATTACATGGGCCCCGTCTTGTTCCCCCATATATATGGATACTGGAGTAGCCCGGCATCTTCATCTCCCCGTGTCTTCAAGCTCGAGTAGCTCGTCATCTTCATCCCTCCTATTCTTCTTGATCGCCATGGCATGGGGGAAGAAGAACGGCGGCGATTCGTCTGCGTCGGCCGGCGCCTCGCCATCACCATGCCACGACGACGAGCGGCAGAAGGTGCCCAGAGGGCACGTCCCGATGGTCACCGGCTGCGGCGAGCGCGTGGTGGTGCCGGTGAAGCTGCTTGGGGACCCATGCATCGCGGAGCTGCTTGACATGGCGGCGCAGCAGTACGGGTACGGCCTGCCGGGCGTACTCCGGATCCCATGCGATGCCGGACACTTCCGTCGGGTCGTCGACACGCTGCACAGAGCCGACTAGGCGACCAGCGTTCTGGTTGCTGGCAGCAGGGTCGACAGTGTAGTGTAGTGAGGAGGAAATATAAATGGATATACAGAGTCTGTTCTTTGATTGATCAATTCTTTTATACATGAATATACGAGGGTGTCAAATTTGAATTCACTACTGCAGAAATGCCTACGGGTGGCGGGTGCAAAATGGTCCTGACGCGCGCAAAGCCACCCCTCCCTCCCCCACGTTTGTCTTCTGTTTAAAGGAAAAAACACTTTCGGCCCACGTTGGTTTGCTTCCGTGGTCCAGACCACTGGGGGAGCTACATCTACCCCTGCAGGGGCCATGGCCTCTCCACCAACCTTGACAAAATGCATGAAGAAAAAATTGAAGGTGCTTAATTAGGGCAAACATATAATCTTTAGCCCCCTCAGAGATTGATGTATTGCCTTTCGCTCCTCCATCATTTCCTTTGTAGCTCCGCCACTGCTCAAGACGTATGCAGACGGTTTGAGAGTCGGCGTTGGATTCAGATGTGGAAATCATCCACCCACCCCACCTCCCCATTTCTAAATTTTTTTGCTTAAGATTTAGCAACTTGTTAATTCTGAACTCCTCTTATATGCATTTGTTTAAACACAAAATTTGCAAAATACACCGTGGGAACAAATTCCTAGATTTTATCAGAAAAATCTACAAGTTAGGCAAATAGGCAGCAAACTCTTTTTTCGGGTAAACTGTGAGGCGCGACTTGTTCAACCATGCAATGAACCTACTCCGCACCCCTTGCAGAGTTGCAGTAAAAGCATCTCCAGCCGTTCGGCCCCTCAAGGGCACGAAAAAGCGCCGCTTGGGGGCGAGCCGGCGTTTTTTTTCGGCGTGGGGGCGAGCACGTTCCCAGCCGCCGCCCCCAGGTCGCCCCCAGACGCCCCCACAGTTCGTTCAAATTTCAACAAACACAGCCAAATTTGAACAAACACGGCCAAATTATGCTTTTTTACACGAATAAAAGGGACGAAAAAAACCTAAACTACGGCCGATGCTTCTCCTCCTTGACACGGCCGCTGCTCGACCCCTTGCCCCGGCGCGCTGCTTCACTCGAGCGGCGGGTCGTTGCCGCCCTCGGCGTGCGCGAGGACGCCCCACCACAGGCGGCGGCCTCGCTGTTGTTGCGGCCGCGCGGCATCGGCGCGTTGTTGGTGGAGACGAGCCGCTCCACCTGCCGGCGTTCGAAGTACGCCGCCAACGCCGCGTGGTTGTCGGCGGCGTACTCCGGGAGCACCCGCTCCGCGGCCGTCAGGGACGCCCGCGCACGCTCGATCTCGGCGTGGAAATAGGGCATCTCAGGGACGGGCAGAGGGGGGACAGGGACCCCGCCGGCGCTGAGCCTCCACCGCGACGGAGCGGGTACGTCGGGCGGCGCGGGGTAGTTGGCCTCGTGGAGGAGGTAGGCCTCCCACTCATGCAGCGAGCGGCGGCCGAAACCCTTGGCCGCCGCCGCGTCGCCGGGTACCTCGCGCTCATGGTTGCCGGGGGGGGGGGGAGAGGGGCTCGAACGGCGGAGAGGGGGGAGGAAGTGCGACGGCGAGGAGGGGGAGGACTGCCGTTGTATGGATGCCTCACCGGTGCGGCCAGGGGCGCCTTTTATAGCGGCTCGGGGGCGGCCGCGTGCGAACGCGTGGCGGAAGGCGGGGCGGCGTCGCCGCACTTCACCGCCCGTGAATCAATGGCATGCTGACTGGCGGCAGCCTTGGGTTTGATTCCCCGCGGGAAAACCGAGACGATGAGGACGACCAGCCTTCGTCTCGCTGACGCGCTGGTCCAGCCACTCTTTTGTGCCAAAACGTTCGCGCCGGCACCCCCGTGCGCACCGGGTTTGGGTTGGGTGCGCCGGCGCCAATTTTGGCCCAATCCAGCGAAAAACAGGCTTGTGGGGGCGCGACTGGACCGATTTTTTGGCGCGGCGCTAAAAGACGGTCTTGAGGGGGCCTGTTGGAGACGCGGCTGGAGATGCTCAGTGGACCAAGACTGGAGACGATCAAAGATACCACCGATCCCTCTACGGGTCAAAAGAAGCCGACGCCATGCAAGTGCTAAACTCCCATCCACCCCGAAGGATCCATGGCCACCACGATCCTCGCCATGACGTTAACCATGCCACGAGTCGTCAGCGTCGCCATGCCACTTGAACGAGCGGCACAAGGTCCCGAGAGGGCATGTACCGATGGTCACCGGCTGCGGCGCGCGTGGTGGTGCCGGTGAAGCTGCTCCGGGACCCATGCATCGGGGAGCTGCTTGACATGGCGGCGCAGCAGTACGGCTACGGCCAGCCGGGCGTGCTGCGGATCCCATGCGATGCCGGGCACTTCCGTAGGGTCGTCGACGGCGCGCTGCATAGAGCCGACTAGCCGCCCGGCCCGGCCGGCCTGACACGTGAAGAGAGCATGTGTGGAGCTGTACATATGCAGCGTCGACAGTGTAGATGGATGTATGTAGGTGGATATATACGTATGTATACATGTGTACATATACGTGTGGAGCTCCACATCTTGAGGCGGCCTACAGTGATTTCGTAAATCTCAAGATGATATGCCGACTCAGTCTCTCGGAGGTGCTCATAGGGGTAGGGTGTGCGTGTATGCGTTCATAGAGGTGAGCGTATACGCGTGTATATGAGCGCTTGCGTCTGTACTAATGCTCAAAAAAACATCTTGAGGCGGCCTGACTAAACCAAGAGCATTAATTAGGACCACCCTTCAGGAAAATTTTGCGAGGTTACACTAAAGAAAGGCGAGTGATAGGCGCCGGCGCACCGGCCCATATTTGGGACGGTCGCTGCCCTACCATACGATACATCGCTTTCAGACCGTATGATCTTGCGTTCATCTCGCAGAAAAAAAGAGAGGATAGAGCCCAACAGCGCATCTGGTCGTCTTCATCCGCACTCGCCGGCCTCCCGCACGGCCGCACAACAATGCGCTCGGTCGGCCTCCCCATGACCTGCACTTGCCGTCGGTGGCTCATGCCAGCGCGCCGCAAACAAGTCATCATCGTCGCGCGCGAGGTCACCGCCGTCATGCCTGAGGTCGTCGTTGGAACTCCCAACCGCCCCGTGGTTGCAACATGGGGGCACACGATCGCATCCCCACCACCAGCCGCCGTTGCAGCTCCATGGCCTTCCCTTGTTCATCCATGGTAGTAGCAAAAACAGTCAACATAAGCATCAATCCTGAACACCGTAGTAGCAAAAACAAGAATGGTTGCAGCAAAAACACATAGTCGTGGGTCTCAGCGCGTCGTGAAAAAGGATGTACCAATTAACCATGCTGATAGTAGCAAAACTCGAGACGGTGGTAGCAAAAACTGGTACACGGGTTCCATCAAACAAAAAGACATGGTAGCAATTTTTTTGATTGGTTCCAGCAAAAACCGAAGATGGTTGTAGCAAAATTGGTACTCTGGTCCTACTTCTACCCAACAAAAACATGGTAGCAAAATTTGGGGTTGGTTCCAGCAAAAATCAGACATGATGGTAGCAAATTGGTACACTGGTTCCAGCAGAACACAACCGCGGTGGCAAAAAATGACTTGTTTCAGCATACAAAAGAAGACAATGGTAGCAAAATTTGGGGCTGCTTCCAGCAAAAAAGAACCTCACCGGATCTCCCACACTTGTTGCCGTGGTTCCAGCAAAATTGCTTGTCGGTTGCAGCACCCGGTGGCAACCTGCGGTCATCCTCGGTCGCCACCGGCTGCCACTCCCGCTCGCCGCCGGTTGAAGCACCCCACTCCATGCCGCAAGCTGGGTTGCCGCACGGCTGCGGTGGTGGATGGGCCGATGCCCGCCGGAGCATCGGGGGGCGGGTGGATGGCGGCCACTCACCGGAGCAGCGCGGGCAGGTGGACGACGGCTGCTCCCGACATCGACGGCGGTCATCATCGGTGAGAATTTATTTGGGAGGGCCACATGGGAAGAAGACGAGCGAGGGGATAAGGAAAAGGAACGAATGTTGTGGAGTGCTTCCTGTGGGATAAGGGAGACAAACTAAGCGGTGGTGGGTGGGCCTATAGCCGGCGTGGACGTGACCGGCCGAAACGGGCTTTAAACGTTTCCCATAAAGAAAACAAATGTTTGATGGTTTCATCATGCCCACGCAGGAAGCAGTGACTATTCCGAGTCCAGCCTTGTGAAGAAACACATCTATTGTTAAAAAAATGCTAATTTTCTTTTATCATCAGCTACAAAAAGATTTTGATTATCAAAAGCATCTTGAGCTTCCACATCCTTCTATACCCTACCAGGGTCAGGCCTTGAGCTGTAAATATAGATCTCGAACAGTAAATGATACTCCCTCCGTCCCATAATATAAGAGTGTTTTTGACACTAGCGAGGGTGTATCTCACTACCAATTCTCCAAGTCATCCTGTCAGGATCATCAGATAAAGCACCATCATCCACCAAATCTTTTAATTTTCAAATAAGTTTCACCCCTCAAAGTTCCTATGAATTGCAGACAATCCCAACCTTGAGATTTCACCATGATGACAGTAACTTCCTTTAGAGAAGCACACCATATATAATCTAGGGAATCTGACAGCAAGAGGAGTATTATCAATCCAAATGTCTTTCCAAATCAGAGTTTTCTTTTCCGTCTCCAAGTACTCTCTTGGCAAATCTCTGGAAGATACTATTGACTTTCATCAAACCTTGCCAGAAGTGGGATCCGCCAGATTCTGCACCCATACTTGGGAAGGTCTGAGAATGTACGAGTTTTTTTGTTAAGAGGTACCGCCACACACCTTCAGTGTTTTCTACTTCCAAAAACGCTTTTATATTATGGGACGGAGGGAGTAGTTTACAAAGCCACTTGCAAAGCAAGGATTGATTCATAGTCTGAAGATCTAGAACCGCAAGACCACCACATTCTTTAGGTAAACAAACAGTAGGCCAATTGATCAAGTGATATTTCTTTTTTTTTTATTTTGACTGTCTTGCCAAACCACTGTAGCTCCACTAGAGTTCATCTTCTTCAGGAAACCTTTGGGAGTTTGAAAAAGGAAAGCATAAATAATGGAATGCTGCTAAGGCAGACATTGGTCAAAGTGACCATGTCTCCAACGGAAAGTAGATTCCCAGTCCAACAAGCCATTCCCTTATCGATCTTTTCCTCATACATCAGAATACTGATAGATATTGCTTTATGCACCGCATTTGAGGTTCTAAAGCTGGGTGTGCATGTGAAGAAGACGTGTCAAGTTGCGTTTATGCCAGTCCAAGCCAAAGAGATGTAAAAGGGCAATGTCTATAAATATAGAAAAAAGTCTATCCTAAACTTCAAGTTGTATAAAGAGTAGTGGCTAGTTGTTACGACTTCATAAATAAATAGAGGAATCCATGGAATTTTGGCTTGTTAGCTGGCACACGGTAGAATCTTTTTACAATCCATGAAAGTACCATACTGTGTGCTTCTTCTCTTTAAGACTCGGTGACCCAAGAGAGTTTTGACTGTGAACCAGGAGATAGATCCCAAACAGTCAAAAGAAGACGCCCAATCCAATGGAACTCCGGCTGGTCCACCACGTATTCTGAAAGTCTCCATGGTTCAAAGTCTAGTCTGCAACCAGGTCATATGAGCCAACCAACATTGTCTTGTGCGTTGCCCGCGCGTGAGAACCCTATTGTGATTGCATATAAATACGAGGACCTCCGCATGCATCCTTGTCGTCTCACCGCACCACCAACCAAGCAAAGCAAACGGAAGAAACCAAACGATCAACCACAGACCTTGGTCGAGGCGTGTGCTCGCCATGGCGTCGAGCCATCATCGCCGGGCACCGCGCTGGGCCACGACGAGAAGGTCCCGAGGGGGCACGTCCCGATGGTCACCAGGTGCGGCGAGCGCGTGGTGGTGCCCGTGAGGCTCCTCACTGTTTCCTGCATCGCGGAGCTGCTTGACATGGCGGCGCAACGGTACGGGTACGGCCAGCCGGGCGTGCTCCGGGTACCATGCGATGCGGCGCATTTCCGGCGGGTCCTGGACTGCGCGCTGCGGAGAGCCGACTAGGCCACTGCCTAACACATGTGGTGGAGCTGTGTGTATACAGTGTGGATGAATATATATAGGTGCATATATATGCATTTAGTCCGTCCTATTTTTTTTGCATTGATGTAGTCCGTTCTTTGATTGGTCAATTCTTATATGGGTAGAGTGCATATATACAGTGTAGATGAATACAGATGCATATATGTATGTCTACATATTTATGAAAAATCGTTTGCAGCCGGCCGAGCGGGCATCGCTGGACCCAATCGCGATCGAAGCCCCTGCGTTTAGCCAGGTCATGCCACGCACGAGCAAAATGCATGGCTGTGAGGGCCCACGCATGAGCAAAACGCATGGTTGTGGGGGCCCACACACCACCTGTGGCAGGGAGGAGTGCGCAGCCGGGGTGTGCTCGGCTCGTCGCCATGGCTGCCACCAGCTGTGTGCGCTCCTCTCCATGGCCGCCCGCAACCGGGGGTGCGCTACGACAGTGTGCATGAGGGGATGCAGGCGATGGCGGGCTGGAATCATAACAGGCACATGCTGGAACCAGCGAACGGTGATGTCGCGACCACGTCTCCATTTTGCTGGAACCGGCTACACAAGGTGTTGGAACCATATCACCAGAGTGCTGCAATCACGGTGCCGTTTGCTGGAACCGGCTTCTAGTGGCGCTAGAATCAACGCGAAGAGATGCTGGAACTGGCTTCGAGCGGTGCTGGAACCAGCGTGTGGATACGGTGGAAGTGTCGTTGCGCAGTGCTGGAACCAGCACGCAGAAAAGCTTGAACCGGTGATGGGCCGTGCTGGAGCCAGCGCGTAGAGATGTTGGGAGCGGGCAACCGTGGGTGTTGGAATCAGTGTCACCGGCGCGGCGGGATGTTGCAACCAGCCGCGGTGATTGCTGGAACCTACATTTTTGTTTCTTGTTTTTCTTTTCTTTTTGCTGCAACTCGCGGTTAATCCATGCTTTTTCTTTGTTCTTTTTGCTGCAACCGCGGAGTGCAAAAACTGGAACCTTTGTTGCGCGGTGCTGGAAAGGTGTATTTGGTGATAGAATGAGGGAAGGTGACGACGGTGAACGGCCGACCAATGTCGACGGGGAGTTGAGCTGCAAGCTGAAGATGACGGGGAAGCTGCAACAGGGTGGAGCATCTCGTGGTGCGGGACCTGTAGCCGTTTTTGTTTTTGGAAGAGTTGTGACCTGAGTTGCGGTCGTCAGAAGCGAGGCGAGGATGGTGCCGGTGGTCCCTCGTCGACCGGCAGGGTCACCGCTCGCGCGCACGATGAAGGTGGAGCTTTGGATGTGTGTCGCATTGTAGATGAAGCTCTCTGGAGGGGGGGGGGGGGGTGGGAGATCGAACGGTGCACATGTGACCGGCTGAAAGTTTGGGCCGGTCGGCCAGCGCCCACCACTGACCCCCCAAAAAAACCAGGTCCAAGCCGCCGTTTTTCTCTAAAACTAGGCAACCTTCCGGAAGCTCTCTAAAATGCAAGCCAAGGTAAGCAAAATAGCTTAATAAAGTAGTATAAACAATTGAACTAGGTACCAGCCATGAAGTTACCTGCTCTTCTATTGACGTCTTGGTCCGACAAGAATCGGCCTGTCTCAGTCCACACGGGTGACCTACGCATCTACAGTTGTACACACTTCTCAAACTCTTAACTCTATGGTCGCAAGAAGAAATAGACACAAAAGTCTTGATACATGAATTAACGACTGATAACACACGTGCGTTTCTTGTGCATCCACACAATCGGAGACGCCCGATGTTGAACAAACCATATGGTCTGGTTATGTTCTTGTCGATAGAGACCCCCGTTGAAATGGCCAATTGGCCATTATGTGCTCGTTCACTAGTCATGCGTGCCTTGTAGCTGGAGAACCACATGCAAATCACATGTTCCTCTATTGGAGAATGTATCCGCCTATCCGGTGCTCTCAGCTTTAGGATGCTATCTATCTTCCCATGACACTGCTCCTCCCAACCCTAGCCACCCCTCCTCCTTCCTAGCCGCCCCTCCTCCTTTTCCCTTCCTCGCCGCCGCCTGAAGCAGCCGCCGGGACGCCAAGGATGGTGGCGGCGGGGCCTCGGTTGCCCTGCCTCTGCGTGGGGAACTCCGGATCTGAAGCGGCGACTCTATTGGCAAGGCACGACCGGCTAGCAGCCGTGCGGGCGGTGGATCTGGCGTCCCGGCCGCATGGGCGGCGGGATCCGGTGGTCGTTGGCGGCCGGCGGCGGTTTCTGCGGTGGCCGGTGCGCGCGATCTGGTGCCTCCCCTCCTCCCCTGTTCGGTGTGCAGGCCATCCTCGTCGGGCCACGCTTCCTTGGTTGCTGGTTCTGTACAGGAGACGCTGCTGGTGGCGGGGATCTAGTTTGGGCGAAATCCCTGGTCGGCCTTGGCCGGCCGCGTCGACGGCGACGCCTGAGGGCGCCGTTCACCTTCTTGGAGCCGTCGGTATGGACTGATCCTCTCACTTCCCCTTCCACTATGTCTCCCGGGCGAAAGCCCTAACTTTGTTGGGCGGCGACGGCGCTCACAACGCCGTTCCTTTCTTGAAGGCATCGCTTTGGGAACCTTGGGGCTGGGTGGCGCTTGTGGGTGGTGGGCGACAGCGGTGGTGCGGCCCTATCGTAGCATGGATCTGCGTCCGTTGCTTGGAGATGGACTCGCGTAGGTGGAGGTCGTCGTTTGGCGTCATGGTGGCGTCGATGGCGGAGGTACCTGCCAAGGTTGACACCTCAATCTGCTCTGAAGATGGACCAGTGGAAGATGGCGGCGATGACACATGTGAGTGCGTCGGACCGGTTTGTGACCCGGACCCGGTATGTGGCTCGGTCAGGGCCTCCCGCTTTAGATGTTAGGCTTAGGTGAGAGGTCTGGGTATTTGGCCCAGCTTGCACCCCTTCATCATATGAATTAAAGTAGCGACAGATGTTGTCAAAATGACGGATTCAGACATATTGTTGTACTACTTGGTAAGGTCCTCGAGAATAATCAATAAAATGGCCGCATGCATCTTCCAGATGCAGAGGCCAGGGGTCATCCTCCTTTTCTAAAATAAATAAATAAATATATAAAAAACTTACTGTATGGTGGGAGCACTGGTAAGCTGGCTTGTAAAAAAAAACACCTTTTAAAAAGGGATGTACTGTATGTGATAAAGTGCTTAATCTTACGTTGTTCCAGATAAATAAAATAGAAGCTAGCTTTTTTCGTTTTTCCTCCAAAAGGCCGAACCTGTTAAGCCCAAAAAACAAAGAGACCCTTTGCCTTATCTATTGAAAAAAAAGAGTATGATGCCTAGAAGGCTGGCTGGGGAGCTCCTATCGGCGCTCTAAGCGCCGGTTGGATGAAATCATTAATAGAGGAGCGCTCCCCGAAAAGGTTAGTCGGTGAGCGCTCTGCTCGTGACAAGTGTTACGCGCTGAGCGTCCCTAAGACTTTTTCGGAGCGCTTCGCGCGCGACACGTTGTCGCGCGGAGGGGCACTCCCGTGATTTTCGGTTTTCGGTTTTTCTTTCTGTTTTTTTCTTTTTTTCACTTTAGTTCTTAATATTTTTGTGTTTTATAATATAGTTTTGATCTGTTTCTGAGACATGTTTCTCTCTCTAGTGTTTTGTAAATTTTGAGCTTCAATTTTTGTTTTTTGTACCGAGTTCTTTGGATGCCATCTTAGTGTGAAAATTTGCAAGCACGTAGAAAAGTCTTTCATCTTTGATGCATAAAAAATTCAGATTTTTCAAATTTATTAACATTTCATTTGAATGTAGTGTAGTGTCCATTTTTTTGACCGGTTTTGAATGTACTGTTCATAGGAGAAGAGATGAGCTCGGGGATCAGAGTTGGATTTCCGGTTACTTTCTCCCTCGTTTTTTTGGCCACCATGCAACGAACCTAACCTTTCGATGGCCCCAGATTTTGGACTTCTTTTACACGACCACCGCTTCTCGTTCACAGGTCAAAAAGAAGCCGTCAAGTGCAATAAACTTCCATCCACCCCGAAGGATCGTCGAGGTCGGGCCATGGCTACGAGACTATCCACGCCATGACTTTGACCACCTACGTAGGATGAAGCACACGTCCTGCTCCTGCCACTGCTTCCCGGCCGTATAAATGTGCTGGCTCGTCCTCATCATCTCTCCGCAGCGCCAACTTCAGAAACCACCGCGCTCGCCGCAGCTCCAGGTCTCAAGCCTCGAGGCGATCGAGCGGTCAGACCTATTTTTTATTCATCGCCATGGCATGGAGGAAGAAGAGCGGCGGCGAGTCATCATTGTCGCCCGGCGCCTCGCCGTGCCGCGACGACGAGCGGGAGAAGGTCCCCAGAGGGCACGTCCCTATGGTCACCGGCTGCGGCGAGCGGGTGGTGGTGCCCGTGAGGCTGCTCCGGGACCCGTGCATCGCGGAGCTCCTAGACATGGCGGCGCAGCAGTACGGGTACGGCCAGCCGGGCGTGCTGCGGATCCCGTGCGACGCCGGACACTTCCGCCGGCTCGTCGACGGCGCGCTGCACAGGGCCGACTAGCCGCCCGGCGTACGTCAGTAGAGCATGTGTGAAACTGTTAATACACAGCAGCGCCAGTGTAGAAGAGTATAGTTGGATATACGATCGAAGTCCCTTCTTTGATTGATCTGTTCTTTTGTACATGAATGCACGAGGAATGTGAAAGACAAATTTGTGTCAAATTTGAAGTGCTCGCTCCACCTGCACAAGAACTACTCCTATATTAGTTAGTTTTTCTATTCCAATTTGTGTCTAACGAGACACTGAAATCACAACCCAAATCATTAGTTACACGGTGTTTCCTTTTCTTTCGGCGCCTGGATTCTTTTGAAGCGCTAGTCAATTAATTCTGGTCCCGCAAGAGCTAAGATGATCAATGAAGTTACTTTCAAACACAGCCCGAGGGAAGCCAATCGAGTTGATTATCATCTGGCCAAGCACTCTTATGATACTCAATCTTCTTTTGAATGGGATGGAGATCCACCCAATTTCATTCTTCCTTATGTAATAAATGATGTAACTCTTTTAGCTGAGATATTAAATAACGAGAGGCTTTCCCTTCACAAAAAAAAAGAAATTCTGGTCCCGCAAGAGATGGCAACAATGCATGAGAGGTAGCATCGCCGGCTGCAGGTGGTTGGGCCCTAAGGTTCGGCGAACGATGCGGGAGGTGGTTTGTTAGGGTGAGAGGAGGAAGAAAGGCTCTCGACCGATGGATCACGATTGGATGGTACAACAAAGTGATTGGAACCAAAAAAAAAACGGGGGGGGGGGGGGGGGAATCAGTCCACTGAGAAATATTCGACCCTAGTTACAAGTGTCTATCTTTCTGTTTTTTGCCAGCATGACACCTGTAAGAAAATGATGGTGAAAATTAATAATGTCTAGTTGTGTCATTTGTCATCCGAAAGAGCAATATAGCTTAGAGATCCAAGATCTAAATAACAAAAAACATTGTGTCCCTCTTGTATGTATCCGTAGGTGGAAAACTGTTAGCTTTATATTTCTGCTGCAATCATTGTTGAGGAAATCATTAACTGGTAGATGCTTGGTTGGTTGGCAATGTTTTTTTGGGAAAGGAGGATAACCCCCGGTCTTTGCATCAGAATGATGCATGCAGCTATGGTTAGCTAGCAAGTAGGGGATTAATAGGCTAATCGACAAGTTAATCCATTAATCAGACAATTTATCAGTTTATCATCTACTCGGTGACCCTATGAGTAGGGATTAGTCGGCAATTTAAATGGTTAGTCGGATGAATGATTGAACAGGGGCTGGAGCTGCTTTTGGTTTCTGCCGAGACCTTGTAAACTGTGTGGACGCGTTAGTTTCTACCTTGGCATAATAAAAAGTTGGGGCGGGAGGCAACTCCTTTCATTTAAATAAAAGCATTCCGTCCATAATTAAATAGTTGTTCAAACTTCCTACTAAGAAATAGGCATACCAAATCAACAACATAATAAATATGTGGGATCCAATGACATCACTCATGTTCAATGGAAAACACGTGAATTCACACATTTAGACCAAATTTGTGAAGCAAATTTTCCTTTTGTTTTGAAACCTTCGCTACGGAAGATGGCTCAATGTTAAAATGAAGACTGACTTAGTTGGAGAATGCCTCGCGGCGTGTGTCCGATGTCATTGGCTTCTTCAAATTATGTGCTATAAAGATGTCACGGTGCAAAATTATGTATCTCACTGCTTCCAAATGTGATCTCCGAGAGGTTTTAGTAGGTCGTTGACCGGTAGTGTGGAACGTTGTACTAGAATGATTAGATTCCATTTAATTGTCACAATGTGTGAATTTAGAATAGAGCAAAATTCTCAGTTAACTTGATGTGTCAGGCTCACGTTCATCGTGATTGTGGTCTTGTTATCAATTATTTTTGGAAGATGAAATTCTCTCTAGCTTTAAAACTTTCTTATGATACCCTCGCAAAGGGGTGACCATAATGAGGAATAATCTCGTGAAGCATAACAGGTACATGAGTGAATAGTGTTGCTTTTGCCATAAAGACGAAACAAATAAACAACTTTTCTTTGAATGCAAGTTCACTCACTCCATATAGTCTTATCTTTCAGGTAAGCTCTAACTCTATCCACATTGAAATGTTCCGTGCATGTATGGTAATTGGTTGTGCGGGGTATACAAACGAGGCTTTGCGATTAAATCTTGGTGTGAACGGTGGTCCTATGTTGCCTGTTACGACTATGCATGAATGATGTCGTTTTTGCCCCTAACACAAAGGACTTCTCCATTATAGGTTGTTATTATGTACCCCGTGTTCTTTGTATTTTGGGTGTTTCTTGCCTCGGCCTTTAGCAGACCATTAGGACAACTGGGCCAGTACTTAACAGAAGCGGGAGAGCTGGCTTTAGACGTCAGATCCGGTGTCCAGATCGTCAAAACGGACGGCTAGAAATGCAAAACGCCGAGAGGCTCGCTTTAGGTTTAGTTTACTGTGCTACGTATCTTGGTCAGAAAATCTAAACTCCATATCGCGGTTTCCCAAAAAAATATTCTTTTATGGTTTACTGCAGTTGCTGCTTGTTAATCCCGTACACCTCTTATATGCATTTTTACAGAAGATTTGTGAACAAAAAAAAAAAACAATGGGAACATATTCCTAGAGTTTCGCTTAAGAAAAAAACTACGAACAAGGCAAACAACCAACAAGCTGTGAGGCGACGAACTGGGTATAGTTCAGGTGGTTAGATTTCTTGTGGTGAAACCAAGATGTTGTGTCGGTTCAGTATCTCAATGGTTCTCATAGAGATAAAATGTGTCTTCATGAGTATGTTTATAGGGTTGAATCTATGTGCGCATTTATAAGCATATGCGATATGTTCTGTGTTAGAAAACCCGGGAGGCGTGACTTGTTCAACCATACACCGAACCTCTACGTACTGCGCACCGCTATAGTATGTCAAAAAAAGCCGCCAACCCCAGGTGGAATAAACTCCCATCCACCCCGAAGGATCGAGGTCGGCCATGGCCACGACTATCCACGCCATGACTTTGACCGCCATTCCAGGAATGTATTACATGGGCCCCGTCTTGTTCCCCGTATAAATGTGCTGGAGCAGCTCGTCATCTTCATCTTCCCGCAGAGCCAACCGAAGAAACCCGAGCCTTCAAACTCGAGGAGATCAATCAATCATATAGTCTATCCTATTCTTATTGACAGCCATGGCATGGGGAAAGAAGGACGGCGGCGATTCGACGGCGTCGCCCGGCTCCTCGCCGTGCCATGACGACGAGCGGCAGAAGGTCCCCAGAGGGCACGTCCCGATGGTCACCGGCTGTGGCGAGCGCGTGGTGGTTCCGGTGAGGCTGCTCCGGGACCCATGCATCGCAGAACTGCTTGACATGGCGGCGCAGCAGTACGGGTACGGCCAGCTGGGCGTGCTGCGGATCCCATGCGACGCCGGACATTTTCGCCGGGTCGTCGACGCGCGGTGCGCAGCACATAGCTGACTAGGAGCCCGGCGTTCTCGTTGCTGTGAGCAGGGTTGACGGTGTAGCGGAAATATGATTGGATATATCTGTTCATATTTCAATCATATTTCAAAGTACAAAGTCTGTTCTTTGATTGATCAATTCTTTTATAAATGAATATCCGAGGGATGAGACAAATTTGTCTCAAATTGGAATTGCTTACGCCACCTGCGCAAAAACATTCTATTCCCTCCATCCAACATTATAAGAAGATTTTGCATGCTAGTTTAGGATACAAAAACATCTTATATTATGAGACTGAGCGAGTAGTTGCATGATGCTTATGTTGTTCGTCGTTGCTTAGGTTTGTGATTTTGCTTTCAGGTGGTTTCATTTTTGACGTTGTATCGGCGACATCTTTTGCGTTTTACTCTTCTATCTAATGAATACAAGAAGCTCATCCCTGTGATTCAAAAAATGAAATCATGTTTGGAATTGAGGCACGCAAAATTCTAACCGACGTTCCAAATACCCACCTAGTCTTCCTTTGTTGTTGTTTTGGATTTCCATTTTTTTTCGAGAGTACGCCAATGGCGTACCATATTTTTATAGAAGGGAGCAAACATATTTACAAGAGGCTAGGCATAGATGCCAACATCATGCTAGCAGAACTCACTCAACACCTAAAGAAGAAAAGATCTAACTACTCATAAAACGGTGTATTCTTCCAACTCCGGCGTCGTCCCATTCTTTAAGCTCGTCAAAGATTTGTCGCACCAAATGTGCTGGCCTCTTCTGTTGTTCCAGACGCCCAAAGACTCTGGCATTTCTTTGTTTCCAAAGTGACCAAGCGACGACTATGATAATAGTGTCAAAACCTCTTCTATCCTTTGTCGCAATTGCACTCCTCACTTGGAGCCACCATGCCTCAAGTGAGTCACCAGGTTGCGGATGCCTCACGGTGACACTGATTTGTGTGAAGCATAGATGCCACACCTCCCGGGCGTAGGGGCAATGAAGAAGTATGTGATCGACCGTGTCTTCCTCTTGTAAGCATGTGAAGCAAACAGCCGTACTATCCTGCAGGCCGTGCCTAGCTCGCCGATCCGACGTCCAAAGTCTATATTGCACCGCTAGCCATGCAAAGATTTTGCATTTGAGGATCGCCCCACTCCTCCAAATACATTCGTACGTTGGAGAGGTCGCAAGCCCAAGGTGCAGAGCCCGATACACGGACCGAGCTGTGTACTGCCCCGAAGCGTCCCACGGCCATGTAAACGTATCCGGGGCTTGAGGGTCATTATAAGCATCCCTAGTGGCCACTCTGAGATGCATGAGCTGTATAAGGGCCATGAAAGGTGGTTCTCCATTAATATCCATCTCCCACGTGCTATCCATCATAGCCTGACCGACAGTCCGCTTGTTTCGAACTCTGGTGGGAACCAAAGGCAAGATGGCCGGCGCAATGTCTTCAACCGCCAAGCCGTTCATCCATCGATCCTTCCAAAATAGCACTCTGTTGCCGGCACCCACTGTGATTTGCACGAGTTGGTTGTAGAGCTGCCTCGCTTCTTCATCGACCAAGAACGGTATGCCTTGCCAGGGCCTGTCCAAATCCGTTCGCCTCAACCATTCCCGTCTCACCTCTGGATTTCCATTTGACTGTGCCGATATGTGGATAGAATATTTCTTGAGGATCCATCAAGCAAAGAACGGCGGGAGTCGAGACAGGGACGCTGCGACAGGTGGAATAAACTCCCATCCACCCCGAGGAGACCCAAGCCCTCAAGCCCGAGGCGATCAAGCTGTCTCTGAGCATTTCTTAATTTCTTGCTGATCGCCATGGCACGAGAAAAGAAGAACTGCAGCGAGTCGTCAGGACGACGAGCGGCAGTGTTGGGACAAACCTGGTCCGGCGACGAACGCCGAGTAGCCTCCGGCAGCACGACCGCCGGAAGAACCTCTTTTTGTCTCTCTCGCTCGAACGGAGATAGAAAAAGAAGTGCTAGACATAGACTTTCAGACGACGTACGCCTCGCCGCACGAACGGCGCCACGCCGACAAACGGTGCAACAGCTGCACGCACGGCCTTTTTTTTCTCTTAACCGGGCACATACCCCCACGCTACAACGGACTGGATTACATGGCTTAAATAGCCAGACTCACCGGCCACCACCTCCTAGAATATCTCAACCACATGCACCCATATCCATCCGATGCATGCACGTAGCTAACAACTTAACCAGCTAACTCACGCCATGCATAGACTAACCAAACTCACGCACGCATATAGCTAGCTTATCCATGCAACAAAGTCATGATTATCCTGAAGGTCCCGAGAGGGCACGACCGATGGTCACCGCCTGCGGCCAGCGCGTGGTGGTGCCCGTGAGGCTGCTCCGGGAACCATGCATCGCGGAGCTGCTTGACATGGCGGCGCAGCAGTACGGCTACGGCCAGCCGGGCGTGCTGCGGATGCCATGCGATGCCGGGCACTTCCGCAGGGTCGTCGACGGCGCGCTGCATGCACAGAGCCGACTAGCCGCCCGGCCCGGCCGGCCTGGCACGTGAAGAGAGCATGCGTGGAGCTGCCTGTACATATGCAGCGTCGACAGTAGATGGATGTATGTAAATGTAGGTGGATATATACGTATGTAGACATGCATGGTCACATGGGTACATATACAGGACGCAGATTTTTAGAGCACTTGCATTCAGGCCTGCTATCCTAACTCTCCAATATTGCTTTAAGATCTGTGCGAAACAACTAACTTTCTATATAAAGTTTACACTTTTTTGTTTTTCCTCTGTAGAACATGTTTTGAACTTCAAACTTTGCAGCGCAGCAAAACTTACTAACTAGAATGTGGGATAAAACTTTCAGAATTTTTCGCCCAACATAAATACTAAAAAATATTTTTTTAATCAAATAAAACTTATTTTGTATATTTATGTTGGACGAGAAAATCTAAATTTTTTATCCTAGATTCTAGCTAGAAAGCTTTACTGTTCTGCAGAGGTTTGAACTTGAAAACATGTTCTATGTGAGAGAAATAAAAAAGAAAAATATACTTGCACGGAAGGATAGATGGCTAGATAAAAGGGGTCTGGGTGCATGTGCTCTAAAATATATTTTCGTAAATATACATGTGTGGAGCTCCACATCTTGAGGCGGCCTGACTAAACCAAGAGCATTAAGGACCACCCTCCAGGAAATTTTTGTGAGGTTACAATAAAGAAAACAGATGTTTGATAGTTTCATCATGCCCACACAAGAAGCAACACATCTTTTGTTAAAAAAATGCTTTTTTTAATCATCAGCTACAAAAAGATTTTGTTTATCAAAAGCTGTAAATATAGATCTCGAACAGTAGATGGTACTCCCTCCGTCCCATAGTATAAAAGTGTTTTGACACTAGCGAGGGTGTATCTCGCCACCAATTCTCTGAGTCACCCTGTCAGGATCATCAGATAAAACAACATCATCCACCAAAGCTTTTAGTTCTTCAAATAAGTTTCACCCCTCAAAGTTCTTATGAATTGCAGACAATCCCAACCTTCAGATTTCATCATGTTGACAGTAACTTTCTTAGAGAAGCAGACCGTATATAATCTGGGGAATCTGACAGCAAGAAGAGTCATCTAACCAAATGTCTTCCCAAAACAGAGTTTTTCTTTCATCTCCAAGTACTCTCTTGGCAAATCTCTGAAAAATACTATTGACTTTCATCAATCCTTGCCAGTAGTGGGATCCATCAGATTCTGCACCTATACTTGAGAAGGTCTGAGAATGTATGTTTTTTTTGTTAAGAGGTTCCGCCACACACCTTCAGTGCTTTCTACTCCCTCCGTCCCATAATATAAGAGCGTTTGTCAAAACACTCTTATATTATGGGGCGGAGGGAGTAGTTTCCAAAGCCACTTGCAAAGCAAGCATTGATTCATAGTCTGAAGATCTAGAATCCCACGACCACCACATTCTTTAGGTAAACAAACAGTAGGCCAATTGATCAAGTGATATTTCTTTTTTATTTCGTCTGTCTTGCCAAACCATTCTAGCTCTACTAGAGTTCATCTTCTTCAGGAAACCTTTGGGAGTTTGCAAAAAGGAAAGCATAAATAATGGAATACTGCTAAGACAGACATTGGTCAAAGTGACCATGTCTCCGATGGAAAGGAGATTCCCAATCCAACAAGCCATTCCCTTGTCAACCTTTTCCTCAAACATTAGAATATTGATAGATATTGCTTTATGGATAGCTTTATGCACCGCATTTGAGGTTCTAAAGCTGGGTGTGCATACGAAGTAGACTTGTCAAGTTGCATTTATGCCAGTCCAAGCCAAAGAGATGTAAAAGAGCAATGCTTATAAATATAGAAAAAATTCTATCTTAAACTCCAAATTGTGGTGCTTGGTCTAACATTAACTCAGGACAACTATGAAATTGCCCACATTAAACCCTGAAACTTTCTAAATCTGTATAACTGAAATCCTAGTTGATTTGACGGATAAAACTCTAGCCGATATTTGCTCAGGATATCCAGTCTAGTGTATGAGCGGCATGGTGCAACTAACCACACATGTTCGACAGAATGACACAATTTTAGAGTTCAACTAAATTTAATGAAATTTGAGTGGATTTGACATAATTTAGCATTCAGTAGTGAATACTCTTATGAGTTCTGTGTTGACCCAGGTACTATGCGAAAAAAATGGAACCAGTTTTCAGTTGGGGAAATAATACGATGGGATAAAAATTATCGCAATGTCGCAACTAAAAGCAATAAAGTTTAAAGAAGAATTTTGTAAGCGGGATACTAGCTACTCCCACTGTCCTTCAAAGTGTGTACTTTCAATTTTGTTGGAAGGTCAAACTATCTCAAATTTTGACCGAGTTTGTGCAAAAATATATCGATGCTTGTGAAACCATGTAATTTCATAGCAATGGCTTGTTAGCTGGCGCACGGTAGAACTTTTTTGACCATCCATGCAAGTACCATACTGTGTGCTTCTTCCCTTTAAGACTCGGTAACCCAAGAGTTTGGACTGTGAACCAGGAGATAGATCCCAAACTGTCAAAAGAAGATGCCCAATGCAATGGAACTCTGGCTGGTCCACCATGAAGAATTAATCCAGGCATTCTGAAAGTCTCCTTGGTACAAAGTCTAGTCTCCAACCGGGCCATATGAGCCAAGCAAACATTGTTTTGTACGTTGACCGCACGTGAGGACCCTAATTGTGCTTGCATATAAATACAGGGCATCCTTGTCGTCTCACCGCAGCACCAACCAAGAAAAAGAAAGAAACCAAGAGCGAACAACCACTGACCTCTATCAAGGCGTGTGCTCGCCATGGCATCGAGGAAGGAGAATGGGAGCGAGCCATCATCGCCGGGTGCCGCGCCGGGCCACGGCGAGAAGGTCCCGAGGGGGCACGTCCCGATGGTCACGAGCTCCGGCGAGCGCGTGGTGGTGCCCGTGAAGCTCCTCGCTGTTCCCTGTATCGTGGAGCTGCTTGACATGGCGGCGCAACGGTACGGGTACGGCCAGCCGGGCGTGCTCCGGGTACCATGCGATGGGGCGCATTTCCGGCGGGTCCTGGATTGCGCGCTGCGGAGAGCCGGCTAGGCCAATGCCTAGGCAGCCCCACCAAGCGGGAACACATGTGGTGGAGCTGTGTGTATACAGTGTGGATGAATATAGGTGCATATACATGTAGTCCGGTCTCTTTGTTTTTCGCATTGATGCAATCCGTTCTCTTTGTTTTTTGCATTGATGTAGTCCGTTCTTTGATTGGTCAATCTAAACTCCTAATGTCTCAGTTGGTAGGTCGCGTTCCGGGTTTTATATTCGTCCCACCTCACCCGGTCTTTTTTGGTACTTCTTTGGTACTTCCTCCCATCCCTCACCCACCATGGTTTTTTTGGTACCTGCTCCCACCTCCCAGTTCAAAAAAAAAACCCCAACCAAAACCACCTTCACGTAGTTCTCTCGCAAGGGACAGAATCGAACGAAAATAAACCTACTAAGAAAAACCAGCGAAAAAAACCCTCCACGACCCGCACGCAGGCAGGAACGAGCGAGGCCTCCAGGTCCAGGGTGCCCACCTCTCCTTCTCTCTCGCCTCCCACCCTCACCCTCCCGATCTGCTCGCCGCCCACCCTCACCCTCCCGATCTCGTGAGCTGCAGGGGAAATCGGTCTCCAGAATCGCCACCACCGATGCCGCTCGGTTCCCCTCCGCAATGGTTTCCACCAGCGCCGCATGCCCCCAAGAAAATGCAGGCCTTGGATGAAAACGTGCGGCTCGATCGACCTTGAGAAGATCCCCATCAACATGGACTCCCCTATGTAAGTCCCCAATTCCCCTCCCTTCTCCCTTCCCTCGATCCAAATCTCGTACCCACAGATCTAGATCACAGCCATAGGGAAACCAACAACGAGAAGAAGCGGCTCGCCGAGATATGCCATGTCGACTTCTCCTTTTGTCATCAATGGAGGCGCCACGAAGGCCAAGAAGAAGGCCCCAACAGCCCTGGCCATGATAGGGCCTCATGTAGAGCCTGAAGTAGGTGCAGCATCATAGTCCGTCCTTGCACATACAAAAAACAGACATTTATTTCTGATTATGGTCGACGTGAATAATGATGTTACTACGGGCCTATTTTTTTCTTCTGATTATGGTCCTTTCAGTATTGATTCTTGATTGTATATTAAGAATTAAGTTCCCCTGGTTAGAAGTAACCATCAGTTCTTTCTACTTTTTGAAGAACTAGCATTCTTTTCTCTTTATATTTTCGTCCATATTAAATTGTTTGGCACAAACATACATCTGAAATAAATGCAAGTCTATATCAAGTACTGAGATTAAGATGGATGGGAGGTCACGGATGCTGGGTCGGAATTTGAATGCTAATGCCTTCACTACTTTGTTGTGCTGTTTATCTTACACGGTTATGAGTCCGGTGTGTGGATCGGTCATCGGTGAAAGCGGCCGCCTAATTTCAGAGTTCTTCCTTTGTTCTCCCAGGACCAAACCAACGATCAATGTGTAGTGAGAATGATAGCAGTATGCACCATATTTACAGTCTTAACTACATGGTAAGCTTTACTAAACTAAAACTTGTCCAAACGTTTGCAACCAACGTTGGAAAAATTTATCAGGTTGCAGTTTTGCGGCCGTGTCGAATCGCTTTTATACTTAATACTTTTGATGGGTCGTACAAGCTGGTTGAACTGCCACTGGTTGCTACAACCTACAAATATATAGATCTTCATTATATGACTCACTATATGTGAACTTCTCCGTGCATAAATTGTGTTTTTAGACGATTGACTGTAGAAATTGGTGTGCTATAACAGTGAGACTGTTCTATATATTGCTATCCAGATTTGACATTTAGTTTCCATAACCTTTATTTTTCTGTTATTATTAATCATGCACGCAAATATGTACGATCAAGATCAGGGACTCACGGGAAGATATCACAACACAACTCTACAAATAAAAATAAGTCATACAAGCATCATAATACAAGCCAGGGGCCTCGAGGGCTCGAATACAAGTGCTCGATCATAGACGAGTCAGCGGAAGCAACAATATCTGAGTACCGACATAAGTTAAACAAGGTTGCCATAAGATGACTAGCACAAACGGGGACACAGATCGAACGAGGCGCAGGCCTCCTGCCTGGGATCCTCCTAACTACTCCTGGTCGTCGTCAGCGGGCTGCACGTAGTAGTAGGCACCTCCAGAGTAGTAGGAGTCGTCGTCGACGGTGGCGTCTGGATCCTGGGCTCCAACATCTGGTTGCGACAACCAGAAGAAAGGAAAGGGGGAAAAGGGGGAAGAAAGCAACCGTGAGTACTCATCCAAAGTACTCGCAAGCAAGGAGCTAAACTACATATGCATGGATATATGTGTAAAGGGCCATATCAGTGGACTGAACTGCAGAATGCCAGAATAAGAGGAGGATAGCTAGTCTTATCGAAGACTACGCTTCTGGTCGCCTCCGTCTTGCAGCATATAGAAGAGAGTAGACTGAAGTCCTCCAAGTAGCATCGTATAACATAACCCTACCCGGCGATCCCCTCCTCGATGCCCTGTTAGAGAGCGATCACCGGGTTGTATCTGGCACTTGGAAGGGTGTGTTTTATTAAGTATCCGGTTCTAGTTGTCATAAGGTCAAGGTACAACTCCGGGTCGTCCTTTTACCGAGGGACACGGCTATTCGAATAGATAAACTTTCCTGCAGGGGTGCACCACATAGCCCAACACGCTTGATCCCATTTGACCGGACACACTTTCCTGGGTCATGCCCGGCCTCGGGAGATCAACACGTCGCAGCCCCACCTAGGCACAACAGAGCGGTCAGCACGCCGGTCTAAACCTAAGCACGCAGGGGTCTGGGCCCATCGCCCTGAGCACACCTGCACGTTGCGAACGCGGCCGGAAGCAGACCTAGCCTAGTGGCGTTCCAGTCCAATCCGGCGCGCGCCACTCAGTCGCTGACGTCAAGAAGTGCTTAGGCTGATACCACGACGTCGGGATACCCATAACTACTCCCGCGTAGGTGGTTAGTGCGTATAGACCAAATGGCCAGACTCAGATCAAATACCCAGATCTCGTTAAGCGTGTTAAGTATCGCGAACGCCGACTAGGGCCAGGCCCACCTCTCTCCTAGGTGGTCTGAACCTGCCCTGTCGCTCCGCCACAAAGTAACAGTCGGGGGCCGTCGGGAACCCAGGCCCACCTCTACCGGGATGGAGCCACCTGCCCCTTCAGCCCCCATCTCCGAACAGTATCACATGTAATGTAACAGTGTAAAGTATATAGCATATGCCCGTGATCACCCCCGAGTGATCACGGCCCGATAGTATAGCATGGCAGACGGACAAGAGTGTAGGGGCTCTGATGGAACACTAGCATCCTATACTAAGCAAGTAGGATTGCAGGTAAAAGGTATCAACAGCAGTATCAAAGACAGGCTATGCATCAGGATAGGAATAACGAAAGCAGTAACATGCTACACTACTCTAATGCAAGCAGTATAGAGAAGAGTAGGCGATATCTGGTGATCAAGGGAGGGGGGGCTTGCCTGGTTGCTCTGGCAAGAGAGAGGGATCGTCAACTCCGTAGTCGAACGGGGCAGCAGCAGCGTCGGTCTCGGTGTCTATCGAGAGAAGAGGGGGGAGAAACAATAAATATTTAAGCAAGCAGATGCATAGTGTTGCATGACATGACAAGTAACAGCGTTAGAGGTGCCCTAACGCTTTATGCGGTGATACCGGTGAAGGGGGGAAACAACCGGGAAAGTATCCCCGGTGTTTCGCGTTTTCGAGCAGAGGAGCCGGAGGGGAAAAGTTGCAAGTTTGATATGTTAGGAATGTGTGGCGGACGAACGGGCTGCGTATCCGGGTTCGTCTCGTCGTTCTGAGCAACTTTCATGTACAAAGTTTTTCCATCCAAGCTACGGTTTATTTGTCATGATTTTTCTAAGTTAAATGATTTTTAGGATTCTTTCTAATTCGAAATAAAAACAAAAAAATACCTTTTGTACACAACAACACCTACCCACAATGTATGACCAGTGGGGCCAGGGGCTGGGTTGACTCAGTCAACAATTGACTGGTCAATCAATGAATAGTACAAGCAGAGCCTACTTGACATTGAAACAGACTTTTAATTAGGCTCTTCTCTTTTTTTTAAGAAATAAGATAGGCCCACATGACGTAGACAACATCTAGACCAAGTCAATCAATTTAGTCAACATAGGGGGATTATTAGCACTAACAGAGATTAGTTTCTAACCTCAACAGGGGCCGACCCAGGTGGTAGTGGCCTAGGTGGCCACGCACACACACGAACACACACCACACACACATCACACAAGCACACAGGGCCGGCCAGAGGCACACAGCCGGCCACACACGGCGCACACACACAATGCTAGGGAGTAACTCTATTCCTTTTAACACAAGATAGCATTTTGTGATTTTTGTAGGATTTAATCCATGCATTATCTGAAGCAGGTCCAATGAGACAAAATGAGGCTTGTTACGTCTACTTTCCGTTCATATAAATTTTACCCATGTTAGGACTTGTCTTATCGCTGTTTAATGGCACTTTAGAAGGCTAGTCATTGTAGAAATACAAAAGCTAGCTACTGCTACAGTAACTGAATGTTACTGTAGCCGTGTAGCATAGCATACAGCGGCTGCGGGAGCAGCGAAGCAAGCGGCATGCACACGGCCGCGCATGCTGGGAGCAGGGTGGGACGAACGAGAGGCGTGGGCGGCCGCGGCGCGAGCAGTGGCATGGGGTGAGCGCGGCCACGGCTCCGGTGGCGACCAGAGCAGACTGCAGCGCCGCAGCGGCAGTAGGCAACAGTGAGCGGGCACGGGGCGTTAGAGACGGGTCGCGGAAGAGGCGCTGCAGGGCGCTTACTGCAGTGAGGACGCAGGGGCGGACGGTGTGCGAGAGCATGCGGGAGGAGAGCTCCGGCCACGGCGGACTGCGGAGCCGAAGCTCGTGGGTAACGGTGCTACGGCGACTACGGCGACGAGGGAAAGGGGGAACGGGGTGATGCTCACCGAGCAGGCGCAAGGAGGCCCATCGAGTGGCTTAGGAGCAGCAGAGGTGGCCGGCGTCGTCGTGGTTCATCGGCGACCCGAGGTGGAAGAAGCTTCGATCCGGCGCTGCAGCGTGAGGAGCTCCAACGGGTGGCACCAGTTGATGCAGAGGAAGACGACGAAGCGGACGGACGCGTTCCTAGGCGGTGGGGGCGCATGGTGGTCGCGGTAGGACGAGATGGCCGGCAACGCGGGCGCACGACGAGGTGGATCTGGACCGCGAGGGAGTGACGAGGGAGAGAGGGGGCGTGGGAAAAATATCTGCGCAGGGGGAGTGGAGCTGACGAGGCCGAGAGGGGAGGGCGCCTGCCTTATCCCCTCGCCGACGCCGACAAGGTGGTTCGGCGGGGCGTCGCTCCTGTTGCGACCGCGCCAGGGGAACAGGGGGAGTAGGCGACCGGTGGGGGCTAGGTGGGTCAGCTGGCTGAGCTAGGCCGAGGCCCAGGGGCTTCTCTTATTTATTTAACCTTTTGGATTTCTTGTCTTTTTAAAAAAAAATACATTTCTAATTTTCTTTTAGTTTCATTTTATTTATTTATTTTAGTTTTGTAAAACATAATTTTTAGCATCTAAATTAGTAGTAATAATTAGGCCACTGCCACAAAAGTTTAACACTACAATAGAATAGATTTGTATTTGTTTTATTATTAAAGGCATTTAATAATTGCTTTTAGCCCCTGTTTTAATTTGTTAAGGGCATTAAACCACTTCACAAAGATGTTGGTTCACAGCCATAATTAGTTATTGCAATATTTGCCACACTTTGCACATTTTAGTTTGCATGTTTGAGAATTTTAAATTTTGACTTTAATTTGAATTTGGAATTTGAACTGTGTTTGAATGCAAAGGGGGATTAGTAATAGTAAGAGTGATGACATGGCACCATTAACATGAATTACTGTAGCTTAATTATCCGCGCGTCACAGTCGTACAAGCTGGTTGAACTGCCACTGGTTGCTACAACCTACAAATATATAGATCTTCATTATATGACTCACTATATATGAACTTCTCCGTGCATAAATTGTGTTTTTAGACGATTCACTGTAGAAATTGGTGTGCTATAACAGTGAGACTGTTCTATATATTGCTATCCAGATTTGACATTTAGTTTCCATAACCTTTATTTTTCTGTTATTATTAAGGACAACATGCTAATTTCTCTAATCCACTCTTATTGTAATGTTATGATTTTGTTTCTAGGTTAGTAGAACTTTTTATTCAGTTCAAAGAGGTCCTGCAGTACATCCTAGGAAACAAAGGCGAGTCAATTCGGTGAGGATAAACTGGATTGCCTTCTATTGTGGCGGGTCAAACTATTTTTTGAAACACCACCACCACCTACATGCTTTTTTCTTCCTTTTCTTTCTAATAGAGCGCTGATTGTACCTACTTAGAAATGTTAGTGGATGCATCCAAGTCTGATTTGGCACTTCTTTTTTAAGCTGAATGGAGAGGTCATATTTAGCTATAAGTTGTTTGCTACTGTATTTCTTTAGTTCCAATTAATTGGATTAGATTTTAAAGTTCTACAGCCAAATGATAGTTCAGAGAGAGAGTACATGTTGTTACTCCACTTATTTAAAAACTACCAGAGAGAGTACATGTTGTTACTCCACTTATTTGAGTAAATGATGCAAATGCTTTCCCCATAGGATAACTTGACAATTTGTCGAGAGAAGTAATAAAAACCGTCAAGCTTAAAGAGCAAAAGTTTGAGCACTGAAACGGTGAGTTCAGATGCCATGTAGTTCATAGTCTATGTGCAACGGCTCTTTAATTTGACATTTCTGGTTCTACCAAATTATTTTATTTTATTGTGCAACACAAGTATCTTTATTTGACCTTGTTTCCTTAGACTATGAAGAGGTTAGAAGAAAAAAGTGTTGATTGTTGTATTGTCACATTGTACATCATAATCATTGTTGTATATGTTTTTGCATACATACATCAATGATGTACATAGACAGAAGAAGTCTTAACAGAGCTATTTCAAAACAAGATGAGGAGAGCCCCAATGATTTAAACAGTAAAATACTAACCTGCACATGATCATATAATGTACGGATCACAGGCTGGCTAAACCCTTCTTTCGAGTCTCCTAACATTGTCTACTTAATTTTCAGTACCTGCAAGGTCAGCTAGCTAGAAATTTGGGTATGCTGCTATATGCCTTCAGTTTGTAAAATAAGATGCATATTATTCAGCTTGATTCATTGCTCAGGATTTTTGAATATATGGCTTCTAATTCCATCGCCCAAGAACTTAATTCAGAATCTGAAAATTGAAGGGGAGGTAGAGGAATATTGCCGGTCCTGTCCAGAAACATTGCTTGCTTTTTATTCCAGTCGATGTATTTCTTGTGTGTCTCATTGATAGAGTATTTTAGTTGGAGCATGCGTATATTAGTGTCTTAGGATTTGCATATGCTTTATCCACTAATCATTCCTATTTACAAGACATATATTTATATTTGGATTACAGATTTTTTGTACTTATTGTCGTACTTCGTGTGGTACCTCTTGAAGGAGGTAGTACAACGCAAGTCACCGTAAGTCAATGTGTGTAGCACAAAAAAACGGAAGAAGCTTAACTAAGAGGATTCATCGACAAGGGTCACAAGGCGATGTCAGTCGAAGGGGTTAACAATTCACCAAGTTTTAAGTATTATATATGTAATCACAAAAAAATCGGCCCGTAACAACTGATTCTGTTTTTTTGTCAAGCAGGTATGCAGATTGGGCGGCAAAGTAGACAACAAAGGTTGACAAATGATTGCGTTCTGCACCTTAGTCCGGGTACAACTTAAAAGTAGATTGCTATTTTCCATTTAATATTGGTGTGCTCTCCAGCGAGAACAATTTTTTGACTGGACGTGTTTCATTACATATGCCCTTTTATTTGTGTGAAGTTGTTGAGAATTTTCTTTGATTCTTTATTTTAGCAGTGTAAAAAAGGTGTATGGGTAATGTTTGGTTCCATGCAGGTCCAAGGAAGGAACAGAAGTAAATCATAACCCTACCGACCACCTCCTAGGTTGGGCACTGCCGCCACTAGGCATCGCCGTCTTAGTTGCAAGGCACAGATTGCACCACGTGCAATGTCTTGCTATGCATGGCCACTGATGTCAAAGGTGGGTTCCAGTTTGACGACCTCTTGACCGAGTCTCCATGCATGATTTGCATATTTCCTGTACTTTATCCATCTGCAGTTATACTATCTTGCAAGTATGGCTTATCCTGGTTGATGTCATGTTGCTTTGATAGTTGTGTATTGCTCCTAATAGTGGCATATCCTGCATCCATCTGTTGATTTGGTTTAGAACTTTCTTTTTCTTCTTATGTGCCAAGATGATTTACTAACTTTAGCTCTGAATGTCATGCTCCATTGATTTTATGGTGCTTTCACATGGGTTAATTGGCAGACTATTGTATACGGGAAGCTACAAATTTTCTGATCCATTATTGTGCCTAATGGCAGGCAAGTTTGCACTTAAAAGTGGATGGGTTGAATGAACTGTTGAGAGGAGCCAATGCTTGCATATGAGTATTTCCTTGCCTATTTGCTTGATTATTTAATTGAATGGATAATTGTGTCTCCACAATATTGTTCCGTATAATTGTCCTAAGTTAACTGAATTAGCGATCTAAATCAATTGATATTTTTTGAAGCTTCAAGCTTTATTTCTTGTGCTTCATGACATCAATTGTTTGTGCAAATACAAGATTTATTTCTTGCAATGTACAATAGTAGGGATTAGTGCATTACTGCCACACACTGATGTGATCATCCATGTCTGCTGAGGTGCCTTAGGTTTGTCATGCTGAAGTTGTCATACATATGCAATTTTTTCTATTATTCTTTCACCAAAATGTTTTTAACCATGCGAAACTTTTTGCTTCTCTTTTATCTGATTCTATTTGTAGACCAATCGATTTATTTATGATAGCGGATTTCTGGTGTACATGTGAATATCAGTACACCTCCCTGAACAAGATCAGAGTATTATATGAACAAGCATGGTTTGTAGTATGATCTACTTATCATTAGTTCATGATACTCCCTCCGTCCCAAAATTCTTGTCTTAAATTTGTCTAAATACGGATGTATCAAGTCACGTTTTAGTATTAGATACATCCGTATCTAGACAGATCTAAGACAAGAATTTTGGGATGGAGGGAGTACCTAGATGTATGATATCCAGTCTGCCAATGTGGTCGCAGAACTTGCTATTTATAATCTCCTAAGGAAATGTTATGATTTGCATGGTATAGGAATGAAAATACTTTCAGATGTCAAAGAACATTCAAAGCATCTAACTATACTCGCAAAAAGCATATCAATATGCATTTTAGTAAATTGCCAAAATACTCTTTTCAGTATAAAATGTCGTCTTAAAAGATGGAATTGTATCTTTTTTGGGTGACTGTTGGGTTGTCTGATTGTTCACTAATCATTCTTCGAGAGATTCCTTGCCGCCACACTTATCATCGCCTCCCAACATGTCACTTTCAGGTGGGCATCATCACAGCTGCCATATAGGAGAACTCCCTATCTTTGATATGCTCAACGGCGGTGACATTCCTAGAGCAGTGCATAACATCGCTGGAGAAGTCACAGGCTGTGGGGCTTTGCGGAGACTTCCCGCCACCAAGACGAGCCTCCCCATTTTGTAATTCTCTTGGCCCTCTCTACCATGCCTTGCATTTTTTTCCAGATCTGCTAGGATTATTCACTACCGCCTCCACTGAAACGTTCGGAAGTCTTGGTCATGCAGAAGTCACAAATAGTGTTTTTACAAAATATTGCTAATAATCATATGACCTGGCTCCCAGAATATGTGTATTTGTATGTGCCAAATTAAGGTTGCCCATGTAATTGTTTGCTTATTCATTACAACCAGTATGTTTGCTTATTCTAGGTTTGCATTTTTGTGCTATTTTGTTAGTTCTCAAGAATTCTAAATATTTTTTGTTTTCATCTTCCGATTGCGGTATTCACATAAAGGCTGAACAACATTTATCATTTGTTCTTTTAATATGGTAGTATTTCTAATTCATTTATTTAAATATTATGCATCTTTTCCAATCTGTGTGGACTGAGGACGGGTAGTTACATTTACATATACCTACATTGTTTCTCGTAGGAACGCGTTAGCAGGACCTCGGGAAGCCCATCGTCACACCGCCCTGGGTCGTCAAGTCTCCTTTGCCGTCATATTTGTTCAACATCAAATTAAATGAATCCAGAAATCAAGTGATAGTTTGGTCATAGTGGATTGAATTGGGAAGCCATCAAGTTATGCACTATTCTCGTGATGGGTTTTTGGTATGTTTTGGTTCATAATTAGCTTGGTGATCTGCATTAGTCGTGGTTTGCTACTGATACTTTTTTGGTTCAGTTATATCTATCTTTGACTATTCAACTCCATGAATGAATCCATGTACATGTCTTTACTTTCCTGTTCTATTTTGAGAGCACACATATTGAGTTGTGCGGGCCATGTCGAGTATACCTATTGAGTTGTGCAGGTGTCTATCTCTATATGTACAGTAGCCCGTGGCATCCTGGAAGTTTGACTAGGAAAGGCAACAACAAAACTGCGTCCTGGAAATGTCATTCTGCTTGGTCTTATGAATTTACTGAATTGACAGACTCTTGTTTCAATGTTTCTAATGCTCACACCATTATGTCAGGCAAAATTATGGGGTGCATGTCTTTGCTAATACCTTCAAATTATTCTCTGCAGTGAAGAATCAAGCTTATCTATTTTAGGTCAGTGTTTTTTGTATTCACTAAATATTGCCAGTGGTGAAGCCGAAACTAAGCATCTGGTTTCAAAAATGAATGAATACTTGCGAAGGTATTGTTTTTAGTTTCTTCCTTTTGGTTCAGCTTCTTTGATTTTCAGTAGTTGGTCCGTTAATCATCTAAAATTTTCCTGATTTCACATCCATGGTATCTGCTTTGCTTTAGTACCTGTTCATGGTTCACTCATGATTTGTTTCTTTCTCCCTATCAGTCTTACCATTTTGTTTTGCTTGCTTTACCTTGTAGCTTCTTCCAGTAGTTGTTTTTTTCCTTTATGTCAGAGCTGCTCTGTCACACTTTTTATGCTTTTACGATGTCCTAATAAAAGTTTTGTGTGGGTAGATAATTTTTTGCTTACTACAAACCGTAAGAAGCTGAAGCTTACTGATTTGGGGCTTGCACGAGAGGAAACTGTAACTGAAATGATGACGACTGAAACTGGGACATACCGATATGGACACAGAGGTTATAAATCACTCTTTTCCACACTAGATAGTCAATATTAAAAAAAATAGGAACTGAAGCCGAAATAAAATGGTTCCTGGTTGTAGTTTCCCAGGTTGATTCTTCAAATTATACTTCAATTTGTATGCCCTCGCGATAATTTTCTGCCTGAAGTTTCTAGAGCTCACTGATTTTAGGACCTTCTATACAAAGAGAAATCTGATGCTCTAGAATTTGTGTATGAAGATTGCTTTAATAACAATCGCAAATATAATTATATTCTTCAATTAAGTAATGATAATGTAATATTGCATCCTGTCATTTACAATCAGATAGACAAGTGACCTTAAGTATAAGGTTTCAAGCTATTTAACGCTCAATACTTGTTATATAATTCTCCGTGGTAACATCAACTAAGTTGGGCATCGTAATTGGCAATGAACATCCAAAGTTAAGTTCGTGCTCACCATTTCACGATTATATTTTTGGTACTGATATTTTCATATTACCAGTTCGCTGAAGATAGAGCTCTGGCATTGTATTGAAGCTCAACTCTGCATGAAAGTGTACAACTTCACTGTTATGTTCTGGCACTCGAATTTGCTATGCTTTTCATGCTAGGAATACTTACACGTTCATTCTTAAATCAACTTGTTATATGGCATTGTAGGTCTGATGGAAAAGAACTTCTGTGATATAGGCCAGGGCGGAGGACGTTGTCAATGGAAAACATGGCTCCGCATGAAGGTTCACTCGCCAATAGTCTTCAAGAAGATGCGAAGGTCATGGTTCTGTGTTGATGCCCCTTGAAAAAAATATCTTCTCATTTTCTTGTTTGAAGGAACGCTAGGAGGAATTGAGGATGCGAAAAATGTACGGAGGAAAGAGAGACTAGGAGAGGTGCACGGTGAGGCATCGATGTATTCTTTTTGTCACAGTGTTCTCATATCCAAACTTGAATCAAGTATGCTTTTTGAATGGCTTGCACTAAAGCAGAGTATAATTCTTATACTTGTGTTTTAAATTGACTACATGTTGTCGTCTCCTCTTGTATACATCATCCGTAACTACCATTTTGTGATGGGTTGTTAAGCTACCATTCAAGGGAATGCATGTTGACAAATGTATTGATGCTTCCTTGAGTCTACTAATATATTTGTAATGTATTTTTCACTGAAAAAAGCACCGCTAATAGCACGCTATAGAATTGTCTAGCTAAATAAATCAATGTACACTGCCTCGCTAATAGAATGCCATAGTGCGATATAGCATGCTAATAGCGTATTTTAGGGCCGCTCCTATTTTGTTATAGCGCGCTACTTTTTTCATTGATTTTTGTAGAGTTTATCTCTACTCCTAATGTCTCAGTTGGTAGTCTCCGTTCTATGGTTAATTTTTGTCCCACCTACCATGGTTTTTTTCATCCTTCCTCCACCTCCCAGCGATTCCCCCCTGAACTGCCGCGCTACGGATCCACCTGCCACCTCTCCGGAGACGAACACCGCCGCGGATGCGAAGGGAACGGGACCAGACCGAGCACCGGCGCCTGTTTCAGTAAGCTCGTTGCGCCCGTCCTCGTTGGTCGCGCCGCACACAGCTCGTCGGAGCCCCTAGCCGCGCCGATGCGGTGTTCGGTGGGCGGAGTCGCACGGTCGACGCACGCGGCGATGCGGCAGGGGGAGGGGAGATGGCCAAGATGTTGGAGTGAGTGGAGAAGAGAGGTGAATGAGCCACAAGACCGGCCGCGGCATGGGACTGATGCGGTGGTCGGCGGGTGGAGTCGCGCGGCGATGCGGTAGGGGGAGGGGAGAGGGCGAGAGGTGGCGGGTGAGTGGAGAGGAGCGGTGAGTGAGCCCCAAGATCTGCCGCGACATGTGACAGATCGGCGGTCGGCGGGCGGAGTCACGCGGGTCGGCTCGTCGAGGCACGCGGCGATGCGGCGGGGGAGCGTAAAGTGCGAGAGGAAGTGAGTGAGTGGAGGGGAGAGTGGTGAGTGAGTGGGGTTAGGGTTGGGATGCGGCGGGGGGGGGGGGGGAGGGGAAAAGGCGAGGGGTGGCCAATGAGCACAGAGGCCAGCACGCCAGGTTGGCCGTCGAGCCGGCCCGTGAGGCAACTTTGCCGTGCCTGGGCCTGGGAGGCCAGCACGCGTGCCTGGCGGGGAAGTGTCGTGCCTGGCCCGTGTAATCCTGTCCGGGCAGGGCCAGCCAATTTGTCCAGGTATACTGTTATCCCTCAAAAAAAATATTATGGATAAGGTAATTTCTTTTATAGTTATTTTTTTCAGGGGCTAAGTTTGGGTGCTGGTTGGGCCGTGGTGGATAGCTAATTTGGGCCTTGTGTGAAAATTTTGCTCAACGATAGAAATTCTAAACTCGCATGTGTGCGAATTTATGACAAAAAAATAGATATTAAAAGTATACATACCTCACAGAAACAATAAATATATATATATATATATATAATATGGTTCATAAAAATAAATATATTTTATAATTACCTTTCATATACTAAGGGTATCACAATAAAATTGAGAGAAAAAACAAATATACTTGGTTGAAGAAGGTTTGTTTGCATGTTTTTTTCTTTTGTTGGACAATTTTCCATGGCCTATATTAATAATTTAAATAATTTTCATATGACTATTTACTTATATATGAACATTATAGTTTGTTTTCCCCAAATTTTATGTTAGTACAATTATTTAATCAACATATTTTCCTAATAATGTCAACTATGTTTTTTATAGAGAAAATAGTTGTGTCAGTTTCACTTTTATTTTTTTCAGATATTATATATGATTATACTCCCTCCGATACCTTTTACTCTGCGCATAAGTTTTTCTTGTTTTTTCCGCAATACTCTGCGCGATCCGGATTTGTAGCCGTTTCTTCCAAGTCTATCCTAATCTTCAGCCCCGCATGCAACGCTACCTCCTCTTGTGCATTAATTATTGACCGCGCATGCGGCGCATGCAAAGGAGAATGGGCCAATAACAGCCATGCAGAGGAAACGAGGAGGGCGGGCCAATAACTGGCTCCGGTGATTATAGCTTCCCAGCTTTCCTGGTGGCTGCAATTCAACTAGCACAGGGGCAATTTCGTCCAAAAAAATTACAAGTAGGTCTCCTTGGTGTGCGTGATGTGAGTTATGCGTAGACTAAAAAAATAGGAGGGAGTATTATGCAGTAGAAAATATCATTTATATTTGATCATATATATTTCATCGTAGATACAAAGTGATGGGTTCCGACATATGCACTGATGTAACGATGACAAACCGCACTGAAACACCACGAGAAGAAGTGCATATAGCTAACCTTCCTCGGTATGTATATTGTACATGCAAATACGAAAGGTATATTTTTGTATATTATTGTTTCTTCAGAATATAGGAGACATGGATATGGACTTAGGGTATGCACAAAAAGAATCCATTGAGGGTTCCGATGCGAAGTTGCTGAAAGGAACAATAAATTCACCGAATTTTTTACAACATAATGATGTCGAAGCGGTGATATCTCATAACAAACCAAAAAAAGGATGCCAATTTAAATGTTATCGCACAAGGTATTTTTTTGATGTTATTATCAATATTTTCTTTGTGAAATTGCCTTCTGTATTCAACTAATTTGGCTCATTTTATTGTCTAAGTTAGCTCACTTTTTTATGACGTCGACAGACTATGTTTGTACCCCTAGAGATATTTCAGTCATCGAATCAATCATGTCTGCCCTCAAGAAAACCTTGTTCGTGGACAACTTGTTATCAACGGACGATTTGGAATGCCTTTTGAAAGATGATATGTTCTTACACGATGGTGTAAGACCAACTGCATAAACTTTGTAATTAATAATTGCAACGAAATATAATATTGTAATATATATATATATATATATATAAAATATAAATGTTGACTACAAGTGATAAATGCTTACATACTCCCTTCGTCCTTCAAAAAGTGTACTTCCAACTTTATTGGAGGGTCAAACTATCTCAATGTTTGACTGAGTTTGTGCAAAAATATATCAATGCTTGTGAAACCGAATAGGTATATAATGAAAATATGTTTTATCATGAATCTGATGCTACTAATTTGATGGCATAAATGTTGATGCATTATTGTATAAATACGGTCAAACATAAAAAAGTTTGACTGTCCAACAAAGTTGGAAGTACACTCTTCAAAGGACGGAGGGAGTATATTGCATGCTTGCTCCAGACCATCTACGGGGCAGGTGATAAATGTCGTTAGTCTTTCTTTTTGGTATCAATTATTCAGTAATTGTGTTTGTGTTATATTGTTTGTGCATGTGAAATTTAACATGTAACTCTTGTAAATTTTTTCAAGAGCCTGTGGCAACGCACGGGCACTCTACTAGTTCTTATATGGATAGAGTGCATATATACAGTGTAGATGAATACAGATGCATATTTCGTATATATTAATATATATGTCTACATATTTATGAAAAACGTTTGCAGCCGGCTGGGCGGGCGAAAACGTGTGGCTGTGGGGGGGCCACTTGTGACCCGGTCTTCTTTCTTATCTACTCGATCCCCATTTTATTTTGCTTTCTTCCCCGCAACCATCATCAATCCCACTAACGGTGTCCTGGACTAGGGGTATGCGACCCACAGTCCATGGACCGAACTTATGGCTCGCCGATCTCCACAAGGAAAGACTCTGGAAGCTACGAGCCCTGGCGTAACTAAGACGGACACCGCCGAACACTTGGCCTATACTTCAAGGACAACTCTAATAGTCGATGTTTTTATTCCTAGTTGGCAACCGCCCGTCCCTAGATACCTTGGTGCCTATATAAACCGAGGGGTTTAGCTCATAGAGACACATTTACTCGCCTTAGGGTTTAGAACACAACATATGATCTTGAGGTAGAACATCGTGTACTCGATACCCTATCACCCCAATACAATCAAAGCAGGACGCAAGATTTTACCTTTTCAAGAGGGCTCGAACCTGGATAAACATCGTCTCCCTTGTCTCCTGTTACCCATCGTTCCCAGATACACAGCTCGTTACCCCCTAGCCTAGATCTTCCGGTTTTAGTGCCGACATTGGTGGCCCACACAGGTCCCGCTCTAGGGTCACTCCGGAGCAATGGAAGCATCAGTCAACGATCAAAAACCCCACGACATCGCTTTCACGCCGAAATCTCCCATTGGATCGTCCGAAGAATCGCAACACCACGGATCACGCCTTCTCCTTCAAGAGTTGAGACATGACTATCATGAGTCTCCTAGAGATCTCCATATAGAGGAGAATCAAGGGCCGAAGTGCCAGTTAACGAATGATAGCAAGACCAACGATCAAAACCAATTCGGCCGGCTCCTCGTCAGTACACCCTTCTCGGGATAAAAACGTCAGAGTTTCGGGCCCACATTCGGTTGGGGTCAAAAAATTTATCCCACCCACCCCCACATCTAGTACTGCCCTACGGACCCAAATAAAATAGCATCCATAGGTGTGCAGCTTGACTCAGAGATTGACGAAGCCCGTGCAACTTCCTTACGGAAAATTGTGATATTTCCAATTGGGACCCCTCGGACATGCCAAGAATCCCATGAAATCTGGCCGAGCATAGCCGGAATATAATTAAAGGCTCTAAACCTGTTAAGCAGACGCTTCGCCGATTTTCCGAGCTAAGTGTCAAGCTATGGGTGATGAACTGGCCAAACTACTTGAGGCCGAATTCATCAGAGATATTAAACACCTGATTAGCTGGCTAATCTGGTCATGGTGCCAAAAAGGATGCCCTAACGGCCAACCCGCCGTTTTTCTCTAAAATTAGGCAACCTCCCAGAAGTTCTCTAAACTTCGAGCCAGGTCAAGCAAAATAGCTAAAGTAAACAATGCAACTAGGCACCAGCCATGAAATTACATCGATCTTATCTTCTCGTATTGGTCCGACAAGAATCGGCCTGTCTCAGTCCACACCAGTGACCCGGTGGCTACCGCATCTACAGTTCTACACACTCCTCAAACTCTATGGTCGCAAGAAGAAATAGACATGAAGTCTCGATACATGAATCAATGACTGATAACACATGTGCGTTTCTTCTGCATGCATCCACAGAACCGGAGACGCCCGATGTTGAAAAAACATATGTTCTGGTTATGTTTTTGTCGATAGAGACCTCCGTTGAATTGGCTAATTGGCCATTATGTGCTCGTTCACAAGTCATGCGTGCCTTGTTGCTGCAAAACGGCATGCAAAGCACATGTTCCTCTATTGGAGAATGTATCCGGTGCTATTAGTTTTAGGATGCTATCCATGTTCCCAACCTAAAAATCGTCCTTAACCAACTCCAAGTAATAGTACTAATAATCATCCCACATGGTTAAAATTGAAAAGAAGGTACGTGTTTCTTGTGTGGTGTCCATATATAGGATATTATGCGAATCTGCTGATCCCTATTAGATGTAGGATACCCAGAAGGTAAAATTCTCATGCAAATCGGAGCACTTGTAAGCTTTCCTGTGGGGTCACTACAAAGAAAAACTTATAAGCCGTGTACCTAATACACTCGGCTTACACCGATTTAAACTCGGTTTACGCATAAGCCGAGCACCCGAAAAACACCCGGCTTACGGTACACGGTTTACAGTGGACCGGCTTATAAGGTATAAACCGAGAGCCAAAGCAAAAAAGCACGGTTAGGGGCTCTCGGTTTCATAAAGTAACATGACGGCAAGCGGGCGCTAACGGCCACGTGTCATCATCTATATAAACCGAGCGCCGTTTTGTGTACCACAGTTTATATATAAGCCGGGTCCTTAACCAGACCGCACGGTTTATATATAAGCCGTGTGCCGCCGACCTGTGTACAGTTTACCTATAAGCCGTGCGCCATCAAGAAGTGCACGGTTTACGTATAAGCCGTGTGCCGCCGGGCTGTGCACGGTTTACGTATAAACCGAGTGACCGGGTGGTCCCATGGTCTCCATATAAGCCGTGTGCCGGAGTACTGAGCCATACGGCTTACATAGGCCACGTGGCTTACATGTAGATTGTAGCCTATAAGCCGGGTGCCAGGTTGCCGTTATTGACAGTGACAGAGCATATTCTACGAATATTCTTTTTTGCAGGTCAGCTTTGCGGAGTCTGACTCTGCTGGTGTCCGCGCCAGCCCGCAAAGCCTTTTTTCGCGAACTGTTTACGTGTTTTGTGGGTCGACATTATACGGGGTCTGCTAGAGATGCTCTTACCTCACATATTGTATGGTTGGAGCACTTGCAAGGTGGCTTGTGTCGTGGTTCTAAGTCTGACAGTGAGGATGGGGGGTAAGTATAGAGAGGCAAGATCCTAGCTATGGAGTAGTTGTATGTGCAAGGAGTTTATGAGTTCGGGCCCTTCTCTGAGGAAGTAACAGCCCTACGTCTCGGAGCCCGGAGGCGGTCGACTGGATTATGCGTGTGTTACAAAGTTCCGAACCCCTGTCCTAGTGGAGGGGGGTGGCTTATATAGAGTTCGCCAGGACCCCAGCCAGCCCACGTTACAGGGAGCTTAATGTACATAAAGAGAGGGGGTTACTGGTAACGCCTGTAATAAAGGGCCATGAAGGTCATAAAAGCTACTTATAAGATGACCGTTTGTGGGCAGTGCCTTTAGGTCTTCTTATAGTCGAGTGGTTGTCTTCATGGTCGACTGCTCGTGCTTCTGGTCGAGTGCGCTCGTGTCCGTCGACTGGACTGACCAGGTCGACTGAAAACGCTGATAACTCTTAGAATGTCTTTCATTGTAGGAGCCATGTCCTTGATTGGGTGCCTCAGGTATGATAAGTTACCCTACCCTAGGTACGTATCCTCGTCATCAGCCCCCGAATGGATCAGGGGTTAAGTGAGAATGGGGCCGAGCCTATGCTTCCGACTCAACCCCCATGCTTCGGTTGCGTCTGTCTTTGGATAAATGGAAGTTACGGTGGGAACCCATTCTTCAGTTGCCTTGATCCATTCAGATGTCCGTCGAGTGGTTTCATACTGCCGTCCGGTGTGTTTACGTGACGAGTCTCTTGGGAGACTTAAGGAAACGGATCTTTTCGTCTGACAACCCGTCCTGTCGATCGCGGATCTTGCGGGATTTGAAAATTGGGGAGCGCACCGGACGAAGAAAATTGCGCGAATCGGCTGGATAAGGCAAGGGCGCCTCGATCTCCGCACCACCTTTTTCGCCACGTACTGCGCGCGCGCCTGTTGCGGGATCTGACTGGGAGGTGCAGGCCCACTGATCAGCCACTCGGGTGTGGCCTTATATAAGGCAATGATTCTAATTTTTTTTACTGTGCGCCTTTGTTCTTCTTCTTCCCTCCTCCGTAAGCTTCCGCCTCGCTCTCCGCCGCAATCTCGACACCGCCGCTCGGCCAAGACCTCGTTCGAGACGATGGGGACGGACAAGACGGCGGCGGCGGAACGCGCAAAGAAGGCCGCGGCAAAGGGCAAGGGGAAGAAATCTGGCCGAGGCGGGTCGTCCTCGCGGGCCGCTCTGCCGTCCGGCTAGTTGCAGGGGGATTGGATGCCCTCCATCCTTACTCAAGCTGATATCGACGACATGGTGGAGGGGGGACTCATTCCCCACAAGGCTGCTCGCCTTCCTGGGAAGGAGACGGAGCCGAAACCTCGCGAGGGTGAGCGCGTCCTGATAGCCACCCACGTCGACCGGGGGTTTTCCCTGCCCCCGAGTCCTTTTTTTAGGGCCTTTTTGAACTTCTTCGGAGCGCAGCTTCACCATTTCACGCCCAACTCAATAGTCTATCTTGCTGCGTTCGTGTCTCTGTGCGAGTGTTTCTTAGGCTGTCGACCTCACTGGGGCCTCTTCAAGCATATCTTCACTTGCCGATCCCAGTCGGTTAAAAGGCTTAACCCGGACGGGGAAAGGACGCAGGTGATCCAGATGTGCGGGGGCCTCGGGATCCAGACGAGGGGTAAGAGTTGTTTTCCTCCCATGACACTTCCCGATTCCGTGCGCGGGTGGCAGTCGACTTGGTTCTACTGCAAGGACCAGCCGACCCCTGGCCACTCGACCGGCCTTCCTCCTTTTACCTTGGACCGAGTGCAGAAGCCCGCTTCTTTGAAAGTGGTTCCAGAGGAGAAGGCTCAGGTGAAGGTATTAGTCAATCGAGTGGTTGAGTTGGTTCGGGAAGGCGTGACCGGCATGGACTTGCTCGAAGTCTTCCTCCAGCGATGAATCCAACCTCTCCAGGCTCGGGACCACTCGATGTGGTTGTATTCCGGGCCCGACGACTCCACTCGGATCCACCCGGAGGCGGTCGAGGATTCTGTACTGGAGAGCTGGCTGACCAGTATGACCGGGAACAAGGACAACCCCAGGGGTTCTAGGAGGATTGCTCCGCTTGATGGGATGATGGAGACAGACAAGGTACGCTTTACTTCTTCCGACTGAAATTCTCACTCCGTCTAGTAACTGACTTGCGATAAGTCGACTGATCCTTGCTCTGCCCGTTGTCTTGCAGGAGATCAACGACATGTATTCGATGCCGAATGGGAACCAGGCGCAAGTATCTGAAGGAGGAGGGAGTGGAGGCGAAGGAAGTGAGAATGAAGTTGAAGTCGAGGGTGAAGTCGAGGAGTGGGAATCTGATGATGACGTAGAGGAGGAGGCCAGCGACGACTCGGGTGATGAGGATGAGGAGGCGGAGGTCGATCCTCCTCGACGCGAGAGACGCTCCAAGAACGCTCAGGATCCCGTCGTGGGGCGCAGTCCGTCGAGTGCTCTGGTGGGCCAGTCATCCAAGCGCCCTCGGACCGCGTCGCCGACCCCAACTGAGAAGGCACCCAAGCAGCCCAGAGCCGTCCCGACCAAGCCACCCAAGGCCTTGCCTAAGATCAGGGTCGCCATCCCTGTCATCTCCGGGTAAGCGACTGTTTTTATCTTTCTCGAGTCGACTAGAACGGATTCTTAGTCGATTCGCTTTCAAATTATTTGCTTGGAATCGTGCAGCGCCGCTACTTCCGAGACTTCCATCCAGAATGTCGATGAGGCGATGGAGGATGCCGTCACTTCCAACTTAGGTATAATCTTTGATATGATCCGACTGTTTAACTGCTGAGTCGATTGTATATTCATTTCTGGACTTTTGTAGCTCCGACCAACATTATTGACCTTCCGGATGATGAGGAGGAGGCGGAAGTGCCGCTCAGGCCTTTTGGGAGGAGAGGCCGGAGGACCCCGGTCGACCAGGCTCCTCAGATCGCGTCGACTGCCGAGGCGGTGGTCCAAGGGGGTGACAACACCGCCCGGACTACTGTGACTTTTGCTGAACCAGTGACGACTGCCCGGCCTTCGTCGTCGACTGCTCCCTCACTGGTCGATCCGCCCTCGTTCTTCGCCGCCTACCAGACCCCGGAGGATCAAGTGAGTGCTGCTAAGGAGGCCATACGCCAGGCGGGGCTCGTGATGGAGCAGACCAAAGCGGCTCGGGACGCCAGTCAAGCGGCCTATGACATCAGCTCGGCGTTGCAGTAGAACGTCCAGGTTAGTTGGTCTTCACTTGCGTTGTACACCCACTGGGTGCTGTTGATCCGAAATTTCTCATTGGTGGGGGCACGCTGAGTGCACCCACTGGGTGTAGTCCCCGAGGCCACGGTCAACTGCTGGCAGTCGACTGCGGTCTTTATACTGTCTTTCTGTAGTTGTACCTCTCCACTCGGTAGGGTTTTCTGAGAACGGTTTGGTCAGGCCATGTCGAATGAAAGTGTATCCGGTCGACTGCGGGCAGTCGACTTTTTTTTTTTGAAAACCAGTGGGGGCACGCTGAGTGCACCCACTGGGTGTAGTCCCCGAGGCTACTGTCGAATGTTTTGATTCGGTTGTAGTCTTAGAAGTGTTGTGCTCTTTCTTTCAGTCACTCGGGAGTAACTTATCTTTGATACCCTTTGTCGATTGACTCTTTGCAGAAGTCTTGTGAGCTTGTTGCTCAGCTCGCCGATCTGAAGAATAAGCAGATCCAGCTTAATCTTGATTTACAGTTTGCTCAGGAAAACGTGCAGAAGGCGAAGGATGAAGCAAAAGGTATGGCTGGTGAGGACTCGACGGCTGTCTCTGTTCTCCTGCCTGTTCTCAACTCTGTGCTCATTGTTGCTTTGCAGACGAACTGGAGAAGGCCCTGAAGAAGAAAGATCTTGACCTTGCGGAGGCACAAAAGGCGGCTGCGGAGAAGCTGAAGCTTGCTGAAGAGAAACTTGCTTCAGTCGATCAACTTGAGAGCGAGAACGCTAGGCTGAAGTCTGCTCTTGACTCGGCCAACAAGGAAGCGAGTCGACTGAAGACTGACAAGAGTACTCTGAACGACAAGCTCGGCCAGCTGGCGGGGAAGCACAAGGACTTGGAGGATTATCTTGGGGGTCTTGCCAAGAAGCTATACACCATGCTTGAAGGTAACCCTCTTTGTGCGATTAATCTTGTTGTTGTCGACTCACCGTTTGGTTACAGTTTTGATCTGTCGAAACTTCTTTCAGAATTCTGCCGGAACTTTGAGGAAGAGACCAGTCGAGTGGAAACCCGCTTGGACCCTATCAACTCTCCTGTGAAGGACGAAGTGGCCATGAATGTCTTCCGGTTGGAATCCCGTGTCGCTGGTGTGGTGGACTACCTGGCTCGACTGAAAGCTGCAGTGTCACGGATCGACTCCGCACTCTGGCCCAAGGAGACGCTTCAGAACGACCTTGAATCCTTGGTCACTCGACTAAGTGAGGTTCCAGGTCGAGTGCAAGAATGGAAGAAGTCTTCTGCTAGGTGCGGTGCTGATGTGGCTCTGTCACTGGTTCGTGTCCACTGCAAGGAGGCGCGCGAGGAGAAGCTGGCCGCTCTCCAGGTTGCCAATACCAGGAAGCATAACTTTCAGGATTTCATGGAGACCTTCATCGCTGCTGCCACTCGGATCTCTGATGGGATCGACTTGGACGAATTTGTTGCACCATCCAGTCCTCCACCGGAGGAGTAAAAAACTGATGTTCCTTGCCTTAAATTTACCTCGGAATGCCGAGTGGTTTATGTAACCGATAAACTCCGTCGAGCTTATAGCTCGAGTACTTTTGTTTGCGATCTAGGATCTTTTGATTTTATCCGAACTTGGCTCGACGTTGAATGTCTTCGTGACTTGATCCGCCGATCTACTGTTCGTTGTTCTCTCAGAGGCTGCTTGGTTTGCACGATGCTTATCGCCGCTATGGTGTCTGACAACATGGCTTAGGCGAGCACTAGGCTGCAGCTAAGTCCCCGAGTGGGAGGTTTGCTCTCCACTCGGTAGGATTCCAATTACTTAGGCGAGCACTTGGACTGCAGCTAAGCCCCCGAGTGGGAGGTTTGCTCTCCACTCGGTAGGATTTTGAATACTTAGGCGAGTGCTTGGACTGCAGCTAAGCCCCCGAGTGGGAGGTTTGCTCTCCACTCGGTAGGATTTTGAACACTTAGGCGAGTGCTTGGACTGCAGCTAAGCCCCCGAGTGGGAGGTTTGCTCTCCACTCGGTAGGATTTTGAACACTTAGGCGAGTGCTTGGACTGCAGCTAAGCCCCCGAGTGGGAGGTTTGCTCTCCACTCGGTAGGATTTTGAATACTTAGGCGAGTGCTTGGACTGCAGCTAAGCCCCCGAGTGGGAGGTTTGCTCTCCACTCGGTAGGATTTTGAACACTTAGGCGAGTGCTTGGACTGCAGCTAAGCCCCCGAGTGGGAGGTTTGCTCTCCACTCGGTAGGATTTTGAACACTTAGGCGAGTGCTTGGACTGCAGCTAAGCCCCCGAGTGGGAGGTTTGCTCTCCACTCGGTAGGATTTTGAACACTTAGGCGAGTGCTTGGACTGCAGCTAAGCCCCCGAGTGGGAGGTTTGCTCTCCACTCGGTAGGATTTTGAATACTTAGGCGAGTGCTTGGACTGCAGCTAAGCCCCCGAGTGGGAGGTTTGCTCTCCACTCGGTAGGATTTTGAACACTTAGGCGAGTGCTTGGACTGCAGCTAAGCCCCCGAGTGGGAGGTTTGCTCTCCACTCGGTAGGATTTTGAATACTTAGGCGAGTGCTTGGACTGCAGCTAAGCCCCCGAGTGGGAGGTTTGCTCTACACTCGGTAGGATTTTGAATACTTAGGCGAGTGCTTGGACTGCAGCTAAGCCCCCGAGTGGGAGGTTTGCTCTCCACTCGGTAGGATTTTTTCAATCTTAGGCGGGTCCTTGGACTGCACCTAAGCCCCCGAGTGAGAGGTTTGCTCTCCACTCGGTAGGATTTTTTCAATCTTAGGCGGGTCCTTGGACTGCAGCTAAGCCCCCGAGTGGGAGGTTTGCTCTCCACTCGGTAGGATTTTGAATACTTAGGCGAGTGCTTGGACTGCAGCTAAGCCCCCGAGTGGGAGGTTTGCTCTCCACTCGGTAGGATTTTTTCAATCTTAGGCGGGTCCTTGGACTGCACCTAAGCCCCCGAGTGAGAGGTTTGCTCTCCACTCGGTAGGATTTTCTGAAAACTTAGGCGAAGCGGATTCGCAGCTAAGTCACCCACTGGGGGAATTTTGGACAAACGGAAAAAGAAATTCTTGCTTGAAACAAAAGAACTACAGAGGTACTTTTATTACATCTCAGTCAAGTGAGTTTTTAAGTGTAAAAAGGACGGAGCAGGTCTGCGTTCCATGCTCGAGGCTCGTCGATCCGTCGATCGATGTTGTAGAGGTGATACGCTCCGTTGTGCAGGACTTTGGTGATGATGAAGGGGCCCTCCCAGGTCGGGGCAAGTTTGTGAGGTTTTTGCTGATCCACGCGGAGGACCAAATCTCCTTCCTGAAAGGCTCGGCCCTTCACATTTCTGGCGTAGAACCGACGCAACTCTTGCTGGTAGATGGTCGAGCGGATTAGAGCCATCTCTCTTTCCTCCTCTAAGAGGTCGACTGCATCTTGCCGGGCCTGTTCTGCTTCTGCTTCGGAATATAACTCGACTCGAGGCGCGTTGTGGAGCAGGTCGCTCGGCAAGACCGCTTCAGCTCCATAGACCAGAAAGAATGGTGTTCTTCCAGTCGACCGGTTAGGGGTGGTCCTCAACCCCCATAGAACTGACGGAAGTTCGTCGACCCAGGCGCCTGCTGCGTGTTTGAGATCACGCATCAGTCGGGGTTTTAGTCCTTTGAGGATGAGACCATTCGCGCGTTCGGCCTGTCCATTCGACTGAGGATGCGCAACTGAAGCGTAGTCGACTCGAGTGCCCTGAGAGGCGCAGAAGGCTTTGAATCTGTCATTATCAAAGTTTGATCCGTTATCCGTGATGATGCTGTGCGGAACTCCATATCTGAATATCAATCCCCTGATAAAACTGATGGCAGTGCTTGCGTCGAGGTCCTTTATGGGTTTGGCTTCTATCCACTTCGTGAACTTGTCGACTGCAACCAACAAGTGGGTGAAGCCACTCCTGCCAGTTCTCAGTGGTCCGATCATGTCTAGACCCCAGACAGCGAAAGGCCAGACGAGTGGAATGGTCTTCAAGGCGGAGGCGGGCTTGTGAGACATGTTGGAATAAAACTGGCACCCCTCGCACTTGTCGACTATATCTTTTGCCATTTCGTTCGCCTTTGGCCAGTAAAAACCCGCTCGGTATGCTTTGGCCACGATGGTCCGAGAGGACGCATGATGGCCACAGGTCCCCGAGTGGATGTCTTCGAGAATTATCTGTCCTTCTTCAGGTCTGATGCACTTCTGACCAACTCCAGTCACGCTTTCTCTGTATAGCTGCCCTTTGATTACTGTAAAGGCTTTGGATCGACGGACGATCTGTCGAGCCTCTTCCTCATCTTCTGGGAGCTCTTTTCTCACGATATACGCGATGTACGGCACTGTCCAATCGGGAGTGGTGGTCATAACTTCCATAATCAGGTCGACCACAGCTGGTATCTCCACTTCGGTCGAGTCAGAGGCGCTTTTTGGTTGTGGGGGCTCTTCTGTGAAAGGATCTTCTTGCACAGATGGTGTGTGAATGTGCTCCAAACACACATCTTTAGGGATGGCCTCCCTTTTGGACCCTATCTTCGCCAGATCATCTGCAGCTTGATTTTTTAGTCGGGGTATATGATGGAGCTCCAACCCCTCGAATCGTTTCTCCAGCTTCCTCACAGCGCTGCAATATCCTGTCATGGATGGGCTTCGGACGTCCCACTCCTTCATCACTTGATTAACAACCAGATCTGAGTCGCCGTAGACCATGAGGCGACGGATGCCGAGTGAAATGGCCATACGTAATCCGTATAGAAGCGCTTCATACTCTGCCTCATTGTTGGAGGAATCAAAGTGAATCTGGAGGACATACTTGAGCTTATCTCCTCGGGGGGAAACTAGTACAACCCCCGCACCGGATCCGTTGAGCATCTTCGAGCCATCGAAAAACATAGTCCAGTGCTTCGAGTGAACTTGAGTCGGAAGCTCCTGCTCGGTCCACTCTGCGAGGAAATCAGCTATTGCCTGGGACTTAATAGCTTTCTTTGCCTCGAACTTGATATCAAGAGGAAGAAGTTCAATTGCCCATTTCGCCACTCGACCGGTTGCATCTCTGTTATGCAGAATCTCTGATAATGGAGCGTCGCTGACGACTGTGATAGAGTGATCAGAGAAATAATGAGCAACCTTCTTCGTGGTCATGTAAATCCCGTAAACGAGCTTCTGATAGTGGGGATATCTTTGCTTCGACGGGGTCAGAACTTCAGAGAGATAATAAACTGGGCGTTGAACTTTGAAGGTCTTTCCTTCCTCTTCCCGCTCGACCGTAAGAACGGTACTAACGACTTGTCCCGTGGCTGCTATGTAAAGCAACAATGGCTCTTTGCTGACAGGAGCAGCAAGCACCGGCTGGGTGGAGAGCAGAGCTTTTAGTTCTGCAAATGCTGCATCAGCTTCTGGAGTCCATTCGAACGTGTCTGACTTCTTCCTCAGTCGGTAAAGAGGCAGCGCCTTTTCACCGAGCCTGGAGATGAATCTACTTAGGGCGGCCAAGCATCCAGTAAGTTTCTGGACGTCGTGCACACGCACGGGGTGTTTCATCCGGAGTATGGTGCCAACTTTTTCAGGGTTAGCGTCGATTCCTCGTTCGGAAACAAGAAAACCGAGTAACTTTCCTCCAGGGACTCCAAATGTGCACTTCGACGGATTGAGCTTGATATCATAACTCCTGAGATTGGCAAAAGTTTCAGCTAGGTCAGTCAGCAGGTCGGAACCTTTCCGTGACTTGACCACTATGTCATCCATGTATGCTTCTACATTCCGACTGATTTGAGTGATTAGGCACTTCTGAATCATTCTCATGAATGTAGCTCCGGCGTTCTTGAGACCGAAAGGCATGGTAACATAGCAGAAACACCCAAAAGGGGTGATGAAGGCTGTTTTTATTTCATCGGGTCCATACAGACGGATCTGATGGTATCCAAAGTAAGCATCTAAAAAAGATAACCTCTCGCATCCTGCAGTCGAGTCGACTATTTGATCGATGCGAGGAAGAGGAAAATGATCTTTCGGGCAGGCCCGATTGATATGCTTGAAATCGATGCACATGCGCAACGATCTGTCCTTCTTAGGGACCATCACAACATTAGCGAGCCACTCGGAGTGGTAGATCTCGCGAATGAATTCTGCTGCTAGGAGTCGGGCCACTTCTTCGCCAATGGCCTTTCTCTTTTGAACGGCGGACCGTCGGAGATGCTCCTTGACTGGTTTGACCTTTGGGTCGACTCGAAGGCGGTGCTCGGCCAGTCCCCTGGGCACACCTGGCATGTCAGCAGGTTTCCATGCAAAGATGTCCCAGTTCTCATGGAGGAACTGGACGAGCGCTTCTTCCTATTTGGGGTCGAGTGTAGTGGAGATGTTGGTTGGAGCCGCATTTGAATCGGTCGGGTGGATGTGGACTTGCTTGGTCTCACTAGTCGACTGAAATGCTGATTCCGTGGCGGGCTTCTTGGCTCGTAACAACTCACTCGGATCCGCAGTCTTCTGGTACTCTTGTATCTCTATCTTGGCCATCTGAGCATCAGCAATTTTGGCGCCTTTCTGGAAGCACTCCTCTGCCTTCTTCCGATTGCCGACGATCGTGATTACACCTTTGGGGCCAGGCATCTTCAGCTTGAGGTATACGTAGCATGGTCGAGCCATGAAACGAGCATAGGCTGGCCTCCCAAGAATGGCGTGGTACACACTCTGAAAGTCCACGACCTCAAAGGTTAACTTTTCTTTCCGAAAATTCTTCGAGTCACCAAAGACGACGTCGAGAGCGATTTGACCGAGTGACTCAGCTCTCTTCCCAGGAATGACTCCGTGGAAGCTCATGTTGCTGGGGCCGAGTCGGGACATTGGAATGCCCATCCCCTTCAATGTCTCTGCATACAACAAGTTTAGCCCACTGCCGCCGTCCATCAGAACCTTGGTCAGTCGAGTGCCTTCAATAATTGGGTCGACCACCAACGCTTGCCTCCCTGGGGTGGCAATATGAGTCGGATGATCGGACTGGTCGAAGGTGATGGCGGTCTGGGACCACTTCAGGTAATTGGGCGTCACCGGAGCGACCATGTTTACTTCGCGATTGATGACCTTCAGTCGACTCTTACTTTCGACGTCAGCGAAAATCATCAGAGTGGAATTGACTTGGGGGTATTCTTCACCACTGTCTTCTCGGTCTTCACCTTTGTCTGACTCTTTCTCTTTGTCCTTTGCCTGCTTCCCTTGGAACTGTTGCATCAGGAGTCGACATTGTCGAGTGGTATGCTTAGGGTAAATGAGATTTCCCTCTTCATCTCTCTTCGTGTGAATGTGGCATGGTAAGTCCATCACATCGTTCCCGTCCTGGTCTTTCACTTTCTTGGGGTTCCAAGGACCCTTGGGTTTCCCCTTAAACTTCCCTGGGGTCACAGCTAAGGCTTCCCCGGGGGCGACTGGCTCGGCCTTGCGCTTCTGCTTCCGACTGGAGTGTCCTCCGCCGGCCTCATTGGCGGCAGCCTTATATTTGCCACTCCGGAGTCTATCTTCCTCTTCTCCGTTCGCGTACTTGGTGGCGATTTCCATCATTCGACTCAGGGTCATATCCCCGGTTCGACCAAACTTCAAAGTTAACTCCCTGTTTCTGACGCCTTCCTTGAAGGCGCAAACTGCCTGATGATCGGACACGTTCTCGACCGTGTGATTCAGAGTGATCCACCTTTGGATATAATCCCTCAGGGTTTCACTCGACTTCTGAACACATGACTGCAACTCTGTCAACCCTGCCGGTCGCTTGCAAGTCCCTTCGAATGTCCTGACAAACACCTGGGCTAGATCTTCCCAAGTATAAATACTGCTGGGAGCCAACTGATTCAACCACGCTCTGGCTGATCCTTCCAACATGAGGGGCAAATGCTTCATGGCCACCTCGTCGTCGCCGCCTCCGATCTGAACAGCCACTCGGTAATCCTCGAGCCATGTGTCCGGCTTGGACTCTCCGGTGAACTTGCTGACTCCAGTCGCCAACCTGAAGTTGGGAGGAATCACTGCAGCTCTGATTGCTCTGCTGAAACACTCGGGACCTGAGACGCGAACTCTGCTGCTGGACGGCGCGCCTCTGTCATGGTCTCCTCGGTGAGCTCTATTTCGGTTGACCAGACCTTGAACGATGATGGATCTCGCATCAAAGCCCGGTTCTCTGGGGTCGACTGGGACCCTCCGCCCAGTACTGAACTGGCGTCTGTCCTCTTGCCGTCGAGGAACGTACGACCCCGCTCTCGGGGGAGGAGAAGGCACTCGACGTTGATCGTTGCGATCGAATCGGTGCTCATATCGCTCGTGCCCTTGGTATTGATCCTCGTGTCGGCCTCTGTGTCCTTCACGCCTCGGGGGCGACCTTGGACTATGAGCCGACTGAACGGAATTCGCAGTGACGGATCGACTGTGAATCCTGTTGCGCGACTGAGATACGGCTGAATTCTGGTCACCCGCCGCACGAAGCAAATCTCTGATCTGCAACAGACCTCTCCCTGCCTCTGACTGTGAAGGCTGGATCGACTCCGCTATGCGAGCCGCAGCTGCCAAATTCTGAATCGGGGTACGGTATACCTGGGTCGGCGGCTGGAAGACGCGACGACGACTGGACTCGGGAGCGGGCGGTCGTGCGCGCTCGTCGAGTGCTCTCTGGAGATTCTCCAGTCGAGTACGTTCAGCCAAGTTGGCCAAGCGTGCCTCCTCCAGGGCTCGCGCCTCAGGGGTTTCTCCAACGATAGGAGTGTGAAGGGCGTCCAAGTTCCGGCGACGGAGTTCCTCTCTCTGCCCTGAGGTAAGGGGCTCGGGCCTGTACTCTTCGTGGCCCCGCGCCGGAATCCCCCCTGCGGCAACCTCTTCGGTGTGGGGGAATCCGGGGGGACTACGTGGCCCATCGACCATTAGAACTTCCGCCGCTGGATCGCTGCTGTCGCACTCGGATGCGGTCTCTACGGAGCCAGTCGACAGGTCGAACAGGCCGTAGAGTGACTCATCGGGCTCGATTGCCGCGACTTGGGGGATGGCCGACTGGCGGGCCAGTGCGTGCTTCACCCACCGCTGGAGTCTCGACCGACCGGTGCGCTTGCGCCGGTGGGAAACTGATGACGACAATGGTGAAACGAATGCCGACCCGTACTGGGTCGACGGTTGCCGCAGGAGGACGCCGCGGACGCATGCGCGAAAGTGCGTGGCTCCGCGGGCGGGAAGCGCGTCCACGTCGAGTGGAGCCTCCTGCAGCCAAGCAGAGTTGTCGACGATGAAGGAGAGAGCGCCGAGACGGATCTCGCGGCTCCCGACCATGACTCCGCTCGAAAACATGACGTGGGTTGAAAGAATCCCAACTCCTCCAACAAATCGCTAGAACACCTGCCCCACGGTGGGCGCCAACTGTCGTGGTTCTAAGTCTGACAGTGAGGATGGGGGGTAAGTATAGAGAGGCAAGATCCTAGCTATGGAGTAGTTGTATGTGCAAGGAGTTTACGAGTTCGGTCCCTTCTCTGAGGAAGTAACAGCCCTACGTCTCGGAGCCCGGAGGCGGTCGACTGGATTATGCGTGTGTTACAAAGTTCCGAACCCCTGTCCTAGTGGAGGGGGGTGGCTTATATAGAGTTCGCCAGGACCCCAGCCAGCCCACGTTACAGGGAGCTTAATGTACATAAAGAGAGGGGGTTACTGGTAACGCCTGTAATAAAGGGCCATGAAGGTCATAAAAGCTACTTATAAGATGACCGTTTGTGGGCAGTGCCTTTAGGTCTTCTTATAGTCGAGTGGCTGTCTTCATGGTCGACTGCTCGTGCTTCTGGTCGAGTGCGCTCGTGTCCGTCGACTGGACTGACCAGGTCGACTGAAAACGTTGATAACTCTTAGAATGTCTTTCATTGTAGGAGCCATGTCCTTGATTGGGTGCCTCAGGTATGATAAGTTACCCTACCCTAGGTACGTATCCTCGTCAGCTTGCCAACAAGAACACCTTGCAATAAGGCGTACATGTGATAAGGTGTTTGTTGTAGCACAACAGTTGCTTTATAGATAAATAAAACAGAAAGAGCAACTAGCCAAGGGATACCCCTTGCCGGGGGAGGGGGGATCACGTTTACGGGTCGAGAGCGCGCCAAGTGGCGCGTTCAGCCATCGTCATGTGTCGTGTGCTGAGCGGTCCCTCTAGAATTTTTTTTTACATGTTTTCGAGTTTTAGATGGGCTTTTTTCAGTTTTTTGGCTTTTCGGTTATGCATAGTTTTCCCTAGGTTTTGGAGGCACATATTTTCTTCCGCGAGAAGGGAAAAAACATGATTTTTTTGCACGAACTTTTTTGTGCGCAGATTTGATTCCACGAGATGCAAAAAAATCATGATTTGATTTTTTGCATGAATTATTTTCATGCTTCCGCGAGAAGCACACATTTGCTTCTCGGAAAGAGAAAAAGTTCACGATTTTTTGTTGTGTAACTTTTTATTCTCTCACGAGAAGCACATATTTGTGAGACTAGTTTTTCTACTATGCAAGCATCGTGCGCGCATCCACTATTCCCTTGTTTATTCGGGATATGTGTTATCACAATATGTAAACTGCTTAAATATAGCATATATGTATTGATGCATACCATCCTGACATCACACAGTGTATTGATGCATAGCATCCTAACATCATACACAGTGTATTGGTGCATAGCATCCTCTACCATCACACATAGTGTTTTCTCTCACCTAACATTTCATAATGTGATATTTCCAAGTCAACCCCATTTAGTTGATTTTTATTTAAAAAATACATGTGCCATATTTTTTATAACAATACTCACTCCATTTCATAATTTTAGTTGTGGTTTTAGTACAAATTTAGAATTTGGAATTTTTCAAGGCATATTCAATATTGGGCTTGTTTTGAAGATAAAATCAAAAGAAAGACACATGTTCAAATGGAATATTTTTTTCTGATTTATTTAAACATATACGGTTGTTCCAAGTTTAAGAGTGAAAATGAATGCATGTATACTAATGAGTGGGACAGTGAACAGTGTTTGGCAGCAAAGTATTCCGAAACCCAAAGTATTGAAGAACTATAGTATTTTTTTCCTGTTTGTATAAGATATCATAGTTTTTACACATCAAAGTATTTTGCCGTATCATCAATACAGCATACCTGTCTGGCTAGCGTTGTGGACAGCGCCGGAACGTCGCATGCAAGTATAGTACTACTGTACCTAACTACCCGTTGCGTGCAAACTGTAGGAGCAGCTAGCCACATGTATGAAGAACGGCCATGCACAAGGCTTGTCGATTATCAATGAGCACGGTTCGCAACATGGTGTAGGTGTCTCACCAGGCGGAGCTACCTACGCCTGCCTGGACGACGGGACTGCTTGCCCTTCTTTGAGGACACAGTCGAGACGCGGTGAAGCTACTCGCAACCTGAGCAGGGCTGGTAAAAGGTGACAATAGATCCAATCTAAGAGCATCTACAGCCAGGCAATCCAAACCCGCTTCAAACGTTCCGGCGGACCGTCCGGTCAGCGACAAATCAAAAAAAAAATTGACCAAGACGGGCGCTTTAAACGTCCGGACTGGCTCGCACCGCTCATATCTAGTCCAAATATGCAGCGGATAAGAAGATGCTCGGGCACGACCGGGCGCGACCGCCGCGTCGGCCTGACGTCCGGGTCCCTCGTCACGGAATAGCCTTAAAACCTAACATTTGACGGGCATCACCTCCGATGGGGGTGTGAACGTTGCATGGCGCCGCTTTGACTCGCCGCCCGAGGTCAAACTCCGACTATTTACCTCGGTCGACGTCCCCAAACCAAGCCACAACATCTTCCTCCCTCCCTGCGTCGCCAGATCGAGCCCATTTCTCTTCGTCTGCACCTTCCTCTTCCCTCACCGTCCGACATGGCCCGGCAGAGGAAAACCACCTACGTTATGCTAAAGCCGGCGCGCCGCTTCCAAATCGAGGAGGAGATCCAGGCGAGGCGTGCGGCCCGGATCGCAGCGGGCCTGCCTCTGAACTCATCGGAGCTGGAGGAGGGATAGCAGCAGTCGGAGCCATGCTGGGGGCGGATACAGAGGAGGCGGACATGACGGATCTGTTGGAGGAGACGGCGTCGTGTGTGGGCTACACCATGGAGAAGGCCACGACAGAGTTTGTTGCCGCCCAAGAGGCGGAGATGGCATAGCAGACATCCATCCTGAAGTCCATCTAGGATGAGGCGTACGTGTAATCCATGATTTGTATGATTTTAACATTGGAGACCGAAGCGCTCTTCGATGAGGTGGAACCGGAGATGGAAGCGAAGACAGAGGAGAAGTCGGAGTTGCGTCTGTCCTTTTAGTGGACATCTTCGACGACAAGGAGTAGTGTATTCGAGGATTAGTTAGTCTACGCAGTATGTAGATCTTTTCTTTGCATGGTTTGTATGATTTTAACATTTTATATATGAGGTGTTCATATGCAGAGAGGCTTATTTGAGTTATCAGATTTGCCAAGTCCGGCTCTAAGGTAGTTGCATGCCCCGTGCCCCTCGTGGTGTCACGCCATGGAGGAAGGTTTCCTGGTAGCAGCGCCAATCCACCGGTCACCACGGTCAGGGTTGAGTCAATCAACACGCAAGGTGAAAACGGCATAGCCATGCGGAGCAGGGCCGGCATCAGGAGCGAAGAGGCAGGTGGAGCATGGAAGAAGATAATGGCATGTACAATGGTATTATCTTAGGAGTGCCATGTAGAATAAATGTTGAAGTGAGGGAGAGAGAAATCATAAAAAAATGTTTGTCTTCTCGTATTTAAGAGATGATTTCTTAGCACAATATGTTTCACCATGTTTTTAGAAATTGCTGGTTATTAAAGATAAAAGTAAGAGATAACCCATTGTACACATTTTTTTTATCATCTCTAAATTATATGCAAGGCTTATGATAAGACTATCTTACATGCCCTAACGCGTGCATGCGATGTATCGTTCTTTTCGCTTGCTCTATTTAAATAAAGAGGTCTGGCATTCTTTTAGACAGAGAAAATACTTTGGCTTTGCAAATATTACTGTATTAATATTATGATTTTTAGTGAGAGTCGAACACTCATAGTAATTAAAATTGTGGTAATTAAAAAGGTAATCCTAATACTTAGAAAATTTTGCATGCGCGTGGTCTGATCGGAAATAGAGTAGAGAGAAGACACAAAGTTGATTGATGAATTGTCAGAATACATGAGAATATTACTCAAGTAATAACAAATACTACTTGCAAGTTTGCATGCATCCTGATTTCCAACCTAGTCGAAGGTTGATCCATGCACGAGACATCCCGTGCATGGTACAACTACTTCCTCAGAGATTTGCTTCTTGTGGAGGCACAAATCAGCTTCTGCGTGAAGCACAGCTATGTTTCTTTGAAAAGGAGGAAATCATAATTTTGTTTCCAGTGTTTTTTGTGTGCTTCCACTAGAAGCACATATTTGCATCTCGTGGAGGCATAGATCTGTGCTTCTTGAAAAGAGAAAAGGTGAAGAAAAAAACGTGCTTCCGGCTCCGGGTTTTTTCATGGAAAAAATTCATCAAAACCTATTAACATGATATCCAGTTCCAAAGATCTCGACGCAAGATTTCCAATGGTGAAAACGGTTAGTGATTTCGACGCAAGGTTCAAGAAATAAAACATTTTGGAAAGAAATGTACGGAAATAAAAAAACTCTCAGGTTTCGACAAGTGACGCACATGCAGTATGTGACTTGTCAACGTGTGAGAAGGTGATAGTGACCTTTGCAATGGGTATCACTTAATTAGTGATTCCGTAAAATAGAAGCATATATTTTCTCCTCTTTCCTCCAAAAGGCCGAACATGAAAATCCCAAAACACACATAAGCCCTTTGCATTATCTTTGGGAAAAGGAGTAAGATGCCTACATGGCCCACATGACACTTAACAAACTGTACTACACAAGACGAAACCCTGCGTGGCCCAAACATCACCACATTGACGCACACACTCCTGAAATCTCTGCTTAGACTAGCCACAGTGGGAGTAACTTCAGCAGTAACATCGAGTCCAACTTAGCAAATTTGCTTATGTGGCAATGAGTTAATGAAAAGAGAGGTAGTTTGAGTAACTTAGCTAATTACTGTAACATCACATGTCCCAATGCAATATGAGTCTGTAACCTAATAAATAAGACTTTGCATGTTACCATACTTATGTTACTACCCACTATGAAGGTACTAGTAACATCGTCTAGGGATATGTGTATGTTACTAGTGTATGTTACTCTCCATTGTGGCTAGTCTTAGTACTAGTACCTTCATCTCGAGACCTCCTCCTTGGCGCCGGCGCGCCTTAAATGTCAGGGAGAGGAATCAACGCTCACAGGCACGCCTCGTGGGCCAGCCAATTATGGGCCAGTGCTCAATGAAGCAACTTCGATTTTCCACTAAAAAAGCTCCAACTTTCCCTTGTTCTCTTGGTCGCGGTCGACCGGTCAATCATTGACCAGTGACTATTGACCATTGACTTTGAAAAAGGTTTACAAATTCAAAAAACTTCACAGGTTCAAAAAAAAGACCACATATTCGGAAAAATAATGAATTTGAAAAAACAGTGATTTAAAATATGATCAATTTCGACAAAAAAACCATCAATTTTGAAAAATTTCACAAATTGAAATTCTCCATCTATTTTTTAAAAAAAATCATCAAATTTGAGAAGTTTTTTTAAGAAAAAAATTGGAAAAAGTTTACGAATTTTTTAGCAGAATAAAATAAAACTAAATCGAAGGAAAGCTAAGAAAAAAAACCGGTCCAGAAAAAAAGAAGTGGGAAGCTTCTAGAGAGGCTTCCCAAAACAGTGAATTGCTCTCTCCCGGTGCACCCCTTAGATGGGCCGGCCCAGCTAGGAAGGCCTTCAGTGTCTGTTAAGAAAATGCATGTTAAATGGCACAGAAGGCGCCAAATAGGAATCGGGCTTTGTCTCAAATTATTTTTTCAGCCCTAAGCTCCTAGAATGTCATATTGCCACAAAAATTTGCACGGAAATAGAAAAGTTTTTCATCCTTATTCCTCACTGTAAAAAGAACGCTGTTAGTAAGCAATTTCTCTCTTTCTTCTCTAACTTGTAGGGGGCAGCCCACCATGGCATTGATGCTTGGCTCCAGATCGTTAAAGGCGATATATAGCGGCTCCCACACCAGATGAAACCCTACGGAATGTTTCAATAAGGTTGCCTGTACGTGGGGAATAGAATTGGCGTGCAATGCTTGTGCGCCAGAACATTTAAGCATTGTATCCCGGTTTTGGCGAAACTTCACTATCCTGTCAGGTTTTTTGTTGGTTTTCCTAATCTTCTAGAAGGCTACCGTTCAGTTTCTTTTCTAGGTTTTTCTGTTTTTCTTTTTCATTTTTTAACAATTAAAAAATATTGATTTTCCAAAATGTACGCCTTTTGTAAATGTTCAAGTTTTTCAGCAAACTCAAAAGGTGTTAGATTCTTTGAAAATGGTCATCTTAGATTTTTTTAGCAAATTCTCAAAAAAATCGTTGAAATTTTCAGCAAATGTTTAAGTTTTTTTTAACAAAAAATTTCATTTCACAAAACTAAAAAAATGAAAAAGTTTGTTTTGAAAAATAACTTAGTTTTCTAATCCTAATAGAAATACGCTGCACCAGGATGCGCTGAACTAGACCTGCCCACCCAAGAGGTGTGTGCCATTGCCATCGTACAAAGAGGTCCAAATATGTAAAAGGAGGTCCCAATATGTATCGTTTTTTGCCAGCTGTACCAGCACAGAGGAGACGCGACGAGCACCCATCGCTCCCCCGGCCCATGTGCGGGACGCTCGATTTTTTAAGTTTTAAAATTTTCTTTCTCATTTTCATTTTTAAAAGTAATATGGGATTTTTAAACGTTTCAAAAATTTAAAACATTGTGTGTTTTGAAAAAAAATGTTTGCCAATTCAAAACAATGTTTGTGATTTTACCAAAAATGTTTGCATGTTTCAATAATGTTCTCGATATTGGAAAAATGTTTGAAGATTCAAAAAATGTTTGTGATTTGACAAAACATGTTTGCATAATCGAAAAGGTGCATGAAATTTACAAAAACAATCTGTGCATTTAAAAAATGTCATGAAATTGAATTAATAGGATAAGGGCCTCCTAAAAACTTCTTTTCGTTCTATGAACTTTAAGGTGTATGAAGTTTCATAGTTAACTCTTGCAGTGGAATGATAGAGACACCATTTCACTTAGGTTGATTTAATTTCGACCGGAGGCAGACCTAAGTCAAGGTAATCCTCCTTTGAAACACCAAATTCACAAATTCAAAAATTATTTATGTATTTTTCTAAATGTTAACTGAATACCAAAAATATTCATGAATTAGAAAATGCTTTTCATTCAAAAAATGTTCGTGCATAAACAAGAAAAAACCCTGAATTGCAACAAATGTTCGCCCAATTTCCCAAAAATGTGCATCGATTCAAAAACTGATCGGCGATTCAAAGAAAAAATTATTTATGAATGTAAAAAAGGTCACAAATTTATAAATAATGTTCATTGTTTCAAAAAAATGTTCATGATTTCAATTATTGTTTGGGAATTTGTGAAAAATGTTTGCTAATTTGGAAAAAGTATTAACGAGTTCCAAAAAGGTTCAAGATTTTCATTTTTTGTTCATGATTTGGGAAAATATGATTACAAATTTAGAAGATGGCCGCAAAAAGGAAAGGAAAAGCAAGGAAAAAGAAAACAGGCAGCAACAACAAAAAAAACAAAATTAACGTATAACAAAGAAAATGAAAAAACTTTTGTATGGAAGGTTCTGGAACATTCCCAAAACCAGTGGGGATGTTTTTTTTAGGGAAAAACCGGTGGGGGTGTGTATTGCCTGTAGCGATACAAGTGCACACGCATCGCTCACGCCCCGAACAGAGCGCTCACGTTGCCGGCCCATTTACTTCCGATCGGTACATCCAGTATAGTAGCTGCTCTCAGATCGAAAAATCCAGTATAGTAGCGTAGGTAGACGTGTCTCAAAAAAAAGTAGCGGTAGGTACACTTGCTCAAAAAAAGTAGCGTAGGTAGAATCCATAATTTAAAAGAATATAACTTTGAAAAAAACACTAATTTTAAAAACGCTCATGAATTCCAGATATTGTTCATGAATTCAAAAATTGTGCACCAATTAAAAGAATTGTGTGAATTCGAAAACATCCATGAAATTGAAATTATTTCAGAATTTGGAAAAAATAAGAAATTTGAAAAATGTTGAGGGATAAAAAAAGTTCTGGAATGCTAAAATTTGAAAACTGTTCACTGACTCACAAAGATCACAGAATCAAAGCTATGTTTTTGGAAAAGAAAAATAACTTGTACTCCCTCCGTCACAAAATAAGTTACTCAACTTTGACCTAAAACTAGTACAAAGTTGAGTCACTTATTTCGGACAGAAGGAGTATTACTCATATAGCATAGCTACTTCAGACTTACCTAATTCAACAACGTTTTCAAGTCCTGAACCAAGCCACACACCCGTTCGGACACTACTTTACCACAATTAGCCAAAGTATTTTTTTTTTGGAATGTTGGCAGGAGAGCTGCCAAATACATTGATTAAAAAGGAGTATTACAAATAATACCCCCAAAGGAGGAATGCATCGTATAAAGACGAGTGCCAAAAAAGAAGAAATGAAAAAGAGGTTGCACGGTTTATTAAGGAAAACCGAGCGAAAACCTAAACAGCGCCAAGTTAAACTAGGCCTAAAGCACCACCAAACACACAAAAAGCCAGAAGATCAACACCCGACTACACGCCCGGCCGGGCACTCGAGCGCCTATGCTGCTACCAGAGTACACACCGCAAACCGTCGTACTAGTCCGGGCTGCCACAAGCATATCCACAAACCTCGACGGCACCGGATAGGAACGATATGTCCGATAGAGCGAAACATATGCCGCCCCGATCCCACGAGCATTACAGACATAACTTGCCTTGCAATACTTGTATGTGGAGGGTGCTCATGCTGCTCACCACCATCAGCGAGTGACCAATCCCAAATGGACGCACCACCAAAGACTCCCCCGCTCACCGCAACGCTGCCTGCTCCTGATCAACCAGATCAACCACCCCACCACTAGCCCCGGTGCTCTCTCATAAGACTTGACTCCAACGCAATGCTCCCAACAGAGTAATGACGCCACAGACGCCACCATCACACACGGTTTTCACCGGAAGACAAGAACTGATCAAGAGAGGTGCCGGATCCCCTAAATGACGCCTCCAACAAGGAAAACCACACCCAAAAGGCATCGTTCGCCATCAGCCCCGACCAATGTCGGGCATGACTTTCGTCCGGGGACTCGAGCACCTACGCCAGGGACGGCGTCCCCGACTCACCACCACCAGACCAGAGCCAGCACCTCTCACATGTAGATCACTGGCCAGGAGCACCACCGATGGTGCAAGACTCAAAGCAAGGTTCCGAACCTGCACCAACGCAGACCACCATCCCGTGGGGAATCCCCACACATCCAGCTTGAAGATCAGTCACCAACCGAGCCTCCACCTGCACAAGCAGCAGACCGGCTGAAGAATAGCCAGATCCCTGCCTGGCACCACGCGCCGCGCCCCGAAGGTCGCCGGCAAGTCACCCGGGAGATCCGCACCGGGGAAGCACCTCCTCGCGCCAAGCAAACAGGGCCGCCAAAGCCCAGATCTGACCTGGCCCTGCTACCCACGCACCCACCTCGCGCCGGCGCACACGCGCCCCTCCACGCCGCCCCCGTTGGGGCCACAGCATCCTCCGGCAGGCCGCCCTGGCCACTGCACCTGCCCTCTGCTCCGGCCGCTATGGCTACTGTGCCTGCCCTCTCCTCCGGCCGCCCATGGCCACAACCCCGCCAGGAACGTAGCAGCCCCCAGATCCGCGTGGACTGACTCCCAGCAACCGCGCCAGCACCGCACGAACGCGGCTCCGCCCCAACGCCGCCAAGCACCATGGTCAGCAGCGCCTCGAGCCCGCTCTCCCGCCAGATCGAGCCGTCCCGCGCCGCTCTACCTGTGCGAGAGGAACCAACGTCCCCGCCGCCACCGACGCTGCACGAGCTTTGCCCGGCGGCGCTCACCGGCGGCGGCGAGGGGAGCAGGTGCGGAGGGAACTGCCCGGCGGCGGCTAGGGTTTTCTCTCCCGGGCCGCTCGCGGGAGCGGCACGGGAGCGGGGAGTAGCGGTAGAGTGTAGTGTTGCTTTGTGGACTCACAATTAGCCAAAGTATGACTAACATTATTACGATTCACGCCGAACCCCACCGCCACCGGTAACCACCAACCGGGCAGTGTGTGTACATCACATGAGTGCAAGCAAGCCCCGGCGGTCTCACACGACTATTCACCATCGCAGCCACGAGAAAAGCCGCCACTATTCAGCATTGCAAAGCTAGCAATCGCAGCAGCACACGCCTTGTGCGTGCAGTGCCGGCACTGCACGCCCATTACTGGGCGGCCCCCGGGCGTACGCGAGCAGAGCAGTGAATGGCCATCCTGGTACTGTTGCCACCTATTGCTCCTGGCCTGCCTGGCCAGTGTGATAAATAGATACATAGATGTATGCACGGCCAGACTCTGCTCTCCTCTGCTAGCCATCACGAGTTACGCGTGATGACGGGCACGTACGTACGTACCCAAGTACGTGCCCGTGGTAAATGACCCTGGCTTCCTCTCGCACGGCCCGTGCGGCCTCGAGGTTTTACTGCGTTCGTGCTGGCGATCAATGCGCTGCCATGCATGGTCTCGCCTGACTCGAACCGGCAGCGCAGGCGGCATTTTCAATTCTCGGTCTATTTCGCGGCCCGGCCGGACGGTTAACCGTCGTCAGCAGTGCGGTGCGGCGCAGATGGGACGTTGCTGCATTAGAATCATCAGTGTGCCGCACAATAAACCCTCGGTAGAGTTAGAGCTAGGAGGAGTACAACGCAAAGCCTGATCGTACTGCTGCTGCATTTATACTCGTTGATCGGTAGTGGGAGTAGTACTAACGTCAGTTCACGGTACGGCGTAAATGCAGATTTTGTACCAAGTATAATCTGCTTGCACCGAGCCAAGTAAATGAGCAGTGTCGATGCAGGCCCTCGGAAATTAACCCACGCAAAATATCTAATCTTGCCACTCAACTTTAGCAAAGCGTAATAAGAGCATCCAATCTACACAGGGAGGTCCTTAACCTGCTTCTACTGTTTTCTCTAGCGGCACATGCAATCCATGGGCCCTGTCAATTTCGTCGCTACCAGCACCGCGATGTAGAGGTTGCTGGCGGTTTCTGCAGAAGCCCCATGATCTCACATCTTCGTCTAGGTCTGGCTATATTGGCGTGTGGTTTCGTGTTGTGGCCCTTGTTAAAGTTGTTGGCTCAAAACTTGGCTTCAAGGATGAAAATATCAAGTTCGGCCTTTGGTTGTACACATTGGTGCGCGTGCAGCGATCATTTTTGAATGCTTTGTTTACAAGTAGTCACAAATGGATGTTGGCATGATTTTCAAAATTAATTACCACTTTTTGTTGTAGTAATATGTTTATATAAACTACTTGAAATCCATACTGAATTTTTGGAACCATGATGGACCAAAACAAGGACCTTAGCCTGAAGACTGCCCGCTCACAGGAATTCCAAGCTCCAACCGCAGATTCCAAGGTCACGCCGGCTCCTTGCCGGAGCGGATGTGGCGGCGCGCCCTCAGCTCGAGGCGGTGTGCGTGTGTGATCGGTTCCCCAAGAATCCAAATGTAATTTCTGGCTTGTTGGGGTGTGTTGCTCTATAGTGTGTCCTTAATAGATCAGGTGTCCTATTCGAAAAAAACAATCAGAGGTTACATTATATCATTTTTCTCTCCTGAAGATGAATTTTCAGCTGAGTTGTGTGTGCAACGCACGCACTCGGCACCTGCACAGGCATACTCCTACTGATCAATGATTACGCCATGGGAGGCATTAAAACAGGAAGGCTACCGAACCAAACCAGTTCGGGGCATTCAATCTAGGAGTGGAGTGTCTTTAAAGGATGCGAAATGAATGAGCGGATTGAATTCGTACCATCATCATGGTCACAGCAAAGTTAATGGGCTGCAACCTCGAGGGCCGGCTCGCTAGACTAGAGCGACAGCAGATCGGCCCGCACATTAATTTTGGACGACTGCGGCACCCCGTCGATCACCGTTAGTGCACCTTTTTATCAGAAAAATCCCCTAAAAAATCAAAGAAAAAGAAGAGCGACCGAGCACATTCTACCTTTCATTGCAGCACGGTAGTAATAATAGATCGTCACATCTTGATTTATATGAGGGGTTTAATCAGAAATGTATAAAATATGTGGATAATCTATAAATATGTCTCCGATATTTCTCACTCCGCATTCTGCAGCTGAGCTTTCGTACTACTACCCTATCCTTTCCTTTGGTGGGGTCGGCTCCTGGGTGAGGTCCAAAACACATTGAAAGCTTGTCAAGATCTCTGACCAGTCAGCAGAGTAACGCTAGCACTCTGTTCCAAAATAGATGAGTCAATTTTATATTAACTTTAGTATAAAGTTAATATAAAATTGAATCATCTATTTATAAAGTTAGTACAAAGTTGAGTCATTTATTTTAAAATAGAAGGAGTACTAGTAACGTAACGTCACGTAACGGCCGTAGTCACGTCAAAACCAACGAGTTAAGGCCTCCCGTAGTCCATCTAATCAAAGCCATGAACGACGGTTGAGAATCCTCCGGCGAATGTACGTACGTACCGCCTGCGCCACGGGCCCCACGTCACCAGTTACTTGAAAAGTCACACGCCCCGGCGGCTTAAATGGCGAACAGTGGCAGCGGGCGACCATGGGGGCAGTGTAACAACGATGTGCAACGGCCGTGCCGTGCACATGCCCATGACATGCGTAGTTGTACGTACACAAGAGGAGAGATGGCATTGGTGGGGGTGCCATGGGATTGAGCGCCACCGTTCGTTCGTTGGTCCGTACTGGACAACGGCTGAGAGCCGACCGAGGAGGAAATGCCGTTTGGAGGCGCATACTACATCAATGGCAGAGATCACAAGTCAGGGGCGGCTTTCCGTACCGCCGCTGCGGCACAACATAACGTGAGAAGAAAGCTCTTTCATTTCACTTCACTTCACTTCACTCAGTAATTAATTGCCGCTGCCGTAGTATGTCCCTCGGATTAAGTACCGCTACGGCTTACCTAGTTATGGGGCACGTACGCACGTACGCACATACGTACTTTTTACCCCTGTGAAATATGGAAGCTGCCTTCTCGCTGGCAAGTGTACTTGTCAAAACATAACTGAACTAACTGTGCGCTTGCGTCTTTACTGTGTCAAAAAAAAAAAACTCATGGATTTGACTGGTCCCGTGGTTGCCGGTGGGAGGATGGCCGGCCCGGGTGGGCACACGTCCCCCGTGCGGCGGTCGGTCGCACTCGCACGCATTGCTTCCCGGAGACGCGTTGAAAAGTGGGGAGCCGCATGCCTGCATGGTCAGCGTTGCGGTGCACCGAGACGACGACTGCGGCGGCATCAGGCAGGCGAGGTCCACCGACCCGTGACCATCCCCATCTCATGCGGACACCTGCGCCACGCACGGAGCCACGTACGCTGCCTTCATTCATCAATTACTTACGTAAGTACGTACTGCTACGTGCGTGTGTGCGTATGTGCGCTCGTCGCGTCAAGGGTCTGGCCGTATTGATGCCGCCGTGCGGTGCGGTGCGTACTCCACCGCGCCCATTCAAGGCCTCGTCGCTGCCTGCGCCGGTTTTAATCGGGCTCAATCAATAAATCACCGCGGTCGGTGCGTGCGCAGGCGATCCACGCATTCAAGTGCTAGCTAGCTACGACAGGTGAACTGATGAAGCGATGGTTGCCTTTCAGAATTGATTGGTTTGGTTCCTACTCTTTCTTTATTCCTCTCCCCTCCCTCGCGAATCTATTCATTGGTTCTCGATCTGCGCACTGAAATGGTTAAGCTGGTTCGGCAGTCCCCATTTTTTTTTGGATTGAGGGGACTGGTTCGACAGTCCAAATCGGTTGGGCGTGGGCACCAGCTAGGCTCGATCCGGTCCGGGCAGTCACATCTCGTACACGTGTCTTTGAAAAAAATATTTTCTTATTTTTTGCAGGAATTTTCTTTACAAACTGCCAAGATAGTACAACAAACGTGAACCGAGCATAACTCGGCTGGTTAGGTACCTGGTGGTGTTTTTGTTGGATTCACGCACATGTATCTAATTCAATTTGCATCCCATTTTCCCGCTTTATTTTTTGCATCCCATTTTGCCCCCAGGGCGCACCTTGATTTATACTCAGTGGAAGATGGTACCGCTAAAATTCCTCTTCAGTTCACTAGCAAATGAGGTCTACGATCTTCAACAAACGATAAAAGCAACAAGAAAGAAAAAAATCAATTCTAAACGTAAACCTTAAAAAAGCCATTTCTCATTCATTATGGAAAATTCTTGGTCAATCTAGCATTAACATTTCCCGATTTCCCCCTATGGGCATAAGTATTCTATAGTCGGCGGTTTCACAAGAAAAAAAAAAGGTATGCTATGCGCTGGAGACCAACCTTTTTTTTTTTGCGGGGTACTGGAGACCAACCTAATGATGTAGATAAAATGGTAAACCCTGGCCATATCAAATACCATAAGTCTTTATCTTGAGCGGGCACAAGGATTGACACAAGATGGCAGTGGTCCGCGATTGTTGCCTTTTTTCATAAACAAAAGAAGTCTAAATTAGTCTAGACGTCGTCATAATCCTATATAAATAGCATTAAGCTACTAGGCAATTAGTGTTAAATAGTAGGAGTACTATGTAGCACTGTACTCTAAATAGTGGAGTAGGAGTGTTTTCTTTCGGCGCGGATTTGGTGAACCGGTATACATAGTAAATTTAAAAAAATGCTAGAAAAAAAAATCTGAATTTACTTTTCTAATATACATAGTCAACCGGTATACTCGCATATGAAGTTTCATGAAGAAATCACGTCCGTGGTAATTAGGGCAAAAAAGACAAAATCGAAGCTATATTAAGAAAACACTATTTAATGTATAGTATGGTCGCATTTGTATTTTGTTCACTATGAATATCATGGGTGTCAGTACATCATGAAACTTCACATGTGAGTAGAATGATCCACTAAGTTTCATTTCGTGAAATTTCATTTTTTTAATCTTTTCTACGCACATGCTCCAACTATTTAGAGTACAGTGCTACATTAGAAATGATCCACTGAGTAGTATTTTTTATGAATTTACTATTCATGTGAGTGCGCGCACAGCCATGTTCATCTTTGTATTTTCGTGTTTTCTTTAGACTATTGTAGCTTAGCAAATTTCACAAAATCCTGTTTAGCGGCTCATAGTCATAAGATGGCGTCACGGCTGTGTGGCTCAATCAAGGACCCTCATGTAGGGAACCTCTTTTGCTTCCTGCTTGTTGATCGTAACACCATAATTCTAAAATAAAACTCCCTCTTCTCTCGAAAAAATATGGCAAACAAGCAAGCAATTGTTCCTCCTTACAAAAACATCAGGCCCTTTCCAGTGCTCCACCGTGGACAGGTGCTAAGCATGTCACATAAGCGAAAAAATGACATGGCACAACATTTAAGGAGGGGAGAGAGTATTTTGGTGACCCCAAGAAGAACCAATGCCAAGCACGAGAACCTAGGCAAATCATTTACTCCCTCCTTTCATCTATATAGGGCCTAATGTATTTTTCAAGACAGACTTTGACTATTGACAAGATTAATAGCACATGAGATGTATACTATGAAAATTATATTATTGGAAGCTCCTTTGACATATAAATTTGAAGGTATGCTTTGTGTAAGTTGCATGTCATATATTATTGCTCTAACGTTTGGTCAAAATTAGCCTTAAAAAACGCATTAGGACCTATATAGATGGAAGGAGGGAGTAAATGAAACAATTTGACCAATGCATGAAGACTTTATGCGCTAACTCATTAAATAGAGTGTGCTTAGCAACAACAAGTTAAGCACCAATGCATTGGGGAGTTGAGTTGCTAAGTTATTTAATGCACTTAGTACCTCATCTAAGCACCTTTGCATTAGGAGAGGTCTTAGGGGGTGCTTGGATCCAAGAGACTACTTTTAGTCTGACTAAAAATAGTCTCTTTTATAGGCTAAAGTTCCAAGCACCCCTGACTAAAAGGAGACTAGAACTAGTTTTGAGGCTAAAAAGTTTTAGTCAAGGGAACCCTACTAAAATATGGATTAGCTCTCTCTCCCCTCATTTAATTCCTCTACTTTAACACATGCAAGTTCAGGATTGGATGGTTTGAAGGATAATAAATGCTCAATAACTTGATTTTAGTCTCTTTAGTATTTGGATCCAAGCATGGATGAGGCTAGCAAGTTTTAGTCCCACTACTTTTAGTCATGGGACTAAAACGTATCAAGCACCCTCTTAGTCAGATCACTCGAGCAGTACCGTTTACCTTTGCACTGGTAGTTTAATCGACTATTCTTGAGGGTTCGTTGTTAACCAATCCCAAGGTCGATACCTTGGAGAGTGGGCCCACCGAATCCACACACGAGCCCGTGCTTCTACTCCACTTCCACTTGATCTTCTATAAATGTTTACGCCACCACGCGGGGTTCACAATATAATGAACTCTAATATAATCTTCACACCCACTCTTAAGAGAGATGAGAGAAATAATTAGAGAGAGGCAATCCTTGATGAGTGAGGCTTGAGTGGTGAGCAGTGGTGTAGCTAGGCCTGTCCGTCCCTCTCACTCGGACTCAGACTCACTCATCACACACGCACACCGGGAGGGAGCGGAGGGAGGGAGGCCATCAATGTCTAGCCCCGCATTTGACATCTGGTCCTTGTGCCTTTCCTTTCCAACACCCCAATTAATGGCGCCCATACGTGCCTCCAAAACACCCCCTGTTTCCCTTCCCCTTCCCGTCCATTTATCTAGTATCACCCTCTCCCTCCCAACTTCCATTGCCGCTGGCTGCATGCTCCCTCCCGCCTCCTCTCATGTGCTCTACGTCCTCACTAACCTCCGTCCACCCTCACCGGGCACCTTGATTGGCTAGCTAGAGGTGGCGTGTCCTCTAAATGGTTGCTGAGACGATCGGGTTCATGATGTCCCGCGCGGCGGACGGCAGGGCCATGGCGCCGGAGCTCGTCACCCGGGACTTCCTCGGCGGCCCCATGGTGAAGCAGCGCCCACGATCCCAGGCACGACGGTCCCATGATAAGCAGCGCCCACGATCCATGCTCTGCTTTTCTCTCTTCACGTGTTCGCTTTCGCTACCTCCTCCTCTTCTTTCTCTTCCGTGCCCAATTGGGATTGGACTGGATTAGTCTCCTAGTAATATCCATGCGCGCCGGATTAGTTTGGTCAGCAAATTTGTGATGTGAACTTTGAGCTTGAGGCTACGCAATTCCCATGTGGAGGAGCCTTTTCCAACTTGAGTCTTTCTTTTCTGTGAGAGGGCTGTGCATGAATTGTTGATCAAAGTAGACTACTCCTACTACGTACAGCATTTTTATATCTCGAGTATCTGCAGTGCAGTGAGTCAATTGTTCTCTAGGTGGAGTAGATTATTCGTACCTAGTTAATTCATCTTCATCTGTCTGGCATGTTCCACCGGCAAGTTTAGGGCCTGCTTGGTTCCTAATAAGTTACCAACTTATAAGTCGAAAAATGAAAAAAGCGACTTATTTTGCCAAACAGCCCCAACTTATAAATCATAAGTTGCTTCACACCAACTTAAAACTTATAAGTCACCCCTTTTGCATGGGTCCCATCATCTTTATATAAAAAACAAGATGAAAAGGTATGGTCAGGAGATTTATAAGTCAAATGACAACCAAACAACCGTGACTTATAAGTCATTGGTTTTAAGTCACCTGACTTATAAGTCAGGTGACTTATTGAAACCAAACAGGCCCTTAATTATTCTCATCTTGCCCAATGATGCAGTAGCCTCAGTCAAGGCTTCACGATTATGTCCATTGAAATCTCAACCATGCAAGTAGGAGTGGTATTCTCGGCAATACTCACTACCAGCATTAATCTTTTACTTACGGCGGTGATTTCTTTGCGTGCATACAGCCCGGCAACGGCAAGACGCCCCTGCAGAAGCACCTGAGCCCGCCGCCGTCGGCCAAGGGGGGCCTCAACCTCTTCCCTGTCTCCGGCGCCGCCATGCCACCAGCGGCAGCGATGACGCCGGCGGCGGATTGCGCCGCCACGACCACGTACCACAGCGAGTCCACGATCGAGAAGGTCAAGACTGCGCTGGAGAGGTTCGAGCGCGGCAAGCAAGGGCTGCAGCAGCACCACCAGCAGCAGCACAGCGGCGCGGGCACCTCCCATCCTCCTCCTCCGTCAAGCAGGGCGACGACTGCGGCTCCCCGTCCGCCAGCGCCGCTGGCGGGGTCATGGCACGGAAAAGTGAATGGAACAAAAAAGGAAAAAGTCCATTTTAAACCTTGAATCCGTAGGTGTTTGGCCGATCAAACCCTGAAGTCGAAATCCATGTCTTTCTCACCCTAAACTAATGAATCCCGGTCCAAATCAAACCTTAGTGCAGTTTTAGCCCAAAAAATACTGATGTGGCCGGGATTGCTCTGAGTGGCGGGCCAAATTATAACCACAATGCGCGGGGCGAAAAGGAAACGGATTGGGGATTTGGGTGAAGATTATAACAGCAATACGAGTAGATTATTCGTACCTAGTAGTTAATTCATCTTCATCTGTCTGGCCATGTTCTAGCGGCAAGTTTAATTATCCTGATGTGCCCAATAATGTAGCCTCAGTTAAAGTCTTCACGATATGGACATTGGAATCTCAACCATGCAAGTACTACAAGCATTAATCTTTTACTTACTGCGGTGATTTCTTTGCGTGCGTGCTGCCCGGCGACGGCAAGCCGCCCCTGCAGAAGCACCTGAGCCCGCCGCGGTCGGCCAGGGGGGACCTCAACATCTTCCCCGCCTCCGGCGCTGCCATGCCACCAGCAGCAACGATGACCCCGGCGGCGGACTGCGCCGCCACGACCACGTACCACAGCGTGTCCACGATCGAGAAGGTCAAGACCGCGCTGGAGAGGTTCGAGCACGGCAAGCAAGGGCGGCAGCAGTAGCACAGCGGCGCGGGCGCCTCCCGTTCTCCTCCTCCGTCAAGCAGGGTGACGGATGCGGCTCCCCGTCCGCCAGCGCCGGCGGCGGGGTGGCACGGAAAAGTGAATGGAACAAAAATAGAAAAGGTCCATTTTAAACCTTGAATTCGTAGGTGTTCGGCGAATCAAACCCTGAAGTCGAAATCCCTGTCGTTCTCACCCTAAACTAATGAATCCCGGTCCAAATCAAACCTTAGTGCCGTTTTAGCCCAAAAAATGCTGATGTGGCCGGATTGCTCTGAGTGGTGGGCCTGGTTATAACTGCAATGCAGGGGGGGCAATGGGGGGGGGGCGAATAGGAAACGGATTGGGGATTTGGGAGAAGAAACTAGGGTTAGGCAACGGCGGAGGCGATTCCTGAGTAGGCCGGCGGCGGAAGCGATCTCGCAGGGGGTGGCGGCAGTGGCTGCGTCCAAGGCAATGTCGTTGTCTTTGGGTCGTTCTCAGGCTCCCAGCTTCCGTCGAGCCTCCGTAAGGAGTGGGGACGGATCAAGGTCGCCGGTGCCCTACCGTGAGAGCCCGATGGCGTACGAGCCGGAGAAGCTCTGCTGGTGCAGGCCGCGTCGCAAGGCGCCGAGATGGATCTCACGGAGCCCTCAGAACCCGGGCAGGAGGTACAACGCCTGCGTTGATGCCATGGTGAGCATCATTTTGGTTCTATTTTTCTGTTCATTAGTTCCTCTCCCCTCTCAAACCCTGATTTCTGTTGATACAACATGGTGGTTGTGCCTTTGTTGAATGGCATGATGATCCTGTGCCGAAGTTTTTGAGTGATTTGATTGGAGATTTGCGAGATAAAGTGCGTAGGCTGAGAGGTGAAGCAAGTGTTGCTGTGTTTGAAGATCACACTTCAGTTGTGGCTCCGCCTAGAGCTCAAAGAGGAAGAGAGGTGGTGGCTATGTCTCTGGAAGATCAGTTCAAGGAGAAAAATGCACAGATAGAAGCACTGAAGGGGAAATATCATATTGTCTTTCTTTTTCTTATCTTTGTGGTAGGTTTAGTGGCAGGGAAGATGCTGCTGCAGTAAGCTTGTTTAGTGGTACTTGTATGCAATGTAGTACTGGTCAGTGGTTTAGACTCAAGTGATCTTTTGGCACTGAAGATGCAAGTTGTAAGCCATGTTTAAATTTGTTACCTGGAAGTTGTATGCATGCAATGTTTAGACTGAATTGAGTGGAAGTTGTGTTCTGGCCATCATTTGCAGTCATGAAAAGTTGCATAATGCATATACGCACTAAAATGTGTGCTGTCAAATTTGTACTAAAATAGCAAGATCATGCAGACAACACTGAAAATAGGAAGATAATGCATACAAGTTTGCCATCTTTGCTGGCTTTTTTGTACCGCTGAAATTGTACTAAAACCACTCACATGAGGTTCAGAAGCAAAGGCAGATGCACCTTGATTTGGATCCAAAACCTGCGAAAGAACTCCTTCAATTCCTGCCATTTCATGATCAACATCTACTTGTCTTGCACTTCCTCTTGTCTGCTTGATGGGGCTGCAAATTCTCTGTGTGATCACACTACTTTCATCAGTAATGAGAACATCAGTGTCAAATTCTGCAGGTTCAATAGCAGTTATCACTGCATCTGGTTCACTCTATTCCATTATTTCATCCTCAAAGTCAGTCACACTGCTGATGTCATTGCTATCTTCCTCTCCATGATACTCCACATACACATCATCAAATCCTCCAACACAAATATAGTCAGCCATCTTCACACACCCAATGTTATCATGAAGGAAAACCAAGTCATTGATAAGCTCTTTCCCAGGAAGCAGAAAATAGAACTTCATAGATTCCTTCAATTCAATACGATCTCTTAGATAACCTTTCACTTCCTGCAGAGACAATTTATCCCTCTCAATCTCTGACATGGCTTCTTCTCCCCCGACATAGCTCAAATTTGGACCAATGTGGATGAACTGCCCCCCAATATGAAATCGAACGTTCAAAATCTCACTTGGGTCCATGATGTCACTGAAATAAACATACATTGCGAGCAAAATAAAGCATATGAACCTATTCCCCTTCACAAAAATTCAATCTTTTGGGTCACCCAAAGTCTCCCCCAAATTGGCCTTTGTAAACCCTAACCCTAAAGCTGCAACTACTGTGAACTATAAAGAACAGGGGAGGAGGTCATCCAAGACATTACCTTCTTCTTCGACGCGTCGTCAAGTGATCACTGTCGTCGCAGCGGCGGCGATCAACCGCCTGCCGCCATTGCCTTCGCAAGAGAAGGAGGAAGGCAGGGGGACGCAGAGACAACGAAGTGAAATGACGGGCCGTAGTGGGCCGGTCCACTTTTATCACCGCAGTCATGCGCCGAACGACCCATCCCGGCCACCCCTTTGCCACATGGGCAATCCCCGTTTGGGAAACGACAGTATGGTTTGATTTGGACCGGGATTCGTTAGTTCAGGGTGAGAACGACAGGGATTTCGACTTCAGGGTTTGATTCGCCGAACACCTACGAATTCAAGTTTAAAAATGGCCTTTTTCCAAGAAAAAACTAAACAAATAAGTTCACTGACAGATAATCGGCCCAATAGTTTTACATAGGTGTATATGTTTTCCCTTTTTGCCACCATGATATCTCTAAGAAAATGCTTTATTCAATGGCAAAGTGACTGCGAAATTGACATCGTGTAGTTGTGGTATCGGGCTAGGAGGTGACTTGCCCACTAGCAGTCACGCCGTAACATGCGGCCATCAATTCAGCATCCATTCAACATCCAACGAAGAGGATTGATCCATGAGGAACCAGGCAACATTTGGCAGTTTTTAGGACGCCCACACTTGTAGTTTTACGTGTACATGCAACAAGCTATGCACTAAGTGCTCTCCACAGTACAAATACATTTACAACAATTATTAGTAGTAATAAAGAATAAATTTTAATACTACAACTAGACTGAAACTACGCATGCCCTATGATTAACAATTCTATATACTATATTGGAAAGTAATTTAAACCGGATGATTTTTAACAAGTTTAATTATTTAAGAAAACTAAACTAAAACTAAACGAGGTACTCCCTCCGTTCCAAAATACTTGACTTCCATTTGTTCAAAAATGGATGTACCTATATACTAAAACATGTCTAGGTACATCTATATTTTGTCAAATGGAAGTCATGTATTTTGGAACGGAGGGAGTATCAGACAGTGACCTCGTTCGCATGAACGCCGGCTTCACTGCGGCGCAATAACTAAAGTACGTGTGCTCCCTAGCGCTCCTGAGCACACAACCTAAAAAGGTAAATTTTTGTCCAAATGCTATGTTGCAAAATCCACTTTCAGGAAAAAAAGGATTTTGTCTCATGTGCAATTATGTTGTGTGTGTAAATTTTTTAAAAAGTCATAACTTTTCAACCAAGCGTCGAATTTAGGATCCGTTTTCACCGTTAGGTCTCTGACGACGAGCTTTTCGAAACTAGATCCCATATGGTTACGTTTTGATGAACTTTTTTTTCTCAGGCATCTTTGGTGCCACAAAGAGGCAACTTGTTATACTAAAGTAGGCAACTTTTGGGTAGGCTGTGTATCATGGTCACCTAGCATGCTGATGGTCTTTTGAGTTGGCTACAATGGCTACCAAGTTGCCTAGCATCATATGTAAGTTGCCTACCATGACCACCTATCAACTTTAACGCTACATGAAAAACCTTGTTGTTAGGTTGTCTCTCATGACTACTTATCAGCTTGATGGTGTTATAAAGTTGGCTATCATGTCCAGCAAGTTGCCTAGTCTCATGTATGAAGTTGCTTTTGACGAACTTTTTTTCTTAGGCAACTTTGGAGCCATGGAGAGGCAACTTTTTATACTAAAGTAGGCAACTTTCGGTTAGGCTATGTATCATGCCCATCTATCATTCTGATTGTCTTTTGAGTTGGCTACGATGGTTACTAAGTTGGCTAGCATCACATATAAGTTTCCTACCATGACTACCTATCAACTTTTGATGCTACATGAATAACCTTGTTGTTAGGTGGTCTAGCATGACTACCTATCAACTCCATGGTGTTATAAAGTTGGTTGTCATGTTCGTCAAGTTGCCTACCGTCACTATGAAGTTGCTTTTGATGAACTTTTTTTCTTTGACAACTTTGGTGCTACGGAGAGGCAACTTTTTATACTATAGTAGGCAACTTTCGGTTAGGCTGTGTATCATGGTCACCTATTATTCTGATGTTCTTTTGAGTTGGCTACGATGACTACCAAGTTTCCTAGCATCACATATAAGTTGCCTACCATAACTACCTATCAACTTTTGATGCTACATGAAAAACCTTGTTGTTAGGTTGTCTAGCATGACTACCTATCAAATCAGTGGTGTTATAAGTGTAGGGAAACATAGTAATTTTAAAAAAATTCCTACGCACACGCATGATCATGGTGATGCATAGCAACGAGAGGGGAGAGTGTTGTCTACGTACCCTCGTAGACCGAAGCGCAAGCGTTGACACAATGTAGAGGAAGTAGTCGTACGTCTTCCCGATCCGACCGATCCAAGCACCGAACGGACGGTACCTCCGAGTTCTGCACACGTTCAGCAGGATGACGCACCCCGGGCTCCGATCCAGCAAAGCTTCAGGGTGAGTTCCGTCAGCACGACGGCGTGGTGACGATCTTGATGTTCCACTGTCGCAGGGCTTCGCCTAAGCACCGCTACAATATGACCGAGGTGTAATATCGTGGAGGGGGGCACCGCACACGACTAAGGAACGATCACGAGGATCAACTTGTGTGTTCTAGGGTGCCCCCTGCCCCCGTATATAAAGGAGGGAGGGGGAGGTGCGGCCGTCCCTCTATGGGTGCGCCTGGAAGAGTCCTACTCCCATCGGGAGTAGGACTCCCCCCTCTAGCCTTGTTGGAGAAGGAAAGGGGGAAGGGGAAGAGGAAAGGGGGGCGCCGCCCCCCCCCCTCCTTGTCCTATTCGGACTAGCGGGGAGGGGGCGCGCGGCCTGCCCTGGCCGGCCCTCCTCTTCTCCCTCAAGGCCCATGTTGGCCCAATAACCCCCGGGGGGGTTCCGGTAACCCCCCGGTACTCTGGTAAAATCCCGATTTCATCCAGAATGATTCCAACTTCCAAATATAGGCTTCCAATATATCGATCTTTATGTCTCGACCATTTCGAGACTCCTCGTCATGTCCATGATCACATCCGGGACTCCAAACAACCTTCGGTACATCAAAACATAAACTCATAATAAAACTGTCATCGTAACGTTAAGCGTGCGGACCCTACGGGTTCGAGAACTATGTAGACATGACCTAGAACCATTCTCGGTCAATAACCAATAGCGGAACCTGGATGCTCATATTGGCTCCCACATATTCTACGAAGATTTTTATCGGTCAGACCGAATAACAACATACGTTTGTTCCCTTTGTCATCCGTATGTTACTTGCCCAAGATTCGATCGTCGGTATCCAATACCTAGTTCAATCTCGTTACCGGAAAGTCTCTTTACTCGTTCCGTAATGCATCATCCCGCAACTAACTCATTAGCCACAATGCTTGCAAGGCTTAAGTGATGTGCATTACCGAGAGGGCCCAGAGATACCTCTCCGACACTCGGAGTGACAAATCCTAATCTCGAAATACGCCAACCCAACAAGTACCTTCGGAGACACCTGTAGAGCACCTTTATAATCACCCAGTTACGTTGTGACGTTTGGTAGCACACAAAGTGTTCCTCCGGTAAACAGGAGTTGCATAATCTCATAGTCATAGGAACATGTATAAGTCCTGAAGAAAGCAATAGCAACAAACTAAACGATCAAGTGCTAAGCTAACGGAATGGGTCAAGTCAATCAGATCATTCATCTAATGATGTGATCCCATTAATCAAATAACAACTCTTTGTCTATGGTTAGGAAACATAACCATCTTTGGTTAATGAGCTAGTCAAGTAGAGGCATACTAGTGACATTCTTGTTTGTCTATGTATTCACACATGTATTATATTTCCGGTTAATACAATTCTAGCATGAATAATAAACATCTATCATGAAATAAGGAAATAAATAATAACTTTATTATTGCCTCTAGGGCATATTTCCTTCAATAAGTTGGTTGTCATGTCCGTTAAGTTGCCTAGCGTCACCTATGAAGTTGCTTTTCACAAACTTTTTTTTCTTAGGCAACTTTGGTGCCACCGAGAGGCAACCTTTTGTACTAAAGTATGCAACTTTCGGTTAGGCTGTGTATCATGGTCATCTATCATCCAGATGGTCTTTTGAACTGGCTACGATGACTACCAAGTTGCCTAGCATCACCTGCAAGTTGCCTATCATGACCACCTATCAACTTTGATGCTACATGAAAAACCTTTTTGCTATGTTGTCTATCATGACTACATATCAACTCAATGTTGTTATAAAGTTTGGTATCATGACCGTCAAGTTGCCTAGAGTCACCTATAAAGTTGGTTTTGACGATTTTTTTTCTCAAGCAACTTTGGTGCCATGGAGAGGCAAAATGTGTGCTACAGTAAGCAACTTTCATTTAGATTTTTTGGTAAGCTACAAGCTTACCAAAAGGAGGCATGTATTACGTACACCAGCCAATCAACTGAATGATTTTTTTTCAAAACAAACAAAGCACTATCATATGGAACTGAACTCATAGCTTCAGCCACCACAACATGTATTCTTCTAGCACTAAATTTACGAACGACTCCATCATTGTTTGTTTAAGAAATTGGGCAGAGTATAACAAAAACCAAACCTACGATGCCAAAAACTGAATGGTCGGTTCAACTTTAGACTGAATTTCCAGTATACTTTCTGGTGCACGCCAAAAACTACACAACTTGCATCACATCAAGAGAAGAAAAATGATTAAGTATAGACAACTTGCATCACGTTCCAAAAGCAGAACGTGGCTCTGCTGGTGGCGAGGACATTGAGTAGTTCGAGGCTTCGAGCTATGGAGAATTGCATATTCGGGCAAGAATTAATTCGCAAGCTGTAGTAGTGGACGAAATCCAAAAGGGCACGTACATGATTTAGCTTATCTGAGAAGACTACTTTCCGGTGCGCTGTATGGAGAGCAAACCAATGAGCCAGAGCCGGAAGGGACAAGAACGAGAAGCTAGCTAGTTTGGAAGAATGAGCGTCTCCTCACGCGTGCCGCGCGACGAGGCAGAGGTGGCGCGGACCTGCTTCATCCGTGCTCAATCTGAGGCCTCCTCCATGCCGGGGCTGACGAGCCGCATCGACCGACGCACCACCCCGCCGCTGGTGGACGTGTTGTCCTCGCTGACCTTGCTCCCGCCCCGCCCGTGCAGGCCGCCGCAGCGTGCGACCTCGAGCACCTCCGTCGCGGATCTGGAATCATTGCCGTCAAACCAAGGGGCGGCTGAACACGAGACTCCTCTTCCGGCGCTCTGGAAGCACCTGCTCGATATGGGGAAGGATAGGGAGAGGGGAGGGATAGGAGGGCAGGCGGAGCAGCGGGTTGTGGTCGGCTGGTCGCCGGTGGGAGGGGAAGGAGAGAGCGGTCGTCGGTGCGAGGGACATCGTTTCTCGCTCGTGTTGTCAAAATATCACGCGGTCCGACCAGCCAACACCTGACGCACGCGATTAAGATCCAATGGTTCAGAAGGGTGTGTGCTCGGGAACTTCAAAAAGTGCAGCTGCACTTTTTAGAATTTAGGTATATTATATTGCAAAGTAATTTAAACCGGATGATTTTTAACAAGTTTAATTATTTAATAAAACTAAACTAAAACTAAGCGAGGTATCAGACAGTGACCTCGTTCGCATGAACGCCCTGGTTGGCAGCACATTGCTCGTTGTTCGTGCCATCGCTGTCGGTGTCGGAGGGGGGCGTCAGCACCACGCGGATGTCTCTGCGGTGGTCCTGGACCGGCCCTCGGCTCAGGCTAGTGCGAGGTCAGGTCCGACACCACCCAGTCTGGCACGATGTCTGACGCCGTGCCGAACGTGGTCCGGCACTCGTGTTCATGTTGAACGGCCAGAAGGGTGGCTCCGCCTTCACTTCCTCGACGCGACCAATTCTGACAACGCAGTAGCGCGGTGGTGACGCCAACTCCTGCTTGACGTAGCTGAGAGGCAACAATAGTGACTCCCACTTGACGCGATGGAGACGCGGCAACGGCGGTCGGAGTAGAGTTCTCGGTCACATGTCTTAAACAGCGGGGGAAAGCGGGCCAACACCGCTTCACTGCGGCGCAACAACTAAAGTAGGGTTCTCGGTCACGTCGGTCTGACCGGCATCCATGTCGCCGAGAGGTGTCCGCTCTGGAGCAGGAAGATTGGCATGAATGCGCGGCAATCGTTGGAGACCCATATTTTTGTACTTCTTGTTTGAATTTGCGCAACAGGAGATCTGTCTGGTACCTCGCCTATTTTTTTGTTTTTTTAATATTTGAAATCTTAAATATCATATGATTTGAATGTAACATGTAGAACTTGTTAAAAATAGCCGCCCTCCGCGCTGCACAGCACGCGCACGAGCGCCTCGTCCACTACCTCGGTGATGACGGCGGCGACTTCGGGTCACGCAGCGCGGCTATCGACGGGGTGGTAACGGAGCAAGCGCGGGGAGACGGGTGCAACGTGCAATGTCGGACCAGTTAAAAACCGCCCCTATTTTTTTGAGGAACAAGAGTAACCACGTTACTCTTAAGACAACACATAGTCAGCAGCTAACACTGCATTCAGGTCGTCCGGGATTGCCGCTACCCTCTGCATGTCTTCCAGCCTTCGTGCACGCGCCGCGAGAGCATGGGCTAGCTTGTTTTGACATCGGCTAGCATGTATGGCATGGGATTCGCTGAACCTCTGGAGTTCCTTTTTTATGTCGGAGAAAACTGACCGCCAGGGGGAGCTGTTGCTGGCGCCCGGCCGAAGCTCATCCACAACGAAAATGCAGTCAGTTTCAGCAATGATAGGCCCCCTGTACAGCGGTGACAGGGCCTGCAGGCCAGCAAGTAAGGCCATCGCTTCGGCTTCCTCCACTGCAGAGCACGAACCAATTCCTTTGGACAGAGAGACAACGACTAGCCCCTTATGATCCCGCGCGACAGCGCCCACTTGCGATATGCCACTATCGGCTAGAAAAGCTGCATCTGAGTTCAGTTTGACTGTTCCGGCCACTGGGGGACACCACTGATTTGCTGTATGGCTCTGGGAGGTCTCGACCTGCAAGTCTGTTGCCCCTGACAGAAAATCCATGGGTATTCTCCTGCCGAAAGCATGCCCAGCCCGTAGCTTCTTATGTTTGATATTTATGTCAGTTTCCAAAATAGTGCCGCTACACTTCAGCTCCTCCTCGTACTGCTCCAAGAAAAGGGCCGACCGGCTGACAGACTCCTTACCTGCGTTGTGCGTGCAGTCATCCCTGAGAAACCAACAACGCCATAGTAGAAGCAGTAACTTGCCTCTTGTCTCGGGGTTGCAAGGGTTGAGGAGGTTCTGTAACCAATCCACCCCAGTGTGTCTGAACTGGGATTCACTAGGAAAATTCCAGATTTCTCTCATCTCATGCCTCAGAGCCTTGCTTTTAGTGCATGAAACTACAGCATGAAATTCATCTTCCTCTTCAGTACCACAAATCTTACACACACTGTCCACTTCAAGTGTACGTTTCCATTTATTCTTCTTTGTGGGCAAGGTGTTCGTGGCAACTCTCCAGCCGAAAATCTTAATTTTCTCAGGAACTTTTGCTTTCCATATGATGTCCCAAATGCTTCGGTCGTCGGCATCATTCGTAGAGCTCGATGCTGGGTTTTTGGACTGCTTTTGGAGGGAGACCGCTAACCTGTACGCACTTCAAACTGTGAAAACGCCGGATTTTTCAAAGTGCCAGGCAAGGGTGTCCTCAGTTTCAGTAGTAGGAATCCTTATACTACATATAGCCTCAGCGTCAAAGTGGTAGAACAGTTGGTGCACCTTCTCCGTGTCCCACCCAGTACCGTCAGCCCTTAACAACTGGTTTACCCATCTGAGTCTAGACCGACGAATGAAGCTTGCTGGTTTGAGGCCCTCTTTACGAGGGATCCAATTGTCTCTCTTAATATTAACCTTACTCCCGTTCCCTATTCTCCACACAAGACCGGCCTTGAGCAGTTCGAGTCCATATTCAATTCCACGCCAAACACGGGAGGCTTCCGATGCAAAAACCGTGTCTATTAGCTCCCCATGCGGGAAATATTTTGACTTTATAACGCGTGCACATAAACTGTCCGGCCTCTGAATCAATCTCCATGCTTGCCTGGCGAGCAGAGCTTGGTTGAACATCTTCATGTCTCTAAAACCAATACCCCCACCTCTCTTTGGCCTAGTCATTTTCTCCCAAGACATCCAGTGAACCTTCCTATGGCCCTTTTCCTCCCCCCACCAAAAATCACGGATTAGTCTTTCATACTTATCACAGAAACCTTGTGTCATCTTGAAGACCCCCATGCAAAATGTGGGAAGGGCTTGTAGGACCGATTTCACTAGGACCTCCTTAGCTGCATGAGACATGAATCTCTCTGACCAGTCCGAACATCTCTTAATAAATCTTTCCATGATAGGCTGAAACAAAGAATCCTTCATGCGACCTTCTGACGTGGGGAGCCCTAAATACTTGCTCTCAAAAGTAGAGGACGTGATCTGCAACTCCGACATGACACCTTGTTGGGTTGCCTCTAGACACAGCTCACTGAAGAGGATTGAACACTTGTTGTAACTCAGTAGTTGGCCTAAACCTTTTTGAAAATTGGCAAGTACTTGCATGATGCACTCAGCCTCCTCTTTGCACGCCTTGAAGAAGAGTAAGCTATCGTCGGCAAACAGCAGGTTGGAGATCCCGGGACTGCCTCTGGCAATCTTCAGGGGGTGATTTTTCCTCGACGAATCTCCTTGTCCAGCAGGCAAGCTAGTCCTTCAGCCACAAACAGGAAGAGATATGGACTCAACGGGTCACCTTGCCGAAGCCCTCTCGAGGGGATGAAAGGCTCGAGGAGCTCCCCATTGTATTTGACTATGTATCTCACGGATTTTATGCAGCTCATCACCCAGCCAACCCATTTTTTGCTCAAAACCAAGCTTCAGGAGAGACCCTTCCATGAAACCCCAGTCGACTTTATCATTTGCCTTTGCCAAGTCCAACTTGAAAGCAGTGTGTATTAGCTGGCTGTTTGGAATGCTGGATTTTGTAGAAGCACTCGAAAGCAATCATGGCGTTGTCTGTGATCAGGCGGCCGGGGATAAAGGCACTCTGAGTCTCTGAAATCAGATCATCCAGAAGGGGTCTCAAGCGATTCACCATGCACTTGGAGATCACTTTATATATCACGTTGCACAGACTTATTGGTCTACAGTCTTTCAGGTGCTCTGGATTATTCTTCTTCAGAATGAGAACGATTACCGTGTCATTGATTCCCTCCGGCATGATACCCTCCTGGAAAAACTCCAGAACCGCATTCACCACGTCCCTCTTGACAGTACTCCAATTCCTCTGGAAAAACCTTGCTGGAAAGCCGTCGGGACCTGGAGCTTTCAAAGGGCCAATTTGGAAGAGTGCGTCGCTGATTTCCTTTTCCGTGAAATCCTTAACCAATGACGCATTCATCTCTGCAGTAACTCTTTCATTCAGGTAGTCCACTATAATCTTAGGATCGACCTCGTCTTCTTTAGTGTACAATTGTTTAAAGAAGCTTGTGGTCAACTCCTGTAACTTGTCCATTTCCTCCACCCAAACACCATCCTCATTTTTTAACTTACTGATTGTATTCTTTTTACGTCTCCATGAGGCCTTTCGTTGGAAGTACTTGGTATTTTTATCTCCTTCTCTCAGCCATAACGCTCTAGATCGTTGTCTCCACATCATCTCCTCCCGGTGCAAAACCTCGTCCAAATTCCTAGATACAGCCTTAATCTCTCTGTCTCTGGCAGCCGATGCTTGTTTCTTCCACATGCTCTCCAATTGCTTCCTGAGCAAAACGGTCTGCTTTATGATTGAGCCGAAGTTGTTTTTTTCCCATGTGTTTAGGGAGCGTTGAAGACCTGCAAGTTTCTGAGATATGTCAGATAGGTTCTTAGCTGTCCCTTGTTGGAAATATGCCCTAGAGGCAATAATAAAAGGATTATTATATTTCCTTGTTCATGATAATTGTCTATTGTTCATGCTATAATTGTATTGTTCGGAAATCATAATACATGTGTGAATACATAGACCATAATGTGTCCCTAGTAAGCCTCTAGTTAACTAGCTCGTTGATCAATAGATAGTCATGGTTTCCTGACTATGGACATGGGGATGTCATTGATAACGGGATCACATCATTAGGAGAATGATGTGATGGACAAGACCCAAACCTAAGCATAGCACAAAAGATCGTATAGTTCGTTTGCTAGAGCTTTTCTGAATGTCAAGTATCATTCCTTAGACCATGAGATTATGCAACTCTCGGATACCGTAGGAGTGCTTTGGGTGTATCAAACGTCACAACGTAACTGGGTGACTATAAAGGTGCACTACAGGTATCTCCGAAAGTGTTTGTTGGGTTGGCATGAATCGAGACTGGGATTTGTCACTCCGTATGACGGAGAGGTATCTCTGGGCCCACTCGGTAAGACATCATCATAATGAGCTCAATGTGATCAAGGTGTTGTTCACAGGATGATGTGTTACGGGAACGAGTAAAGAGACTTGCCGGTAACGAGATTGAACAAGGTATCGGTATACCGACGATCGAATCTCGGGCAAGTATCGTACCGATAGACAAAGGGAATTGAGTACGGGATTGATTAAGTCCTCGACATCGTGGTTCATCCGATGAGATCATCGAGGAGCATGTGGGAGCCAACATGGGTATCCAGATCCCGCTGTTGGTTATTGACCGGAGATTGTCTCGGTCATGTCTGCATGTCTCCCGAACCCGTAGGGTCTACACACTTAAGGTTCGGTGACGCTAGGGTTGTAAAGATATTAGTATGCAGCAAACCGAAGGTTGTTTGGAGTCCCGGATGAGATCCCGGACGTCACGAGAGGTTCCGGAATGGTCCGGAGGTAAAGAATTATATATAGGAAGTGTCGTTTCGGCCATCGGGAGTGATCTGGGGGTCACCGGTATTGTACCGGGACCACTAGATAGGTCCCGGGGGTCCACCGGGTGGGGCCACCCATCCCGGAGGGCCCCGTGGGCTGAAGTGGGGAGGGAACCAGCCCATAGTGGGCTGGTGCGCCCCCCCATGGGCCTCCCCCATGCGCCTAGGGTTGGAAACCCTAGGGCAGGGGGCGCCCCACATGCCTTGAGGGGCAAGCCTCCCCCCTGGCCGCCGCCCCCCTGGAGATGGATCTCCAGGGACGGCGCCCCCCCTAAGGGGCCTATATAAAGGGGGGAGGGAGGGCAGCCGGACCCTGAAGCTTTGGCGCCTCCCTCTCCCCTGTTACACCTCTCCCTCTCTCCGTAGTTCTTGGCGAAGCCGTGCTGGAACTCTGCTGCATCCACCACCACGCCGTCGTGCTGCTGGATCTTCTTCAACCTCTCCTTCCCCCTTGCTGGATCAAGAAGGAGGATACGTCATCCCGACCGTACGTGTGTTGAACGCGGAGGTGCCGTCCGTTCGGCGCTGATCATCGGTGATTTGGATCACGACGAGTACGACTCCATCATCCACGTTCTTCTTGAACGCTTCCGTTGCGATCTACAAGTGGTATGTAGATGCTCTCCTATCCCCTCGTTGCTAGAATGCTCCATGGATAGATCTTGGTGATGCGTAGGAAAATTTTTAATTTCTGCTACGATCCCCAACAGTGGCATCATGAGCTAGGTCTATGCGTAGTTTCTATGCACGAGTAGAACACAAAGTAGTTGTGGGCGTCGAATTGTCAATTCTTCTTGCCGTTACTAGTCCTATCTTGGTTCAACGGTATTATGGGATGAAGCGGCCTGGACCAACATTACACGTACGCTTACGTGAGACCGGTTCCACCGACTGACATGCACTAGTTGCATAAGGTGGCTGGCGGGTGTCTGTCTCTCCCACTTTAGTTGGATCGGATTTGATGAACAGGGTCCTTATGAAGGGTAAATATAGATTGACAATTCACGTTGTGGTTTTAACGTAGGTAAGAAACGTTCTTGCTAGCAACCTATAACAGCCACGTAAAAACTTGCAACAACAATTAGAGGACGTCTAACTTGTTTTTGCAGCAAGTGCTTTGTGATGTGATATGGCCAGAAGTTGTGATGAATCATGTATATGTGATGTATGAGATGATCTTGTTATTGTAATAGGAATCACGACTTGCATGTCGATGAGTATGACAACCGGCAGGAGCCATAGGAGTTGTCTTTATTTATATATGACCTGCGTGTCAACTTAAATCGTCATGTAATTACTTTACTTTATTGCTAAAGCGTTAGCGATAGTAGTAGAAGTAATAGTTGACGTGACAACTTCACTAAGATACGATGATGGAGATCATGATGATGGAGAGCATGGTGTCATGCCGGTGACGACGATGAACATGGCGCCCCAAAGATGGAGATCAAAGGAGCGAAATGATGTTGGCCATATCATGTCACTATTTGATTGCATGTGATGTTTATCATGTTTTTGCATCTTATTTGCTTAGAACGACGGTAGCATAAATAAGATGATCCCTCATTAAAATATCAAAAATGTGTTCTCCCTAACTGTGCACCGTTGCTAAGGTTCGTCGTTCCGAAGCACCACGTGATGATCGGGTGTGATAGGTTCGTACGTTCGCATACAACGGGTGTAAGCCAGATTTACACACGCAATACACTTAGGATGGATTGACGAGCCTAGCATGTACAGATATGGCCTCGGAACACGGAGGACCGAAAGGTCAAACATGAGTCGTATAGAAGATACGATCAACATGGAGATGTTCACCGATGATAACTAGTCCGTCTCACGTGATGATCGGACACGGCCTAGTTGACTCGGATCATGTATCACTTAGATGACTAGAGGGATGTCAAATCTGAGTGGGAGTTCATTCATTAATTTGATTAGATGAACTTAATTATCATGAATTTAGTCTAAATCTTTACAATATGTCTTGTAGATCAAATGGCCCACGCTAATGTCACCCTCAACTTCAACGCGTTCCTAGAGAAAACCAAGCTGAAAGATGATGGCAGCAACTATGCGGACTGGGTCCGGAACCTGAGGATCATCCTCATAGCTGCCAAGAAAGATTATGTCCTAGAAGCACCGCTAGGTGATGCACCATTCCCAGCAAACCAGGACGTTATGAACGCCCATCAGTCTCGTGCTGATGATTACTCCCTCGTTTAGTGCGGCATGCTTTACAGCTTAGAACCGGGGCTCCAAAAGCGTTTTGAGCAACACGGAGCATATGAGATGTTCGAGGAGCTGAAATTGATTTTCCAAGCTCATGCCCGGGTCGAGAGATATGATGTCTCCGACAAGTTCTTTAGCTGCAAGATGGAGGAAAATAGCTCTGTCAGTGAACACATACTCAAGATGTCTGGGTTGCACAACCGCTTGACTCAGGTGGAAGTTAATCTCCCGGATGAGGCGGTCATTGACAGAATCCTTCAGTCGCTCCCACCTAGCTACAAGAGCTTCGTGATGAACTACAATATGCAGGGGATGGAAAAGACCATTCCCGAGTTGTATTCAATTCTGAAATCTGCGGAGGTGGAAATCAAAAAGGAACAACAAGTGTTGATGGTGAATAAGACCACTAAGTTCAAGAAAGGCAAGGGTAAGAAGAACTTCAAGAAGGACGGCAAGGAGGTTGCCGCGCCTGGTAAATCAGTTGCCAGGAAGAAGTCAAAGAATGGACCCAAACCTGAAACTGAGTGCTTTTATTGCAAGGGAAATGGTCACTGGAAGCGGAATTGCCCCCAAGTACTTAGCGGATAAGAAGGCCGGCAACACTAAAGGTATATGTGATATACATGTAATTGATGTGTACCTTATCAGTGCTTTAAGTGATGTGCATTACCGAGAGGGCCCAGAGATACCTCTCCCACAGTTGGAGTGACAAATCCTAATCTCGAAATACGCCAACCCAACATCTACCTTTGGTGACACCTGTAGTACTCCTTTATAATCACCCAGTTACGTTGTGACGTTTGGTAGCACCCAAAGTGTTCCTCCGGCAAACGGGAGTTGCATAATCTCATAGTCAAAGGAACATGTATAAGTCATGGATAAAAGCAACAGCAACATACTAAACGATCGGGTGCTATGCTAATGGAATGGGTCTTGTCAATCAGATCATTCAACTAATGATGTGACCTTGTTAATCAAATGACAACTCCTTTTGTCTATGGTTAGGAAACTTAACCATCTTTGATTAACAAGCTAGTCAAGTAGAGGCATACTAGTGACACTCTGTTTGTCTATGTATCCACACATGTATTATGTTTCCGGTTAATACAATTCTAGCATGAATAATAAACATTTATCATGATATGTAAGGAAATAAATAATAACTTTATTATTGCCTCTAGGGCATATTTCATCAGAGCCTAGGTTTTTATGGTTTGATGTTATTTGCACGAGTAGAACACAAGTGAGTTGTGGACGATACAAGTCATACTGCCTACCAGCATGTCATACGTTGGTTCAGCGGTATTGTTGGATGAGACGACCCGGACCAACCTTACGCGTACGCTTACGCGAGACCGGTTCCCTCGACGTGCTTTGCACACAGATGGCTTGCGGGAGACTGTCTCACCAACTTTAGTTGAACCAAGTGTGGCTACGCCCGGTCCTTGAGAAGGTTAAAACGGAGTCTATTTGACAAACTATCGTTGTGGTTTTGATGCGTAGGTAAGATGAGTTCTTGCTTAATGCCCGTAGCAGCCACGTAAAACTTGCAACAAACAAAGTAGAGGACGTCTAACTTTTTTTGCAGGGCATGTTGTGATGTGATATGGTCAAGACATGATGCTATATTTTATTTTATGAGATGATCATGTTTTGTAACCGAGTTATCGGCAACCGGCAGGAGCCGTATGGTTGTCGCTTTATTGTATGCAATGCAATCGCCCTGTAATGCTTTACTTTATCACTAAGCGGTAGCGATAGTCGTAGAAGCATAAGATTGGCGAGATGACAACGATGCTACGATGGAGATCAAGGTGTCGCGCCGGTGACGATGGTCATCATGATGGTGCTGCAGAGATGGAGATCACGAAGCAAAAGATGATGATGACCATATCATATCACTTATATTGATTTGCATGTGATGTTTATCTTTTATGCATCTTATCTTGCTTTGATTGACGGTAGCATTATAAGATGATCTCTCACTAAATTATCAAGAAGTGTTCTCCCCGAGTATGCACCATTGCCAAAGTTCGTCGTGCCCAGACACCACGTGATGATCGGGTGTGATAAGCTCTACGTCCATCTACAACGGGTGCAAGCCAGTTTTGCACACGCGGAATACTCGGGTTATACTTGACGAGCCTAGCATATGCAGATATGGCCTCGGAACACGGAGACCGAAAGGTCGAGCGTGAATCATATAGTAGATATGATCAACATGATGATGTTCACCATTGAGAACTGATCCATTTCACGTGATGATCGGTTATGGTTTAGTTTGATTTGGATCACGTGATCACTTAGAAGATTATAGGGATGTCTATCTAAGTGGGAGTTCTTAAGTAATATGATTAATTGAACTTTAATTTATCATGAACTTAGTCCTGGTAGTATTTTGCAAATTATGTTGTAGATCAATAGCTCGCGTTGTTGCTTCCCTGTGTTTATTTTGATATGTTCCTAGAGAAAATTGTGTTGAAAGATGTTAGTAGCAAAGATACTGATTGGATCCGTGATCTGAGGTTTATCCTCATTGCTGCACAGAAGAATTATGTCCTTGATGCACCGCTAGGTGACACACCTATTGCAGGAGCAGATGCACACGTTATGAACTTTTGGCTAGCTCAATATGATGACTACTTGATAGTTTAGTGCACCATGCTTAACGGCTTACAATCGGGACTTCAAAGACGTTTTTGAACGTCATGGACCATATGAGATGTTCCAGGAGTTGAAGTTAATATTTCAAGCAAATACCCGAGTTGAGAGATATGAAGTATCCAACAAGTTCTATAGCTAAAAGATGGAGGAGAATCGCTCAACTAGTGAGCATGTGCTCAGATTGTCTGGGTACTACAATCGCTTGAATCAAGTGGGAGTTAATCTTCCAGATAAGATAGTGATTGACAGAATTCTCTAGTCACCATCACCAAGTTAGTAGAACTTCGTGATGAACTATAATATGCAAGGGATGACGAAAGTAATTCCCAAGCTCTTCGTGATGCTGAAATCGACGAAGGTAGAAATCAAGAAAGACATCAAGTGTTGATGGTTGACAAAAACACTAGTTTCAAGAAAAGGGCAAAGGGAAGAAGGGGAAATTCAAGAAGAACAGCAAGCAAGTTGCTGCTCAAGTGAAGAAGCCCAAGTCTAGTCCTAAGCCTGAGACTAAGTGCTTCTATTGCAAAGGGACTGGTCACTGGAAGCGGGATTACCCCAAGTGATTGGCAGATAAGAAGGATGGCAAAGTGAACATAAGTATATTTGATATACATGTTATTGATGTGTACTTTAATAGTGTTTATAGCAACCCCTCAGTATTTGATACTAGTTCAGTTGCTAAGATTAGTAACTTGAAACGGGAGTTGCAGAATAAACAAAGACTAGTTAAGGGTAAAGTGACGATGTGTGTTGGAAGTAGTTCCAAGATTGATATGATCATCATCGCACACTCACTATACTTTCGGGATTAGTGTTGAACTTAAATAAGTGTTATTTGGTGTTTGCGTTGAGCATAAATATGATTTGATCATGTTTATTGCAATAAGGTTATTCATTTAAGTTAGAGAACAATTGTTGTTCTGCTTACATGAATAGAACCTTCGATGGTCATACACCCAATGAAAATAGTTCGTTGGATCTCGATCGTAGTGATACACATATTCAAAATATTAAAGCCAAAAGATGCAAAGTTAATAATGATAGTGCAAATTATTTGTGGCACTGCCGTTTAGGTCATATTGGTGTAAAGCGCATGAAGAAACTCCATGCTGATGGGATTTTGGAATCACTTGATTATGAATCACTTGATGCTTGCGAACCATGCCTCTTGGGCAAGATGACTAAAAATCCGTTCTCCGGAACAATGGAGCGAGCAACAGATTTGTTGGAAATCATACATACTGATGTATGTGGTCCGATGAATATTAAGGCTCGCAACAAGTATCATTATTTTCTGGCCTTCACAGATGATTTGAGCAGATATGGGTATATCTACTTGATGAAACATAAGTCTGAAACATTTGAAAAGTTCAAAGAATTTCAGAGTGAAGTGGAGAATCATCGTAACAAGAAAATAAAAGTTTCTATGATATGATTGTGGAGGAGAATATTTGAGTTACAAGTTTGGTCTTCAATTAAAATAATGTGGAATAGTTTCACAAACTCATGCCACCTGGAACACCACAACATAATGGTGTGTCCGAACGTCATAACCGTACTTTATTGGATATAGTACAATCTATGATGTTTCTTACCGATTTACCAATATCGTTTTGGGATCATGCATTAAAGACAGCTGCATTCACGTTTAAAAGGGCACCATCTAAATCCGTTGAGATGACACTACATGAACTGTGGTTTAGCAAGAAACCAAAGTTGTCGTTTCTTAAAGTTTGGGGTTGTGATGTTTATGTGAAAAAGTTTCATCCTGATAAGCTCAAACCCAAATCGGAGAAATATATCTTCATAGGATACCCAAAGGAGACAGTTGGGTACACCTTCTATTACAGATCCGAAGGCAAGACATTCGTTGCTAAGAATGGATCCTTTCTAGAGAAGGAGTTTCTCTCGAAAGAAGTGAGTGGGAGGAAAGTAGAAAACTTGATAAGGTAATTGTACCTTCTCCCTTATTGGAAAATGGTTCATCACAGAAATCTGTTCTTGTGACTACTACACCAATTAGTAAGGAAGCTAATGATGATGATCATGTAACTTGAAGATCAAGTTACTACCGAATCTCGTAGGTAAACTAGAGTGAGATCCGCACCAGAGTGGTACGGTAATCCTGTTCTGGAAGTCATGTTACTAGACCATGACGAACTTGCGAACTATGAGGAAGCGATGATGAGCCCAGATTCCGCGAAATGGCTTGAGGCCATGAAATCTGAGATATGATCCATGTATGAGAACAAAGTTTGGATTTTGGTTGACTTGCCCGATGATCGGCAAGCAATTAAGAATAAATGGATCTTCAAGAGGAAGACGGACGCTGATAGTAGTGTTACTATCTACAAAGCTAGAATTGTCGCAAAAGGTTTTCGACAAGTTCAAAGTGTTGACTACGATGAGAGTTTCTCACTCGTATCTATGCTTAAGTCTGTCCGAATCATGTTAGCAATTGCCGCATTTTATGAAATCCGGCAAATGGATAAACAAAATTGCATTCCTTAATGGATTTATTAAAGAAGAGTTGTATACGATGCAACTAGAAGGTTTTGTCGATCCTAAAGGTGTTAACAAAATATGCAAGCTCCAGCGATTCATCTATGGACTGGTGCAAGCATCTCGGAGTTGGAATATACGCTTTGATAAGTTGATCAAAGCATATAGTTTTATACAGACCTGCGGTGAAGCCTGTATTTACAAGAAAGTGAGTGGGAGCACTACAGCATTTTCTGATAAGTATATGTGAATGACATATTGTTGATCAGAAATAATGTAGAATTATTCTACAAAGCATAAAGGAGTGTTTGAAAGGAGTTTTTCAAAGAAAGACCTTGGTGAAGCTGCTGGCATATTAAGCATTAAGATCTATAGAGATAGATCAAGTCGCTTGATAAGTTTTTTCAATGAGTACATACCTTGACAAGATTTTGAATTAGTTCAAAATGGAACAGTCAAAGAAAGAGTTCTTGCCTGTTTAACAAGGTGTGAAATTGAGTAAGACTCAAAACCCGACCACGGCAGAAGATAGAAAGAGAGTGAAAGTCATTCCCTATGACTTGGCCATAGGTTCTATAAAGTATGCCATGATGTGTACCAGATCTATTGCATACCCTACCAATGTGTTTGGCAAGGAAGTATAATAGTGATCTAGGAGTAGATCACTGGACAGCGGTAAAAATTATCCTTAGTGGAATAAGGATATGTTTCTCGATTATGGAAGTAACAAAAGGTTCGTCGTAAAGGGTTACGTCGATTCAAGTTTTGACACCGATCTGGATGACTCTAAGTCTCGATCTAGATACATATTGAAAGTGGGAGCAATTAGCTAGAGTAGCTTCGTACAGAGCATTGTAGACATAGAAAATTGCAAAATACATAACGGATCTAAATGTGGAAGACCCGTTAACTAGGATTCTCTCACAAGCAAAACATGGTCACACCTTAGTACTCTTTGGGTGTTAATCACATAGCGATGTGAACTAGATTACTGAATCTAGTAAACCCTTTTTGGATGTTGGTCACATGGCGATATGAACTATGGGTGTTAATCACATGGTGATGTGAACTATTGCTATTAAATCACATGGCGATGTGAACTAGATTATTCTCTAGTGCAAGTGGGAGACTGAAGGAAATATGCCCTAGAGGCAATAATAAATTTATTATTTATTTCCTTACATATCATGATAAATGTTTATTATTCATGCTAGAATTGTATTAACCGGAAACATAATACATGTGTGGATACATAGACAAACAAAGTGTCACTAGTATGCCTCTACTTGACTAGCTTGTTAATCAAAGATGGTTAAGTTTCCTAACCATAGACAAAACGAGTTGTCATTTGATTAACAAGGTCACATCATTAGTTGAATAATCTGATTGACATGCCCATTCCATTAGCATAGCACCCGATCGTTTAGTATGTTGCTCTTGCTTTTATCCATGACTTATACATGTTCCTATGACTATGAGATTATGCAACTCCCGTTTGCCGGAGGAACACTTTGGGTGCTACCAAACGTCACAACGTAACTGGGTGATTATAAAGGAGTACTACAGGTGTCACCAAAGGTAGATGTTGGGTTGGCGTATTTCGAGATTAGGATTTGTCACTCCAATTGTGGGAGAGGTATCTCTGGGCCCTCTCGGTAATGCATATCACTTAAGCCTTGCAAGCATTGCAACTAATGAGTTAGTTGCGGGATAATGTATTACGGAACGAGTAAAGAGACTTGCCGGTAACGAGATTGAATTAGGTATTGGATACCGACGATCGAATCTCGGGCATGTAACATACCGATGGACAAAGGGAACAACGTATGTTGTTATGCGGTCTGACCGATAAAGATCTTCGTAGAATATGTAGGAGCCAATATGGGCATCCAGGTCCCGCTATTGGTTATTGACCGGAGACGTGTCTCGGTCATGTCTACATTGTTCTCGAACCGTAGGGTCCGCACGCTTAAGGTTACGATGACAGTTATTATGAGTTTATGCATTTTGATGTACCAAAGGAGTTCGGAGTCCCGGATGTGATCACGGACATGACGAGGAGTCTCGGAATGGTCGAGGCATAAAGATTGATATATTGGACGGCTATGTTCGGACATCGGAATGGTTCCGAGAGGTTTCGGATATTACCGGAGTGCCGGAGGGGTTACCGGAACCCCCCGGGGGAAGTATGGGCCTTATTGGGCCGCGAGGGGAGAGAGAGGGCCGCGCCAGGAGGTGGCGCACGCCCCCCCATGAGGAGTCCGAATTGGACAAGGAGGGGGGGCGCGGCCCCCCTCTCCCTCTCCCTCTCCCTCTCCTTCCTCCCCCCCTTCTCCCTCCTAGTTGGACTAGGAAAGGGGAGTCCTACTCCCACTAGGAGGAGGACTCCCCCTCCCTTGGCGCGCCCCTAGGGCCGGCCGGCCCTCCCCCTTGCTCCTTTATATACGGGGGCAGGGGGGCACCCCAAGACACACAAGTTGATCATTGAGATCGTTCCTTAGCCGTGTGCGGTGCCCCCCCCCTCCACCATATTCCACCTCGGTCATATTGTAGCGGTGCTTAGGCGAAGCCCTGCGACAGTAGAACATCAAGATCGTCACCACGCCGTTGTGCTGACGGAACTCTTCCCCGAAGCTTTGCTGGATCGGAGCCCGGGGAACGTCATCGAGCCGAACGTGTGCCAAGAACTCAGAGGTGCCGGAGTAACGGTGCTTGGATCGGTCGGATCGTGAAGACGTACGACTACATCAACCGCGTTGATATAACGCTTCCGCTTTCGGTCTACGAGGGTACGTAGACAACACTCTCCCCTCTCGTTGCTATGCATCACCATGATCTTGCGTGTGCGTAGGAAAATTTTGAAATTACTATGTTTCCCACTAGGATACATAGACAAACAGAGTGTTGTCTACGCACACGCAAGATCATGGTGATGCATAGCAACGAGAGGGGAGAGTGTTGTCTACGTACCCTCGTAGACCGAAAGCGGAAGCGTTATATCAACGCGGTTGATGTAGTCATACGTCTTCACGATCCGACCGATCCAAGCACCGTTACTCCGGCACCTCCGAGTTCTTGGCACACGTTCAGCTCGATGACGTTCTCCGGGCTTCGATCCAGCAAAGCTTCGGGGAAGAGTTCCGTCAGCACGACGGCGTGGTGACGATCTTGATGTTCTGCTGTCGCAGGGCTTCGCCTAAGCACTGCTACAATATGACCGAGGTGGAATATGGTGGAGGGGGCACCGCACACGGCTAGGGAACGATCTCAAGGATCAACTTGTGTGTCTTGGGGTGCCCCCCTGCCCCCGTATATAAAGGAGCAAGGGGGGAGGGCCGGCCGGCCCTAGGGGCGCGCCAAGGGAGGGGAAGTCCTCCTCCTAGTGGGAGTAGGACTCCCCTTTCCTAGTCCAACTAGGAGGGAGAAGGGGGGAAGGAAGGAGAGGGAGAGGGAGAGGGAAAGGGGGGCCGCGCCCCCCCCCCCCCTCCTTGTCCAATTCGGACTCCTCATGGGGGGGCGTGCGCCACCTCCTGCCGCGGCCGTCTCTCTCCCCTCGTGGCCCAATAAGGCCCATACTTCCCCCGGGGGCTTCCAGTAACCCCTCCGGCACTCCGGTAATATCCGAAACCTCTCGAAACCATTCCGATGTCCAAACATAGCCGTCCAATATATCAATCTTTATGTCTCGACCATTCCGAGACTCCTCGTCATGTCCGTGATCACATCCGGGACTCCGAACTCCTTCGGTACATCAAAATGCATAAACTCATAATAACTGTCATCGTAACCTTAAGCGTGCGGACCCTACGGTTCGAGAACAATGTAGACATGACCGAGACATGTCTCCGGTCAATAACCAATAGCGGGACCTGGATGCCCATATTGGCTCCTACATATTCTATGAAGATCTTTATCGGTCAGACCGCATAACAACATACGTTGTTCCCTTTGTCATCGGTATGTTACTTGCCCGAGATTCGATCGTCGGTATCCAATACCTAGTTCAATCTCGTTGCCGGCAAGTCTCTTTACTCGTTCCGTAATACATCATCCCGCAACTAACTCATTAGTTGTAAGGCTTAAGTGATGTGCATTACCGAGAGGGCCCAGAGATACCTCTCCCACAATTGGAGTGACAAATCCTAATCTCGAAATACGCCAACCCAACATCTACCTTTGGTGACACCTGTAGTACTCCTTTATAATCACCCAGTTACGTTGTGACGTTTGGTAGCACCCAAAGTGTTCCTCCGGCAAACGGGAGTTGCATAATCTCATAGTCAAAGGAACATATATAAGTCATGGATAAAAGCAACAGCAACATACTAAACGATCGGGTGCTATGCTAATGGAATGGGTCTTGTCAATCAGATCATTCAACTAATGATGTGACCTTGTTAATCAAATGACAACTCCTTTTGTCTATGGTTAGGAAACTTAACCATCTTTGATTAACAAGCTAGTCAAGTAGAGGCATACTAGTGACACTCTGTTTGTCTATGTATCCACACATGTATTATGTTTCCGGTTAATACAATTCTAGCATGAATAATAAACATTTATCATGATATGTAAGGAAATAAATAATAACTTTATTATTGCCTCTAGGGCATATTTCCTTCACTATTTATATGAGTGATATGTTTTATGGTCATGCTCTGATGGTTAATGGTTTATTCTTGATGAATCTCGTACGTGATGTTACACATATTCATAGTGTGAATACCAAAAGATGTAAAGTTAATAACGATAGTCCCACATACTTGTGGCACTGCCGCCTTGGTCACATTGGTGTCAAGCGCATGAAGAAGCTCCATACTGATGGACTTTTAGAGTCTCTCGATTATGAATCATTTGACACATGCGAACCGTGCCTCATGGGCAAAATGACCAAGACTCCATTCTCAGGGACAATGGAGCGAGCAACCAACTTGTTGGAAATCATACGTACAGATGTGTGTGGTCCAATGAGCGTTGAGGCTCGCGGAGGCTATCGTTATGTTCTCACTCTCACTGATGATTTGAGTAGGTATGGGTATGTCTACTTAATGAAACACAAGTCTAAGACCTTTGAAAAGTTCAAGGAGTTTCAGAGTGAGGTTGAGAATCAACGTGAAAGAAAAATGATTCAGAATGAGCTCACAGTCGGCCAGAACAACTCTGAAACTTTCTATGTTCTTCTCGTTTCGCGGTGTTCTAGAGAAGTGTTCATGTTGCCAAACAGTTTCATTGAAATCACCCAACATGAGCCATGGTTCGTTTGACATCGGCCTGATTCTGCGTAAGAGGTCCCACATGTGATGCCTCTCACTAGCTTTTGGCTCACCATAGACAAAGGTACCCCGCCATTGCCGGCCATGGGAATTTAGACGAACCAACACATCTATGTAACGCGGGCCAATAGCGAGTACTTTTATTTCAACATGCTCATCATAGAAGAGAGCTATACTTGCACCCTTTCCCTGGCCGACATGGGAGATGCAATGCTTGAGACCTAGTCTCCCTACGCAACTTATTAACGTAATCCTCGCTTTTCCTAGTTTCAGAGATGAAGACCAGAGAAGGCCGGTAGGTGCGCAGTAGGCACACCAACTCCTGAACTGTCCGGGGATGCCCAAGGCCCCGGCAGTTCCAGCTTATTATTGTCATGGCTCCTGGTGGGTGCCGTCCGTCGCACCCACCAGTTGACCGAGAGCCCCTGGCTCGGTTGCTTCCTGTCCACCATCCTTGCCCTTGCTCCCCTGCCCTGTGCCCTTCTTTTTCTTGTTCTGGTCGGAGTCAGTACCCACCTCTTCAGTGCTTGCTCTCCCTGAATCATCCTGCCCACGAGTGTCTCTCTTGCCAAGGACCGATCTAGAGTGAGTTGTCCCCTTCCCGTTGCCCTTGATGCCAGCCAAGTCCCGCAAAACTCTGCCTTTTTCTTCTGCAGCTACATCCCCACCCTTGCGCAGACTCTCAGTTGGTGCAGCCTCCACATGTCCTTCGTTCTACACTGGATTTGCAAGCAACTTCATAGCTTCGTCCTCCTCTGAAACTTTCTCCTTGATTTCATCCTGGCTGGCAGTCTCCAGTGCACCGGTGGACAGAGCAGGGCTCGGCCTATGAGCATCGGTGACAGCCGGAATGGCCGTGCCTCCATAGAGCGGGGTGGGTCCAAAGCCCGGCGGGCCCCTATTTGAATGTACCAAACGAGGCCTAAAGATTTAAGAATGTTTAAATTTGAATTTTTCAAGTTGGCAGCATGGGAGCATGTGAGTGTTTCGTATCACTGGATATTTTCACAACCTACCTATTGTCTATGTATACCTGGCCAGCACTGCAACTGATTTGACGATGGTAGAGTACATTTTAGATTTGAGAGCAGGCACCATTCTTTTTTTTTTTTGAGCAACAGAGCAGGCACCATTCATGGCCGTTAAATGGACGGCCCACGTACATGGATACGCTGTCGAACTGCAAGACCCACCTCTGCATGACATGTTACCTGCGGCCTCTGCGACCCATTAAAACCCACACAGGCCGGCAGGCGGCAGCAAAAGCTTGCTCGGCCAGCAGCTTGGCTTTCCCTGTCATCCCCTACCAAAAGACAACCGGGCACGGACAACCATCACATCGCCCATTAACCGGCATTCATTCATGCCGGGCTAGCACTAGATCACAAACTGCACTGCCACTGCAGCTCATTCATCACGGCTACAGCAGCTGCGACGTCAAGCCCCTCATCATCATCGTCGTCGGCGTCGTCTCCGGCATTAAAAAGGAGGCGACGAAGCCCGTGACACCCCCTAATTAAGAGCGAACTGGTCGCGTCGATCGCATTCAAGCGCGGCTGCAGCTGCGTCCGCCATGAATGGGATGCCGAGATGAGCACCGCTGGTGGCAATAACTGAAGCGCGACATGGAAGCAACGAACGAACAATTGGCACGCAGGGAGACGCTGTGAGCAATTATGGATGGACTTCGGTTCTACCAGTAGGAATAGTAGTTTCATTCATTCATGTTCTATCGAGTCTTTGATTCATCTGACATGACATGACAGAATCGGGGACGGACGGACATACTTGGAAATGGACAAGCAAAAATCAGGAGCACCTCCCCTATGTACCGGAATCCGTCGGTGGCATCAGAAAAGCAATGGCGTCGTCGTGGCCAATCCGGGCACCGGAGGCCTGCTGCCTACCTAACGCGCCGAGGACGAGGACGGACGACAACCATCTTGACCTACTTCTTCTTGGCTTGGCTTGGCTAGGCCTTCTAGGCTAGGTGCCGAGGAAGCCGACGTTGAGGTCGATCCTTGGCTTCTTCTTGGGGGCCGGTGCCGGGGGCGGCGGCACGTGCGACTCGCAGCGCGGGCAGCGGGGGTCGCTCCGGGCGATGAGCACGTAGAGGAAGCAGCGCGGGCATGCGGCGGCCACCATGCCCCCGCCGCCCGCGGACGGGGAGTCGCAGCCGTCGCCCTGCTCCACGGCGCCGGCGTCCCCGCGGCGCTTGACGGAGGAGGTGGTGACCGAGGAGGAGGACGGGGAGGCGCCCGCGCCCATGCCGCTGTGCTGCTGGTGCTGCTGGTGCCCCTGCCCATGCTGCTTCCCGCGCTCGAACCGCTCCAGCGCCGTCTTGACCTTCTCGATCGTGCACACGCTGTGGTACGTGGTCGTGGCTGCGCAGTCCGCCGCCGGCGCCATCGTCGGCAAGGGCGCCATGGCGGCGCCGGAGGCCGGGAAGAGGTTGAGGTCCCCCCTGGCCGACGGCGGCGGGCTCAGGTGCTTCCGCAGCGGTGGCTTGCCGGGCTGCACGCATAGAAATCACCGCAGTAAGTAAAAGAGTACCACTCCTATTTGCATGGTTGAGATTTCAATGGCCATATCGTGAAGACTTTAAGTGAGAGGCTACTGCATTATTGGGCAGATGAGAATAATTAAACTTGCCGGTGGAACATGGCAGACAGATGCAGATGAATTAACTGCGAATAATCTGTCCATCCACCTAGGGAACAATTGCCACTGTAATTAAGTAACGGTAGGATAAATACTCGAGATATAAAAATGATGGAAGTCTACGTTGATCTTCACACATACAGAAAAGAAAGACCAAATTTGAGAAGGGTCCTGCACATGGGAATTGCATAGCCTCACGCCCCAAAATTCACCTCGCCGTCTTGCACGACCAAGCCCACAAATGGCAACCACTTACTACTAGTCCGCGGTCAAATTTGCTGACCAAACTAATCCGGCGCGCATGGATATTACCAGGAGACTAATCGAGCCATTGACTGGCAAATTGAAAAGTCTTACTTAATTAACCACTAGAGCACGTACGGTCCAATCGCGATCCCAATTGAGCACGGGAGAGAAAGAAGAAGAGGACGAAGCGAAAGTGAAGACGCGAAGAGAGAAACAGAGCATAGGTCGCAGCGTACCATGGGGCTGCCGTGCGCGTCGTGCCTGGGGTCGTCGGCGGCGGGGGCGGGCGCCTGGCAGCCGCCGAGGAAGTCCCGGGTGACGAGCTCCGGCGCCATGGTGCCGCCGTCCGCCGCGCGGGACATCATGAAGCCGACCGCCTCAGCGACCATCCAGCACGCCACCTCCGCCTAGCCAGCCACAGCAGCGCGAGAGGAGGAAGAGGAGGCGAGTCGATCGATCAAGGTGTCTGGTTAGAGATGAGGAAGGGAGCACGCGGCAATGGAGGTTGGGAGACGCGGGGGAGGGGGGAGGTAGATAAATGGGAGGGAGGGGGAAGGGGAAGGGAAACAGGGGGGGTTTTGGAGGCACGTATGGGTGCCATTAATTGGGGTGTTGGAAAGGGAGGGCATGAGGACAAGATGTGCATTCAATGGGGGCTAGCGAGCATTGATGGCCTCCCGGTGCGTGTGTGTGATGAGTGAGAGAGACGGACGGGCCGATGGGGATGGACCAGCCTACGCCACTGCTCACCATTGATTCATGGCCTCTCTCACTCATCACTCATCTCTCTTCAAGAGTGGGTGTGAGTGAGGAGTATTAAGAGTTCATTATAGTATCATGCACAAACATTTAAGTATAGAAGATTGGGCGGATGCAAGTGGAGATGGAGTAGAAGCACGGGTCGTGTGGGGATTCGGTGGGCCCCTGCTCCAAGGTATCAACCTCGGGATTGCTTAACAATCAACCCTCAAAAATCGTCCGTCCATTAAACATTAAACTAGTGCAGAGGTAAACCGTACTGATCGAGTGATCCATTGTTGTTTTTAAGGAGGATCCATTGTTTTTCTTTCTTGACAATTTTTTAGAGAAGAGGGGACTTGTTAAACCGTCTACAGCTGCATATGGCAAATATGACCCCTCAAACGTCCGGACGCGTCCGCAGGCAGTGAGCGAGCACTCCTTAAATTAGCACAACTGCATCCGGACATCTCATTCTAGATTCTCAAATCCATACGAAAGCACGCAAACAATAAAACCTACGTACTACGTAGAGATCTAGCTGCTCTTGTTGGAGATGTCGACAATCTCCATGCTCGACTCCGGCAGCATGGACGGCAGCTGCAGCTCCCGAGCCTCCGGCTGCTATGCTCGGGCCTCCGGCCTCCTCCGCGTCGAGTTCGACAAAGAGCGCGTCGGACGCCGCCTGCTCCTGCTAGAGGAACTGCTGTTGGCCTCCATCTAGGCATCATCCTGAATGGACTCCAGAATGGTCTACTGCTCCGCCATCTCTGCGGCTTGCGCGACGGCGAACTCCGCCTCCGCCATGTTGAAGCCTGCTCAGGCAGCTCCTCCTCGTCCTCCTCCGGATCCGCCTCCTCCATCGACTCCGGTAGCGGCTCTCTCTCTCCTCGTCCTTCTTTGGCTCCGGAGAGTCCGGAGGCAGCCCGTCAGCGACGCGGGCTGCGCGCCTCGCCTAGATCTTCTCCGAGATCTGCCGCCGGCACTCGGGTGTAAGCATAGCGTACGTCTTGATCAGCCGCAGGACCACGGCAATGCCGGAGGGCGTGGGAGAGGAGGCAGACGGGCTCGGGTGGCGGCGCAGACAGAGATGAGGTGGATGGGCTGGGGTTGGGGGACGCTGTCCGGTTTAAATAGCTGGATTTGGCCTCAGTTGGCGAGCCGGAGCGGCGCCACGCGACGTTCACACCGCAGCGATGAAGGAGGCGTCCGTCGGACTAGCGGGCTTCCGGGCGACTCCACATGGGACCCCATTTGTCGGTCCTTCGTGCGGACGCGTTCGCGCGCTCCCGGATGCCCGCATATCCACCCCATATTTGGGCTGGATATGAGGGGTGCCGGTCAACCCGGATATTTAAGGCACGTTAAAGGGGGCCGTTTGGGTCGAAAAATTATGAACAATCAGTGACCGGGCGGCCCGTCCGAACGTACTAGACGGGTTTAAGGCACCCGGTTGTAGATGCTCTTACAATCAATCAAGAAGCAGGAATCAAAAGAGAGAATCGATACATGAGGGTCGTTGATTGAGCCACACGGCCGTGACACAATCCGTGCGACCACAAGTCACTAAACAGGGTTTGTGAAATTTGCTAAGCTACAATAGTCTAAAGAAAACACTCCCTACTGTTTATAGTACAGTGCTACATAGTACTCATACTATTTAACACTAATTGCCTGGTAGCTTAATGCTAATACCATTTATTAGGATTATGATGATGTCTAGACTAATTTAGACTTCTTTTGTTTATGATGAAAGGCATCAATCGTGGACCACTGCCGTCTTGTGTCAATCCTTGTGCCCGCTCAAGATAAAGACTTGTGGTAGAGTATTTGTTATGGTCAGGGTTTTCCATTTTATCTACAGCGTCAGATAGGTCTCCAGCGCGTAGCTCGACCTTTTTTTTTCTTGCGAAAGCGCCGACTATAGAATACTTATGTCCAAAGGGGAAAATCAGGAAATGTTGATGCTAGATTGACCAGGAATTTTCTAAAACTATATGACGAATGGCTTTTTTAGGGTTTACATTTGTTTTTTCTTGCGGATTTTTATCGCTTGTTGAAGATTCTGGACCTCATTTGCTAGTGAATTTAATGGTACCATCATCCACGGAATATAAATCAAAAGGCACCATAATCGCAATAAGGGATGCAAAAAAATAAAGAGGGGAAATGGGATGCAAATTGAGTTAGAGACACGTGTAAGAATCGTACCAACTCGCTCCTAACGCACACGGAGACTCGTACACCTTCGTTCCGGCCAATCTAAGTTTTCCGCTGCCTCCTGCCACGCAGTTGTTGGGCTGCCTCGTCTCATGTGGCCTTAGTGCATCTACAACCGGGCGTCTCAAACCCGCCTCATACGCCTGGGCGGGCCGCCCGGCCACTGACCGGTCACATTTTTTTGACCCTGACAGGACGCCTCAAACCGGTCTCAAACGTCCGGGATGACCGGCACCCCTCATATCCGGTTCAAATATGGGTCCGGGCACGCGCGCCACGTCGGTCCCGGGCGTTTTCCAATTTATTTTTAAGAAGGATCCATTGCTTGTTTGCCAAAAAATTTTGCGAGTGGAAATAGAGTTTTATTTTAAAAGTACAGAGTTACAATCAAGAAGCAAGAAGCAAAAGGGATGCAATATATAAAGGTTCTTGATTGAGCCGCATAGCCATGACACAGTCCGTGCGACTATAAGCTGCTAAACAGGATTTTGTGTAATTTGCTAAGCTACAATAGTCTAGAGAAAACACTCCTAACACTATTTATAGTACAGTGCTACATAGTACTCCTACTATTTTAACACTAATTGCCTGGTAGCTTAATGCTACCATTTATTAGGATTATGATGATGTCTGGACAAATTTAGACTTCTTTTATTTATGAGAAAAGGCAATGACCACGGACCACTGTCATCTTGTGTCAATCCTTGTGTCTGCTCAACATAAAGACTTGTACTATTTGATATGGTCAGGATTTATCATTTTATCTACGGCATCACATTGGTCTCCAGCGCATAGCATACTTTTTTTATTTCTTATGAAACCGCCGACTATAGAATGCTTATGTCCAAACTGGGGAAATCCGGAAATGTTAATGCTGGATTGACCAAGAATTTCCTAAATTTGAATGATGAATGGCTTTTTCAAGGTTTAAGGTTTAAATTGATTGTTTTTTCTTGTTGCCTTTTATCGCGTTGAAGATCCTATACCTCATTTCGTAGTGAACTGAGATGGGGTATTAGTAGTACCATCTTCCATTGATTATAAATTAATTGCATCCTGACCGCAAATTAGGATGCAAAAGAATAAAAAGAGGAAATGGGATGCAAATTTAGTTAGAGACACGTGTACGAATTGTACCCCTTCGCTCCTAACGCACAGGGAGAGTCATACCCCTTCGTTCCACCCAGCATAGGGCTTCCACTGTCTGCTGTCGTGCAGCCGCCGGGCTCCCTCGTCTCACGTGACCTTAGGGACACTACGAGCCCAGGTCCTTGCTTGCGAGAGGGCTCTGTTTCTAGGTGTTCTACTTTTAGTTTTGGTAGAGCTTGTGTCTTGCTCAGAAAGATGAGGCGGCTAAAAGGATGGCTTTGTTTTTAGGTATTTCTTTTAGTGGGTAGGGCTTGTGTCCTGCTCAGAAATACGAGGCGCGAGGGGGGCCCTCTTTTTTAGTGTTGATAGAATTTGTGTTCTACTTAGAAAGACGAGGCGGCGAGGGGAAGAACTATCTTTTTAGATGTTTCTTTTAGTGTTTGTAGGGCTTGTGTCCTGCTCGGTAAGATAGGGCGGCGAGGGAAAGGACTCTGTGTTTTAGGTGTTTCTTTTAGTGTTTGTAGGGCTTGTGTCCTGCTCAGAAAGACAAGGCGGCGAGGGAAAAGACTCTGTGTTTTAGGTGTTTCTTTTAGTGTTTGTAGGGCTTGTGTCCTGCTTATAAAGACAAGACGGCGAGGGAAAGGACTCTGTGTTTTAGGTGTTTCTTTTAATATTGATAGAGATTTTGTCCTGCTCAGAAAGACAAGGCGGTCGCGTCTCCCTTAGGATAGAATGAGATTCTTCCCTTCTCCGGATGATGCTTCTGCCGTTGTCGGAGGGTGTGTACCTTCACAATACTGAGCTGGCATCATAAGATTGAAGAAGTCATCGCATGCATCTCGTAGTCGACGGAAACGTCTTCTCCCACTGAACGAACATCACTGAAACTCTGAAAGCCCAAAGAGGGGAGCTGTAGCTTCTATGAGTTGGAGATGAAGGAGTAACTGGACACAAAGAGGGGAGCCGCTTGGAAGTGGTGTTGGTGACAGGAGGCAACGGCGACGATGAATCGGAGATTTGGAAGCTGCCGTCCGGCCAGATTGAAGAAACTGGCCAGCTTTGGAAAGGCCACCAGCTCACAGGTAGAAGAATACATAGAAAATACAAATATTTTTTTCTGGAAGAGAGGGAATAGTTGCAGCCGATCGGTCTCCAAACAAGGATCTATGTACGCTGGTTTCAGGCTTTCCTTCACCCAAACAAAGTTTTCCTTGAATCGATTATGCACAGAAAAATAAGTAATACCGGTTTAGCAAAAAATCAGCTTAAAACTAGTTTTCCTAAAACCCAGGGCTAATATTCACTATCCAAACAACCACTAAGCTAGAATAGTCTAAAGAAAACACGCCTACTGTTTAGAGCACGGTGCTACATAGTACTCATACTATTTAACACTAATTGCCTGGTAGCTTAATGCTACTACCATTTATTAGGATTATGATGATGTCTAGTCTAATTTAGACTTCTTTTGTTTATGATGAAAGGCATCAATCGTGGACCACTGCCGTCATGTGTCAATCCTTGTGCCCGCTCAAGATAAAGACTTGTGGTACTCCCTCCATTTCTTTTTACTCAGCATATAAGATTTGGTCAAAGTCAAAGTATACAAAGTTTGACCGAATTTATATAAAAAACTATGAACATCTACAATACTAAAACTACATAGTACAAAAATACGTTTCATGGTGCATCTGATGATGTTGATTTCATATTGTGAATGTTTATATTTTTCAATATAAAGTTAGTCAAACTCTACAAAGTTTGACTTTGACCAAACCTTTTATGCGGACTAAAAAGAAACGGAGGGAGTATTCGATATGGTCAGGGTTTTCCATTTTATCTACAGCATCAGATTGGTCGCCAGCGCATAGCATACTTTTTTTATTTCTTATGAAACCGCCGACTATAGAATGCTTATGTCCAAAGTCGGGAAATCCAGAAATGTTAATGCTGGATTGACCAAGAATTTCCTAAATTTGAATGATGAATGGCTTTTTCAAGGTTTAGGTTTAAAATTGATTGTTTTTTTTGTTGCTTTTTATGGCGTTGAAGGTCCTATACCTCATTTGGTAGTGAACTGAGATATTAGTGGTACCATCTTCCATTGATTATAAATTAATTGCATCCTGACCGCAAATTGGGATGCGAAAGAATAAAGATAGGAAATGGGATGCAAATTGAGTTAGAGACACGTGTACGAATTGTACCCCTTCGCTCCTAATGCACACGGAGAGTCATACCCCTTCGTTCCACCCAGCCTAGGGCTTCCACTGCCTCCTGCCGTGCAGCCGTCGGGCTCCCTCGTCTCACATGGCCTTAGGGACATGGAGGCGCTATGAGCTTCGGTCCTTGCTAGCGAGAGGGCTCTGTTTTTAGGTGTTTTATTTTTGATTTTGGTAGAGCTTGTGTCTTGCTCAGAAAGATGAGGCGGCTAAAGAGAGGGCTTTGTTTTTAGGTATTTCTTTTAGTGGGCAGGGCTTCTGTCCTGCTCAGAAAGACGAGGCATGAGGGGGACCTTTTTTTAGTTTGATAGGATTTGTGTTCTACTCAGAAAGACGAGGCGTGAGGGGGACCCTTTTTTTTAGTGTTGATAGAATTTATGTTCTACTCAGAAAGACGAGGCAGCGAGGGGAAGAACCATATTTTTAGATGTTTCTTTTTTGTTTGTAGGGCTTGTGCCCTGCTCGGAAAGATAAGGCAGCGTGGGAAAGGACTCCGTGTTTTAGGTGTTTCTTTTAATATTGGTAGGGATTTTGTTCTGCTCAGAAAGACAAAGCGGTCGCGTCTCCCTAAGGATAGAATGAGATTCTTCCCGTCTCTGGATGATGCTTCTGCCGTTGTCGGAGGGTGTGTACCTTCACAATACTGAGCTGGCATCATAAGATTGACGAAGTCATCACATGCATTTCGTAGTTGACGGAAATGTCTTCTCTCACTGAACGAACATCACCGAAAGCCCAAAATAAACTCAGGAAAAATGCGAGTACCAGTGTCAAGTTTAGGACTTGAACCCTGATGGTCTGGTTTCACCACAAGAAACCTAACCAGCTGAGTTATGCTCAGTTCGAGACTATCCTGATAGTTTTTTTAACACAATACAATCAATGTCGTTCAGATACACGAGCATACACTCACCGTTGAACGCATACATGCACACCCTATCCCTATGAGCGCCTCCAAGAGACTGAGCCGACACATGATTTTGAGATTGACTAAGTCGCTACAGACGTTTTAGTAGTCGACGGAAACGTCTTCTCTCACGAAACGCACATCACCGAAAGTTTTAAAATAAATCAAGGAAAATGCAAGCGCCAATATGAAGTCTAATACTGAACTCTGGTGGGCTGGAAATTACAATGTCCTCCTAACCATCCAACGGTTCGTGGCTATCTTGACAACAGGTAGAGACACGTGTACGAGATGCGACTGCCCGCCACTCAAAAAAAAGAAAAAAGATGCGACTGCCCGGACCGGATCGACCCTAGCTAGTGCCCAAGTCCAGCCGATTTGGACTGTCGAACCAGTCCCCTCAGTAAAAAAGAAAGGGACTGTGGAACCAGGTTAACCATTTCACTGCGCACAGCGAGAATCAATCAATAGATTCGTGGATCGCCTGCGCACGCACCGACCGCGGTAATTTATGGAGACCAATTAAAACCGGCGCAGAGACGAGAACTTGAATGGGCGCGGCGGAGTACGCCACGCACCGCACGGCGGCATTAATACGGCCAGACATTGACGCGATGAGCGCGCGCACATACACACACGTACGTACTTACGTAATCAAATGGGCGCGTACTCCGTGCGTGGCGCAGGTGGTCACGGGTCCGTCGACCTCGCCCGCCTTCCTTCCTTCCCGTAAACAGCGGACGGAGGCACGGGGAAAACGGTAAATTGTTAACGCCTGCATGTAGACCTGGCCAAACCTCGGGCCGGGCCTAGCCAAGCCCGACGAAAAAGATCCAGGCCCGAGCCCGGCCCGAACATGCAAAAGCCCGCCGGGCCTCGGGCTGGCCTGGCCCGACCTTCAGTAAACTGCAAAAACGATGGGCTCGGGCCTGGCCCGGTGCGGCCACTGGGCTCAAAATCTAGGCCCGAGCCTGGCCCGGGGGCAGCATCAGGCCGGGCCGGGCTGCCCATGGCCAGGTCTACCTGCATGCCGCGATAATCCTAGACGCACGGAAGAATACGGGCATCTCACGGGCATCTAAACACTAATCAATCTTCTCCCCCCTGATTTTCATAGGGGTGGACCCCGCCTCACCCCTAATTTCCAATGAAAAACTGCCACCTATTCACAGCCCGTTGAATCCGTGAAAACAAGCCCGTGCGTATAGCATTACTCTGCATGCCGTCGTCGTCTGCCCATGCACGCGTCTCCCGGAAGCAATGCGCGCGAGTGCGACCGACCGGCGCACGGGGGACGTGTGCCCACCCGGGCCGGCCATCCTCCACCGGCGACCACGGGACCCGTCAAACCCATGAGCTTTTTTCTTTTCTTTTTATTAGGGTAATAATGTTCAGTCGTGTTTTGACAAGCACGCATAGTACAGCGAAAACGCAGCTTCCATTTTTTCACAAGGATAAAAACTACGTACGTACGTGTACTCCATAATAATTAGGCGAGCCGTAGCGGTAGCACTTAATTCGACGGAACTATACTACGGTAGCGGTAATTAATTACCGAGTGAAGTGAAGTGAAGTGAAAGGGCTTTGTTCTCACGTTATGTTGTGCCGCAGCGGCGGTACGGAGCCACCCCTGACTTGTGATCTCCGCCATTGATGTGCGTGCCTCCAAACGACATTTCCTCCTCGGTCGGCTGTAGGCCGTTGTCCAGGACAGACCAACGAACGAACGGTGGCGCTCAATCCCATGGTACCCCCATCAATGCCATCTCCTTCTCTCACCTTCTCTTCTCTTGCACGCATGAACATGGGCATGGGCGTGGCACGGGACGGCCGTTGGACATCGGCCCTGTTTGGATGCTCTAACTTACTCTAAGTTAGTTAGAGGTTAGAGTTAGATTCTAATTTTGAACCAATTTTAAACTAAGTCTAATCAAAATGCTGTTTGGATGATAGGGTAAGATTGACTATAAATATTATTTCTCAATCATTTAACTACTTTAGACCATGTTTGGGTGGAAGGTGAAACTTTTTTACTAATTTTTTTAGTGGGCCCAAGAGAACTAACCCAAATAAGCTTTGCTAGTGTGGGCTAATTTTTTGGAATGGGTTAGATCCAACTAACCCATCATGTTTGAATAATTTTAGGTCATTTGAGCCCCAACTAACCAAAACTAACTCTAACTTGGGATCCAAACAGGGCTCGTTGTTACACTACTCGAATCGAAAGTCACTGGCTACCACTACGCGCCATTTATGCCGCCGGGTCGTGTGACTTTTCAAATTATTGGCGACGCGGGCCCGTGGCGCTGTAGCGCCGCCGTACGTACGTTCGTTCGCCGGAGGATTCACAGTCGTCGTTATGGCCTACACGTATTCAACTCCATTGCTCCCGTATCCGCATGTACAACCGCCCAGATCTTTCGGAAATATAAATACGTAGCTTTGATTAGACTACGGGAGTGGAGGCCTTAAATCGTTGGTTCTGACGTGACTACGGCCGTTACGTTACGTACCGGTGCCTGGTGGTTGCAGGAGTGCTGTAGTAGCGGTGCTCTGCTGACTGGTCAGAGATCTTGACGAGCTTTCAATGTTTTTTGGACCTCACCGAGGAGACGTGCGAGCCCACCAAAGGAGGCCAGAACCACAGCCAGAGGATAGGGTACGAAAGCTCAGCTGCTAGCTGCTGACGGCGGAGTGAAAAATATTGGAAACGGACGCTGGAGATTATCCACATATTTATAGATTTTTTTTCTTAAATCCAACATACTACCTCTGTCCTAGTTTATTGCTCCTCTCGCATTTTATGCCAAAATTTGATCTTAAATTTAACTAATAAAATGTTAATCATGTAACCAAAAATAATATCATTAAAACTTATGTTCAAAATATGAATCCAACAATATAATCTTTGGTGACATGCATTATTATGCATTCTTATTGTCTTAGTTAAATATATGATCAAAATTTGGCACTAAATATTAAGGGGGCCAATAGACCAGGACGAAGGTAGTTGAATCAAGATGTCATAATCTATGAACAGCAATTACTCCCTCCGTTCCTAAATATAAGTCTTTTTAGACATTGAAAATGAACAACAGCATACGGATGTATGCAGACGTATTTTAGAGTGAAGATCCACTCATTTTGCTCCGTATGTAGTCATTTATTAAAATCTCTATAAAGACTTATACTCCCTCCGTCCGGAAATACTCGCCCTAAAAATGGATAAAATGGATGTATCTATAACTAAAAGAAGTCTAGGAACAACTATGGGCAAGTATTTTCGGACGGAGAAAGTATTCTAATTTTGTGTTATGTGACTAATAGTACATGTTTTACCCGAAAAAGAAAAAGAAAAAGAAACCATGCTGCAACTGCAATGATAACTACTCCGTCATAATGCTGCAGTTAAAAGGGTGCACTAACGGTGATCGACGGGGTGCCGCAGTCGTCCAAAATTAATGGGCGGGACGATCAGCTGTCGCTCTAGTCTGGCTAGCCGGCCCTCGAGGTTGTAGCCCATTAATTTCACTGTGACCATGATGGTACGAATTCAATCCGCCCATTCATTTCGCATCCTTTAAAGACACTCCACTAGATTCAATGCCCCGAACTGGTTTGGTCCGGTAGCCTTCCCCTTTTAATGCCTCCCCATGGCGTAATCATCATTGATCAGTAGTATGCCTGTGCAGGTGCGCAGTGCTTGGTGTTGCACACGCAACTCAGCTGAAAATTTATTTTTGGGAGATAAAAATGATATTCACTTCGTCCCATAATATAAGAACGTTTTTCTGTCACTCCGACGTTTCTCCCCGAATAGGACATTTTAGGATAGACTGTAGTGCAACACAACCCAACGAAGTGAGAAATTACATCAGGTTCCTGGGAAGCCGATCGCACGCGCACACCGCCGCGAGCTGAGGACGCGCCGCCGCATCCGCTCCCGCCAAGAGCCGGAGTGACCTTGGAATCTACGAACGGGAAGTCTTCAAGTTAAGGTCCTTGTTTTGGGCCGTCAAAGTTTCAAAATTTCAGTATGGATTTCAAGTTATTTATATGCTAGATACTTGAAAACCAAGTGTAGCCTGACATCAAATAAAGATATTACTACAACAAAAAGTGGCAATTAATTTCGGAAATCATGTCAACATCCATTTGTGACTACTTGTCAACGAAGCGTCCAAAAATGGTCGCCGCACGCGCGCCAGTGTGTACGGGTCCAACCAAAAGCCGAACTTGATATTTTCATCCCTGAAGCCAAGTTTCGAGCCAACAACTTTAACAAGGGCCACAAACATGCAACCACATGCCAATATTGCGTGACCTAGACGAAGATGTGAGATCATGGTTTTTTTGCAGAAACCGTCAGCAACCTTTATACCAAATGTCGCGGTGCTGCAGGCCACGAAATTCACAGCGCCCAAGGATTGCATTTGCCGCTGAAGAAAACAATGGAAGCGGGTTGAGGACCTCGCAGTGTAGCCTCACGCTACTGCTACACCATGTTCAATTCGTACCCCTGAGAGGATGAGGGGTGGTGAGCGAAGGTTTACGACCAGATAAAAAATCCAGAATCCGTGCAACAGCCGAGAGATGGTCGTTGATGCAGACACCTCGTCTTCGGGCAACCCTAACTCAACATCCTGTAGAGCTCCACTGGGGAAGGTCGCTGCCCGCTCCCCACCGCCGTTGAGCCGTCTTCGTGTCAATACCCAAATATCAAGTCGACCTTCGGATCAAGAGTCCGACTACCGCTGTTGCCAGCCTTGGAACTACACACCACGCCACCATGCTCTCCGCTTCGGCACACGGTAGTTACATGTAGTTGGCCGCCTCTCCATCATTCATCGCTTTCCCGCGCAAGCCGTGCCCATCAATAAGCGGGGGGAAACGAGACCCGCCAACATCCTCCGGTGGATACCAACGGAAGCGAGGGAGGAGGGAGGGGGATAGGGTTTTGATAGCGTTGGTGTAGGGGGCATCTAAACAACCCCTTATTACACTTTACTAAAGTTGAGTGGCAAAATTAGATATTTTGCGTGGGTTAATTTCCGAGGGCCTGCATCGACACTGCTCATTTACTTGGCTCGGTGCAAGCAGATTATACTTGGTACAAAATCTGCATTTACGCCGTACCGTGAACTGACGTTAGTACTACTCCCACTACCGATCAACGAGTATAAATGCAGCAGCAGTACGATCAGGCTTTGCGTTGTACTCCTCCTAGCTCTAACTCTAACCGAGGGTTTATGGCGCGGCACACTGATGATTCAGATGCAGCAACGTCCCATCTGCGCCGCACCGCACTGCTGACGACGGTTAACCGTCCGGCCGGGGCGCGAAATAGACCGAGAATTGAAGATGCCGCCTGCGATGCCGGTTCGAGTCGGGCGAGACCATGCATGGCAGCGCATTGATCGCCAGCACGCTCGCAGTAAAACCTCGAGGCCGCACGGGCCGTGCGAGAGGAAGCCAGGGTCATTTACCACGGGCACGTACTTGGGTACGTACGTACGTGCCCGTCATCACGCGTAACTCGTGATGGCTAGCAGAGGAGAGCAGAGTCTGGCCGTGCATACATCTATGTATCTATTTATCACACTGGCCAGGCAGGCCAGGAGCAATAGGTGGCAACAGTACCAGGATGGCCATTCACTGCTCTGCTCGCGTACGCCCGGGGGCCGCCCAGTAATGGGCGTGCAGTGCCGGCACTGCACGCACAAGGCGTGTGCTGCTGCGATTGCTAGCTTTGCAATGCTGAATAGTGGCGGCTTTTCTCGTGGCTGCGATGGTGAATAGTCGTGTGAGACCGCCGGGGCTTGCTTGCACTCATGTGATGTACACACACTGCCCGGTTGGTGGTTACCGGTGGCGGTGGGGTTCGGCGTGGATCGCGGTCGCTGTCTTTGGGAGGCCGCATCGGATCGGACCGTGTTGCACGAGCGAGCGAGCGAGCGATTTTTTCTAGGGGAAACGCACAAATTATGCTTCACCTGGTACACCTCGTACACAAGATAATTTAATAAACCATGATCCTATAGTTTAATAAAGGTTGTTAAAGTAAAAAAAAAAGGTACACAAGATAATTTGGCCATGGCACCGCACAGCACTATCTAACACAGAGTAAATATACCATGGAAAGTTTATAAAAACGAAAAAACAAACCAGGGAAGAAATAAATCCAATTAAACGGTAAGAGAAACACACAAGACCGTTTCGAGAAAAACTATAACGTAAAACCGCTGTGAGACCGGTGCCTATGGCAATCACGAAGCACTCCGCGCGCTCTCTTTATGGGCTGCCCACTCTAAGAATACAAAATTCGCAGTTGCAACATATCGCTTACGCGGTCCGTTCGAATTTTTTCCATTTCCCTTTTATTTTTATTGGTTCTTAATCATTTTCTGTATTTTTTTAGCAATTGCGAAAAATATAAATTTTCCAAGCGATATATTAGCGGTCACCCACGCAGCCTCTCTCTTGCGAGAGCCCATTAGATGGGTCACACGACAGTTTCTCACACTTTCATCCAGTTTTGAAAAGGTTCAGAGATTCTTTTTCCTGTGGTTTTCTTTTGTCCAAACAGTTTTTCTTTTCCTTTTCGTTCCATTTCTACCTTTTTTCTATTTTTCATTTTCTCCCTTCTTCTATCCTTTCCCTTTTATACCTCATGATTTAATTGTTTTTTTGTTTTTTCTGAATTTCATGATCCTTTTCTTCGATTTCATGAACTTTTAAAGATTTGTGAACAATTATCAATTTTTTGAATATTTTGAATGTATTTTTAATTAGATAACATTATTCAAATTTGTTAACTTTCTTTCAAATTCAAGTTTTTTAGATGCATGAACATTTTTTTTAATTTATGCTATTTTTAAATATTTAATTTTATATCAATTATCAAACATTTTTTTAACTTTTTGTCAAGTCGTTGAACATTTTTAATTTAGAAACACTTAACAAATTCAGGAACAATTTAAAGCTCTCAGTTTGGAAAAACATCTAAGGCTCTCAATTTGAAAAAAACATCTAAGGTTCATTAGACTTTTTGAACATTTTTAATTTCATGAACATCTTTTATTATCTCACTTGTTTTTTGAAATTGCTGAAAATTTTGTAATTAGAAATATAAACACATTATAATTTCTTATAATTTAACATATGTTAGCTTTAGTTTGTACATGCATAGAGCAAAAACTAAACAAATACTATAAAAATGATTTAAAAGTAAGAAAAAAGAAAAAAGAAAGAAAAAGGAAACAAGGGGGAGCTGGCCTGGGCACATCGTACACTATAGTATTGTACTCTAGTCTATCGAGAAATATGAGTATCACATATTTGAAAAAATGCCATGCGCATACCTGTTGTAATGTTTTATAAATTATAGATGTAAAGAGCGGTGAGGTACATACCAAATAACTCACTAAATGCTAGCCACACAACCATTTTTTCAACATCTCGATGATAAAAGTCCAACCCGTAACGTTATGTTGCTTACCGTATTCACACTCCACAAAGAATGTACAGTATATTAAAATAAATCAATAAATTATATAATTTGCATTGAAATATAGACACACAAGGGATTCGTGATGGGCAACTGTCCACAAGAGCTGGAGTACAATTCCCGCCCATTAGAGTCACGGTCTGACTGGTGCCCTTACCAGACGGCCGACTCCCTGCGAACTATCTCTCATGCCCATCGGCGGTGGTCTAGTCTCGGTGCTAGCTAGGGCATGGTCGCTTGTTTTCTTGATTTGACCACAATCATTTTTTAGGGGGCGATTCGACAACAGCCGGACAGACAAGCCAGCACACAGTCAATTCGTGTCTCCCTTCACGAGCTGTGCAGGCTTGCTATGGCCCATGAAGGGAAATATTTTTTTAGGACAAAGGGCTAGTTCTTTTCGATCGATTCTGAAGAATCACGGTTCGAGAAATCACGAATCACAAAAGGACTCATCTTTGCCCGAGGAATCGCCTAGAATCATCTGAGCATCATAGTGCAACTGCGAATCATCGAAAGTTGGCGATTCTAGTCTGCCCCTGAAAAGAAAATCGTTCGTTTGTAAAGCCTACCCCTATTTGATGTGGTATTCATGGTCAAAATGCCACTCCGGATCTCCACACACAAGAACACGCCGCTCGATCCCACAAGCTTCAAAGCTTTGCCCAGTCCACCGCCACCCAGTACAGTCTGTCGCCACCTTATCCAGTCCGCCGATCGCCCAATCAATCGCCACCTCGTCTAGCCCGCCCAACCCCACCCCTACCGCCCCGTCATCCTGCCTTGCCGACCGCCCACTCCAGCCTGCCTCACCAGTCAGAGCTCCTCTCTCTCTCCCCCTATCTTTCTCTACTCTGTTCTCTTTGTTAAGCTTCATGCACTAGCCAGCACAATGAGAAGTCTGAACTGATGAAAGGAGCTAGGCGGTCCACATATATACTTCAACAACCCCTCTCACTTGCGACGTGGGAATTAAACACGTGAATAGACTCGGGTATGGCTCAAGAGGCCTATATATGGACATACAGGGGGCAACACATTTTTTCGATAACTTGCGAAAACCAGGACTTGAACTCAAGACCTTAAGCCCTGATAGCGTGTTAAGCTTTATGCACTAGCCAACGCAAGCAAAAGTCTGAACTGAGTCTATTCACGTGTTGACTTTCCACGTCAAATGTCAGAGCGGGTGTTGAAGTGGATTGCCTAGCTCTTTCCATCAGTTTGGATTTTTGGTTGTGTTGGCTAGTGCATGAAGTTTAACATCTCTTATGTTTGATGGTGGTATTGGTATGATAATTTGATGGCTGCTAGTGAAATATTTGGATGCTTATTTAGTATGGAGTGCAGGTTGTGCGATTGATGGCTACAGTAGATGGAGATTAGAATGTGTATTTTGGTACTACAAGTTGTATGATTGAAATACTTGGATGATTATTTTGTATGAACTATGAAGAAAAAATTGTGTTATTGATGGCTAATGTAGATGGAGTATAAAGTTGTATGATTCAAAAGGACCAAGTGTTAACAATCATGTGCATGGTTCAAGGCTAGGGTTAGTACGCACATTTTAGCATACAACTCATACAACAATCTCATACTAGAATCTTAGAAAAGTGATGGACGGTTGGTTCTGTGGGCAGTTTCCCATAATCGGATTCTGAAGAATCATGAGCCGAAAAGAACTGGCTCGTGGAGGAGGGCGGGGAAGTAATGGCACTACTCGGCCTGCTGGTTGCTTCGTGTTAGGCCCAACAAGACACGAAACGTCCAAGCTAGCCCAATTAATGATTCTCTCATATTTTTCCCCGGAGTGTTAGTTTCCTACTTCTCCGATGATTTTGACTACACGGGAGCTCGTTGGGGTTCATATGTGTGGCCACATGGAGCCCGGGCACGTGCCAAGGGTGACCATACGGTAAAAATCGCCGTGCGACATATAAAAGAAAAGGATGGTACCTGAAACGAAAAAAGACGCTATATCCAACGCACTTCAATTGCCGGGGAAAAAATCACCTCTGGTTGGACCGGCCCGAGCGCACTACATCTAACATAATAAAAAAGCGAGTGGTAGCTGGGCTTGGGCCATGTGAAGAGCGCGAGGGCGGATAATGTTGAAGGTACCTGCACGGGGAGATAGTATTTTCTTCTGTGCGGGTGACTTCAGGATTGTTCATCTGCCTTGGAAGCTGAATTATATTTTTATCAAAGAAGGCCTGTCTCTAGTCATGCAGTGGAGCAAACTCCCAATACGTACCGAGAATTATTGTCTTGAAGTGGTTAACCTTTTGACGAATGGAGATGTGGATAGATCAAGCTTTGGATTCCTTGTGCATGATATCAAATTGCTCATGGCACAACGAAATACTTGTATTGCTCACGTTCGACGGAATTGTAATAATGTTAGTCATACTTTGGATAATAATGTTACGCATGGTGGAACTGAAAACATTGTCGAATTATGTAAGTATGAAGTAGCTATGCTACATGAGTAATACAAGTTATTTATCGCAAAAAAATCTCTTTGAACGCCCACTCTCATATGAAGGTGTGTTGGCCCATTAGGAAGAGCTCGCCGGCAGCGCTTCGTCAGCTAGGGAACATTTTTGGGAAGGTTGCGGTTTTAGGAACCATCCATTTGGTTCATTTTCCACCAGGTTTTCTCTTTCATTTTTTAATTCATAAACATTTTTTTATTTGCGTATATTTTCCATATTTGTCAGCATATTTTCATATACTCGAATATGTTTTCCATATACATGAAAACTATTTAAACTCATGAACACTATTCAATCCATGAGTATCAATAAGTTTGTAATTTGTTTTCAAATTTGTTAATACTTTCTAAAATCAAGATTAATTTTCAAATTTGTGATCTTTGTGAGCCAATGAACATTTTTGTAGTTCGCAATATTTTCTCAACTTTTCAAGAACATTTTTTATCCGTCAACATTTTTCAAATTCCTGAAAAAAATTCGAATTCTGAAATATTTCTAAACTTCTGAAATAATTCCAGATTCATGTATATTTTCGAATTGACACACTTTTTTAATTAGTGACAACTTTTTAATTCATCAACACTATCTGGAATTCATGAACGTTTTTTAAATCAGTTAACTTCATCAAAGTTGTGATTTTTTCTGAATTCACAAAAAAATCAAGCCACGAACATTATTGAACATTTTTATGTCTTTTAATGCAGGAAAAAAAGGTAAAGGAAAAAAAACTCATGGATTCTACCTACGCTAGTGTTTTTTTACGAGGCATACCTACGCGAGCAATCTGTGCGGGGCGCGTGAAGCAATCTGTGCGGGCCGCGAATGTGAGTGCGCTTGTATCTCTCTAGGCAATACAAACCCCCCACCGGTTTCCCTCATAAAAAGAAACACCCCCATCGGTTTCCCTTTTTTGCGACCATCTTTCAAAATTGCGGACATATTTTCACAATTCGTGAACAAATTTTGAAAATCAACATTTCTGGAACTCATGAACATTTTTGTAATTGTGATATTCTTTCAAATTAACATTTTTCACAATTTTGTATTCAGTTTTTGACATCATGGATATTTTCTGATTTTTTTGAATTGTTTTGCAAATTCACAAACATTGTTTTCGACACCTGTGAACAGTTCTTTTGAATCGGCGATCCATTTTTTATATTGATGAATGTTTATTTCGAATTTTCTGAAATGCATGAAATTTTCTGAATCAACAAGCAATTTTTATTTCTCAATTTTTTAGAATTTTGTGAACATTTAAAAAGATCATGATTATTTGAATTTGTCAAAAATATTTCTAATACACGAATATTTATTAAAATCCTTAAACATTTTTTGATTATGCAAACATGTTTCATAAAACGACGAACATTTTTTGAATCCGTGAATTTTAGAAAAATTCCTGAATATTACTTGAATATGCTATTTTATTGTGTTAAATCACGGACATCTTTTTTTTGGTTTTTTTGTTTTCAAAATGCACGGACTATTAACATTTTGAAACGTTTGAAAATCCCACATTACTTAAAATAGAGAAAATTGGAAAAGAAAAAGGCAAAGAAAAAAGCAAAATTAAAAAAACAGAGCGCCATGCACATGGGCAAGGTGAGCGATGGGTGCGCGCCGCGTCTCTTCCTAGCGCGCGGTATCCTATCAGCGCCCTTGCTTGTACAACTGGCAAAGACTGATGCATTTTCATTTTGCGGGGAAAAGGCGGATACATATTGAGATCTCCTTTTACATATTGGGATCTCCTTGTACGAGGGCAATGGTACACAACTTTTGGGTTGGCAGGTCTAGTTCAGCGCATCCTTGTGCAACGTAGATAGCTTGTTGTCGTTTTTGTTTTATATTAGTTTACAGTTGCTTTTCTGGTTGTCAGTCTATTTTCCATTAGATTAAAAAAACAAGTTATTTTATAACATGATTTTTTCTAATTTTTTAAATGAACATGATTTTAAAAAACTCAACATTTGTTGAAAATTTGAGAGATTTTTTGAGAACTTGCAAATGTTTCTAAGATGAACATTTTCAAAAAATCTGACCTCTTATGAGTTTTTTGGAACACTTGGAAATTTACAAAAGGCGTACATCATAAAAATTGAAACAGATTGTGACTTTTTAAAAAATGAAAAATAAAAATGGAAAAACCTAGAAAAGAAGCGGAATGGTAGCCTTCTAGAAGATCACGGAAACCTACAAAAAAAAAACGATACAGGATAGTGAAATTTCCCCAAAACCGGGATGCGATGCTTAAATGTTCTGGGCCAGAAGCATCGCGCGCCAATTCTATTCAGGCAACCTCCGTCACGCTATTTGGGCCTGTACAGCTACGGGTTTTCAAACCAGTTTTGGGAAGCTAGCTTATGGAACAATCCCCGTACCAGTTCTTTTCTACGTTTTTGTACCCCATTATTCCAGGTTTTTCTTAGTTGTTTTCTTTCTTTTTACTTTTTACTATTTTTCTTTTCTATTTTTCAATTTTGAAAATTGTGACCATTGTTTGAATCTGGGGACCAATTTCTAAATCCGTGAATATTTTTTTGTAACTATGAGCATTTTATGGTATCTAAAAACAATATTGTAGTATTTTGGATTTCTTGAATTCAATAATATTGCTCAAATTGAGGAACATTTTCAAAACTCGTGATTTTTTCAATTCTTGAACATTATTTATTGAAATTTGTTTGTTTTTGAGTTTGTGGACATTTCTTGAAGAACAAACCTTTTTTAAATTATCAATATTTTTAATTCATTATTTTATCCAAATTTGCAAACATTATTTATTTTGGAATATTTTTGAAATTCATGATTTTATCAAAATGTCGAATATGTTTTGAATACAGAATCATTTTTTGAACTTGTAGTTTTGAAAGTTAGAAAATGTTTGATTTAAAAGATCCTGCCAAAAAACCCATTTGAAAAACCTGTCTAGTTTATGCTATAGTTGCAGGCCACCAGGGCTTTTTGCGGGCCAACCAACTTACATCGCCGTTGGGAAGAAGGGGGTTGGGGTGGTGAGTGTTTGCTTGCGTTGCGCCGCATAGTGCAGGGACTAGGAGCACTGGGGCAGATATTTGGAACCTGGGTGCACATGCATCCAATTTAGCAGAAAATAAATTTAAAATTCTACAAAAGTGAAATGTTTTGTATTTTTGTGCAAAACATTATATAGTGTGGTACTAACATATAAAGTTTCACAACAAAATACTTTGGGGGACTTGTTGGTAAAAAGACAAAATCGCAACTAAAAAAAATGTGATTAGTAACTCTAATATATGATTGATTTTGTTTTTATTCATCAGCAACAGGGAAGTCATTTTGTTGCAAAACTTTACATGTGAATAATACACAAACAATATTTGTTGAAAAAAGAAATAAAAAATATTTGTTTTTTTATAATTTGTTTTGCCATTTCGGGCACATATGCACCCATGTTCAGCATGGTATTTTCTCTAGGAGAACTCGAAACATCATAGATATCACCCCTAGGAAATCCTCGCTATGATAGTATGTCTGGAATGTATCGGGTGCAATCAATCTTGTGGTGCTACTGGTGCACCGGATGTTAAAAAGTCATACTAAAAATATTCAAAATGTCCCAAAATAAGTTAGCATGCACAATTGATACATTTCAACCATGTCACAAAAAATCAAAGTAAGTTTCAATTACAGCTTGAGAAACAAAAATAACAATTTAGCACTGTTTGTGTTAATGGGCCAAATTTATGGCCCAATCTAGAATGGGTACTATTCATAATGGGATTTGACTTTTTTTTGTTTGTAGAGTTATAGGTCTAAATTGAATATGATTTTTTTGGCATGGTAGATATTTTTTGTGTAAGTCTAAAATTATTTTCACATTTTTGAGCACTTGAGTGTATTTTAGGCATCTGCTTCACCAATAGCACTACAAGGGGGACGTGCGGAGCCAGTATTTGGGTATAGGGGGACAAACAGTTGACAATCAAAACATGACATGGCAAATATCTAGAATGCTTTTGAAATTTTAATATGGTCACCATTGTGAGATTGGAGCAACTATCCCATAAAATCCATATATGTTTTGTTATATTCATTACTACACAAATTAAATCTGAGTGGTTGAACCTGTGCATCATATCTAATTTTGGGTATGAATTTGTGGGGTTAAATCAAGAAGCCGGTGCGCTCACTAATTTCATCAAAATTGATAAATTGTTGCGATCCAAATTATAATATGGATCAGTATTATCACATAGTACAAACAACGAAGGATTGACGTAGCAATTAACCATACTTTTTCGTGCGGCAAGATATCTTACGTCGTTGGCTACGCATTGTCGCCCTGCCCTTTGCAGAACCCGCCAGCGTTGAAACCGGATCAAACCCTTTCCATTTTTACGCTGATGGGCTTGCTTCAATACTCGGCTTTTTTTTCTTCCTTTTAAGAGGAGCACACCTACTGCACCGTTGGGAACAACCGGGTTTTTACTCTGTTTTCTTTACTTGCCTTTTTTTTATTCCATTTTCTTTGTCTTCTCTTCTTTGTTTTTTAATTCAAAAATTTCAAAAGAAACGAATTTCAAGAAGTACTTGAGTTTTCAAAAACTGTACAGAAATATAAAAAACCCAAAAAGTCATTTTTTTTGTATTTTACAAGTTGTTTGATATTCCAAATAACATCTAGAATTTCAAATAAAATCTCAGAATTACAGAAAATTTTCATTTTTTAAATGCTCAAGATATCTTCATGCTTTAAAAAAAATTCATGTTTTTTGAATTGTCACGAAGTTTTGAAATTTGATCTTATTTTTGAAATTTTTAGAAAAATGATTCTGCTTCTAAAAAACTGTTCATGTTTTTATACGGTTTTAAAAAATTGTTCCCATTTCTAAAAAACACTCGAAATTCAATTTTTTTTCAATTTCATGAAAAATCTAAAGTTGTTCACACGTTTAAAAGTTCATTTGGTTTTTTCAAAAACTTCCAGTACGGTGCGAATTTGCTATATCGCTGGTTTGATTCGCTAGAAATCCTTTTTGTTCAGTCTGGTCTCCCGCTTGATACTGGCGCTCACTGTTGCCAATTGACCGGCAACTGCTAACACTTGAGCGAGGTGTCGTCGGCACGGCAACGACCGAGATGCTGCAAGCCTGTAACCGGCACGACACTAAACTACAACCAGTGAGTCATTTTGCCGGAATACAAAAAGCTTCAACCAAAGTTGATGAAAGTTGGGGCTGACGACTGCCAACAACAAAGATCCACAATCCACGACGAACAAACTTACAACCGCCAAAAGCTTCAACCAGAGTTGACGAAAGTTGGAGGCGACCACTGCCAAAAACAAAAGGCTGTAACTTATGTGAGAGAAAGCTTTAACCAGCTACAGAAAAGCTTCAACCAGAGACACGTGAAAAGCTATGGGATGACGATGAAAGTTGCGACTGGCGTTGACGAAAGTTGCAAGCGACTAAAAAAGCTTCAACCAAAGGGCGTGCCGACAATGGTGCTAGTGGCATAGCCCAACCGTTGGTGCTTGGAACGGTGAGCACGAGCGGCTGAGGCCGAGCGCGGTTGGCACGCGTGGTCAGCAAGCACGGCGGCGGAGGGCGAGCTCGGTTGGCTGGCGAGCGCGAGTGGCCCGGCAAGCGCGGGCGGCCGGCGAACGCGGGCCTTCTTCATATGCGCGTGTGTTGACAAAAGAGAAACGAAGGAAGCGCATCAGACAGTTTCGCATGGTCCAACCGTAGGGCTCGCGCGCGACCGGCCTGAGCCGGTGGACCGGCACCGAGTGCCGCCCAAAGACTTTCTTGCTTAAAGGAAACCGTTTATCAACTGAGCCTGAAACATTGCGCTGATATAGACCGTCTGTTTTGTGTTTTTCATTTGAAAATATATTTTTGTGTTTTTCATTTTTTTTGCGGGGTGTGTTTTTCATTTGAAAATTATCTGTTTTGTGCTTACTCCTACTACGGGCGTGTTTGTTTTATGTCTCTTGTTTTTTTTTGTGCGTGTGAAATAACTACAGACCTCCTTGCGACTATTGATACGAATATTTTGCAAATAATTGATGGATCACAATGGGCTGTTCCATATCTGGTTACTCTAGATCAGACAAAGCATGTGCTGGTGCCGTGGTGCATGTTCAATTGTACGAGTATCTCAACAATCATTGGCTTGTCGTACCATTCCATGCTGCCCTAATGATGCAAAAATGATGATGACTACGCGGAAGATAGTATATGATGAAATTCTGCTACATGTAAATGCGGGCTAGCAATTGTTGAACATGTGTACATGTACGTAGGTTTGGGTTTCATATACAGTATCTATAGTGTCTGTCTTCATCTGTATGTACGTGTATCTTAGGAGACAAGATACCGGTCGCATCCTTTGTATCTATATATATATGTGCCTAGTGCACGATCAATGAGACATCGATGCACCAAATCATTCTCTATATTTAGATACATTATAACTGAGCACTTTTCCTGCCCTCTCAAGCCATTAGCCTTCGTGGCCATTGGATCGTCACTTCTGGGCGTTTTGTGCCGTCCGATTGTCTCTAATCCCACCCCCAGTGGCTTTGTTCGATCCTAACGAGCACTAACACTTCTTGGGACGCTGCTCTGGTGGCTTTCTTCGGCTTCTGTGATTAAATTGGGCCTACCAGGCCTGTAATCGTCCCTCGCGTGGAGGCTAAGAGACTCTCTCTGGCAAGCACGGCCCATCGGGAAAAAGAGCAGATGTGCGAGACGTCTCCTCTTCCCATCGTCGTTGGTCCTTCCCGCAACCACTCCTGCGCGTGGCGGCTAGGGTTAGCGATGTTCGATCCACTGATGCGGAGCGGTGCGAGGCGAGCGGATGCAAGCAGCTGCTGCGACAGGGAGATGGGATTGGTAGCGACTGTTGAGTGGCGACTGAAGATGGCCCGCCGGCATAAAAGCGGTGAAGCGTCAGTTCTTGGTAGCCACTCATGGCACCAATGTGCGCCACTCGCCTCAAGGGCGACAGGTTCGTACGAGCGGCCGCCCCTCGGGAAGAACTAGGGTAGGCTCCGCCATCACCGATTTGGGATCCGTCCCCGTTTCCCCGAGCTCAATCTCTTCCTCCTCGTCTAGCAGGTCTTCGCGCTACACCGACGTCGACCTTGAGCGGCAGCGCACCTCCCCCGACCTCAACCTCGAACAACGGCGCCGCCAAGCTCGGCATCCCCATGTGCGCGGCCGCACAACATGGCCGTCGCCTTGCCGCACTGCTCCACGCTGGCTACAGGTACAACTCGTATTCCCCACTTACGCAATATGCCACTAGTGCAGAACCGGGCAATAGCACCGGTTCATAAGGCCCTTTAGTGCTGGTTTAGGAACCGGCACTAAAGTGTGGGCACTAAAGGCCCCCCTTTAATACCGGTTCAGCACGAACCGGTGCTAAAGGGAAACCACGTGGCACGAGCCAGCTCCGGGGGCCGGGAGCCCTTTAGTACCGGCTGGTAAAACCAACTGGTACTAAATGTTTGTGGGTTTTTGTTTTATTTTGTATTTTTCAATTAAATTTGTGTTATCAATTTAATTTAGGATTTTTTTACGTTATAATGAGTTGTAGTCATCGTCATCATCATCATCATCGCATATTAATAAATAAATAAAATCTAGCTAGCTAAAAATCATCATAATCGTCTAATTACCACTATTTAATCATCATAGTCATTACCGCTAGCTATCTAATCATCACCAACGCTGGCTAGGTTAAAGAGGAAACATTCACTTTGTAACAGAAGCAAAGATATCATCAAGTTCAACATAATCATCACCAACATCAAAGTTCAGGACACGGACATGAGACAAGTACTAATTAAGAGCATGAACTAGTAGCTACTCCTGCTGCTCCCTCTTAGGTAGAATAGCATAGAACATGTATATCTCTCCTGATTCATCATACTGGAGCATGCAGATGAATCTGTCTCCTAATCTTGGGTTGCGCTTCTCCTTGCTGCCCCCTAGTACTTCTCTGCGATCATTAACAATTTTGCTCCAATCTTTCACTATTAAGCATTCTTCGCTTTCAGAAATCCTGAATGCACTCATGTGCAATGTAGGAAATCTTGGTCGTAAGCTAACCATTGACATGCGACCTTTTGTCTCGATCCACTGAGGCACAACTGTCATCGGAAGTCCCTGTTGAAGAACATCGTATAGTAATTAATATACTAAGCAATGAAAGTTTAGCTTCAAAAATAATGTATGCAAAAGATGCACTAATTAAGGACAAATATTTAAAATCTTACCATCTTTCGATTATAGATGTGACCGTAGTTCAATACGATCACCATTGGTCGCACGTTTTGAATACTAACATTTCTAAGTTCAGAAAAAAATTTGTCTTGACAGTATTAAGATCCTCAAGCCATGAAACATAATGACTTATCTCCTCGCAGTTTAGTTGAGCCCCGGGGCAGTAGTAGGTCCTGTCTACCAAGCGCCGGACATGTTTGCTTGAACCGAAATAAGCTGACAATACAAATTAGTTGTCAACTGTTTTTGAATAAACTGTATCAAAGACATAAACATATACATGCATGGTTGAGAAAAACTCACCAAATGGTAGAACTGGAGGCGTTTGCACATCGACCCAGATGTCTATATTACCTTCAATATCATCTTCCGGACGAATATGAAAGGTGATAACCATATCAGGCTCAAATGCATAAGCCTTGCATAATGCTTGCCAAGTTTTGCATTCAAAATGGGTGTATGTGTCTCCATTATATAATTTGACGTTGAAAGTATACCATGCTCCGTCTTCAAGTAAACTCTCTTTACCTCCATATCATCTATAGCACTAAAACCTATCTTATCCAAGACAAAAATTCTTGCATGGCAGGGGATGCGCTAGTAGAATAGTGAAAATTTAAAATTATAAGTTGAAGCAAATGAAGCATAAGTTTTGCATTCAAATAGTAATTGACAAAGTGACTTACTGTATCAACTTCGAATGTCTCATCCAGCTTGATGCTGAAGCGCCTACCATCAACAAGGAAATTTTTGTCGCACAGGCCGCGCTGGTCTTCACAGTGTTCGCACATAATGAAATCTTTTTCGTCGTCAGATGACATTTCCTATGATCATATAGGTGAAACATTAAACACCTATATCTAGCCAAATATATATTTATCTAACATTTGACATTAATTAATATATCTAACCATATATTCAATTGACATTACTATATATTTAACTTTTCTATCTAATTCATCTAACATTCGACATTAATCTAACGTTTATATAAACTCAAAATATAAAAAAAATTAAATAAACAGAAAAACTCATTAACAAATAATATTTTAATTAGATCATCAAATCTCATATACCTAAATTTTCTTACTAAAAATAAACTAGTTATATTAATTATTGAACTAGTTCAAATCTCATATACCTAAATAAACTAGTTCGACAATTTTCTTACTAAAAATAAACTAATTATATTAATTATTCAACTAGTTCTAATCTCTAGTTCGACAATTTTTCTATCTAGCTATAGCTATAACATTCGACATTATAATCTAACATTCGATCATCTAATTAACTTTTCTAAAAAACAGAAAATAAGTAAAAAAAATGTGTGTGTGTATGTGTGTGTATACGTATATGTGTATGTGTGTGTGGTATGTGTGTGTGTGTGTGCGGCCTCGTATGCCGCCGCCCCGTACGTACGAGCGGGGGCGCCGGCGTTCGGGGCGGAGGCGGCGGCGTACGGAGCGGGGGTGCCGGCGTTGGGGCGGCGGCGGGGACGGACGGCGCGCGGCGTTCGGGGCGGACGGCGGCGCGGCGGGTACGCGCGAGGAGAGCGAGATATACGTACGGAGGGCGGCGCGGGACGACGACGGGACCGCGGCGCGGGACGACGACGGACGGCGGCGCGCGGCGTTCGGGGCGGCGGCGGGGACGACGACGACGACGATGGGAGCGACGCGCGAGAGGTTGACGAAAGAAGTGGGGAGATGTAACTGAAATTTCGTAAGTGCTGTATATATAGGGTGAGCCTTTAGTACCGGTTAGAGCCACCAACCGGTACTAAAGGCTAGGCCAAGAGGCGGGAAGAGCCGGCCTTTAGTACCGGTTGGTGGCTCCAACCGGTACTAAGCTCCAACCGGTACTAAAGGGTGGTCTTTAGTACCGGTTGGAGCCACCAACCGGTACTAAAGGCCTCGCGCTGCCTGCACAAAGTTATATTTATTTGTGAGTAGTTTTTCATCTAGTTTGCCAAAATTCAACATTTTCAGAGTTCATTTTGTAGTGATTTTCAATTTCACGGTCATTTTGTGAACGATTGAAAAATAGCAAATATTTTTTCTTTTATGCTTTATTTTTTCTTTTATTTATTTCTGAGTAGTTTTTTCTTTTCTGCTATATTTATTTCCTTCTATTTATTTCGGAGTAGTTTTATTATATTTTTTTCTTTTCTGCCATTTTTTCTTTTCTGCAAAACTTGATGGTCAAAGTCTGGAGTTATAACCAAAGTTTTAAAAAAAGAAATGCCTGTAGTGTAATAAGTCCGGAGTTGTAATAAGTTATTAAAAATAAAAAAGAAGTGCAATGCTTCGTTAATTTGCTTCAAGTCTTTCGGAATAGTGTAAACTGCACTGCGCGTAGCTCCGTGCAATCTACTATATTCCTGAAGGCTTGAAGTTAAGCAACGTGAGCATTGAGCCTCTTCTTTATCGTCTCTGCACTCAGGGCTTATAAACCGCTCCTAGTCCCACTCTCTTGGCGAGGTGGGACTAAAAAACAGCTTAATAAGAAACTGTAGTACTGGTCACCCTTTAGCACCGGTTGGTGGCGGTACTAAAGGTGGTGCTATGCCTGCACAAAATTTAGTGTCATTTAGTTCAAAACAAATCATTGAATGCATGAAAAATAGCAAATGAAGGCAGAAATGGTTGAAAGTTGATGACGTCGCTTTGAATGGTGCATACTGAACGCACAAAAATTCTGGAGTTGTAATAAATTTTAAAAAATAAAATGCCTTTGTAACATATGAGTTTAATTTCGTCAGAAACCTGACTACTTCGAAAAAGATTGTTCAGTTTGTAAACGAAGTGCATCCAGTTTTAGCCGTAAGCCCCTCTACTTTCTTGCACATACTATGTGGGTGAAATGATGATACCATGCCAAGTTTCAACTTTTTCAGAGTTCATTATAGTGCTTTTCAATTTCCAGGTCATTTAGTTCTCAAAACAAATCATTAAATGCATGAAAAATAGCAAATGAAGGCAGAAATGGTTGAAAGTTGATGGCGTCGCTTTGAATGATGCATACTGAATGCACAAAAATTCTGGAGTTGTAATAAGTTAAAAAAATGAAATGCCTTTGTAACAGATGAGTTTAATTTCGTCAGAAACCTGAATACTTCGAAAGAAATTGTCCAATTTGTAAACGAAGTGCATCCAGTTTTTGCCGTAACCCTCTCTACTTATTTGAACAATCTATGTGGGTGAAGTGATGATACCATGCCAAGTTTCAACTTTTTCAGAGTTCATTTGTAGTGCTTTTCAATTTCTAGTTTATTTAGTTTTCAAAACAAATCATTGAATGCATGAAAAATAGCAAATGAAGGCAGAAATGGTTGAAAGTTGATGGCGTCGCTTTGAATGGTGCATACTGAACGCAAAAAATATAAGAGCATTTACATCATGAGCTTATATTTCTTTATAGTCTAAATTGTCAATATGATCTTATAACATAAAAAATACTTTGATCATTAAAGATCTTTGTGTGTACAATCTAAATTGTCAATATGAGTCATCAACGATTTATAAATCGATGAAGACTCATATTGCGGCCACAAATTCTACACATAGAGTTCAATGAAGACCAAGTGCTTATGATAGTTTGAGAAATAACATATTTAAGGTGGTAAAAGGCTTGTTAGGGGAGCGAGGTGGGACTAAAAACAGCCTGCCACAACCTCATTATTACCGGTTCGTGGTACGAACCGGGACTAAATAGTGATGGTGGGGCCATAGCCTGACCGCAGGCTGACACAGCCTCTTTAGTACCGGTTCGTGGTACGAACTGGTACTAAAGGTTCTCCACGAACCGGTACTATTGATTGCCGCCACGAACCGGCACTAATATACACATTAGTGTCGGCTCTAATTCAAACCGGCACTAATGTGCTTCACGTTTGACCCTTTTTCTACTAGTGTGCTTCAGACCAAAACACGGGATCCCACGAGCAAGACATGGCTGCAGACGACCTCACGCAGTATATTAGGAACAAGAATATCTGCATTACGTGAGAACTTTGACATAATACAAGGCCCCTGACACTGATCGTGGATACACTCAGATTGAATCATGTGAATTCCATAGTATCTGCACAATATATATTTTCTACTTATCATAGGAATCCTAAATATGTTGGGGAACGTTGCAGAAAATTAAAATTTTTCCTACGGTTTCACCAAGATCCATCTAGGAGTTCATCAAGCAACGAGTATTCAGATTAGATAGCATCTACATACCACTTTGTAGATCGCAACGGAAGCGTTCGAGTGAACGTGGATGAGGTAGTCGTACTTGCCGTGATCCAATTCACCGATGACCTAGTGCCGAACGGACGGCACCTCCGCGTTCAACACACGTACGGAAAGCGTGACGTCTCCTCCTTCTTGATCCAGCAAGGCAAAGGAGAGGTTGGGGATGAAGGCTCCAGCAGCAGCACGACGGCGTGGTGATGGTGGAACTGCAGTACTCCGACAGGGCTTCGCCGTGCTCAATGGAGGAGGAGGAGGTGTTGGAGAGGGAGAGGGAGGCGCCAGGGTAATGGGTGATCAGCCCCCTATCTCCCCCCCTTTATATAACCCCCAAGGGGGGGCGCCTGCCCTAGGAGATGAGATCTCCTAGGGGGGGCGGCGGCCAGGGAAGGGGGCTTGCCCCCCAAGCAAGGGGGGCGCCCCCTTTTAGGGTTTCCCTCCCCCCAAACCCTAGGCGCATGGGCCCATGGGGGGGGGGAGGCGCACCAGCCCCCTATGGGCTGGTTCCCTCCCTTATACAGCCCATGGGGCCCTCCGGGATAGGTGGCCCCACCCGGTGGACCCCCCGGGACCCTCCGGTGGTCCCGGTACAATACCGATAACCCCGAAACTTGTCCCGATGTCCGTATGATGACTTTCCATATATAAATCTTTACCTCCGGACCATTCCGAAACTCCTCGTGACGTCCGGGATCTCATCCGGGACTCCGAACAACATTCGGGTTACTGCACATACATATCCCTACAACCCTAGCGTCACCGAACCTTAAGTGTGTAGACCCTACGGGTTCGGGAGACATGCAGACATGACCGAGACGGCTCTCGGGCAATAACCAACAGCGGGATCTGGATACCCATGTTGGCTCCCACATGCTCCACGATGATCTCATCGGATGAACCACGATGTCAAGGATTCAATTAATCCCGTATACGATTCCCTTTGTCAATCGGTATTTTACTTGCCCGAGATTCGATCGTCGGTATACCAATACCTCGTTCAATCTCGTTACCGGCAAGTCACTTTTCTCGTTCCGTAATGCATGATCCCGTGATCAAACACTTTGGTCACATTGAGCTCATTGTGATGATGCATTACCGAGAGGGCCCGGTGATACCTCTCCGTCAAGCGGAGTGACAAATCCCAGTCTCGATCCATGTCAACCCAACAGACACTTTCAGAGATACCCGTAGCATACCTTTATAGTCACCCAGTTACGTTGTGACGTTTGGCACACCCAAAGCACTCCTACGGTATCCGGGAGTTACATGATCTCATGGTCTAAGGAAAGGATACTTGACATTGGAAAACTCTAGCAAACGAACTATGCGATCTTATGCTATGTTTAGGATTGGGTCTTGTCCATCACATCATTCTCCTAATGATGTGATCCTGTTATCGATGACATCCAATGTCCATAGTCAGGAAACCATGACTATCTGTCGATCAACGAGCTAGTCAACTAGAGGCTCACTAGGGACATGTTGTTGTCTGTTATTCACACATGTATTACGATTTCCGGTTAACACAATTATAGCACGAACAAAGACAATTATCATGAATAAGGAAATATAATAATAATGCTTTTATTATTGCCTCTAGGGCATATTTCCAACAGTCTCCCACTTGCACTAGAGTCAATAATCTAGTTACATTGTGATGAATCGAACACCCATAGAGTTCTGGTGCTGATCATGTTTTGCCTTAGAGAGAGGTTTAGTCAACGGATCTGCAACATTCAGATCCGTGTGCACTTTACAAATCTCTATGTCTCCATCTTGAACATTTTCACGAATGGAGTTGAAGCGACGCTTGATGTGCCTGGTCTTCTTGTGAAACCTGGGCTCCTTTGCAAGTGCAATAGCTCCAGTGTTGTCACAGAAGAGCTTGATTGGCCCCGAAGCATTGGGTATGACTCCGAGGTCGGTGATGAACTCCTTCACCCAAATAGCTTCATGTGCTGCCTCCGAGGCTGCCATGTACTCCGCTTCACATGTAGATCCCGCCACGACGCTTTGCTTGCAACTGCACCAGCTTACTGCCCCACCATTCAAAATATACACGTATCCGGTTTGTGACTTAGAGTCATCCAGATCTGTGTCGAAGCTAGCGTCGACGTAACCTTTTACGACGAGCTCTTCGTCACCTCCATAAACGAGAAACATTTCCTTAGTCCTTTTCAGGTACTTCAGGATATTCTTGACCGCTGTCCAGTGTTCCTTGCCGGGATTACTTTAGTACCTACCTACCAAACTTACGGCAAGGTTTACATCAGGTCTGGTACACAGCATGGCATACATAATAGAACCTATGGCTGAGGCATAGGGGATGACGCTCATCTCTTCTATATCTTCTGCCGTGGTCGGACATTGAGCTGAGCTCAATTTCACACCTTGTAACACAGGTAAGAACCCTTTCTTAGATTGATCCATATTGAATTTCTTCAATATCTTATCAAGGTATGTGCTTTGTGAAAGACCTATGAGGCGTCTCGATCTATCTCTATAGATCTTGATGCCTAATATATAAGCAGCTTCTCCAAGGTCCTTCATTGAAAAACTCTTATTCAAATAGGCCTTAATGCTGTCCAAGAGTTCTATATCATTTCCCATCAAAAGTATGTCGTCTACATATAATATGAGAAATGCTACAGAGCTCCCACTCACTTTCTTGTAAACACAGGCTTCTCCATAAGTCTGTGTAAACCCAAACGCTTTGATCATCTCATCAAAGCGAATGTTCCAACTCCGAGATGCTTGCACCAGCCCATAAATCGAGCGTTGGAGCTTGCATACCTTGTCAGCATTCTTAGGATCGACAAAACCTTCCGGCTGCATCATATACAATTCTTCCTTAAGGAAACCATTAAGGAATGCCGTTTTGACGTCCATTTGCCATATCTCATAATCATAGTATGCGGCAATTGCTAACATGATTCGGACGGACTTCAACTTCGCTACCGGTGAGAAAGTCTCATCGTAGTCAACCCCTTGAACTTGTCGATAACCCTTAGCGACAAGCCGAGCTTTATAGATGGTCACATTACCATCCGCGTCTGTCTTCTTCTTAAAGATCCATTTATTTTCTATGGCTCGCCGTTCAACGGGCAAGTCAGTCAAAGTCCATACTTCGTTTTCATACATGGATCCTATCTCGGATTTCATGGCTTCCAGCCATTTGTCGGAATCCGGGCCCGCCATTGCTTCCTCATAGTTCGAAGGTTCACCGTTGTCTAACAACATGATTTTCAAGACAGGGTTGCCGTACCACTCTGGTGCGGAACGTGTCCTTGTGGACCTTCGAATTTCAGTAGGAGCTTGATCAGAAGTATCTTGATCATAATCATTAATTTCCTCTCTATTCGGTGCAGGCACCTCAGGAACGATTTCTTGAGTTTCGCCATTTTCCGGTTCAAGAGTTAACACTTCATCAAGCTCTACTTTCCTCCCACTTACTTCTTTCGAGAGAAACTCTTTCTCCAGAAAGGATCCATTCTTGGCAACAAAGATCTTGCCTTCGGATCGGAGGTAGAAGGTATACCCAACAGTTTCTTTAGGGTATCCTATGAAGACGCATTTTTCCGACTTGGGTTCGAGCTTTTCAGGTTGAAGTTTCTTCACATAAGCATCGCATCCCCAAACTTTTAGAAACGACAGCTTAGGTTTCTTCCCAAACCATAATTCATACGGTGTCGTCTCAACGGATTTCGACGGTGCCCTATTTAAAGTGAATGCAGCAGTCTCTAAAGCATAGCCCCAAAAAGATAGCGGTAAATCAGTAAGAGACATCATAGATCGCACCATATCTAATAGAGTGCGATTACGATGTTCGGACACACCATTACGCTGAGGTGTTCCAGGCGGCGTGAGTTGTGAAACTATTCCACATTTTCTTAAGTGTGTGCCAAATTCGTGACTCAAGTATTCTCCTCCACGATCTGATCATAGAAACTTGATCTTTCTATCACGTTGATTCTCAACCTCACTCTGAAATTCCTTGAACTTTTCAAAGGTTTCAGACTTGTGTTTCATTAAGTAGATATACCCATATCTACTCAAGTCATCAGTGAGGGTGAGAACATAACGATAGCCACCGCGAGCCTCAACACTCATTGGACCACACACATCCGTATGTATGATTTCCAATAAGCTGGTTGCTCGCTCCATTGTTCCTGAGAACGGAGTCTTGGTCATTTTACCCATGAGGCATGGTTCGCACGTGTCAAATGATTCATAATCAAGAGACTCTAAAAGTCCATCTGTATGGAGCTTCTTCATGCGTTTGACACCTATGTGACCAAGGCGGCAGTGCCACAAATATGTGGGACTATTGTTATCAACTTTAACTCTTTTGGTACTCACACTATGAATATGTGTATCATCACGTACGAGATTCATCAAGAATAAACCATTAACCATCGGAGCATGACCATAAAACATATCTCTCATATAAATAGAACAACCATTATTCTCGGATTTAAATGAGTAGCCATCTCGAATTAAGCGAGATCCGGATACAATGTTCATGCTCAAACTTGGTACTAAATAACAATTATTGAGGTTTAAAACTAATCCCGTAGGTAAATGTAGAGGCAGCGTGCCGACGGCGATCACATCGACCTTGGAACCATTCCCGACGCGCATCGTCACCTCGTCCTTCGCCAGTCTCCGTTTATTCCGCAGCTCCTGCTTTGAGTTACAAATGTGAGCAACTGCACCGGTATCAGATACCCAAGAGCTACTACGAGTACTGGTAAGGTACACATCAATTACATGTATATCACATATACCTTTGGTTTTGCCGGCCTTCTTGTCCGCTAAGTATTTGGGGCAGTTTCGCTTCCAGTGACCACTTCCCTTGCAATAAAAGCACTCAGTTTCGGGCTTGGGTCCATTCTTTGGCTTCTTCCCGGCAACTTGCTTACCGGGCGCGGCAACTTCCTTGCCGTCCTTCTTGAAGTTCTTTTTACCCTTGCCCTTCTTGAACTTAGTGGTTTTATTCACCATCAACACTTGATGCTCCTTCTTGATTTCTACCTCTGCTGATTTCAGCATAGCATACACCTCAGGAATGGTCTTTACCATCCCCTGCATATTGTAGTTCATCACAAAGCTCTTGTAGCTAGGTGGAAGCGACTGGAGGATTCTGTCAATGACCACTTCTTCCGGAAGATTAACTTCCAGTTGAGTCAAGCGGTTGTGCAACCCAGACATTCTGAGTATGTGCTCACTGACAGAGCTATTTTCCTCCATCTTACAGCTAAAGAATTTGTTGGAGATCTCATATCTCTCGACCCGGGCATGAGCTTGGAAAACCATTTTCAGCTCTTCGAACATCTCATATGCTCCATGTCTCTCAAAACGCTTTTGGAGCCCCGGCTCTAGGCTGTAAAGCATGCCGCACTGAACGAGGGAGTAATCATCGCATCGCGATTGCCAAGCGTTCATAACGTCTTGTTGTGCAGGGAGAACAGGTGCGTCACCCAGCGGTGCTCGTAGGACATAATCTTTCTTGGCAGCTATGAGGATGATCCTCAGGTTCCGGACCCAGTCCGTATAGTTGCTACCATCGTCTTTCAGCTTGGTTTTCTCTAGGAACGCGTTGAAGTTGAGGACTACGTTGGCCATTTGATCTACAAGACATATTGTAAAGATTTAGACTAAGTTCATGATAATAAAGTTCATTTAATCAAATTATTTAATGAACTCCCACTTAGATAGACATCCCTCTTCCAGTCATCTAAGTATTACATGATCCGAGTCAACTAGGCCGTGTCCGATCATCACATGAGACGGACTAGTCAACATCGGTGAACATCTTCATGTTGATCGTATCTTCTATACGACTCATGCTCGACCTTTCGGTCTTCCGTGTTCCGAGGCCATGTCTGTACATGCTAGGCTCGTCAAGTCAACCTAAGTGTTTTGCGTGTGTAAATCTGTCTTACACCCGTTGTATGTGAACGTTAGAATCTATCACACCCGATCATCACGTGGTGCTTCGAAACAACGAACTGTCGCAACGGTGCACAGTTAGGGTGAACACTTTCTTGAAATTATTATGAGGGATCATCTTATTTACTATCGTCGTTCTAAGTAAACAAGATGCAAAACATGATAAACATCACATGCAATCAAATAATAAACGTGACATGATATGGCCAATATCACATTGCTCCTTCGATCTCCATCTTGGGGCTCCATGATCATCTTGTCACCGGCATGACACCATGATCTTCATCATCATGATCTTCATCATCGTGTCTCCATGAAGTTGCTCGCCAACTATTACTTCTACTACTATGGCTAACGCGTTTAGCAATAAAGTAAAGTAACTTACATGGCGATTCTCAATGACACGCAGGTCATACAAAAATAAAGACAACTCCTATGGCTCCTGCCGGTTGTCATACTCATCGACATGCAAGTCGTGATTCCTATTACAATAGCATGAACATCTCATACATCACATATAGATCATTCATCATTCATCACAACTTTGGCCATATCATATCACAAAGCACTTGCTGCAAAAACAAGTTAGACGTCCTCTAATTGTTGTTGCAAGTTTTACGTGGCTGAATTAGGGTTCTAGCAAGAACGTTTTCTTACCTACGTTAAAACCACCACAACGTGATTTGTCAACTTCTATTTACCCTTCATAAGGACCCTTTTCATCGAATCCGCTCCAACTAAAGTAGGAGAGACAGACACCCGCCAGCCACCTTATGCAACTAGTGCATGTTCGTCGGTGGAACCGGTCTCACGTAAGCGTACGTGTAAGGTTGGTCCGGGCCGCTTCATCCCACAATACCGTTGAAGCAAGATAAGACTAGTAGCGGCAAGAAGAGTTGACAACATCTACGCCCACAACAAATTGTGTTCTACTCGCGCAAGAAGAACTACGCATAGACCTAGCTCATGATGCCACTGTTGGGGAACGTTGCAGAAAATTAAAATTTTTCCTACGGTTTCACCAAGATCCATCTAGGAGTTCATCAAGCAACGAGTATTCAGATTAGATAGCATCTACATACCACTTTGTAGATCGCAACGGAAGCGTTCGAGTGAACGTGGATGAGGTAGTCGTACTTGCCGTGATCCAATTCACCGATGACCTAGTGCCGAACGGACGGCACCTCCGCGTTCAACACACGTACGGAAAGCGTGACGTCTCCTCCTTCTTGATCCAGCAAGGCAAAGGAGAGGTTGGGGATGAAGGCTCCAGCAGCAGCACGACGGCGTGGTGATGGTGGAACTGCAGTACTCCGACAGGGCTTCGCCGTGCTCAATGGAGGAGGAGGAGGTGTTGGAGAGGGAGAGGGAGGCGCCAGGGTAATGGGTGATCAGCCCCCTCTCTCCCCCCCTTTATATAACCCCCAAAGGGGGGCGCCTGCCCTAGGAGATGAGATCTCCTAGGGGGGGCGGCGGCCAGGGAAGGGGGCTTGCCCCCCAAGCAAGGGGGGCGCCCCCTTTTAGGGTTTCCCTCCCCCCAAACCCTAGGCGCATGGGCCCATGGGGGGGGAGGCGCACCAGCCCCCTATGGGCTGGTTCCCTCCCTTATACAGCCCATGGGGCCCTCCGGGATAGGTGGCCCCACCCGGTGGACCCCCCGGGACCCTCCGGTGGTCCCGGTACAATACCGATAACCCCGAAACTTGTCCCGATGTCCGTATGATGACTTTCCATATATAAATCTTTACCTCCGGACCATTCCGAAACTCCTCGTGACGTCCGGGATCTCATCCGGGACTCCGAACAACATTCGAGTTACTGCACATACATATCCCTACAACCCTAGCGTCACCGAACCTTAAGTGTGTAGACCCTACGGGTTCGGGAGACATGCAGACATGACCGAGACGGCTCTCGGGCAATAACCAACAGCGGGATCTGGATACCCATGTTGGCTCCCACATGCTCCACGATGATCTCATCGGATGAACCACGATGTCAAGGATTCAATTAATCCCGTATACGATTCCCTTTGTCAATCGGTATTTTACTTGCCCGAGATTCGATCGTCGGTATACCAATACCTCGTTCAATCTCGTTACCGGCAAGTCACTTTTCTCGTTCCGTAATGCATGATCCCGTGATCAAACACTTTGGTCACATTGAGCTCATTGTGATGATGCATTACCGAGAGGGCCCGGTGATACCTCTCCGTCAAGCGGAGTGACAAATCCCAGTCTCGATCCATGTCAACCCAACAGACACTTTCAGAGATACCCGTAGCATACCTTTATAGTCACCCAGTTACGTTGTGACGTTTGGCACACCCAAAGCACTCCTACGGTATCCGGGAGTTACATGATCTCATGGTCTAAGGAAAGGATACTTGACATTGGAAAACTCTAGCAAACGAACTATGCGATCTTATGCTATGTTTAGGATTGGGTCTTGTCCATCACATCATTCTCCTAATGATGTGATCCTGTTATCGATGACATCCAATGTCCATAGTCAGGAAACCATGACTATCTGTCGATCAACGAGCTAGTCAACTAGAGGCTCACTAGGGACATGTTGTTGTCTGTTATTCACACATGTATTACGATTTCCGGTTAACACAATTATAGCACGAACAAAGACAATTATCATGAATAAGGAAATATAATAATAATGCTTTTATTATTGCCTCTAGGGCATATTTCCAACAAAATAAACTCAAATTTCTCTCTTCTTTTATATGATGGAGTTGTATGTTTGAAGTGTGCACTGTATGTTGCTGATAAGTTTTTAATTGGTTCTTTCTCTTTTACAAAATTGAGCAGAAAGAAAAGAACAGATCTTTTGGTTTAATTTAACAGAGAAAGGTTGAAACATGGAAGACGCTTCAATTCTGTCAGAGGAATGGACGCCCAAGTATCTTGTGTTTCACTTTGAGGGGAAACCGCATCAAGAGAAATTCAAGAATCTGAGCATTTGTTTTATACAGAATTTTACTACAAACCTTGTTCTATTTGTAGAAAAGGTTAGCACACTGACTTCAATTGTACGCGTGGGGGTGGGTTTTACAGATCACAAACCTGAATGTGATATTGTCATTTGAAATTGTTATCTTGCCTGAATTTGTCTTCTGTCATCATCCATCAATTGGCATACTGTACTATAAATTTTCCGACCACTTTGTTCAACAGAACCCAGCTTTTCAAGGCTTTGACATGTTTTCACTCTGCGACTCATAGGTTTTGTTCACTCTAGAGTTTAGAATTTACTTTGGACGTTGGCATTTTCGTTTTGGCTATTTGTTTAATCATTCTTATATTGTGATGTGGTGCTATATAGGGTTACCTAAGCTTTTCATTGTGTACTGTATACCCATGCTAAAAACAGGTGTATTCTCTTAAGTAGTGATAGGCTATCAATTATTATGATTTACATGATACATCGTATAGTTTCGTTATTATATTTATTCGTGCATGTGACTCTTTATGCCAACTTTGAGGCTGCGAAGCCAATATCTACAAAATAATTGTCCCTGGGAGTCGCAAGATGCACTGTTTAGTAGTTGGGTCATAAAGAAGCGCAATACAGGTTGACAGAGAGAATACTCTTTTATTATGTTGTTTTTCAAGTGCAAACTGATAATGTATTGAAGTGTTACATCTGGAAGATAAATCCCCATATGCGGCGATGTTTGTGGAGAGAAAAAGGAAATCTTGCACGTTGCACAAAATTCTTGTCATTTAATATGATATACATAGTATAATCGCTACAGTTTGTGCTGGTTGTTCCATCTTCGAAGACATTCTCCAATTGCAGCCATATTTACGGTGCATTGGCTCTCGATGCCGCTTGGCACAAATGATTGTGAAACATCACCTGAGCCATGAAAAGTTGAACTGGTGAACTCAAACGAGAAATTTAACGTAGCTGAATTACAACTTTTTTGACTGCATATTAGCCTCTTCTCCTACGGGAAAAGCTGAATTGCCAACACTTATACTCATGTATTACATTATAACAATGTCCTATTCCTATGTACGCATAATTTGTGTTCTTGTATAACTACCAAATCACCACGAAATCATTTCATGCTCTATTACTATTGTCTATATATAGAGCGCCAGTTCTCCAGGGCTAAATCATCCAAAGTTATGGCAATGCATGTTTACATCACCCACTGTTATCATGTGTATTCTTTGTGCTTTCAATGATCCAGCTTCTGACAATATTAGGGGAAATCATCTATGATGCTGCCTTGATTATGAACAATTACAAAAAAGGATTATTTAGCGATGTCTCAAATTCCGTATTCAAATACCTCAGGTGCGAGACCAAACTTGAAGCAAACTGAAGTTAAGAGTTAAAAAACCCAGTCATCCCTTGCCATGGCACTACTTGGCTCTTCCCAATTGTTGTCCAATATACAGGCAGTTTATACAAATGTAACTTCAGTGTTCTTTCGTCACTATGTTTCTGATAGCATGTTTTATGACTGTGTATACATAAAGGTCCTACCATTCCATTGGAAAAATAGACGGGCGCAACAACGCGCGCCATCAGTGATCTAGTGGTATCTATCTCAAGTCGATCCCCCGCTTCCGCCTAACCCAAGCCGCCGCCGCCTTGGGCCACCGCTGCCGCTGCCATCTACAGCCGCCACCGCCTCCCCGCGTTGCGCCTCTCCTCCCTGCCGCGCCACCTCCCCTGCCGCGCCGCCTCCCCCTCACCGCGCTGCACCTCCGCCGCGCCGCCACTCCACCGCGCCGCCATGTCTTCCTCCGCCTCCTCCTACTCCAACCCTTTTCGCCGGGCCGGAGCCCGCTGACATCCGCGACATCAACAACCACGACCGTGTCCCCATCGTCCTCGATGCCATGGACGCCACGTACTTCGCGTGGAAGACGTACTTCTCGCTGCTCTTCCGCGGGAACAACCTCATGGATCACGTTGACGGCTGAGTCCACTCCCGCGCCATGGTGGGCGACTCCGAGTGGACCGCGATCGACGCCACGCTCATCCGGTGGTTCTTCACCACCATCTCGAAGGACCTATTTCACACAGTCGTGAGCGATGGTGATGACGCCCGCGCCGTGTGGGTCAAGTTCAATGGCCTCTTCACCGACAACAAGCTTCAGCACCACGTTTTTTACAGCAGGAACTTGTTGACATTCATCAGGATGATCAGTCTATCGATGACTACTGCCGCCGCCTGAAGACGTTGGCGGATGAGCTCCGTGACATTGGCGCCAAGGTTGATGATGACCTCCTCCTCAGCACGCTCACCACCGGCCTCAACGAGGACTTCGGTAACGCCGCCTCCAACCTCTCCCTCATACCGGAGCCCTCCTTCCCCAAGTTTGTGGCATACTTGCGGTTGGAGGAGCGCCGAATGAAGGGGGTTAAGAAGCGCGTGCAGCACCACGCCCTCGCCGCCGACACCTTGCGTGGTGCCCCTCCACCGACCGTCGCGCCCGCGCTTGGGCCCCGCCACCAGCCGGCGCCCCCCGCGCTTCCGGGGTTCTACCCCCTCCTGCCCGCGCCCGCGCCCCTCTCGCTGCCCCCAGCAGCCGCAGCCAGGTGGCGGGCGCCGCGGCAACCGCCGCGGGGGCGGTCGCAAACAGGCGCAAGGGGCCCCTCGTCAGCAGCAGCAGCAGGCCACCCCGCCATGGACTTATGGCACATACCCGTGGACGGGCTCGTACACGCGTACTCGATGTCGGTCCTTCGGGCACCCGCTTCGGGCATCCTTGGGCCTTGTCCAGCGAGCCACCATGCGCTCTTCACCGCGCAGAACGCCGCCCCCTACAGCGGCTACGACGCCACGCCCGCGCCCGCCTACGGAGGATTTCTCCCTCCCCAGGTGCCGCCGCCGCCGGACCCGGCCCTCCTCGCTGCTTTGCACTCGGCTCTGTTACCGAGTAACTACGGTGGCGGAGGTGACTGGTACATGGACTCGGGCGCCACTGCTCACATGACCGCTCATCCCGGTAACCTCACGTCCACCACCCCCGTTCATACCCCCACTTGCATCACCGTTGGTAAACGGTTCCTCTCTACCCATTACACATGTCGGTCATATGTCGTTTCCTTCTACTTCTACTCCCATTAACATGTCTAATGTTCTTGTGTCTCCTGACTTAGTTACCAACCTTGTCTTTGTTCGTCGCCTTGCTCGTGAGAACCCTATCACTGTTGAATTTGACGCTATCGGCTTTTCTGTGAAGGACGCCCGTACACGGATGATACTCCACCGATGTGACATCCCGAATGAGCTTTACCCGATGCATCCCTCCGGCGCCACCACCACCCGTCCCACCGCCCTCGCAGCCAGTGTCGATCTTTGGCACGCCCGCCTCGGTCATCCCAACTCCACAGTTGTGCGTCAGATTCTTCAGAGTTTTTCTTTCTCATGCAATAAGGTTGACGACCACTCTTGTGAGGCCTGCCGTCTTGGCAAGCACGTTCGTCTCCCCTTTAGCGAGTCTACAAACATTTCCACTTTTCCGTTTTAGTTATTGCATAGTGATGTTTGGACGTCCCCGGTTGCGAGCAACACGGGTTATTTATACTATTCGGTGATATTGGATGATTTTTCCCATTATGTGTGGACATTCCCTCTCCGTCACAAGTCCGACGCTCTCGCCACACTCACAACCTTTTATTCATATGCCACCACACAGTTTTGTCGTCCTATCATTGCCTTGCAAACTGACAACGGAAAAGAGTTTGACAACGTCGCCGTCCGCAATCTCCATGCGTCCCACAACACTATCTTTCGGCTCACTTGCCCCTACATGTCACAGCAGAATGGTCGCGTCGAGCGCGTCATCCGCACTCTTAATGACTGTGTCCGACGTTGCTCTTCCACTCCTACGCGCCTCCTCGGTTCTGGCCGGACACGCTCGCGACCGCCAGCCTCCTCATTAACATTCGCCCGTGTCGTCCACGCTGGAACTACACTCCTCACCAGCTCCTCTTTGGTGCGGTTCCATCTTATTATGGTCTCCGCATTTTCGGGTGTCTCTGTTATCCTAGCACCGCGTCCACTGCTCCTCACAAACTCGCTCCCCGGTCGCTTCCTTGCATCTTTCTTGGTTATCCTCCCAACACCAAAGGTTACCGGTGCTATGATCCAGTGCCCCACCACGTTTTTACGTCGCGACATGTGTACTTTGATGAGCTGGTGTTCCTGTCTCAGCAGGTATTGTCACTCTCGACGTCTCCCGCGGCGCGGTTCGCCCCTGCCTCCACCTCTGGCGAACCGCCCAACCGCGCACTGGGCACGGCCATGCCCGCGCTCCCGGCGCCGGCTGCCCCCTGAAGGAAATATGCCCTAGAGGCAATAATAAAGTTATTATTTATTTCCTTATATCATGATAAATGTTTATTATTCATGCTAGAATTGTATTAATCGGAAACATAATACTTGTGTGAATACATAGACAAACTAAACGTCACTAGTATGCCTCTACTTGACTAGCTCGTTAATCAAAGATGGTTATGTTTCCTAACCATAGACATGTGTTGTCACTTGATTAATGTGATCACATCATTAGGAGAATGATGTGATTGACATGACCCATTCCATTAGCTTAGCACCCGATCGTTTAGTATGTTGCTATTGCTTTCTTCATGACTTATGCATGTTCCTGTGACTATGAGATTATGCAACTCCCGTTTACCGGAGGAACACTTTGTGTGCTACCAAACGTCACAACGTAACTGGGTGATTATAAAGGTGCTCTACAGGTGTCTCCAAAGGTACATGTTGGGTTGGCGTATTTCGAGATTAGGATTTGTCACTCCGATTGTCGGAGAGGTATCTCTGGGCCCTCTCGGTAATGCACATCACTTAAAGCCTTGCAAGCAATGCAACTAATGAGTTAGTTGCGAGATGATGTATTATGGAACGAGTAAAGAGACTTGCCGGTAACGAGATTGAACTAGGTATTAAGATACCGACGATCGAATCTCGGGCAAGTAACATACCGATGACAAAGGGAACAACGTATGTTGTTATGCGGTCTGACCGATAAAGATCTTCGTAGAATATGTGGGAGCCAATATGAGCATCCAGGTTCCGCTATTGGTTATTGACCGGAGATGTGTCTCGGTCATGTCTACATTGTTCTCGAACCCATAGGGTCCGCACGCTTAACGTTACGATGACAGTTTCATTATGAGTTTATATGTTTTGATGTACCGAAGGTTGTTCGGAGTCCCGGATATGATCACGGACATGACGAGGAGTCTCGAAATGGTCGAGACATAAAGATCGATATATTGGACGGCTATATTCGGACACCGGAAGTGTTTCAGGTGATTTCGGAGAAAACCGGAGTGCCGGAGGGTTACCGGAACCCCCCCGGGAGAAGTAATGGGCCTTATGGGCCCTAGTGGAGAGAGAGGGGCGGCCAGGGTGGGCCGCGCGCCCCCTCCCCCTCTGGTCCGAATTGGACTAGGAGAGGGGGGGGGGGGCGCCCCCCTTTCCTTCTCCCTCTTCCCCTTCCTTTCCCCCTCCTAGTAGGAGTAGGAAAGAGGGGAGTCCTACTCCTACTAGGAGGAGGACTCCTCCTCCTGGCGCGCCCTGCTAGGGCCGGCCGGCCTCCCCCCTTGCTCCTTTATATACGGGGGCAGGAGGGCACCTCTAGACACAAGTTGATCTTTGTGATCGTTCTCTTAGCCGTGTGCGGTGCTCCCCTCCACCATAATCCTCGTTAATATTGTAGCGGTGCTTAGGCAAAGCCCTGCGATGGTAGAACATCAAGATCGTCACCACGCCGTTGTGCTGACGGAACTCATCCCCGACACTTTGCTGGATCGGAGTCCGGGGATCGTCATCGAGCTGAACGTGTGCTAGAACTCGGAGGTGCCGTGCTTTCGGTGCTTGGATCGGTCGGATCATGAAGACGTACGACTACATCAACCGTGTTGATATAACGCTTCCGCTTACGGTCTACGGGGGTACGTAGACAACACTCTCCCCTCTCGTTGCTATGCATCACCATGATCTTGCGTGTGCGTAGGATTTTTTTTTTGAAATTACTACGTTCCCCAACAGTGGCATCCGAGCCTAGGTTTTATGTGTTGATGTTATATGCACGAGTAGAACACAAGTGAGTTGTGGGTGATATAAGTCATACTGCTTACCAGCATGTCATACTTTGGTTCGGCGGTATTGTTGGATGAAGCGGCCCGGACCGACATTACGCGTACGCTTACGCGAGACTGGTTCTACCGACGTGCTTTGCACACAGGTGGCTGGCGGGTGTCAGTTTCTCCAACTTTAGTTGAACCGAGTATGGCTACGCCCGGTCCTTGCGAAGGTTAAAACAGGACCAACTTGACAAACTATCGTTGTGGTTTTGATGCGTAGGTAAGATTGGTTCTTGCTCAAGCCCGTAGAAGCCACGTAAAACTTGCAACAAACAAAGTAGAGGACGTCTAACTTGTTTTTGCAGGGCATGTTGTGATGTGATATGGTCAAGGCATGATGCTAAATTTTATTGTATGAGATGATCATGTTTTGTAACCGTGTTATCGGCAACTGGCAGGAGCCATATGGTTGTCGCTTTATTGTATGCAATGCAATCGCCCTGTAATGCTTTACTTTATCACTAAGCGGTAGCGATAGTCGCAGAAGCATAAGTTTGGCGAGACGACAACGATGCTACGATGGAGATCAAGGTGTCGCACCGGTGACGATGGTGATCATGACGATGCTTCGGAGATGGAGATCACAAGCACAAGATGATGATGGCCATATCATATCACTTATATTGATTGCATGTGATGTTTATCTTTTATGCATCTTATCTTGCTTTGATTAACGGTAGCATTATAAGATGATCTCTCACTAAATTTCAAGATAAAAGTGTTCTCCCTGAGTATGCACTGTTGCCAAAGTTCGTCGTGCCCAGACACCACGTGATGATCGGGTGTGATAAGCTCTACGTCCATCTACAACGGGTGCAAGCCAGTTTTGCACACACAGAATACTCAGGTTAAACTTGACGAGCCTAGCATATGCAGATATGGCCTCGGAACACTGAGACCGAAAGGTCGAGCGTGAATCATATAGTAGATATGATCAACATAGTGATGTTCACCATTGAAAACTACTCCATTTCACGTGATGATCGGTTATGGCTTAGTTGATTTGGATCACGTGATCACTTAGAGGATTAGAGGGATGTCTTTCTAAGTGGGAGTTCTTAAGTAATATGATTAATTGAACTTAAATTTATCATGAACTTAGTACCTGATAGTATCTTGCTTGTTTATGTTTGATTGTAGATAGATGGCCCGTGCTGTTGTTCCGTTGAATTTTAATGCGTTCCTTGAGAAAGCAAAGTTGAAAGATGATGGTAGCAATTACACGGACTGGGTCCGTAACTTGAGGATTATCCTCATTGCTGCACAGAAGAATTACGTCCTGGAAGCACCACTAGGTGCCAAGCCTGCTGCTGATGCAACTGACGATGTTAAGAACGTCTGGCAGAGCAAAGCTGATGACTACTCGATAGTTCAAGGTGCCATGCTTTACGGCTTAGAATCGGGACTTCAACGACGTTTTGAACGTCATGGAGCATATGAGATGTTCCAGGAGTTGAAGTTGATATTTCAAGCAAATGCCCGGATTGAGAGATATGAAGTCTCCAATAAATTCTATAGCTGCAAGATGGAGGAGAACAGTTCTGTCAGTGAGCATATACTCAAAATGTCTGGGGTATAATAATCACTTGATTCAACTGGGAGTTAATCTTCCGGATGATTGCGTCATTGACAGAATTCTCCAATCACTCCCACCTAGCTACAAGAGCTTCGTGATGAACTATAATATGCAAGGGATGGATAAAACAATTCCCGAGCTCTTCGCAATGCTGAAAGCTGCGGAGGTAGAAATCAAGAAGGAGCATCAAGTGTTGATGGTCAACAAGACCACTAGTTTCAAGAAAAAGGGCAAAGGGAAGAAGAAGGGGAACTTCAAGAAGAACGGCAAGCAAGTTGTTGCTCAGGGAAAGAAACCCAAATCTGGACCTAAGCCTGAAACTGAGTGCTTCTACTACAAGCAGACTGGTCACTGGAAGCGGAACTGCCCCAAGTATTTGGCGGATAAGAAGGATGGCAAGGTGAACAAAGGTATATGTGATATACATGTTATCGATGTGTACCTTACTAGAGCTCGCAGTAGCACCTGGGTATTTGATACTGGTTTTGTTGCTAATATTTGCAACTCGAAACAGGGACTACGGATTAAGCGAACACTGGCCAAGGACGAGGTGACGATGCGCGTGGGAAATGGTTCCAAAGTCGATGTGATCGCGGTCGGCATGCTACCTCTACATCTACCTTCAAAATTAGTATTAGACCTAAATAATTGTTATTTGGTGCCAGCGTTGAGCACGAACATTATATCTGGATCTTGTTTGATGCGAGACGGTTATTCATTTAAATCAGAGAATAATGGTTGTTCTATTTATAAGAGTAATATCTTTTATGGTCATGCACCCTTGAAGAGTGGTCTATTTTTGATGAATCTCGATAGTAGTGATACACATATTCATAATGTTGAAGCCAAAAGATGCAGAGTTGATAATGATAGTGCAACTTATTTGTGGCACTGCCGTTTAGGTCATATCAGTGTAAAGCGCATGAAGAAACTTCATATTGATGGACTTTTGGAACCACTTGATTATGAATCACTTGGTACTTGCGAACCGTGCCTCATGGGCAAGATGACTAAGACACCGTTCTCCGGTACTATGGAGAGAGCAACAGATTTGTTGGAAATCATACATACAGATGTATGTGGTCCAATCAATGTTGAAGCTCGTGGCGGATATCGTTATTTTCTCACCTTCACAGATGATTTAAGCAGATATGGGTATATTTACTTAATGAAACATAAGTCTGAAACTTTTGAAAAGTTCAAAGAATTTCAGAGTGAAGTTGAAAATCATCGTAACAAGAAAATAAAGTTTCTACGATCTGATCGTGGAGGAGAATATTTGAGTTACGAGTTTGGTCTACATTTGAAACAATGCGGAATAGTTTCGCAACTCACGCCACCCGGAACACCACAGCGTAATGGTGTGTCCGAACGTCGTAATCGTACTTTACTAGATATGGTGCGATCTATGATATCTCTTACAGATTTACCGCTATCATTTTGTGGTTATGCTTTAGAGACGACCGCATTCACGTTAAATAGGGCACCATCAAAATCCGTTGAGACGACGCCTTATGAACTATGGTTTGGCAAGAAACCAAAGTTGTCGTTTCTGAAAGTTTGGGCCTGCGATGCTTATAAGAAACTTCAACCTGATAAGCTCGAACCCAAATCAGAGAAATGTGTCTTCATAGGATACCCAAAGGAGACTGTTGGGTACACCTTCTATCACAGATCCGAAGGCAAGACATTTGTTGCTAAGAATGGATCCTTTCTAGAGAAGGAGTTTCCACTAGTAGAAAAAGGGTCAAACGTGAAGCACATTAGTGACGGTTTGATTTTGGTCCGGTACTAATGGTACCATTAGTGCCGGTTCGAACGGATTTGCATTAACGCCGGTTCGTGTTGAACCTTTAGTATCGGTTCGTGGCACGAACCGGTACTAAAGGGGTGGTGGCAGGCCGGCGTCAGGCCGGGGCCCCACGATCACCTTTAGTCCCGGTTCGTGGTATGAACCGGTACTAAAGGTCTAGCCTTTAGTACCGGTTCGTGCCATGAACCGGTACTAAAGGGGTCTGACCTATAGTCCCGGTTGGAGACACAAACCGGGACTATAGGGCAATTTTCAAACTTGAAAAATCATAACTAAATCATCCTAATTCAGAAAAATACATATAATATATCAAAATTTGCAGAACAAAAAGATTGATACGCGGAAACAACCAGTTTTCTGCTCCAGCAATTTTTTAAAATCGCAAAATTCCAAAGGGAAAATAGAGTTTTTGGGCGTTTTAGACGTTTTTAGCGTTTAGTGCTAGGGTTTAGATTTCAGAGTTTAGGGTTAGGTTTTATGGTTTAAACCCTTAGTCTTTACTATTTAGCATAGAGATTCCGACGTTTTAAGTCCCGGGTTTAGGGTTTAGGACAATTTTTTAAATGACAAAATTGTAAAAGGAAAAAAAGATATGCTCTAATTTATGTTTTTTTGAATTTTGGTTAAATCTTGTCAAACCGGTCAAACAACTGATTCAAGAAATATAGAGTGTTAGTAAATAATTACGCAATAATATTAGTGTTACTAAATAAATATCTCAGTTTTTTGAATTTTGGTCAAATCTGGTCAAACTCTGGTCAAACGATGGTCAAACTACTTATTCAAGAAATATTAGTGTTACTACATAATTATTCAAGAATATTAATGTTACTAAATAATTATTTCAATTTTTTGAATTTTGGTCAAATCTGGTCAAACTATGGTCAAACTTATTAAAGAAATATTAGCGTTACTAAATAATTACTGTTTTTTTTAAATAATAGTTTCAAACTCAAACGGTGAAATGTGTGACTTCATGCTCAAGCTAAACTCCTGAGGGTTAATAGGATTGACATCTTACTATTCTCAGGAAAACAACAAGTGTAGACTCGGAAACGAAGGAGAATAGAACCTGAAAGTTAAGCGTGCTCGGGCTGGAGTAGTGAGAGGTATGGGTGACCGGTCGGGAAGTTAGATGATTTGGAATGAGTGATCCACACTTGAGCAGTTAAGAGAGGTGATTAGAGACTAAACTCCTGAGGGTTAATAGGATTGACATCTTACTATTCTCAGGAAAACAACAAGTGTAGACTCGGAAACGAAGGAGAATAGAACCTGAAAGTTAAGCGTGCTCGGGCTGGAGTAGTGAGAGGTATGGGTGACCGGTCGGGAAGTTAGATGATTTGGAATGAGTGATCCACACTTGAGCAGTTAAGAGAGGTGATTAGAGACTAAATCATCAAATAATTCAGAAAAATTAAAAATAAAAAAAATTCAAATTTTTTCCCAAAATTTTCAAAAAAAAAATTCAAAACCAACACCAACCGGTACTAAAGGTCCCCCATATCAGGGCGCGAGCTCACGCCACGTGGTGGCACTTTAGCGCCGGTTCGTGCCGAACCGGTACTAAAGGGGGGGGGGCCTTTAGTGCCCACACTTTAGTGCCGGTTCCATAACCGGCACTTAAGGCCCTTACAAACCGGTTTTAAAGCTCCGTTTTCTACTAGTGTTCTCTCGAAAGAAGTGAGTGGGAGGAAAGTAGAACTTGATGAGGTAACTATACCTGCTCCCTTATTGGAAAGTAGTACATCACAGAAACCGGTTTCTATGAGACCTACACCAATTAGTGAGGAAGTTAATGATAATGATCATGAAACTTCAGAACAAGTCACTACTGAACCTCGTAGATCAAGTAGAGTAAGATCCACACCAGAGTGGTACGGTAATCCTGTTCTGGAAGTCATGTTACTAGATCATGGCGAACCTACGAACTATGAAGAAGCGATGGTGAGCCCCAGATTCGGCAAAATGGCTTGAAGCCATGAAATCTGAGATGGGATCCACATATGAAAACAAAGTATGGACTTTGGTTGACTTGCCCAATGATCGGCAAGCAATTGAGAATAAATGGATCTTCAAGAAGAAGACTGACGCTGACGGTAATGTTACTGTCTACAAAGCTCGACTTGTTGTAAAAGGTTTTTGACAAGTTCAAGGGATTGACTACGACGAGACCTTCTCACCCGTAGCGATGCTTAAGTCTGTCTGAATCATGTTAGCAATTGCTGCATTTTATGATTATGAAATTTGGCAGATGGATGTCAAAACTGCATTCCTGAATGGATTTCTGGAAGAAGAGTTGTATATGATGCAGCCAGAAGGTTTTGTTGATCCAAAGGGAGCTAACAAAGTGTGCAAGCTCCAGCGATCCATTTATGGACTGGTGCAAGCCTCTCGGAGTTGGAATAAACGCTTTGATAGTGTAATCAAAGAATTTGGTTTTATACAGACTTTTGGAGAAGCCTGTATTTACAAGAAAGTGAGTGGGAGCTCTGTAGCATTTCTGATATTATATGTAGATGACATATTACTAATCGAAAATGATATAGAATATCTGGATAGCATAAAGGGATACTTGAATAAGAGTTTTTCAATGAAAGACCTCGGTGAAGCTGCTTACATATTGGGCATTAAGATCTATAGAGATAGATCAAGATGCTTAATTGGACTTTCACATACCTTGACAAAGTTTTGAAAAAGTTCAAAATGGATCAAGCAAAGAAAGGATTCTTGCCTGTTTTACAAGGTGTGAAATTGAGTAAGACTCAATGCCCGACCACTGCAGAAGATAGAGAGAAAATGAAAGATGTTCCCTATGCTTTAGCCATAGGCTCTATCATGTATGCAATGCTGTGTACCAGACCTGATGTGTGTCTTGCTATAAGTCTAGCAGGGAGGTACCAAAGTAATCCAGGAGTGGATCACTGGACAGCGGTCAAGAACATCCTGAAATACCTGAAAAGGACTAAGGATATGTTTCTCGTATATGGAGGTGACAAAGAGCTCATCGTAAATGGTTACGTTGATGCAAGCTTTGACACTGATCCGGACAATTCTAAATCACAAACCGGATACGTATTTACATTAAACGGTGGAGCTGTCAGTTGGTGCAGTTCTAAACAAAGCGTCGTGGCGGGATCTACATGTGAAGCGGAGTACATAGCTGTTTCGGAAGCAACAAACGAAGGAGTCTGGATGAAGGAGTTCATATCCGATCTAGGTGTCATACCTAGTGCATCGGGTCCAATGAAAATCTTTTGTGACAATACTGGTGCAATTGCCTTGTCAAAGAATCCAGATTTCACAAGAGAACCAAGCACATCAAGAGACGCTTCAATTCCATCCGGGATCGAGTCCAGGTGAGAGACATAGAGATTTTCAAGATACATACGGATCTGAATGTAGCAGACCCGTTGACTAAGCCTCTTCCACGAGCAAAACATGATCAGCACCAAAGCTCCATGGGTGTTAGAATCATTACAGTGTAATCTAGATTATTGACTCTAGTGCAAGTGGGAGACTGAAGGAAATATGCCCTAGAGGCAATAATAAAGTTATTATTTATTTCCTTATATCATGATAAATGTTTATTATTCATGCTAGAATTGTATTAATCGGAAACATAATACTTGTGTGAATACATAGACAAACTAAACGTCACTAGTATGCCTCTACTTGACTAGCTCGTTAATCAAAGATGGTTATGTTTCCTAACCATAGACATGTGTTGTCATTTGATTAATGGGATCACATCATTAGGAGAATGATGTGATTGACATGACCCATTCCACTAGCTTAGCACCCGATCGTTTAGTATGTTGCTATTGCTTTCTTCATGACTTATGCATGTTCCTATGACTATGAGATAATGCAACTCCCGTTTACCGGAGGAACACTTTGTGTGCTACCAAACGTCACAACGTAACTGGGTGATTATAAAGGTGCTCTACAGGTGTCTCCAAAGGTACATGTTGGGTTGGCGTATTTCGAGATTAGGATTTGTCACTCCGATTGTCGGAGAGGTATCTCTGGGCCCTCTCGGTAATGCACATCACTTAAAGCCTTGCAAGCAATGCAACTAATGAGTTAGTTGCGAGATGATGTATTACGGAACGAGTAAAGAGACTTGCCGGTAACGAGATTGAACTAGGTATTAAGATACCGACGATCGAATCTCGGGCAAGTAACATACCGATGACAAAGGGAACAACGTATGTTGTTATGCGGTCTGACCGATAAAGATCTTCGTAGAATATGTGGGAGCCAATATGAGCATCCAGGTTCCGCTATTGGTTATTTACCGGAGACGTGTCTCGGTCATGTCTACATTGTTCTCGAACCCGCAGGGTCCGCACGCTTAACGTTACGATGACAGTTTCATTATGAGTTTATATGTTTTGATGTACCGAAGGTTGTTCGGAGTCCCGGATATGATCACGGACATGACGAGGAGTCTCGAAATGGTCGATACATAAAGATCGATATATTGGACGGCTATATTCGGACATCGGAAGTGTTTCAGGTGATTTCGGAGAAAACCGGAGTGCCGGAGGGTTACCGGAACCCCCCCGGGAGAAGTAATGGGCCTTATGGGCCCTAGTGGAGAGAGAGAGAGGGGCGGCCAGGGTGGGCCGTGCGCCCCTCCCCCTCTGGTCCGAATTGGACTAGGAGAGGGGGGCGGCGCCCCCCTTTCCTTCTCCCTCTTCCCCTTCCTTTCCCCCTCCTAGTAGGAGTAGGAAAGAGGGGAGTCCTACTCCTACTAGGAGGAGGACTCCTCCTCCTGGCGCACCCTGCTAGGGCCGGCCGGCCTCCCCCCCTTGCTCCTTTATATACGGGGGCAGGGTGGCACCTCTAGACACAAGTTGATCTTTGTGATCGTTCTCTTAGCCGTGTGCGGTGCTCCCCTCCACCATAATCCTCGATAATATTGTAGCGGTGCTTAGGCGAAGCCTTGCGACGGTAGAACATCAAGATCGTCACCACGCCGTCGTGCTGACGGAACTCATCCCCGACACTTTGCTGGATCGGAGTCCGGGGATCGTCATCGAGCTGAACGTGTGCTAGAACTCGGAGGTGCCGTGCTTTCGGTGCTTGGATCGGTCGGATCGTGAAGACGTACGACTACATCAACCGCGTTGATATAACGCTTCCGCTTATGGTCTACGAGGGTACGTAGACAACACTCTCCCCTCTCGTTGCTATGCATCACCATGATCTTGCGTGTGCGTAGGATTTTTTTTTTGTAATTACTACGTTCCCCAACACCCCCGTCGCCGCGGCCCCCTCGGCTGCCCCATTGTCGCGGCCCCTTCGGCTGCCCCTGACGCCGTGGCCTCTGGCACCGCCATAGGTGGCCCCTCGGAGTCTTCGGAGACCGGCTCGACTTCCTCCTCGCCGGTCCCCCCCGGCTCCGCCGGCCGCTGCTATCATCGGTGTGGTCACTCGGGCTTAGACTGGGACGTTTCGTCCTAGCACGCGCTACACCTCCGACAAGTACGCGTGTGCCGCGTCTACCTCGGCCCCGTCTCCACTCCCCACCTCCGCTCGCGCAGCCCTTCGGGATCCGAACTGACTAGCTGCAATGAGTGAGGAGTTTGACGCCTTGCAGTGCAACCGTACGTGGCAGCTTGTCCCGCGGCCTCCCCATGCCAATGTCATCACTGACAAGTGGGTCTTCCACCACAAGACTCACCCCGACGGCTCTCTCAAGTGCTACAAGGCGCGTTGGGTGGTGCACGGCTTCCGCCAGCATGCTGGCGTGGACTTCACCGACACCTTTGCCCCGGTTGTCAAACCGGGCACGATTCGCACTGTCCTCTAGCTTGCTGTTTCTCGCGCCTGGCTAGTTCACCAGCTCGATGTGTCCAATGCTTTCTTGCATGGCCATCTCGATGAGCAGGTGTTCTGTCAGCAGCCCACTGGTTTCGTCGACGCCGACTATCCGGACCACGCGTGCTTGCTCTCCCTTTCTCTCTACGGGTTGAAGCAGGCGCCTCGGGCCTGGTACCAGCGGATCGCGGCCTTCCTTCAGCAGCAGGGGTTTCGGTCCACACGGTCCGTTGCCTCCCTGTTTGTTTATCACCAGGGCACCGCCACCGCGTACCTCCTCCTGTACGTCGATGACATCATCCTGACCGCATCCTCGCCAGTGCTCCTTCAGCAGATCACAGCTCGCCTCGGCACCGAGTTCACCCTCAAGGGATTGGGGGCTCTCCACTACTTCCTCGGCATCGAGGTTGTGCGCCGGGCTACTGGCTTCTTGCTGCACCAGCAGAAGTACACCTACGAGCTTCTGGAGCGAGCGGGCATGCTTAACTGCAAGCCTGCTCCTACGCCTGTGGACATGAAGGCCAAGGTGTCCGCCGTCGAGGGTTCTCTGACTTATGACGCTCCCTTCTACCGCTCCATCATAGATGCTCTTCAGTACCTCACGCTGACACGTCCGGACATTCAGTACGGTGTCCAGCTGGTGTGCCTTCATATGCTTGCTCCTTGTGATACTCATTGGGCTCTGGTGAAACGTATTCTTCGGTACATACGTGGCACCACAGCTATGGGTCTCACCCTGACGGCATCACCTGACACCAGCCTTGTCGCGTACTCCGACGTTGACTAGGCTGGGTGTCCCGACACTCAACGCTCCACTTCCGGCTACTGCGTCTACCTCGGCCCCTCTCTGATTTCGTGGTCGTCTAAACGACAATCCACAGTCTCACGATCGAGCGCCGAGGCTGAGTACAGGCCAGTGACCAACTCCTCGCGGAGTGCTCTTGGCTACGACGGCTACTTCAGGAGTTGCTATGTGAGGTTACCAAGGCTACGCTTGTCTACTGTGACAACGTCTCCGGGGTGTACCTTGCTGCAAACCCTGTCCATCACTGACGGACGAAGCATATTGACCTCGACATTCACTTCATCAGGGAGCATGTCGCACTTGGTCGTGTTCGAGTTCTACATGTGCCCACCGATCAGCAGTTCACCGATGTTATGACGAAGGGACTACCCACCTCGACATTCGAGGGCTTTCGGTCCAGTCTCTGCATCACCGGCGACGACGCTTCGACTGCGGGGAGGGGGGGTGTTGAACATGTGTACATGTAAGTAGGTCTGAGTTTCGTATGCAGTACTTGTAGTGTCTGTCTCCCTCTGTATGTATGTGTATCTTAGGAGACAAGATACCTGTCGCACCCCTTGTACCTATATATATGTGACTAGTGCACGATCAATAAGATATCGATGCACCAAATCATTCTCTACAGCAATGTTGTTTTTCAGTTCAGTTAAACGGCCGAACTAAGAGAAATTCCAACAGTGCCCCTAAAAATCTTTCCGTAAAAACCAGTTTTTGGCTCTCTGTAAAATTTAGGAGAAGTTGTCAAACATCTTCCCCTAACCCGCAAAAAAACATCTTCCCCTAAATTTTTAATTCTCCTAATTCCCATTAAACAAACATACAAATGACACATGCATATGTCTAATATAGTAATATCATCATAATAGTTCAGACATTGATCATCAAACTCTAAGACTTAATGATAATTCAAAAGAACATTATATGAAATTTAGTTTGACACTCAAATTCAAATTCAAACATAACTGATGCTTCCAGGAAGTGCACACAAATGCTTAACTAGATCATCACGGACTTGTTCATGACCAACGCGGTCCTCTATACGTCAATGCATCTTGCAATCGCCGTCATCCTCCTCTGGCTGAACTGGTGGTATTTAAATTTTGTTCCCCTCATTCTCACCAAAGTGGTCATCCAGTAGCTTGTCGTGACCAACTTGCTAGTTCGACGGAGCACAAGATGACCATGCATTGAACCTCCCCACTCAGGCTTCTTGTTTGCCATCGTGTCTATATAGAAAACCAGCACAACATTGATACCTTTGCCGCATCAGTTTCTTGAGCTAGGGCTTGGAGACAGTGGCTGGAGCGAGGAAGCGGAGGAGGCAAAGGAGGGGACGACAGCAAGGCAACAGACGAGGAGACACACGACGTAGGACATCGGCGCCCCTGGGACGCGGTAGCAGCCGATGACACAGCCGGTCCGTGACAGCAAAAGGCAGCGACACGGGATCCCGGCCTGCCAGTGGTAGGCAGGGGACATGCCGCGGTGCGACGCGGCGACGGCGATGGGGCGACGACAAGGAGCGGCGGCAGTGGTAGTGGCCGACGCGTGGGATAGTAGTTGATGAAATTTCATCCTGCTAAAAAGATACGAGAAGGTGACCTTCCTGTAAAGCCGCAGGGAGAAAAGTCGTCTTTTACGGAATCCTCGAAAGTTAAGGCCAATTTTCGGAAACAGTTGGAGAGGTTTTTTGACCTTAACTTCCCATCAATGATGGTTAATTTAGAGATAGGGGAACTGTTGGAGTTGCTCTAAGGCTCTAAGACTGCTAGTGTGACAATTGGTAGATGAGTGCCAACTTTTGTCTTGTTTTAATATCACTAGAATTGTCCACTTGTGGCCAAGTAATATGTAGTCGTAAAAAGAATGACCATAAACCAACTCACAGACTGATTGGCCCCACGTCGCCTGTTGGGAGACTCGGGCACCGACAGGTAATCAACAGATTCATCATGCATGCAAAATAGACACTTCTTCTCACCAATCCAACCACAATGAATGAGAGTATCCCTGTTTAATGTGCTATTCTTCAAATCAACCATGAGAAAACTTGAATTCAAGGTGGAATCTTTTTTTTCACAAGAACTGACACCCATCTACCAGTAGATGTGAATACATTTGTTGGTAAAAGCATTTGACAGTAAAACCCTTGCTAGGATTAGGCATCCAAATCAAAATATATCTACCATCAGATAGAGAGAAGTCTAATAAAAGAGTTCGGAGCGCAATCATTTGCTCCAAATAAACTCCACACATCGATCTCCTAAATTCTAGACATTCCCAATCACTTGAGATCACTTGATCCACAATAAAATTATGAGAACTATGATAGAATAAAGTCTCAAATGTCATAGCAAAGTTTGGCCCCCATCCGCCGATCCCCCCAAACCTGGTAGATTTCCCATTATGAACTGTTTTCCTACCAAAAATATAGAAAAGATCTTTGATATCCAATAGGGCATTCCAAAATTGGGTTGTCTAGGTTTCTTACATGCTTCTGACATGGTTTGATTTTTAAGGTATTTATTCCTTAAAAGATCTTGACAAGTTCCTTCCTCATTCTCAAGTTTCCATATCCACTTGGCTATGTTCATAAACTCAAGGTTAAGAATGCCCAATCCTCCTAAGTCTTTAGGGAGACATATTGTCTCCAAATTGACTAGGTGATACTCCTACCGCAACAACCTTTTTCATATAGTACTTAAACTATTTACTACTCCTTTAGGAACTCCATAAAAGGAAATCATACACGGAGATTTATTACTCAGAGATGCAATTAACAAAGCTAGTGTACCTCCAATGGAGAGTAGCTTACCTTGCCAACTTCCCAGTTTCTTTTCTATGTTGTTTTCTGCTAGAATCCTGTCAATTCAAAAGTCTAACATTACTAACAGGAATGCCAAGATATGTAATAGGCCTTCGAGCTACACAACAAGTTAAAATGTCCTTATAAATGTGTTGGCTTTTGAACAGAATCTTCAAAGCAAAATACTTCACTTTTTTGAAAGTCTACTTTAAGCCCAGAGAGTTGTCCAAAAAGACAGAGAACACATTTTAAATTCATAGCATTGATTTGTCCACCCTCCAAAATAAACAATGTGTTACCTGCATATTGCAAGATGGCATAGCATATCTCATGTAGTTCAGTAGCCATCCCTTTGATCAAACCCACATCATGTCCCTTGTGAATCAAATAAGCTAAAGCATGGGAGGTGGGGTGGGTGATGCATGCAGCTCGGCCAAAAGTTAGCATGCATAGGCCCAGTGTAGTGATTAAGGGTTAATGACATAAACCAGTGCACCAATCTTGAAGCAAAATGGGTGGCCGTATGCATGTGTTCCCCTGCGAGTTTCCACGTAAGATGGCTCAAACTAGTAGGTGTCCTGTTTAGGGTAGGGTGCGTAGCCCACCATGGTCCTAGGGAAGCTCCGCCAGTGCACACAAGTAACATCACCTTAAGTGTTGGAGTCATGGGCAAAGTGTGATGATGGGAGAAGTGAGTGGCCATTCGGCAAGACAAGACATGATTAGTCAGCAAAAGAAAGAAATATGTAGATAGTGTAAAATACATTGGTGGTTCTAAAACTATTATAGATATATGAGTTAGGCCTTTTTTGCGCGCGCGGGGGTGGGGGGTGGGGGTGAGTTAGACCCTACAAGTAGGATTATGTACATCTAGGTACTGAAGGTGGATAAATGCTTCATTACAGGTCCTACCAAGGCCTGACCGCCTGTCCTAGCAACACGACGAGTTGATTGAAGCCACGTAGGCAATATTTCACGAAACTCCCTACAACACTCTTTTATTATAATTTCACGATCCCCGTTGGTTCAATGGTACTTTCTCACCCCTTCTGTTGGTCGTCATGGGGCTTGCGCCTTGGGCCTTGACCCTCACGGGCCTGGTCAACTGCATGTAGTTGAGCGTCACTGCCACTCTACTCAACTCACTCGCGTCTGTTTCTCTCGCTCTCAGGCTCAGTGTTATCAACAACTACCTCGACTGCATGCTCATCTGTCATAGCAATACCTCCTTGACACCGTTGCCACTCCCTCTCAGAGGTTCTTCTGGCTACTCCGAGGGCGCTCCGACAACATGTTTGCCACCCAGTGGACCAGGGATGCCCCTTGGGCTTGGCACAAGGTAGGTTTTGTCATTGCATCCATCCATTTACATGTAGGTCTGTATCAAATTCCCTATACTGGTTAGTTACTGGCGCCTGTTTAAAAGGCGCGCTCGGGAATCATATGTGTATTATAGTCACATTGTGGTACATAACCTGGTCGTTTCCCTTTCCATTCGACATCGGAAAAACCGAGTTCTTACAAATTATATGATACATTGTGGTGCATGTACATGTCCCGGGGGAATATCTGGTACTCCCACCCCTAGGGTGCTCCTGGTACTCCAAAACCCGATAGCACATTTTTAAATGTTTAAAAGATTCTGAAAAAAAAATCCAGCACATTGACACAACATCAAAGTATTCAGAGAAGGGGGGCCAAGTATTGTTAAACCTTGTTAGGGAGGGCCAATCCATCCAAAAACACCATCTTAGCAAAGAAACAAATCACCATTACTATTCATTTTGGGCTTAAATCACTGATGTTAGGGGCGGCAGGGCCCTCGCTGGCACCCACCCGTCTCCGCCACTGTGTACCATGTTACTATTTTGTGATCGAAACTACTCCCTCCTGAAATGAGTGAATAAATAAACTAAAGTATGTCTACATACACCTGATCTCAGAAAAAGTTAGAGCATGTATTTGTGAACCAATGGAGTAGAAATGAGCAACCCAACGTTTCATCAAAACTGCATAACTTGCCAAAAGAAAACAGCAATGGAACAGTTGGTCCATACTCCATACATACAACCTGTAGTAATAACTGCAGAAAGTGGCGAGCAGCAGCGCAAGAGGGAGGGGAGGGGTGGGTGGGGTCGGGGCGGGGCGTTGGTTGCCTGGAAACGCGGCATATAGACGCGCGCCCACGACCCGTCCGTCCCACCCGCTTCCCTTCTCGCCCCCTCTCCTCCCTCCCTCCCACGTTCCCTCGCCCCCCGCTCCACAAACCAACCCAAGAACAGCCACCCGGCGACGCAATCCGATCGGGGCAAGATGAGGGAGATCCTGCACATCCAGGGCGGCCAATGCGGCAACCAGATCGGCGCCAAGTTCTGGGAGGTGATCTGCGGCGAGCACGGCGTCGACCCCACCGGCCAGTACACCGGCAGCGCGCCGGAGCAGCTCGAGCGCATGGACGTCTACTTCAACGAGGCCGGAGGCAACCGCTACGTGCCCCGCGCCGTCCTCATGGACCTCGAGCCCGGCACCATGGACTCGCTCCGCTCCGGCCCCATCGGCGCCATCTTCCGCCCGGACAACTTCGTCTACGGCCAGTCCGGCGCCGGCAACAACTGGGCCAAGGGACACTACACCGAGGGCGCCGAGCTCATCGACTCCGTCCTCGACGTCGTCCGCAAGGAGGCCGAGAACTCCGACTGCCTCCAAGGTATATGATCAAACGCCCCTGCCCAGCCGTCTCCCTCCCTTGCTCTTCGTTCAGTTTTATCTGCATTTCTCTGGATCTGTTTATGGAACAGAATCGGTCATCTTGGCATCGTTAACATTTCGGTCGTAACCGCATATTCATCATATAGTAAAATTCCATAGATCATACTGGGGAATGTGATCCAGAATTTACCAGATTATTAGCGTGGAACGGTATCGTTTTTGTTCTCTAATATAATCGGAACCGTGGAATTGAAAATGTTTGATATTGCTTGTTCTTCTCCTCTGGTTAATTAAGGACAGAATTATATTCTCATTTATTAGACTCTGCTGTCTTCCAGCAGAGTGCCAGAGTAGTATGTGCATGGTAATTAAACACTAAACACTGTGCCAACTTGGCAGCATTTACAAGCAGTCCGGGATCCAATATGATTGTGATTCGGTGCTCCCAGTTGGGGTCTATAATTTGCCGATCCAGCATCGTTCAGTTGATGGATCACGTGATTCATCTTTACCATTTGGTGAACCTAATTTTTTGACATAGATGGATGACAAGTACTGACTGGGCAAATCAATAACCGTACCATCTCTACCCCTGATTTAGTTGTTGATTATTTCAGTAATGACACGCCTCGGCATTATTTCATCTGTTCATTCATATAATGCACTTATCGTTCTATATTGCCTTATTTGATTTCCAATGGCAACTATATGCTTTTGGGATTAAGGTGGCTGGGAAAGTAAAGGGTAACACATATGTAGTGCTTACCTGGCTTCAACTTGAGGGCTGATCTTTTTCAGTTCATTCAAGCCAGCAACTGCTGGATAAACTGTTGCTAAGGACGTCAGTTGTGAAGGTTCTGAAAGTATGCTAGATTTGAAATCTTCCTTCATGACCTTGGCTGCAGCATTGCTTATGTTGTCTGCATGCCATATCTGTTCCCTTGAGGGCCGGGAAGGACCCAGCATTTGAATCCATTTTGGGGCATGCGTCGCAAATTCACCTAGCCATCGATTTGTCTGTAAAAGTGTGAACTTAAAAATAGTGCTAACAAATTCAGGTGGCAAAGAACTTGCACTTTTCGGTCAAGATACGACCACCTCAGTGCCAATATACATTCAATTTGTTCGCATCGCATCACATGTCGCCATCTTCTTTTTGCTGGTGAAGGGTGATGCGATCATCACAACACTAACAATGTAGCACTGCATGTATATATCATGCGGGTGATTACCGACAATGCTGTACGACCTAATTAACAACACATGAAAGGCGGTATCAAGGAACGGCATACTGTCGGTGTTGGCTGCAGCGAATGGGACACCCAGACAGGCTGTTGCCAGACCCAGTGGACGGATGGTTGTTGGTTAGATCCGTAGATGCGGTTTTGCTTGCTTGATTAGTTTGTTAATTATGTGTACTTCAATGGTAAAGTTCAGATTTATGTGATATGAGATTTGTGGATTTTAGTACACCTAACCTAATCATAACATAGCAGCAGAATAAAGAAAAATAGTACTGATTTTTCAGTAATAATAATGTACAACTAGGCACATGATGTAGGACCAGTGAAGATGTATTTCATTATTAGTCCCCTGATTGGACAGGAGTAGTTAGTCTGTCTTGTTAATTGTCAGTATCAAGTTTTTTTGATAGGGAAGGTGTACGTCTGAACCTGAACACAGTCGTAGAAGAACAATGATCATTTCTTCTCCTGAAATGAGTTTTTGCTAACAACCAGCATTGGTCATGGTCCTTCGGCAGGTTTCCAAGTATGCCACTCTCTTGGCGGAGGCACTGGTTCGGGCATGGGCACGCTGCTCATCTCCAAGATCCGGGAGGAGTACCCTGACCGCATGATGCTCACCTTCTCCGTGTTCCCGTCGCCCAAGGTGTCGGACACGGTGGTGGAGCCCTACAACGCGACGCTGTCGGTGCACCAGCTGGTCGAGAACGCCGACGAGTGCATGGTCCTCGACAACGAGGCCCTCTACGACATCTGCTTCCGCACCCTCAAGCTCACCAACCCTTCCTGTAAGCTCCCACCCCCATGATCCATTCGAAACCAAATGAATTGAACTTGTTAAACTCATTGATGCATGATGCAGTCGGTGACCTGAACCACCTGATCTCGGCGACGATGAGCGGCGTGACGTGCTGCCTGCGGTTCCCGGGGCAGCTCAACTCGGACCTCCGGAAGCTGGCCGTGAACCTGATCCCCTTCCCGCGGCTGCACTTCTTCATGGTGGGGTTCGCGCCGCTCACGTCCAGGGGCTCGCAGCAGTACCGCGCGCTCACAGTGCCGGAGCTCACGCAGCAGATGTGGGACGCCAAGAACATGATGTGCGCGGCAGACCCGCGCCACGGCCGCTACCTCACAGCGTCCGCCATGTTCCGGGGCAAGATGAGCACCAAGGAGGTGGACGAGCAGATGATGAACGTGCAGAACAAGAACTCGTCCTACTTCGTCGAGTGGATCCCCAACAACGTCAAGTCCAGCGTCTGCGACATCCCGCCCGTGGGGCTCGCCATGTCCTCCACCTTCGTCGGCAACTCCACCTCCATCCAGGAGATGTTCCGCAGGGTCAGTGAGCAGTTCACCGCCATGTTCCGCCGCAAGGCCTTCCTCCACTGGTACACCAGCGAGGGCATGGACGAGATGGAGTTCACCGAGGCCGAGAGCAACATGAACGACCTCGTCGCCGAGTACCAGCAGTACCAGGACGCTACCGCCGAGGAGGAGTACGAGGAGGAGGAGGAGCCTGCCGCCGACCAAGCCTGATCCTTTCCCTTCATCCATTCCTTGCATACGTCGGTTTATGCCTGCTGCCAATCGAGTTCAGGGTCGCCATATATATACATATATCTACTCTTCATCATGTCGTTAGTATGTAGTATTACACCGTAATATCTTGTCGTCGTGTTTGCCTGTATTTGTATGTATGCTTGTTTGGTGCTACCTTTATATATTCGTCGTCGTCGAACCTTCAGTCGTCATCTTTACTTCAGGTTACTTGGAATCTGTTTGCTTAATTGAGCACTTGGGACTACTCATGTTTTCTCTAGTAGCATATGTTGCTATGTTAGGAATATGTCTACTTAAACCAGCGCAATGCCTGGGATCTCGTGCAAGACGCCAAGTTCAGATCGCTTGGAGATAAGCTCTATACGATGCAGTTCTCATGCCTTGGGGATTGAGACAAGGTAATGGAGGGTGCTCCATGGACTTCCGTCGCATTCCTGTTATGTTTGCTCTGTACGATGGATTCACTAAGGCGTCGTCGGTTGGACTGAATGTGCTAATTAAATATGGATCCAAATCCATGAGCTGTCGGACGGGTTTGAACCATTGTGTAAAGCAGGTACTAAGGTGGGTGAGTTTCATGCTCTTTAAAACAGTGGACAAGACATTGCTGGTAATTACTATCGGGTGAGATTAATATTGGATATTAGAATGCCACTGAAGAAACATGTTTTCATTATAAAAGGACGTGGGAAGGAGAAGAGATGTCTGGTTTTCCGAGTTAAGTACAAACTTCTTCCAGATTAGTGCACCGTTTGTGGCATGATCAGTGGGATCTTCTTCTAGAGATGTCTAGTAGTTATGAAGTGACTTCCGGTTCTTAAAGAACATGGGCAGTGGGATCTTACTCAAGACGTCAAGTTCAGACCGCTTTGAGATTAGCTCTATACGATGCAGTTTTCATGCCTTGGGGATTGGAACATGGTAATGGAGGGTTCAGTCACATTTCCTCACTTTGGTGTTTTTCTGCGAGACACACCAATCAAAAGCAAGGATCAAAAGATACTGATCGAGATTGGGATTGCAAGGTTTTGAAGGTATATATAGTGAAGGTAACCGTGGTGAATTGGCTCATGAGTCATTGAGTGTGGAGATAGTTTCTTCAAACAAGGGATTTATTGATGCACATGTTCGTGCTAGTCGAGATGAGCCACAAAATGGAGATTGATGTGTGTATATGGTGAGCCTAGAGGAGAGAATTGCCACACTATCTGGTTGATCTTGGCTTCAATGGTGTACCTCACACCTTCGACAATATGAGAGGTTCCAATGTGAAAGTTCGCCTTGATAGAGAAGTAGCAAACATGCGATGGAGGAATATGTTTGATAATACATTTGCTCGTCATCTCACCATCCCATGCTCGGATCATGTCCCTTTACTCCCTTTGCATGTTGCTTATGATTTATTGGAGGACTGACCCAGAAAGCCTAGGTTGAGGCAATATATGAGATTATGTGGGAAAGGGATCCTGCTTTGCAGGAGATTATTGCACAAGCTTGGGCACATTAAGGTACAAAAGAAACTCTGGGTGAGTGCTTGCTGCACTTCAGGGCACTACGCGCGAGCTTTACGATTGGAGCAAAACATACTTGCCGGTCTTGTTGGTTGATCTTCACAACCAAGCAACAGAAAATTGAAACAATGATAGAAACGGTGAAAGTAAAATAACATGACAATATCTAGATAATACAGAAGACTCCAGCAATTAACAAGGAAAAACTACTCATTTCATTTATACAAATTATGCAGCACTAAGTTGAAGTCAACATTATTATTATCTGATAATACACACCTGCATCTAAATACGATGGTGAAAATGAATTTCTGGTCCACTCTTATCCACATACACAAATAGGAACGGATTGGTAATCTTTTGTCTGTTCCTCGACTTACTTATGATAACAATGTCTCTGTTGAATTTCACCCGCTCTATTTTTCTATTAAGGACCGAGCCACACGGGACATACTCAGAGGTCGCTATCGCCATGGTCTTTACTCTCTGGATATGCCACACAAGTCTTAAGTCTTCAGTGGGGTTCGTGTTTCATCGTCCCAATGGCATTCCCGTCTTGGGCATCCAACTACTTCGATAGTCCGTCATGTTCTTCATTGTCATAAACTTCCCGTGGTGTCTAGTAATAAAGAAATAGCGGTGTGTGATGCCTGTCAACAGGGCAAGAGTAATCAACTTCCGTTTTCTTCATCAAGTCGGGTTGTCAACAATCCTCTCGAGATTGTTTTTTCTGATGTATGGGGTCCTGACCAAACTTCTGTTAGTGGTCATAACTGTTATGTCAGTTTCATCCAATTGGATGTAAGTTAGCATGAATTATTATTGTTGACATTACCCTTGAGGTAAAAGGTTGGGAGGCAACACTATAAGCCCCTATCTTTCTCTGTGTTTGATTAAAACTCCATACCCATAAGTATTGCGTGAGTGTTAGCAATTGTGAAAGACTATATGATAGTTGAGTATGTGGACTTGCTGAAAAGCTCTTATATTGACTCTTTCCGATGTTATGATAAATTGCAATTGCTTCAATGACTGAGATTGTAGTTTGTTGGTTCTCAATGAAGTTTCTAATTCATACTTGACGTTGTGAATCGATTATTACTTGAGCATAGGAAATAATATGACCATATCCATATATGTTTCTGTTATAAGAATGATCATGATGCCCTCATGTCCGTATTTTATTTTATCGACACCTCTATCTATAAACATGTGGACATATTTATCATTATTGGCTTCCACTTGAGGATAAGCGAGGTCTAAGCTTGGGGGAGTTGATACGTCCATTTTGCATGATGCTTTTATATCGATATTTATTGCATTATGGGCTGTTATTAGACGTTATGTCATAATACTTATGCCTATTCTATGTTATTTTACAAGGTTTACATAGAGGGAGAATGTCGGCAGCTGGAATTCTGGGCTGGAAAAGGAGCAAATATTAGAGACCTATTCTGCACAACTTCAAAAGTCCTGAAACATCACGGAAGTCATTTTTGGAATTAATAAAAAAATACTAAGCGAAGAAAGTACTAGAGGGGGCCCACACCCTGGCCACGAGGGTGGGTGCGCGCCCTACCCCCTGGAGGTGCCCCCTGCCTCGTGGGCCCCCTGGCAGGCCTCTGATGTCCATCTTCTGCTACATGAAGTCTTTCGTCCGAGAAAAAATCATAAGCAAGCTTTCGGGAAGAAACTCCGCCGCCACGAGGTGGAACCTTGGCGGAACCAATCTAGGGCTCCGGCAGAGCTGTTCTGCCGGGGAAACTTCCCTCCGGGAGGGGGAAATCATCGCCATCGCCATCACCAACGATCCTCTCATCAGGAGGGGGTCAACCTCCATCAACATCTTCACCAGCACCATCTCCTCTCAAACCCTAGTTCATCTCTTGTATCCAATTTTTGTCCCAAAGCCTCAGATTGGTACCTGTGGGTTGCTAGTAGTGTTGATTACTCCTTGTAGTTGATGCTAGTTGATTTATTTGGTGGAAGATCATATGTTCAGATCCATTATGCATATTAATACCCCTCTGGTTATGAACATGAATATGATTTGTGAGTAGTTACGTTTGTCCCTGAGGACATGGGAGAAGTCTTGCTATAAGTAGTAATGTGAATTGGTATTCGTTCAATATTTTGATGAGATGTATGTTGTGTTTCCTCTAGTGGTGTTATGTGAACGTCGACTACATGACACTTCACCATTGTTTGGGCCTAGAGGAAGGCATTGGGAAGTAATAAGTAGATGATGGGTTGCTAGAGTGACAGAAGCTTAAACCCTAGTTTATGAGTTGCTTCGTAAGGGGCTGATTTGGATCCATATGTTTCATGCTATGGTTAGGTTTACCTTAATACTTCTTTTGTAGTTGCGGATGCTTGCAATAGGAGTTAATCATAAGTGGGATGCTTGTCCAAGAAAGGACAGCACCCAAGCACCGGTCCACCCACATACCAAATTATCAAAGTAACAAACGCGGATCATATGAGCCTGATGAAAACTAGCTTGACGATAATTCCCATGTGTCCTCGGGAGCGCTTTTCTCTATATAAGAGTTTGTCCATGCTTGTCCTTTGCTACAAAAAGGATTGGGACATCTTGCTACACCTTGTTTACTTTCATTACTTGTTACCCGTTACAAATTACCTTATCACAAAACTACCTGTTACCGATAATTTCAGTACTTGTAGAGAATACCTTGCTGAAAACCGCTTATCATTTCCCTCTGCTCCTCGTTGGGTTCGACACTCTTACTTATCGAAAGGATTACGATAGATCCCCTATACTTGTGGGTCATCAGAGGGCTGCCAGTTCTACTCCAACATGTCCCATAAACCTGCTTCAGCCTTGAAGACCATTCGACTCGTCTGGCCATTTGCAGTTTGGGGATTAGATATGGTCAGACCTTTGAGGACTGGCAGGAGCGGCTTCACTCATGTGCTTGTAGAAGTCGACAAGTTCACTAAGTGGATTGAAGCTAAACCTATCAAAAATCTCGAAGCAAGTACTGCTGTCAGCTTCATCAAGGAGTTAACATTCATATATGGAGTTCCGCACAGCATCATCACAGATAATGGGTCAAACTTTGATTCAGATGAGTTCAGAGCTTTATGTGCTTCCCAAGGCACTCGGGTCGACTATGCTTCAGTCGCTCACCCACAATCAAACGGACAAGCAGAAAGGGCAAACGGTTTGATCCTCAAAGGGCTGAAACCCCGATTGACGCGTGACCTCAAACATGCAGCATGCGCTTGGGTTAACGAGCTACCATCAATACTTTGGGGACTAAGAACAACTCCAAATCGGTTGACTGGTCGAACTCCGTTATTCCTAGTCTACGGGGCTGAAGCCGTACTTCCGAGTGACCTACTTCATAATGCACCCCGAGTGGAACTCTTCTCAGAAGCCGAAGCAGAACAAGCTCGACAAGATGCTGTTGATCTTCTGGAAGAGGAAAGAGAGATGGCCCTAATCCAGTCGACCATTTATCAGCAAGACCTTCGTCAATTCCATGCTAGAAACATGAGAGGTCAAACATTTCAAGAGGGAGACCTGGTTATCCAAGTGGATCAGCAACGACCGCACAAGCTTGCTCCCGCATGGGAAGGTCCCTTCATCATTACCGAGGTGCTTCACAATGGAGCGTATCATCTCTATAATGTGGAGCACAATAAAGACGAGCCGCGCGTTTGGAATGCATAGTTGCTCCTTCGTTTTTATACTTAAACACTCAGACTATTGAAATGTAATAAGAAATACCTTTTTAGTTTGTTTATCAAAGACACAGTTTTTCAGTCTTCTAAATGATTGTTATCACCTATACATATGTTTGAAATCCCCCCCAGTGGGTGGCTTAGCTACGAATCCGTTTCGCCTAAGTTTTTAAAAAAATCCTACCGAGTGAAGAGCAAGCCTCTCACTCAGTGGCTTAGCTGCGAATCCGTTTCGCCTAAGTTTTGAAAAAATCCTACCGAGTGAAGAGCAACCCTCTCACTCAGGGGCTTAGCTGCAGTCCAGTACTCACCTAAGTTGAAAACACGTTCCAAGTGAAGAACAATCTTCTCTCTCGGGGACTTGGCTACACGCTCCATCCTAATCCGCAAGGATGACGAGGTGCAGGTCGACTATGACCTTCTCCTCAGAGCTGCGCCATAAATACAACGTACACTCCATCCTAACCCGCAAGGATGACGAGGTGCAGGTCGAAAAATCCTACCGAGTGAAGAGCAACCCTCTCACTTGGGGGCTTAGCTGCCGTCCAGTACTTGCCTAAGATCTAAAAAACCTACCGAGTGAAGAGCAACCCTCTCACTCGGGGGCTTAGCTGCAGTCCACTACTCGCCTAAGATCTAAAAATCCTACCGAGTGAAGTGCAACCCTCTCACTCGGGGGCTTAGCTGCAGTCCAGTACTCGCCTAAGTTCAAAACACGTTCCGAGTGAAGAACAATCTTCTCTCTCGGGGACTTGGCTACACACTCCATCCTAATCCGCAAGGATGACGAGGTGCAGGTCGACTATGACCTTATCCTCAGAGCTGCGCCATAAATACAATGTACGCTCCATCCTAACCCTCAAGGATGACGAGGTGCAGGTCGAAAAATCCTACCAAGTGAAGAGCAATCCTCTCACTCGGGGGCTTAGCTGCAGTCCAGTACTCGCCTAAGATCTAAAAATCCTACCGAGTGAAGAGCAAGCCTCTCACTCGGGGGCTTAGCTGCAGTCCAGTACTCGCCTAAGATCTAAAAATCCTACCGAATGAAGGGCAAGCCTCTCACTTGGGGGCTTAGCTGTAGTTCAGTACTCGCCTAAGATCTAAAAATCCTACTGAGTGAAGAGCAAGCCTCTCACTCGGGGGCTTAGATGCAGTCCAGTACTCGCATATGATCTAAAAATCTTACCAAGTGAAGAGCAAGCTTCTCACTCGGGGGCTTAGCTGCAGTCCAGTACTCGCCTAAGATCTAAAAATCCTATCGAGTGAAGAGCAAGCCTCTCACTCGGGGGCTTAGTTGCGGTCCAGTACTCGCCTAAGTTCTAAAAATCCCACCGAGTGAAGAGCAACCCTCTCGCTCGGGGGCTTAGCTGCAGTTCAATACTCGCCTAAGTTCAAAATATGCGCCGAGTGAAAAACGATTTTCTTGCTCGGCGACTTGGCCACACGCTCCGTCCTAATCCGCAAGGACGACGAGGTGCAGGTCGACTGCGACCTTCTCCTTAGAGTTGCACCATAAATACAATGTGCTCTCCGTCCTGATCCGCAAGGACGACGAGGTGCAGGTCGAATGCGACCTTCTCTTCAGAGCTGCGCCATAAATACAATGTACGCTCCATCCTAGTCCGCAAGGATGACGAGGTGCAGGTCGACCGCGACCTTCTCCTCGGAGCTGCATCACAAATACAAAGACTATTCCGAGTGAAGAAACAAGTTCCACTCGAAGGCAAACACAAGCATGTTCAGAGAGAAGACCAAGGTCAGATAAATCTCGCAAAGTTCCGGGCCGCGAATAAAAGTGCTCAGGCATCAGACCGAAGGAGTTTAACGGTTACAAAATCACTCGGCATTCCGAGGCAAATTTAAGGTGGGGCATAAAGTTTGTCACTCCGCAGGAGGAGGGCTACCAGGTTCGACGAACTCGTCCAGGTCGATTCCATCAGCAATCTGAGTGGCAGCAACAATGAAGGTTTCCATGAAAGATTGGAAGTCATGCCTTTTGGTGTTAGCAACCTTGATCGCCGCCAGCTTCTCTTCTCGAGCTTCCTTGCAGTGGACACGAACCAGAGACAGAGCCACATCAGCATCACATCGAGTAGAAGACTTCTTCCACTCCTGCACTCGACCAGGAATCTCATTAAGTCGAGTCATCAGAGACTCAAGATCACTCGGAAGCGTCGCCCTTGGCCAGAGTGCTGGGTCGATCCGCGACACCGCGACACCGCGACACCGCGACCTTCAATCGAGTAAGGTAGTCAACGACGCTAGCAATGCGGGATTCCAGTCAGAGTACGTTCATGGTGGCTTTATCCTTGACAGGAGAGTTGATGGGGTCCAAGCTTGTTTCGATTCGGCCAGTCTTAGCCTCAAAATTTTGGTAGAATTCTACACCCCAAAGAAATAATGAGTCAATAATTTATGATTAGTCGACGGAAGCAAATTAGCCAGTCGGAGAAAAGTACCATCAAGCATGAGGAATAGTTTCTTGGCAAGACCTCCCAGATAATCCTCCAGCTCATCTCTCTTGCGGGCGATGTCTTCCACTTTGTTGGTCAGAGTCCTCTTGTCCTTCTTCAGACGAGTCGCCTCCTTGTTGGCTTCATCAAGGGCAGTCTTCAGCTTGGCGTTCTCTTCCTCCAGTTTACCAACTGAAGCCAGCTTCTGGTCGGCGAGTGCATTTTCTCTTCTGCTGCTTTCTGCGCGGCTGCAAGGTCCAGATCCTTCTTCGCCAGAGACTGGTTCATTGTTTCTGAAAGAAATAACACTTGGTTCAGAAGAAGTAAATAGCACTCGGTTCAGGAACGAATCAGTCAACAAGTTTTTCATACCAGCGGCTTCATCCTTGGCCTTCTGCAAGTTTGTCTTGCCTAATTCCAGATGGAGATTAAGCTGAATCTGCTTCTGCTCCAGGTCAGCAAAACGAGCTCCAAGTTCACAAGATTTCTATGGTCAGAGGATGGTCAGTCAACATATGCGATGATTGGTTACTTCAGAGCAATGCTACCTCTTGAGCACTGCGTTGGATTTCCTTGAAGAGGAAAGGATGATGCAGCAAAGTAGCGTAAGTATTTTCCTCAGTTTTTGAGAACCAAGGTATCAATCCAGTAGGAGGCTACGCGCGAGTCCCTTGTACCTGCACAAAACAAATAAACTCCTCGCAACCAACGCGATAAGGGGTTGTCAATCCCTTCACGGCCACTTAAGAGAGTGAGATCTGATAGATATGATAGGATAATATTTTTGGTATTTTTGTGATAAAGATGCAAAGTAAAATAAAATCAAAGGAAATAACTAAGTATTGGAAGATTAATATGATGAAGACAGACCCGGGGGCCATAGGTTTCACTAGTGGCTTCTCTCAAGAGCATAAGTATTTTACGGTGGGTGAACGAATTATTGTTGAGCAATTGACAGAATTGAGCATAGTTATGAGAATATCTAGGTATGATCATGTATATAGGCATCACGTCCGAGACAAGTAGACCGACTCCTGCCTGCATCTACTACTATTACTCCACTCATCAACCGCTATCCAGCATGCATCTAGAGTATTAAGTTCAAGAAAACAGAGTAACGCCTTAAGCAAGATGACATGATGTAGAGGGATAGATTCATGCAATATGATAAAAACCCCATCTTGTTATCCTCGATGGCAACAATACAATACGTGCCTTGCTGCCCCTACTGTCACTGGGAAAGGACACCGCAAGATTGAACCCAAAGCTAAGCACTTCTCCCATTGCAAGGAAGATCAATCTAGTAGGCCAAACCAAACTGATAATTCAAAGAGACTTGCAAAGATAACCAATCATACATAAAAGAATTCAGAGAAGATTCAAATATTATTCATTTATAATCTTGATCATAAACCCACAATTCATCGATCTCAACAAACACACCGCAAAAAGAATATTACATCGAATAGATCTCCAAGAGAGAGGGGGAGAACATTGTATTGAGATCCAAAAAGAGAGAAGAAGCCATCTAGCTACTAACTATGGACCCGAAGGTCTGAGGTAAACTACTCACACTTCATCGGAGAGGCTATGGTGTTGATGTAGAAGCCCTCCGTGATGGATGCCCCCTCCGACGGAGCTTCGGAACAGGCCCCAAGATGGGATCTCGTGGGTACAGAAGGTTGTGGCGGTGGAATTAGGTTTTTGGCTCCGTATATGATCGTTTGGGGGTACGTAGGTATATATAGGAGGAAAGAGTACGTCGGTGGAGCAACATGGGGCCCACGAGGGTGGAGGGCGCTGTCGGTGTCAAAACCGGCGGATCTCGGGTAGGGGGTCCCGAACTGTGCGTCAAGGCCGGATGGTAACAGGAGACAAGGGACACGATGTTTTTACCCAGGTTCGGGCCCTCTCGATGGAGGTAAAACCCTACTCCTGCTTGATTAATATTGATGATATGGGTAGTACAAAAGTAGATCTACCACGAGATCAAGGAGGCTAAACCCTAGAAGCTAGACTATGGTATGATTGTGTATGATCATTGTTCTCGCCTACGGACTACAACCCTCCGGTTTATATAGACACCGGATAGGGTTAGGGTTACACGGAGTCGGTTACAATGGTAGGAGATCTTGAGTATCCGCATCGCCTAGCTTGCCTTCCACGCCAAGGAAAGTCCCATCCGGACACGGGACGAAGTCTTCAATCTTGTATCTTCATAGTCCAGGAGTCCGGCGAAGGTATAGTCCGGCTACCCGAACACCCCCTAATCCAGGACTCCCTCAGTAGCCCCTGAACCAGGCTTCAATGACGACGAGTCCGGCGCGTAGATTGTCTTCGGCATTGCAAGGCGGGTTCCTCCTCCAAGTCCTTCATAGAAGATTGTAAACACCAAAAATAGTGTCCGGCTCTGCAAAATAAGTTTCCACATACTGCCATAGAGAGAATAATATTAACACAAATCAAATCTGCTGACGTATTCCGCAGTGCGTCAACACACTGCGGCCAAGCTCTTTATACAAACTGTTTTCACTTTTCCACCTCAGCGCGTTTAGCGAGGCGGTTTCCTTGGCACGTCTTGTCAAAGCAGAGATCGTGTGCCCCTTTTAACGGGATTCTCATCAATACGGACGTGGGTAACCCAACCGTGCCCGTTAGCACGTTCCCTTAATTAAAGGCGAGTCCAAAACGGTTACGGGGAGGGCTCTTGGTATTCAGCCTCTTATAAAGAGACCAAGGCCTCGCTCCTTTTCTTAATCTCAAACGAGTTCGCCTGTTGCCTCGAGTTCCAACACCCCCAGCTTCAGATTCCAGGCGCTTTGGACTTTCGACAATGTCCGGTTCTGACCTGCAAGGCCGATGGATGCCTTCCTCCGTCATGGAGGAGTACGTATTAAGGTTGAGGGAGGCTAAGTTCCCGACCGGCGAGATTTCGCATAGGTTGCCTGCTCAAGGACAGGTTATTCCCAGTCCCCAGCCCGGCGAGAGCATGGTGTTCATGTCTCACTTCCTCCGAGGGTTAGGCTTCCCCATGGATCCCTTTGTGAGGGGACTGTTGTTTTATTACGGGCTGGATTTTCATGACTTAGCTCCGGAGTCCATCCTCCATATCTCCTCATTTATCGTAGTGTGTGAAGCGTTCCTCCATGTTACCCCTCACTTCGGATTATGGCTCAAGACCTTCAAAGTGGAGCCGAAGATGACCGAGGGGCGACACGCAGAGTGCGGAGGCGCTGTCATAAGAAGAAATGCCGATGCTCCATGGCCCGAGGGCTCTTTTCAAGAGGAGCTTGGCTTGTGGCAACAAGAGTGGTTTTATGTCACCGCTCCTCGGGGCACCACATGGGTGGCGCCTCCTGCCTTTCGCTCGGGTCCCCCACCACGGCTAGCGTCGTGGATCAACATAGGGTTAGATTGGGGCTTGCCCAAAGACGTACCCTTGCTGTAGGGCCGCATTAAAGATCTCTTGGAAGGAGACCTCAACCTGGTCAAGGTGACACATGTCATGCTGATTCGCCGGACACTGCCCGGCAAACGTCGCCCCCTTCGCCTGTGGGAGTTCAATCTAGAGGGACCACGAGCTCTCCGGGATTTTATGAGCGCGACGCCCGCGGAGATGTATAAACTGTTCTTCGGAGCACAAGAAGTGTGTCTGGATTTGACCGAGGATGCAGACCTAAGCCGCAATCGCCCGGATACTCAAGTAAGTAACCTTGTGCCCGGACCTTCTATCCGCATAATTAACGTGCCCTTAACAGAGCTCTCCTTTTAAACAGGAGTGGATAGCGAAGGCAAAGCTGATCAGGTGTCCGGCTCCCCTTCCCGAAACCAGGTCGGATCCCGTGCTAGTCAGGATGCTGGAGGTAGCGCCTTTGGAGGGAAGCAAGGGGGAGGACAAGGAAACTACGGCCTCCTCGAAGGAGGCTGTTCCGAAGGGAGGAACCGACGATTCCTCTCCTAGGGAAAAGAAGAGAGCCGCCTCTGACGATCCGAAGACCGTGGTCTCGAAGCGGGGGAAAAGATCCTCGTCAGAGGGTCCGGTGCCGGAGAGCTCCTCGGCCGGACTGCGTACTCAAGGAGATCAGCCCTCTAGCGAGCCGTAAGTAAAGAAAGATTTTCCTTTTGAGGGATGAGAGAAATCCATGATTTATATCTGAGAATTTTAACCAAATTCTTACCTTGTACTTCGGACCTCAGCCCTTCTCAGCAGAGCTCGTCTTCGGGGGATCTTCTTCCGGAGATGATGGAGAGCGGGACGCCTCCTTCTGCTGGGCCACCTAGCGAGGCGGGCGACCCTGAGGTGTCGTCGCGGAGGGTTTCTCTGAGTTCGGCGGGGGCGGAAGATAGTGATGGCCCCCCCCGAAGTTCTCCGCGTCCGGCCTTCGAAAGAGGCCATGGGACGAGTCCGGCACCTTCTGGTGCTCGGCCGGAGGAGCTAAAGGTTCTGCTAGGGCGAGCTTCTATTTCAGAGGAGCACCGTGCATTAATGGGCACGGTGATTGAAAGGATTTCGTCCGCAGAGAGCGGACTGCGTGAGGCCGTCGAAAGTTTATTGACGGGTTTTGAGGTACATTTTTGTTAGTTGCGCGTAAATAAGATGCGCCCTCTGTAGATAGTAGCCCCTGAGACTCTGCATGTCGTCAAGAAATGACGGCACGCGGAGGATCATAATCCCAGGTCTAAAATTTCGCCTTTTAATGTAGGCTGCAGGGTGTCTGGAATCAATCCAAACTGCTGGTTTTGCCGAACTAAAGCGACAACTGGATGTGGCAGATGCCGACATCGCGCTTGTCAACAAGCGGTTGGATGAGGCTCAAGGTATGTGATTCCTCGGGCAGCATTAGGTAAGAAGAGTTTTATGCCAGCGTCTTATGATATGTGTGCTTGACGCAGATGGTGCGGCCGCCGTGGAGAGTCTTAGGGCAGAACTTGCCAGAGCTAAAGATGAAGCCAGGAGAAGTGATGCGGCTGCCAAGAAGGCCCTTGAAGAGCTGAGAGCCGAACAGGCTTCTCATTGCCGAAGCAAGGAAGATATGGCCACTATGGCCGAAAAGTTAAAGAGCACTGCAGACCGTTGCATACTTCTTGAGAAAGAAGACCAGGCGAGACAGGCAGTCCTAGAAAAGGCCGTTGCTGATTCCAAGGATGCGCGCTCTGCAATGAGAGCTGCGAAGGAGGAGCTGCGTCAGGCTGAACAGATTGCGGCTGGAAAGCCCTTCATGCTGCGGAGAAAATTTTGCGATTCAAAGTTTGCTGCGTTGGACCGGATGTGGAGTGTGGAGGACACCTATCTGGATTTAGCAGCGAGTGCTGCTAATGCAACCGAACACTTCCGAGATCTGGAAGATCATGAAGTGGAAAAACTGTTCTGGTCGCAATTTCACAATCCAGAGCGTCCACTAGCAGTGGACGATCGTTTGGCTCAATGGGCCAAACTTAATAGGTTGTCCGGACTCGCCATGAAGTACGTCATGGGTCATCTGTGGCCGGGGAGGTCGGAGCCGAAGAGTTATTTTAGTTTGATGCAGCAATTCCTTGACGCAGTGACGCGCATTAATGCAATGAAGAGGTCGGTGTGTATAGAGGGTGCAAGGATGGCTCTTGCCCTTGTCAAGACATACTGGGCAGAGATGGAGACCACCGATATTGCGTCCCGAGATTCGGAGAAAAGCCGAGTATCCTCCGAGCACTATTTTCAGGAAGTCCTTGAAGGCGCTCGTGTAACAGAGTCGCAGTGCTCGAAGGATGCTATGTTATTATAGCATATGTAATGATGAAGTAATATCTTTATAGACTGTAGTGGCCTTTTTATACTTGTGCCTTCAAGTATTGTGAACACCTCCTGTGCGGCCGTTTAAAAAATATATATATATAATCTGAAAGATTGCAGTCGTTGGCTTCAACCCCCACGCACATAGTGCGAGGGTGCTCGCAGAAGACGCATTTTCACACTTAACCCAACGTCTTGGTCTCACAAAGGAGGTGATAGCGCAGCGGGCCAGGCAACCGGACTATAATGCTTTAACACTTTCACTTAGCCATAGGAGCTTGACAGTGGGACTATTTAGGTAGCCCATTGGTGGCGACCGCGCTCGCCCGAGTTCGGGGCGCGTATGTGCCTGACCGGGAAGCGGCCCTTCGTTAACGCGGAGGAATCCGATAGAATCCAATAGGTCATCGAGTGGCTTACCAGTCTCACGCTACATCATGACAGTCAGTTTTCGGCTTTCTCTAATGAGGTGCTCGCCCGGCCGAACCGGGGCACAATCGCAGCAGTTCTCCTGGTGCTACCTTAGCCGATAGAGCGGAACGTAAGGTAGCCGAACTCAGGAGCCGGGCAACCCAACATTTGACCAAAGACATTATTCGGAGCTGATGCATATAATGCCAAAACTCACGACGCCGAACACTCCCTAAGGTGTTCGGTCTTTATGAGTGCGGGCTAAACAACACTCTTTGCTAAAAAAGCCCCTAGTGTCCAGGTACGTGCAAAAAATTCTGACGTGGCCACATGCCAAGACGCCAGCCTCCTCCTTGGTTTTGTAGGAAAGAACCAGGGGATGTATTGCAACAAGAGACATAAAAAAGGTTTACGCAGGGTCTTAATCTGAAAAGAATCCTTTAGGACGAGTCCCTACTGCACGTCTGCGCCTGTGTCTCCGTTGTGCCGTATCCTGGACGGGCGCCGCACGACGTTCATCTGTAAAAGAGAGGAACTAAACTAAAAACGGGTCGTGCCGAACAAAAGGTTTTAAAATAAATGAAATATAAAGTAAAATGTAAAATTGAGCTTTATTGTCTCTGCGTATAGCCCCTAGTACGGGGGTATGTGGCCTCTAAGCCCGCGTTGATGATGGACTTGTGCCGAACTCATCTATTCCGGGTCCGTGGCCTTTAATGACCTATGTCGAAAAGTCTTTTGGCTGGTGAGGCCATTTTATTGTGCGGTTGTCTAAGCGGCCGCACAGTCCTCCGCTTGGGGGAGGCGCACTTTAGTGTGTCCCCTTCAAAGAGATGATGCCTCGTGGACCGGGCATCTTAAGCGTGAGAGATGCATAGTGCGGTATTGCATTAAAGCGAGCGAAAGCTTCACGTCCCAGTAATGCTTGATAGCGACTTGAAAACGGGACGACATGGAAGGTCAGCTTTTCGCGACGGAAGTTATCGGCAGAGCCGAATATAACTTCGAGCCAGAGAAAACCCATACAATGGGTGTCCGGACCAGGTGCTACCCCTTGAAAGGAGGTTTTGCTGCGGCGGATTCTTGCTGGGTTTATCCCCATGTGATGGATTGTATCCTGATATATCAGGTTTAGTCCACTACCGCCGTCCATAAGGACATTTGTAGACTAGAATCCGCCAATTATTGGGTCGAGTATCAGGGCAGTCCAGCCTGCGTTTTTGATATTTCTAGAATAGTCTAGTTGATCGAAAGTGATTGGTTTTAATAACCAGTGGCGGGACCCATTGGGGATAGGTCGTATTGTGCGTACCTTTATGGATGCCATACATTTTGTTACGTGAAGTGAGTTCACTATTTTTACTTCTTGTGGGAAGTTCTTTTGTTTCCTGGTGCTCTGCTTCTGGGGTTCGTCCTCGTCTTCGCTTGGTGTGTCGAGCCCCTTGTGTTCGGCATTGAGTCTTCCGGATTGTTTAAAAACCCAACAATCTCTGTGGGTATGGTTAGCAGGCTTCCCAGGAGTACTGTGTATCTGACATATCCTGTCCAGGATTCTGTTTAAGTTGGACGGATCATCCCTATTATCCTGGAGGGGTGGCTTTGTCCGATTTTGTCGCGAGCCTTTGAATCCGGCATTAACTGCCGTGCTCTTCGGACATTTTTCTTTAGTTCGGCGACGATCCTTGTTGCGTCACGGTTTTCCGTTTCCATCCCTGATTTCGAATGTACTTGGGTCGCTGGGGTTGCATATTTCCAACCAGCTGTCCTCTCCTACGCAAAAGCGGGTCATGAGGCTTGTGAGTGCGGCCATTGTTCTTGGCTTTTCCTGGCCGAGGTGTCTGGCGAGCCATTCGTCTCGGACATTATGCCTGAAAGCTGCTAAGGCTTCGGCGTCCGGACAATCTACTATCTGATTCTTTTTAGTAAGGAATCTATTCCAGAACTGCCGAGCTGATTCTCCGGGCTGTTGAGTTATGTGACTGAGATCGTCTGCATCCGGAGGGCGGACATAGGTCCCTTGAAAATTTGCTCAGAAAGCATCCTCGAGCTCTTCCCAACTTCCAATTGTGTTTTCGGGAAGGCTTTTAAGCCAGTGCCAGGCTGGCCCTTTAAGCTTAAGGGGTAAATATTTAATGGCGTGAAGATCATCTCCTCTAGCCATATGTATGTGGAGGATATAATCCTCGATCCAGACTCCGGGGTCTGTCGTTCCATCATACGCCTCTATGTTAACGGGTTTGAATCCCTCTGGAAATTCATAGTCCAGAACCTCATCGGTGAAGCATAGGGGGTGTGCGGCGCCCCTGTATTTGGGTGTGCCGGATTCTGATGATGGCTTTTTTGCATTGCTTGCAAGAGCTTGCTTTCTTGGCCCATAAATGGACCTGGCTGGGCCATGATGCGACTCCTTAGGTGGGTCGCATACCGATTTGAGTGCGATGCCACTCCCCGCCTTATCGGGTCGTCTATCCGACAGTATGGCTTTTTTATTTTTTGAGTGCGAGGTCTCTAGGGCCTCTTCGTCGAATTCGGGCAGTAGCTTTCTCTTTGGATAGCTTTTAGTACGGTGACCGTCGCCGTATCTGTCTGCGGTGTTGATTACTTTGTTCCATTTAATACGGAGTGCATCTTCCGCTGTCTTTAGCTTCCGCTTCTGCTTTTTCAGGCTTCGTGCAGTTGCAACGAGCCTCTTGTGGAGGCTTTTCTGCTCCATGGATTTATCCGGTGTAAGGTTGTTCGGAATGCCGTTTTCGCCGGGGGAGGGAGTTTCGGTTTCTCTATTCGTGTTTCCCTGTTCGGACGACTGCTCTAAGGCTTGCTCGTCGCCTACCGGCTTGTCCTGCTCTATGGCTGGGTTTTTATCGAGGCGGGGCTTGGGTCGGCGTTTATGCCGACGCTTTGATTGCTTTCCGGGGGTCTATCTCCCGTTCCATCCCCTTTGTCCTTGTTGTCGTTTCCCTTAGGGGTATCTACCATGCACACATCATGAGATGCGGTGGATTTCCAGTGCCCTATGAGCGTTGGTTCGTCGGTATCTCCTGCATCGTCATCCATGCTGTCGATGTCTGCGGAGTCGAAGTTGAGCATGTCGTTTAGGCTGTCGACGGTGGCTACAAAGTGGGTGGTGGTGGGCTTTGAATTTCCTCATCGTCTGTATCCGTAATTCGGCCAGGGCTCTCCTGATACAGAGAGAGACTTGAGAGAGTTCGAGATGTCGCCAAGAGGCGAGTGCTGAAAGATGTCCACGGCGGTGAACTCCATTATGGGTGCCCAATCGGATTCGATTGGCAGGGGCACGGGGGGTTCGGAGTCCGGATAGGAGTCCGGATTCCCGGAGTCACGGGTCACGCGGAGAGCGGGGCTGGCGTTCGGCTCAATTGCCTTTGAGATCGCAGCCTCCGAGGTGACGTTCAACCGCTCATCCTCGATAGGTGTAATAGGCTCTGAGTATAAGGTCGGAACCGGTGCATGTGCGGCCTCCAGGACACTGTTCGGAGGCAGAGCTAGATCATGCCCCTCGAGATAGTGCGACGCGCTTGGCTTTGGCTCGAACCCGTCGAAGATCAAGTCTCCGCGGATATCAGCCGTGTAGTTTAAGCTTCCAAGCCTGACTTGATGGCCAGGGCCGTAGCTCTCGATCTGCTCTAGATGACCAAGCGAATTGGCCCGCAGAGCGAAGCCGCCGAAGACGAAGATCTGTCCGGGGAGAAAAGTCTCACCCTGGACCTCATCGTTGTTGATGATCAGAGGAGCCATCGGGCCTAAAGGCGACGACACAGAGGAACTCTCAATGAAAGCACCAATGTCGGTGTCAAAACCGGCGGATCTAGGGTAGGTGGTCCCGAACTGTGCGTCAAGGCCGGATGGTAATAGGAGACAAGGGACACGATGTTTTTACCCAGGTTCGGGCCCTCTCGATGGAGGTAAAACCCTACTCCTGCTTGATTAATATTGATGATATGGGTAGTACAAAATTAGATATACCACGAGATCAAGGAGGCTAAACCCTAGTAGCTAGCCTATGGTATGATTGTGTATGATCATTGTTCTCGCCTACGGACTACAACCCTCCGGTTTATATAGACACCGGATAGGGTTAGGGTTACACGGAGTCGGTTACAATGGTAGGAGATCTTGAGTATCCGCATCGCCTAGCTTGCCTTCCACGCCAAGGAAAGTCCCATCCGGACACGGGACGAAGTCTTCAATCTTGTATCTTCATAGTCCAGGAGTCCGGCGAAGGTATAGTCCGGCTACCCGAACACCCCCTAATCCAGGACTCCCTCAGGCGCGCTTGGGGGGGGGGGGGGGGCGTAGGCACACCCCTACCTCGTGGCCTCCTCCCTTGTTTATTGATGTAGGGTCCAAGTCTCCTGGATCATAATCTTCCTAAAAATCACGTTCCCGAAGGTTTCATTCCGTTTGGACTCCGTTTGATATTCCTTTTCTGCGAAACTCTGAAATAGGCAAAAAACAACAATTCTGGGCTGGGCCTCCGGTTAATAGGTTAGTCCCAAAAATAATATAAAAGTGGACAATAAAGCCCAATAATGTCCAAAACAGTAGATAATACAACATGGAGCAATCAAAAATTATAGATACATTGGAGACGTATCAGGCACCCCCAAGCTTAATTCCTGCTCGTTCTCGAGTAGGTAAATGATAAAAACAGAATTTTTGATGCGGAGTGCTACTTGGCATAATTTCAATGTAATTCTTCTTAATTGTGATGTGAATATCTAGATCCGAAAGATTCAAGACAAAAGTTTAATATTGACATAAAAGATAATAATACTTCAAGCATACTAACAAAGCAATCATGTCTTCTCAAAATAACATGGCCAAAGAAAGTTATCCCTACAAAATCATATAGTCTGGCTATGCTCTATCTTCACCACACAAAGTATTTAAATCATGCACAACCCCGATGACAAGCCAAGTAATTGTTTCATACTTATGACATTCTCAAACTTTTTCAATCTTCACGCAATACATGAGCGTGAGCCATGGATATAGCACTATATGTGGAATAGAATGGTGGTTGTGGTGAAGATAAAAAGGGAGAAGATATTCTCACATCAACTAGGCGTATCAACGGGCTTTGGGGATGCCCATTAATAGATATCAATGTGAGTGAGTAGGGATTGCCATGCAACGAATGCACTAGAGCTATAAGTATATGAAAGCTCAACAAAAGAAACTAAGTGGGGGTGCATCCAACTCGCTTGCTCATGAAGACATAGGGCATTTTGAGGAAGCCCATCATTGGAATATACAAGCCAAGTTCTATAATGAAAAATTCCCACTAGTAAATGAAAGTGACAAAATGAGAGACTCTCTATCATGAAGATTAAGGTGCTACTTTGAAGCACAAGTGTGGTAAAAGGATAGTAACATTGTCCCTTCCCTCTTTTTCTCTCATTTTTTTATTTAGTCCGGAGTCTCATCCTGACTTGTGGGGGAATCATAGTCTCCATCATCCTTTCCTCACTTGGGACAATGCTCTAATAATGATGATCATCACACTTTTATTTTCTTACAACTCAACAATTACAACTCGATACTTAGAACAAAATATGACCCTATATGAATGCCTCCGACGGTGTACCGGGATATGCAATGAATCAAGAGTGACATGTATGAAAGAATTATGAACGGTGGCCTTGCCACAAATACAATATAACTACATGATCATGCTAAGCAATATGACAATGATGGGGCGTGTCATAATAAACGGAAGGTGGAAGGTTGCATGGCAATATATCTCGGAATGGCTATGTAAATGCCATGATAGGTAGGTATGGTGGCTGTTTTGAGGAAGGTATATGGTGGGTGTATGATACCGGCAAAAAGTGCGCGGTATTAGAGAGGCTAGCAATGGTGGAAGGGAGAAAGTGCGTATAATCCATGGACTCAACATTAGTCATAAAGAACTCACATACTTATTGCAAAAATCTACAAGTTATCAAAGCAAAGTATTACGCACATGCTCCTAGGGGGATAGATTGGTAGGAAAAGACCATCGCTTGTCCCCGACCGCCACTCATAAGGAAGACAATCAATAAATAAATCATGCTCTGACTTCATCACATAACGGTTCACCATACGTGCATGCTATGGGAATCACAAACTTTAACACAAGTATTTCTCAAATTCACAACTACTCAACTAGCATGACTCTAATATCACCATCTTTATATCTGAAAACAATTATCTAGCATCAAACTTTTCTTAGTATTCAACACACTCATAAGGAAGCTTTACAAATCTTGAATACCAAGCATATTGGGATTATTTAAGCAAATTACCATGCTATTTAAGACTCTCAAAATAATCTAAGTGAAGCATGAGAGATCAATAGTTTCTATAAAACAAATCCACCACCATGCTCTAAAAGATATAAGTGAAGCACTAGAGCAAAACTATATAACTCAAAGGGTATAAGTGAAGCACATAGAGTATTCTAACAATTTCCAAATCATGTATGGCTCTCTCAAAAGGTGTGTACAGCAAGGATGATTGTGTCAAACTAACAAATAAAGACTCAAATCATACAAGACGCTCCAAGCAAAACACATATCATGTGGTGAATAAAAATATAGCTCCAAGTAAAGTTACAGATGGAAGTAGACGAAAGAGGGGATGCCTTCCGGGGCATCCCCAAGCTTTGGCTTTTTGGTGTCCTTAGATTATCTTGGGGGTGCCATGGGCATCACCAAGCTTAGGCTCTTGCTACTCCTTGTTCCATAATCCATCAAAATCTTTCACCCAAAACATGAAAACTTCACAAGACAAAACTTAACAGAAATCTCGTGAGCTCCGTTAGCGAAAGAAAACAAAAGACCACTTCAAGGTACTGTAATAAACTCATTCTTTATTTATATTTGTGTTAAACCTACTGTATTCCAACTTCTCTATGGTTTATAAACTATTTTACTAGCCATAGATTCATCAAAATAAGCAAACAACACACGAAAAACAGAATCTGTCAAAAACAGAACAGTCTGTAGTAATCTGTAACTAACGCAAACTTCTGGAACTCCAAAAAATCTACCAAAATAGGAAGTCCTAGAAATTTTGTTTATTGATCAGCAGAAATTGGAATCAATATTTTATCACGTTCTGGTGATTTTTAACAATTGTTTTCGTGAACATAAAGTTTCTGGAAATTACAAAAAGATCAAATAACTATCATCCAAGAAGATCCTATAGGTTTAACTTGGCACAAACACTAATTAAAACATAAAAACACATCTAACCAGAGGCTAGAACAAATATTATTCCTAAACAGAATCAAAAAGCAAAAAACTAAAAAATAAAATTGGGTTGCCTCCCAACAAGCGCTATTGTTTAACGCCCCTAGCTAGGCATAATAGCAAGGATAGATCTAGGTATTGCCATAATAGTGGTATGACAAGTCATGAAAACTTTTCTCATATTCTCTATGTTCAGCAGCAAGTTTTCTTTGAGGCAAGCAAAATAATCAAAAGGGCTAAATTTAATGGGACAAAAGTCCCCAAGATCAATCTCGGGAGGTATGGGTTCCTCCCTAGGCCCTTTGTAATGCACAACCAATTCATCATTAAGAGCATTCTTTTGGCAAAAAGTCACAAGCCTTCGTTCAAGAGTAAAACCTAATCCATTATTCTGGATAGCAAAATCATCATTAAGCTCAGAAATTCTATCAACTAGAACATCGGCGGGAACCTTTTTCCTAAGATTTTCGTTATAAGCAATATGATCTAAAGATTGTAAACGCATAATGTCTTCTTGATTAAAAATGATAGCTTCAATGGGAGGATGACTAGCATCTACCCTGTAATGCGCAAAGATTTCTTTGTCCTCTTTTATTATAAATCTAAACTCATGAGCTAAAAAGATAGTGGCGGCACGCTTAACAGAAGAATGCTCAATTAGAGAATTCTAGAAAAATTCTTTGTATGCAAGGATGCAAGTGCATAAATTGCCTTTCAAGTTCAACTATAAGCATGGTAACAGCGTCCGCAAGACTACTAGTTCTACGGAGAATAGAACCACCCATAGAAGGCAAAGTACCGGCACAAGTAAAGAAATCTTGAATAACTCCTTTTCCAATAATATTACCACTACCAATTTGAAATCTTTTTGTATGCAAGGTAGGGGGTTCTTCAGCAGGAGCATCAGAATTTTCTATGATATTATTATTGTCCATATCGGCAATAATTTCCCCAATTTCAGACATAACGACAGAGAGAGAGGGGCAAAAATAAGAAGGAGAATGAAAAAGAGAGGGCGAATAAAACGACAATGGTGAAGTGTGGGAGAGGAAAACGAGAGGCAAATGGCAAATAATGTAATGCGGGAGATAAGGGTTTGTGATGGGTACTTGGTATGTTGACTTTTGCGTAGACTCCCCGGCAACGGCGCCAGAAATTCTTCTTGCTACCTCTTGAGCACTGCGTTGGATTTCCTTGAAGAGGAAAGGATGATGCTGCAAAGTAGCGTAAGTATTTCCCTCAGTTTTTGAGAACTAAGGTATCAATCCAGTAGGAGGCTACGCGCGAGTCCCTCGTACCTGCACAAAACAAATAACTCCTTGCAACCAACGCGATAAGGGGTTGTCAATCCCTTCACGGTCACTTACGAGAGTGAGATCTGATAGATATGATAGGATAATATTTTTGGTATTTTTGTGATAAAGATGCAAAGTAGAATAAAAGCAAAGGAAATAACTAAGTATTGGAACATTAATATGATGAAGATAGACCCGGGGGCCATAGGTTTCACTAGTGGCTTCTCTCAAGAGCATAAGTATTTTATGGTGGGTGAACGAATTACTATTAAGCAATTGACAGAATTGAGCATAGTTATGAGAATATCTAGGTATGATCATGTATATAGGCATCACGTCCGAGACAAGTAGAACGACTCCTGCCTGCATCTACTACTATTACTCCACTCATCAACCGCTATCCAGCATGCATCTAGAGTATTAAGTTCAAGAAAACAGAGTAACGCCTTAAGCAAGATGACATGATGTAGAGGGATAGATTCATGCAATATGATAAAAACCCCATCTTGTTATCCTCGATGGCAACAATACAATACGTGCCTTGCTGCCCCTACTGTCACTGGGAAAGGACACCGCAAGATTGAACCCAAAGCTAAGCACTTCTCCCATTGCAAGGAAGATCAATCTAGTAGGCCAAACCAAACTGATAATTCAAAGAGACTTGCAAAGATAACCAATCATACATAAAAGAATTCAGAGAAGATTCAAATATTATTCATTTATAATCTTGATCATAAACCAACAATTCATCGATCTCAACAAACACACCGCAAAAAGAATATTACATCGAATAGATCTCCAAGAGAGAGGGGGAGAACATTGTATTGAGATCCAAAAAGAGAGAAGAAGCCATCTAGCTACTAACTATGGACCCGAAGGTCTGAGGTAAACTACTCACACTTCATCGGAGAGGCTATGGTGTTGATGTAGAAGCCCTCCGTGATGGATGCCCCCTCCGACGGAGCTTCGGAACAGGCCCCAAGATGGGATCTCGTGGGTACAGAAGGTTGTGGCGGTGGAATTAGGTTTTTGGCTCCGTATATGATCGTTTGGCATGTCCAACATCAACTCTTGGGTGGAGAACCATAAACGGAAAAGTCGTCCATGAAAACCTCACAAATCTTTTCACAAAAGTCAGAGAATATAGCCATCATGCATCTTTGAAAGGTAGCAGGTGCATTACATAGACCAAAAGGCATACATCTATAAGCAAAAGTACCAAAAGGGCATGTAAAAGTAGTCTTTGATTGGTCTCTAGCCGACACAGGTGTTTGAGAGAAACCAGAATAACCATCTAGAAAGCAGTAATGTGTATGTTTGCATAGTCTTTCTAGCATTTGATCAATAAAAGGTAAGGGGTAATGATCTTTCTTAGTAGCCTTATTTAATTTGCGGAAATCAATTACCATCCTATAACCTGTGATATTTTTTTGTGGAATCAATTCATCTTTATCATTAGGAACAACAGTAATTCCTCCCTTCTTAGGGACACAATGGACAGGACTTACCCACTGACTATCAGCAACGGGATAAATTATGCCTGCCTCTAGAAGCTTGAGTATTTCTTTCCTTACCACTTCTTTCATTTTAGGATTGACACGTCGTTGAGGGTCATGAACTGGTTTGGCGTCCACCTCCAAATTTATTTTATGTTGACATAGAGTGGGACTAATGCCCTTAAGATCATCAAGAGTATATCCAATAGCAGCACGGTGCTTCTTCAGAGTTTTCAACAATCTTTCTTCTTCATGCTCTGAAAGGTTAGCACTAATAATAACAGGATATATCTTATTTTCATCAAGATAAGCGTATTTAAGATTATCAGGCAACAGTTTAAGCTCAAACACGGGATCACCCTTGGGTGGAGGAGGATCCCCTAAAATTTCAAGAGGCAAATTGTGTTGCAGAATAGGTTACTGTTTAAAGAATACTTCATCTATTTCCCTTCTTTCATTCATGAACATATCATTTTCATGGTCTAGCAAATAGTGTTCTAAAACATCACTAGGAGGTACAGCAATAGAAGCAAGACCAATAATTTCATCCTTACTAGGCGATTTTTCCTCATGATGTTGTTTACTGAATTTAGAGAAATTAAACTCATGAATCATATCATCCAAGCCAATAGTAACAACATTCTTTTCGCAATCTATCCTAGAATTAACAGTGTTCAAGAAGGGTCTACCAAATATAATGGGACAAAAGCTATCTTGCGGAGAACCAAGAACAAGAAAATCAGCAGGATATTTAGTTTTCCCACACAAGACTTCAACATCTCTAACAATCCCAATTGGTGAAATAGTATCTCTATTGCAAGCTTAATCGTGACATCAATATCTTCTATCTCAGCAGGTGCAATTTCATGCTTAATTTCTTCATACAAAGTATGCGGTATAACACTAGCACTAGCACCCATATCACATAAACCATGATAACAATGATCTCCTATTTTAACAGAAATAACAGGCACGCCGACCACATGTCTATTTTATCTTTAGCACAAGGTTTAACAATTCTAGCAGTTTCACCTTCGAACTGAATAACATGCCCATCAATATTATCAGACAAGAGATCTTTAACAATGGAAATATTAGGTTCTACTTTAACTTGCTCAGGAGGTGTATAAGTTCTAATATTGCTTTTACGAACAACAGTTGTAGCTTTAGCATGATCCTTTATTCTAACAGGAAAAGGTGGTTTCTCAATATAAGAAGTAGGAACAATAGGATCATTATATGTGACAGTCTTTTCTTCAACTTTAATAGGTGCAGCTACTTTTACTTCTATGGGAGGATGATATTTAAACCACTTCTCCTTAGGGAGATCAACATAAGTAGCAAAAGATTCACAGAAAGAAGCTACTATCTCAGAGTCAAGTCCATATTTAGTGCTAAACTTACGGAAAATTTCGGTATCCATAAAAGATTTAACACAATCAAACTTAGGTGTCATACCTGACTCCTTACCTTCTTCGAGATCCCAATCTTCAGAGTTGCATTTAATTCTATCCAATAAATCCCATCTAAATTCAATAGTCTTCATCATAAAAGAGCCAACACAAGAAGTATCGAGCATTGTTTGATTATTATGAGAAATCCGAGCATAAAAACTTTGAATAATTATTTCTCTCGAGAGCTCATGATTGGGGCATGAATATAACATTGATTTAAGCCTCCCCTAAGCTTGAGCGATGCTTTCTCCTTCGCGAGGCTAGAAATTATATATATAATTGCGATCACGATGAACAAGATGCATACGATAATACTTTTGATGAAATTGCAATTTCAATCTTTTATAGTTCCATGATCTCATATCATCACATAGCCTATACCATGTCAATGCGTCTCCCTTCAAAGATAAAGGGAATACCTTCTTCTTAGCAACATCATCGATCGGGTATACCTGCAAGCTTAAATAATCCACAAACTTCATCCACATATATTAAGTGCTCATCAGGATGCTTTGTTCCATCACCTGTAAAAGGGTTAGCTACCAGTTTTTACATCATACCCGAAGGGAATTCAAAAGGAGTTTCATTTTCAATAGGTTCAGTAGGTTCAGGAGCAACTCTTTGCTCTACTAGACGGGGTGAAGATACCCCGAACAAGCCCCTCAGAGAATTACTTTCCATAGTAACAAGTGACAGTAAATTTCAGCACACAATATAAATTTTTCCTTACCAAATTCCACCTACCAGAAGCGCTACACTCCCCGGCAACGGCGCCAGAAAAGAGTCTTGATGACCCACAAGTATAGGGGATCTATCGTAGTCCTTTCAATAAGTAAGTGTGTCGAACCCAACGAGGAGCAGAAGGAAAGGATAAGCGGTTTTCAGCAAGGTATTCTATGCAAGTATTGAAATAAGTGGTAACAGATAGTTTTGTGACAAGATAATTTGTAACGAGCAACAAGTAACAAAAGTAAATAAAGTGCAGCAAGGTGGCCCAATCGTTTTTGTAGCAAAGGACAAGCCAGAAAAAACTCTTATATAAGGAAAAGCGCTCCCGAGGACACATGGGAATATCATCAAGCTAGTTTTCATCACGTTCATATGATTCGCGTTCGGTACTTTGATAATTTGATATGTGGGTGGACCGGTGCTTGGGTGCTGTTCTTACTTGAACAAGCATCCCACTTATGATTAACCTCTATTTCAAGCATCCGCAACTACAACAAAAGTATTAAGGTAAACCTAACCATAGCATGCAACATGTGGATCCAAATCAGCCCCTTACGAAGCAACGCATAAACTAGGGTTTAAGCTTCTGTCACTCTAGCAACCCATCATCTACTTATTACTACCCAATGCCTTCCTCTAGGCCCAAATAATGGTGAAGTGTTATGTAGTCGACGTTCACATAACACCACTAGAGGCTAGACAACATACATCTTATCAAAATATCGAACGAATACCAAATTCACATGACTACTAATAGCAAGACTTCTCCCTTGTCCTCAGGAACAAACGTAACTACTCACAAAGCATATTCATGTTCATAATCAGAGGGGTAATAATATACATATAGGATCTGAACATATGATCTTCCACCAAATAAACCAACTAGCATCAACTACAAGGAGTAATCAACACTACTAGCAACCTACTAGCACCAATCCCGGACTTTGAGACAAGAATTGGATACAAGAGATGAACTGGGGTTTGGAGATGAGATGGTGCTGGTGAAGATGTTGATGGAGATTGCCCTCTCCTGAGGAGAGGAGCGTTGGTGATGACGATGGTGATGATTACCCCTCCCGGAGGGAAGTGTCCCCGGCAGAACAGCTCTGCCGGAGCCCTAGATTGGTTCCGCCTCGTGGCGACGGAGTCTCGTCCCGAAAAGTTCTTCTTGATTTTTTTTCTCATCGAAAGACTTCATATAGCAGAAGATGGACGTCGGAGACCCAGCAGGGGGCCCACGAGGTAGGGGCGCGCCCTAGGAGGGGGGCGTGCCCCCCACCCTCGTGAGCAGGGTGTGGGCCCCTGGACTTCATCTTTGGTGAGGATTTTTCTTTATTTATTTTAAGATATTCCGTGGAGTTTCAGGACTTTTGGAGTTGCGTAGAATAGGTCTCTAATATTTGCTCCTTTTCCAGCCCAGAATTCCAGCTATCGGCATTCTCCCTCTTCATGTAAACCTTGTAAAATAAGAGAGAATAGCCATAAGTATTATGACATAACGTGAAATAACAGCCCAAAATGCAATAAATATCGATATAAAAGCATGATGCAAAATGGAAGTATCACCAAGCCCAAATCCCTTTTGGGAGGGATGATCTGGAGTCCGTTCAGGGCTCCAGAGAGGGGAATCCGTCGCCATCGTCATCATCAATCATCCTCCATCACCAATTTGATGATGCTCACCGCCGTGCGTGAGTAATTCCATCGTAGGCTTGCTGGACATTGATGGGTTGGATGAGATTTATCATGTAATTGAGTTTGTTTTGTTAGGGTTTGATCCCTAGTATCCACTATCTTCTAAGATTGATGTTGCTATGACTTTGCTATGCTTAATGCTTGTCACTAGGGCCCGAGTGCCATGATTTCATATCTGAACCTATTATGTTTTCATGAATATATGTGAGTTCTTGATCCTATCTTGCAAGTCTATAGTCACCTACTATGTGTTACGATCCGGCAACCCCGAAGTAACAATAATCGGGACCTCTCCCGGTGATGACCGTAGTTTGAGGAGTTCATGTATTCACTATGTGTTAATGCTTTGGTTTGGTACTCTATGAAAAGGAGGCCTTAATATCCCTTAGTTTCCAATAGGACCCCGCTGCCATGAGAGGGTAGGACAAAAAATGTCATGCAAGTTCTTTTCTATAAGCACGTATGACTATATTCGGAATACATGCCTACATTACATTGATGAATTGGAGCTAGTTCTGTGTCATCCTATGTTATAATTGTTGCATGAATAACCGCATTTGGCTAAATCATTCATCACCGATCCAATGCCTACGAGATTTTCACATATTATTCTCCGCTTAGTTACTGTACCGTTGTCACTGTTACAATTACTACAAAACTGCTATCGTTACTTTTGCTACCATTACCGTTACTTCCATACTACTTTGCTACTAAATACTTTTCTGTAGATATTAAGTTATCCAGGTGTGGTTGAATTGACAACTCAGCTACTAATACTTGAGAATATTCTTTGGCTCCCCTTGTGTCTAATCAATAAATTTGGGTTGAATACTCTACCCTCGAAAAATGTTGCGATCCCCTATACTTGTGGGTATCAAGACTAATTTCTGGCACCGTTGCCGGGGAGCATAGCTCTATTCGTTGAGTCACTTGGGATTTATATCTGCTGGTCACTATGAGGAACTTGAAAGACGAGAAAAACAAAATTTATCCCTCAACTACGAGGGGAGGTAAGGAACTGCCATCTAGCTCTGCACTTGATTCACCTTCTGTTTTGAGTAAGCTTGCGACACCTAAACCTGCTTCTGCTATTAATTCTGATATGTCGCATGTTATTGATGCTACCACTTCTGCCATGCATGATACTTATGATGAAACTACTTCTATGCTTGATACTACTGTACCACTAGGTGAATTTCTTGATGAACAACTTGCTAGGGCTAGAGAGAATGAAATTATTGAAACTGATAATATGGATGAAAGTGATGATGAAGATTCTCCCCCTAGATATGAATTGCCTGTTGTGCCTGAGGGTTATGTTATGGATGAAGAAACTGCTAGAGACTTTCTTGCTTGCAATGATAGGAGTGATCTTAAGAAATTATTAGCTAAGCTAAAAGAAAAATCTTTGAATGCTAGAATGAAATATGATCCTGCTTATGCTACTTCACCTATCTTTGTTACTGATAATGATTATGATTTCTCTGTTGATCCTGAGATAATTACTCTGGTTGAATCTGATCCTTTCTATGGCAATGAATCTGAAACTGTTGTGGCACATCTTACTAAATTAAATGATATAGCTACCCTATTCACTAATGATGAGAAAACTCGCTACTATTATATCCTTAAATTATTTCCGTTCTCATTAAAGGGTGATGCTAGGACATGGTTTAATTCTCTTGATCCTGGTTGTGTGCGTAGTCCCTAGGATATGATTTATTACTTCTCTGCTAAATACTTGCCTGCTCATAAAAACAAGCTGCTTTAAGGGATATACAATTTTGTGCAAATTGAAGAAGAGAGTCTCCCACAAGCTTGGGGGAGGCTTCTCCAATTACTTAATGCTTTGCCTGATCATCCTTTCAAGAAACATAAAATACTTGATATCTTTTATAATGGACTAACCGATGCTTCCAGAGACCACCTGGGTAGTTGTGCTGGTGGTGTTTTCAGGGAAAGAACTGTTGATGAAGCTGAAATTCTATTGAATAATATGCTGACTAATGAAAATAATTGGACACCTCCTGAAACAACTCCTAAGCCAACTCCGAAGAAAAGGGGTATTCTATTTCTCAGTCATGAAGATATGCAAGAGGAAAAGAAATCTATGAAATAAAAAGGTATTAAAGCTGAAGATGTTAAGAATTTACCTCCTGTTGAAGAAATACATGGCCTTAATTTACCACCTATTGAAGAAATACATGGTCTTGATAACCCGACACAGGTAATAAAGGTAAATTCTCTCTATAGATATGATAATGCTAAAATCCTACCTACTAAGTTTGCTAGTCAATGCTTAGATGAGTTTGATAATTTTATGGTTAAGCAAGAAGATTTCAATGCTTATTTTGGTAGACAATTAAAACGCAATGCTTATATGATTGAACACTTGAGTGATTATATGTCTAGAGTTAAAGGTGAACTTAAACTCATTAGTAAACATGCTTCTATGGTTACCACTCAAGTAGAACAAGTACTTAAAGCTCAGAATGACTTGCTCAATGAATTAAATAATAAGAAAAATGATAATGCTGTTAGAGTTGTGACTAGAGGGGGTAGAATGACTCAGGAACCTTTGTATCCCGAGGGCCACCCTAAGAGAATTGAGCAAGATTCTCAGAGAACTAATGTTGATGCACCTAGTCCTTCTAAAAGGAAGAAAAAGAAAAATGATAGGACTTTGCATGCTTCCAGTGAACCTGTTGTAGACACACCTGAGAATCCTAATGACATTTCTAAATCTGATGCTTAAACACAATCAGGTGATGAACATGAACCTAGTGATAATGTTAATGATGATGTTCATGTTGATGCTCAACCTAGTAATGACAATGATGTAGAGATTGAACCTGTTGTTGATCTTGATAACCCACAATCAAAGAATCAACGTTATGAGAAGAGAGACTTTGTTGCTAGGAAGCATGGTAAAGAAAGAGAACCATGGGTTCAGAAACCCATGCCTTTTCCTCCCAAACCATCCAAGAAAAAGGATGATGAGGATTTTGAGCGCTTTGCTAAAATGATTAGACCTATCTTTTTGCGTATGCGTTTGACAAATATGCTTAAAATGAATCCTTATGCCAGGCATATGAAGGATATTGTTACAAATAAAAGAAAGATACTAGAAGCTGAAATTTCCACCATGCTTGCTAATTATACTTTTAAGGGTGGAATACCTAAGAAACTAGGAGATCCAGGAGTACCAACTATACCATGCTCCATTAAAAGAAATTATGTTAGAACTGCTTTATGTGATCTTGGAGCCGGTGTTAGTGTTGTGCCTCTCTCTTTATATCGTAGACTTGATTTGAATAAGTTGACACCTACTGAAATATCTTTGCAAATGGCCGATAAATCAACTGCTATACCTGTCGGTATTTGTGAGGATGTGCCTGTTGTGGTTGCAAATGTTACTATTTTAACGGACTTGGTTATTCTTGATATTCCAAAGGACAATAGTATATTGATTATCCTTGGTAGACCATTTTTGAAAACTGCAGGGGCTATTATTGATTGCAAGAAAGGCAATGTCACTTTTCATGTTAATGGTAATGAGCATACGGTACACTTTCCGAGGAAACAACCTCAGGTCCACAGTATCAATTCTATTGGAAAAATTTCAACTATTACTATTGGAGGTTTTGAATTTCCTCTTCCGACTGTCAAAAAGAGATATGATATTTTTATTGTTGGGGATGTGCATATCCCTGTGGAGGTAACATAGTGTTATTCGAAATTTCTCCGGTTTCATGTTATTCGAAATGAGTTTGTTAACAAGACCTGATCAACCTTGTTAGTGGATTCCTTTTGATGAGCATGAGATGGATGAAGTTAGAAGGCACAACCTTCTGAAACCTTCTTTTACTTTTCTGTTATTTAGATTAAATAAAGAAAAAAATAGTATTTTCTGTCTGTTTTCTGAATTATCCATGCAATAAAAAATACCCTAAAAATAAAAGTTCTCCAAATGCCCCGAAATTGAAATACGATTTTTCTGTAATATTTGAGAATATCTGGCACTGAGAACACAGTAGGGGGAGCAAGCACCTGGCCATGAGGGTCCAGGGCGCGCCCACCCCCCTGGGTGCGCCCCCTGCCTCGTGGGCCCATGGTGGCTCCCCTCCACTTATTCCAGCCACCACACACTCCTTCCTCCCAAAAAATCACCAACCAGCTCAAGCACGAGTTCTAGCTCATTTTGCTGCGATTTTCGATCTCCTAGCTCAAAGCTCCACTCACAAAACTGCTTTGGGGGATTGTGCTTCGGTATGTGACTCCTCCAATAGTCCAATTAGTTTTTGTACTAGTGCTTTATTCATTGCAAATTTTTGCTGCCTAGGTGACCCTGTTCTTGAGCTTGCATGTCAAATTTATTCAGTCCCAAGTAGTTCTATGCATGATATAGTCTCTAGGCACTTGTTTGAGTAGTTCCTATCTATTTTGTTGAGTTTGGTTCACTTTTATTTTAAGTTACTAATTTTTTCAGAATTTTTTCAGAGGGAGAAATATGTTTAGGAAAATGTACCAAGGTGGTCTTCAAGGAAGCAAGGACCCAGGCCCGCAATACGCGATGCGGACGATGAACCACCAAGAGAAGCTCAAGTGCGGTGCTACCTCTTGAGCACTGCGTTGGATTTCCTTGAAGAGGAAAGGGTGATGCAGCAGAGTAGAGTAAGTATTTCCCTCAGTTTTTGAGAACCAAGGTATCAATCCAGTAGGAGGCTACGCACGAGTCCCTCGTACCTACACAAAACAAATAGCTCAACGCAACCAACGCGATTAGGGGTTGTCAATCCCTTCACGGTCACTTACGAGAGTGAGATCTGATAGAGATGATAGATAATATTTTTGGTATTTTTGGTATAAAGATGCAAAGTAAAAGAAATGGGAAAAGTAAAAAAGAAACGCAATAATAAAGTGATGGAAGATTGATATGATGAGAATAGACCCGGAGGCCATAGATTTCACTAGTGGCTTCTCTCAAGAGCATAAGTATTCTATGCTGGGTGAACAAATTACTATTGAACAATTGACAGAACTGAGCATATTTATGAGAGTATCTAGGTATGATCATGTATATAGGCATCATGTTGGAGACAAGTAGACCGACTTCTGCCTACATCTACTACTATTACTCTACTCATCGACCGCTATCCAACATGCATCTAGAGTATTAAGTTCAAGAAAACAAAGTAACGCCTTAAGCAAGATGACATGATGTAGAGGGATAAATTCATGCAATATGATAAAAAACCCATCTTGTTATCCTCGATGGCAACAATACAATACGTGCCTTGCTGCCCCTACTGTCACTGGGAAAGGACACCGCAAGATTGAACCCAAAGCTAAGCACTTCTCCCATTGCAAGAAAAACCAATCTAGTAGGCCAAACCAAACTGATAATTCAAAGAGACTTGCAAAGATAACCAATCATACATGAAAGAATTCAGAGAAGATTCGAATATTGTTCATAGATAATCTTGATCATAAACCCGCAATTCATCGGTCTCAGCAAACACACCGCAAAAAGAAGATTACATCGAACAGATCTCCACGAGAGAGGGGGAGAACATTGTATTGAGATCCAGAAAGAGAGAAGAAGCCATCTTGCTACTAACTATGGACCCGAAGGTCTGAGGTAAACTACTCACACTTCATCGGAGGGGCTATGGTGATGATGTAGAAGCCCTCCATGGTGGATTCGCCTTCTGGTGGAGCTCCGGAACAGGCCCCAAGATGGGATCTCGTGGATACAGAAGTTTGCGGCGGTGGAATTAGGTTTTTGGCTCCGTATCTGATCGTTTGGGGGTACGTAGGTATATATAGGAGGAAGGAGTATGTAGGTGGAGCAAAGGGGGCCCACGAGGCAGGGGGCGCGCCCTAGGGGGGCGCCCTCCACCCTCGTGGCCGCCTCCCTTCTTCCTTGACGTGGGGTCCAAGTCTCCTGGATCATATTCGGTGAGAAAATTATGTTCCCAAAGGTTTCATTCCGTTTGGACTCCGTTTTATATTCCATTTCTTCGAAACACTGAAATAGGAAAAAAAACAACAATTCTGGGCTGGGCCTCCGGTTAATAGGTTAGTCCCAAAAGTAATATAAAAGTGGAAAATAAAGCCCAATATGGTCTAAAACAGTAGATAATATAGAATGGAGCAATCAAAAATTATAGATTCGTTGGAGACGTATCAGCCATCCCCAAACTTAATTCCTGCTCGTCCTCGAGTAGGTAAATGATAAAAAAGAATTTTTGATGCGGAGTGCTACTTGGCATAATTTCAATGTAATTCCTCTTAATTGTGGCATGAATATTCAGATTCGAAAGATTCAAGACAAAAGTTCATATTGACATAAAAATAATAATACTTCAAGCATACTAACAAAGCAATTATGTCTTCTCAAAATAACATGGCCAAAGAAAGTTATCCCTACAAAATCATATAGTATGGCTATGCTCTATCTTCACCACACAAAGTATTTAAAACATGCACAACCCCGATGACAAGCCAAGCAATTGTTTCATACTTTTGATATTCTCAAAACTTTTTCAATCTTCACGCAATACATGAGTGTGAGCCATGGATATAACACTATATGTGGAACAGAATGGTGGTTGTGGAGAAGACAAAAAGAGGGGAAGATAGTCTCACATCAACTAGGCGTATCAGCGGGCTATGGAGATGCCCATCAATAGATATCAATGTGAGTGAGTAGGGACTGCCATGCAATGGATGCACTAGAGCTAAAAGTATATGAAAGCTCAACAAAAGAAACTAAGTGGGTGTGCATCCAACTCGCTTGCTCACGAAGACCTAGGGCATTTTGAGGAAGCCCATCATTGGAATATACAAGCCAAGTTCTATAATGAAAAATTCCCACTAGTATATGAAAGTGACAAAATGAGAGACTCTCTATCATGAAGATCATGGTGCTACTTTGAAGCACAAGTGTGGTAAAAGGATAGTAACATTTTCCATTCTCTCTTTTTCTCTCATTTTTTTATTTGGGCCTTTTCTCATTTTTTTTATGGCCCCTTTTTCTCCTTTTTTCTCGTCCGGAGTCTCATCCCGACTTGTGGGGGAATCATAGTCTCCATCATCCTTTCCTCACTTGGGACAATGCTCTCAAAATGATGATCATCACACTTTTATTTTTCTTACAACTCAATACTTAGAATAAAATCTGACTCTATGTGAATGCCTCCGGCGATGTACCGGGATATGCAATGAATCAAGAGTGACATGTATGAAATAATTATGAATGGTGGCTTTGCCACAAATACTATGTCAACTACATGATCATGCTAGCAATATGACAATGATGGAGCGTGTCATAATGAACGGAACGGTGGAAAGTTGCATGGCAATATATCTCAGAATGGCTACGGAAATGCCATGATAGGTAGGTATGGTGGCTGTTTTGAGGAAGGTATATGGTGGATGTATCATACCAGCGAAAAGTGCGCGGTATTAGAGAGACTAGCAATGGTGGAAGGATGGGGAAAGTGCGTATAATCCATGGACTCAACATTAGTCATAAAGAACTCATATACTTATTGCAAAAATCTAGAATTTATCAAAGCAAAGTATTACGCGCATGCTCCTAGGGGGATAGATGTTGGAAATATGCCCTAGAGGAAATAATAAATAGGTTATTATTATATTTCCTTGTTCATGATAATCGTTTATTATCCATGCTAGAATTGTATTGATAGGAAACTCAGATACATGTGTGGATACATAGACAACACCATGTCCCTAGTAAGCCTCTAGTTGACTAGCTCGTTGATCAATAGATGGTTATAGTTTCCTGACCATGGACATTGGATGTCATTGATAACGGGATCACATCATTAGAAGAATGATGTGATGGACAAGACCCAATCCTAAGCATAGCACAAGATCGTGTAGTTCGTATGCTAAAGCTTTTCTAATGTCAAGTATCATTTCCTTAGACCATGAGATTGTGCAACTCTCGGATACCGTAGGAATACTTTGGGTGTGCCAAACGTCACAACGTAACTGGGTGGCTATAAAGGTACACTACAGGTATCTCCGAAAGTGTCTATTGGGTTGGCACGAATCGAGACTGGGATTTGTCACTCCGTGTGACGGAGAGGTATCTCTGGGCCCACTCGGTAGGACATCATCATAATGTGCACAATGTGATCAATGAGTTGATCACGGGATGATGTGTTGCGGAACGAGTAAAGAGACTTACCGGTAACGAGATTGAACAAGGTATCGAGATACCGACGATCGAATCTCGGGCAAGTACTATACCGGTAGACAAAGGGAATTGTATACGGGATTGATCGAATCCTCGACATCATGGTGCATCCGATGAGATCATCGTGGAACATGTGGGAACCAACATGGGTATCCAGATCCCGCTGTTGGTTATTGACTGGAGAACGTCTCGGTCATGTCTACATGGTTCCCGAACCCGTAGGGTCTACACACTTAAGGGACCAAGGCGCCTAGGGTTTGGGGAGGGGGCGCCCCACCTAGCTTGGGGGGCAAGTTTCCCCTCTCCCCCCCTTGGCCGCCACCCTAGATGGGTTTGGGGCTGCCGCACCCCTTGGGGTGGAAACCCTAAAGGGGCGCACCCCCCTCCCTCTCCCCTATATATACTTGAGGGTTTTGGGGCTGCCAACAGATGAGTTCTGACCTCTCCATGGCGCAGCCCTGCTTCTCTCCCTCCTCCTCTCCCGTGGTGCTTGGCGAAGCCCTGCAGGATTGCCACGCTCCTCCACCACCACCACGCCGTTGTGCTGCTGCTGGACGGAGTCTTCCTCAACCTCTCCCTCTCTCCTTGCTGGATCAAGGCATGGGAGACGTCACCGGGCTGTACGTGTGTTGAACACGGAGGTGTCGTCCGTTCGGCACTTGGTCATCGGTGATTTGGATCACGGCGAGTACGACTCCATCAACCCCGTTCACTTGAACGCTTCCGCTTAGCGATCTACAAGGGTATGTAGATGCACTCTTCTTCCCCTCATTGCTGGTTTCTCCATAGATAGATCTTGGTGACACGTAGGAAAATTTTGAATTTCTGCTACGTTCCCCATCAGTGGCATCATGAGCTAGGTCTATTGCGTAGATTCTTTGCACGAGTAGAACACAAAGTAGTTGTGGGCGCTGATTTTGTTCAATATGCTTACCGTTACTAGTCCAATCTTGATTTGGCGGCATTGTGGGATGAAGCGGCCCGGACCGACCTTACACGTACACTTACGTGAGACAGGTTCCACCGACTGACATGCACTAGTTGCATAAGGTGGCTAGCGGGTGCCAGTCTCTCCCACTTTAGTCGGATCGGATTCGATGAAAAGGGTCCTTATGAAGGGTAAATAGCAATTGACATATCACGTTGTGGTTTTGCGTAGGTAAGAAACGTTCTTGCTAGAAACCCATAGCAGCCACGTAAAACATGCAAACAACAATTAGAGGACGTCTAACTTGTTTTTGCAGGGTATGCCATGTGATGTGATATGGCCAAAAGGATGTGATGAATGATATATGTGATGTATGAGATTGATCATGTTCTTGTAATAGGAATCACGGCTTGCATGTCGATGAGTATGACAACCGGCAGGAGCCATAGGAGTTGTCTTTATTTATTGTATGACCTGCGTTTCATTGAACAACGCCATGTAATTGCTTTACTTTATTGCTAACCGGTAGCCATAGTAGTAGAAGTAATAAGTTGGCGAGACAACTTCATGGAGACACGATGATGGAGATCATGGTGTCATGCCGGTGACGATGATGATCATGGAGCCCTGAAGATGGAGATCAAAAGGAGCAAAATGATAATGGCCATATCATGTCACTATTTGATTGCATGTGATGTTTATCATGTTTGTACATCTTATTTGCTTAGAACGACGGTAGTAAATAAGATGATCCCTCATTAAAATTTCAAGAAAGTGTTCCCCCTAACTGTGCACCATTGCGAAAGTTCGTCGTTTCGAAGCACCACGTGATGATCGGGTGTGATAGATTCTTACGTTCACATACACGGGTATAAGCCAGATTTACACACGCGAAACACTTAGGTTGACTTGATGAGCCTAGCATGTACAGACATGGCCTCGGAACACAAGAGACCGAAAGGTCGAGCATGAGTCATATGGTAGATACGATCAACATGAAGACGTTCACCGATGATGACTAGTCCGTCTCACGTGATGATCGGACACGGCCTAGTTGACTCAGATCATGTAATCACTTAGATGACGAGAGGGATGTCTATCTGAATGGGAGTTCATAAGATGAACTTAATTATCCTGAACATAGTCAAAAGATCTTTGCAAATTATGTCGTAAGCTCGCGATTTAGTTCCGCTGTTTTAGATATGTTCCTAGAGAAAATATAGTTGAAAGTTGATAGTAGCAATAGAAGGCTTATGTCCTTAATGCAACGCTCGGTGTGCTGGACCTCGAACGTGGTCTGTGGATGTTGCGAACATCTGACATACACGTTTTGATGACTACATGATAGTTCGGTAATGTTAAATGGTTTAGAATTGAGGCACCGAAGACATTTTTTAAATGTCGCGGAACATATGAGATGTTTCGTGGGCTGAAATTGGGATGTCAGGCTCGTGCCCACGTCAAGAGGTATAAGACCTCCGACGAATTTTCTTAGCCTGCAAACTAAGGGAGAAAAGCTCAATCGTTGAGCTTGTGCTCAGATTGTCTGAGTACAACAATCACTTGAATCGAGTGGGAGTTGATCTTCCAGATAAGATAGTGATGTTTCTCCAAAGTCATTGCCACCAAGCTGCTAGAGCTTCGTAATGAACTATAACATATCAGGGATAGATATGATGATCCTTGAAATATTCGCGATGTTTGACACCGCGAAAGTAGAAATCAAGAAGGAGCATCAATTGTTGATGGTTAGTGAAACCACTAGTTTCAAGAAGGGCAAGGGCAAGAAGGGATACTTCATGAAACGGCAAATCAGCTGCTGCTCTAGTGGAGAAACCCAAGGTTGAACCCAAACCCGAGACTGAGTGCTTCTGTAATAAGGGGAACAGCCACTAGAGCAGAATTACCCTAGATACTTGGTAGATGAGAAGGCTGTCGATAGAAGTATATTGGATATACATTATGTGAATGTGTACTTTACTAGTACTCCTAGTAGCATCAGGGTATTAGATACCGGTTCGGTTGCTAAGTGTTAGTAACTCGAAATAAAAGCTACGGAATAAACGGAGACTAGCTAAAGGTGAGCTGACGAGATGTGTTGGAAGTGTTTCCAAGGTTGATATGATCAAGCATCGCACGCTCCCTCTACCATCGAGATTGGTGTTAAACCTAAATAATTGTTATTTGGTGTTTGCGTTGAGCATAGACATGATTGGATTATGTCTATCGCAATACGGTTATTCATTTAAAGAGAATAATAGTTACTCTGTTTATTTGAATAATACCTTCAATGGTCTTGCACCTAAAATGGATGGTTTATTGAAATCTCGATCGTAGTGACACACATGTTCATGCCAAAAGATATAAGATAATAATGATATTACCACATGCTTGTGGCACTGCAATTTGAGTCACATTGGTATAAAATGCATGAAGAAGCTCCATGTTGATGGATCTTTGGACTCACTTGATTTTGAATCACTTGAGACATGCGAACCATGCCTATTGGTATATATGCATGAAGAAACTCCATGCAGATTGACTGTTTGGACTCACTTGATTTTGAATCGCTTGAGACATGCAAATCACACCACATGGGCAAGATGACTGAAAGCTTCAGTTTCAGTAAAATGGAACAAGAAAGCAACTTGTTGGAAGTAACACATTTTGATGTGTGCAGTCCAATAGTGCCGAGGCACGCAGTGGATACCGTTATATTCTTACTTCACAGATGATTTAAGTAGATGCTGAGGATATTTACTTGATGAAACACAAGTCTGAATTATTGAATGGTTCAAGTAATTTCAGAGTGAAATTGAAGATCTTCGTGACAAGAGGATAAAATGTCTATGATATGATCATAGAAGTGAATATCTGAGTTACGAGTTTGGCACACAATTAAGACACTGTGGAAATTGTTTCACAACTAATACCGCCTGGAACACCATAGTGTAATGGTGTGTCCGAACATCATAGTTGCACCCTATTGGATATGGCGCATACCATGATGTCTCTTATCGAATTACCACGATAGTTTATGGGTTAGGCATTAGAGACAACCGCATTCACTTTAAATAGGGCACCACGTAATTCCGATGAGATGACACCGTATCAACTATGGTTTAGAGAGACCTAAGTTGTCATTTCTTAAAAGTTTGGGGCTGCGACGCATATGTGAAAAAGTTTCAGGCTGATAAGCTCGAACCCAAAGCGGATAAATGCATCTTCATAGGACACCCAAAACAGTTGGGTATACCTCCTGTCTCAGATCCGAAAGCAATAGGGATTGTTTCTCAAATCGGGTCCTTTCTCGAGGAAAAGTTTCTCTCGAAAGAATTGAGTGGGAGGATGGTGGACACTTGATGAGGTTATTGAACCGTCACTTCAACTAGTGTGTAGAAGGGCACAACAGTTGTTCCTATGGCACCTACACCAATTGAAGTGGAAGCTTATGATAGTGATCATGAGACTTCGGATCAAGTTACTCCCAGACCTCGTAGGACGACAAGGATGCGTACTACTTTAGAGTGGTACGTGATCCTGTCTTGGAAGTCATGTTGCAAGACAACAATGAACCTACGAGCTATGGAGAAGCGATGGTGGGCCCGAATTCCGATGAATGGCTCGAGGCCATAAAATCCGAGAGAGGATCCATGTATGAAAACAAAGTGTAGACTTTGCCAGAACGGCTCGATGGTCGTGAGGCTGTCGAGTACAGATGGATTTTAAAAGGAAGACGGACAATGATGGTAAATGTCACCATTAAGAAAGCTCGACTAGTCGTTAAGATGTTTCCCGACAAGTTCAAGGAGTTGACTACGATGAGACTTTCTCACTCGTAGCGATGCTAAGAGTCTGTTGGAATTAGCAGGTACTTCATTATTTATGAAATCTTGCAGATAGGATGTCAAAATATTGTTTCCTTGTTCTTGAGGAAAGGTTGTATGTGATACAACCAGAAGATTTTGTCGATCTTGAAAGATGCTAACAAGTATGCAAAGCTCCAGCAATCCTTCTAAGGACTGGAGTAAGCATCTCAGAGTTGGAATGTACACTTTGATGAGATGATCGAAGATTTTGGGTTTATACAAAGTTTATGAGAAACTTGTATTTCCAAAGAAGTGAGTGGGAGCACTATAGAATTTTTGATGAGTATATGTTGTTGACATATTGTTGATCAGAAATGATGTAGAATTTCTGGAAAGCATATAGGGTTATTTGAAAAGTGTTTTTCAATGGAAAACCTGGATTAAGCTACTTAAACATTGAGCATCAAGATCTATAAGGATAGATCAAAACGCTTAATGGTACTTTTCAAATGAGCACATACCTTAACATGATCTTGAAGGTGTTCAAGATGGATCAGTCAAAGAAGGAGTTCTTGCCTGAATTGTAAGGTATGAAGTTAAGACTTAAAGCTCGACCACGGCAGAAGAAAGAGGAAGGATGAAGGTTGTCCCCTATGCTTTTGTCATAGGCTCTATACAGTATGCCATGCTGGGTACCGCACCTGATGTGTGCCTTGCTACATGTCTGGCAAGAGGGTACAAAGGTGATCTAGGAGTAGGTCACCAGATAGCGGTCAAAATTATCCTTAGAGGAATAAGGATATGTTTCTCGGTTATGGAGGTGATAAAGAGTTCGACGTAAAGAGTTACATCGATGCAAGCTTAACACCTATCCGGATAGCTCCGAGTAGAGTAAACCAGATTCGTATAGTAGAAAAGTTGTTTGAAATATAGGGTAGTAGCGACATCTACAAGATGACATAGAGATTTACAAAGTGAATGTTGCAGACCCGTTGACTAAAACCTCTCTCATAGACATAACATGATCAAACCAAGAACTCATTGAGTGTTAATCACATAGTGATGTCAACTAGATTTTTGACTCTAGTAAACTCTTTGGATGTTGGTCACATGGCGATGTGACCTGTGAATGTTAATCACATGGCGATGTGAACTAGATTATTGACTCTAGTGCAAGTGGGAGACTGTTGGAAATATGCCCTAGAGGCAATAATAAATAGGTTATTATTATATTTCCTTGTTCATGATAATCGTTTATTATCCATGCTAGAATTGTATTGATAGGAAACTCAGATACATGTGTGGATACATAGACAACACCATGTCCCTAGTAAGCCTCTAGTTGACTAGCTCGTTGATCAATAGATGGTTATGGTTTCCTGACCATGGACATTGGATGTCATTGATAACGGGATCACATCATTAGAAGAATGATGTGATGGACAAGACCCAATCCTAAGCATAGCACAAGATCGTGTAGTTCATATGCTAAAGCTTTTCTAATGTCAAGTATCATTTCCTTAGACCATGAGATTGTGCAACTCCCGGATACCGTAGGAATACTTTGGGTGTGCCAAACGTCACAAGTAACTGGGTGGCTATAAAGGTACACTACAGGTATCTCCGAAAGTGTCTGTTGGGTTGGCACGAATCGAGACTGGGATTTGTCACTCCGTGTGACGGAGAGGTATCTCTGGGCCCACTCAGTAGGACATCATCATAATGTGCACAATGTGATCAAGGAGTTGATCCCGGGATGATGTGTTGCGGAACGAGTAAAGAGACTTGCCGGTAACGAGATTGAACAAGGTATCGAGATACCGATGATCGAATCTCGGGCAAGTACTATACCGGTAGACAAAGGGAATTGTATACGGGATTGATCGAATCCTCGACATCGTGGTTCATCTGATGAGATCATCGTGGAACATGTGGGAACCAACATGGGTATCCAGATCCCGCTGTTAGTTATTGACTGGAGAACGTCTCGGTCATGTCTACATGGTTCCCGAATCCGTAGGGTCTACACACTTAAGGGCCCAAGGCGCCTAGGGTTTGGGGAGGGGGCGCCCCACCTAGCTTGGGGGGCAAGTTTCCCCTCTCCCCCCCCTTGGCTGCCACCCTAGATGGGTTTGGGGGTGCCGCACCCCTTGGGGTGGAAACCCTAAAGGGGGCGCACCCCCCTCCCTCTCCCCTATATATACTTGAGGGTTTTGGGGCTGCCAACAGATGAGTTCTGACCTCTCCATGGCGCAGCCCTGCTTCTCTCCCTCCTCCTCTCCTGTGGTGCTTGGCGAAGCCCTGCAGGATTGCCACGCTCCTCCACCACCACCACGCCGTTGTGCTGCTGTTGGACGGAGTCTTCCTCAACCTCTCCCTCTCTCCTTGCTGGATCAAGGCATGGGAGACATCACCGGGCTGTACGTGTGTTGAACGCGGAGGTGCCGTCCGTTCGGCACTTGGTCATCAGTGATTTGGATCACGGCGTGTACGACTCCATCAACCCCGTTCACTTGAACGCTTCCGCTTAGCGATCTACAAGGGTATGTAGATGCACTCTTCTTCCCCTCGTTGCTGGTTTCTCCATAGATAGATCTTGGTGACACGTAGAAAATTTTTGAATTTCTGCTACATTCCCCATCAATAGATTGGTAGGAAAAGACCATCGCTCGTCCCCGACCGCCACTCATAAGGAAGACAATCAATAAATAAATCATGCTCCGACTTCATCACATAACGGTTCACCATACGTGCATGCTACGGGAATCACAAACTTTAACACAAGTATTTCTCAAATTCACAACTACTCAACTAGCATGACTCTAATATCATCATCTTCGTATCTCAAAACAATTATCAAGCATCAAACTTTTCTTAGTATTCAACGCACTCAAAAGAAAGTTTTACAAATCTTGAATACCAAGCATATTATTATTAAGCAATTAACATGCTATTTAAGACTCTCAAAATAATCTAAGTTAAGCATGAGAGATCAATAGTTTCTATAAAACAAATCCACCACCGTGCTCTAAAAGATATAAGTGAGGCACTAGAGCAAAACTATATATCTCAAAAGATATAAGTGAAGCACATAGAGTATTCTATCAAATTCCAGTTCATGTATGGATCTCTCAAAAGGTGTGTACAGCAAGGATGACTGTGGTAAACTAAAAAGCAAAGACTCAATTCATATAAGACGCTCCAAGCAAAACACATATCATGTGGTGAATAAAAATATAGCTCCAAGTAAAATTACCGATGGAAGTAGACGAAAGAGGGGATGCCTTCCGGGGAATCCCCAAGCTTTGACTTTTTGGTGTCCTTGGATTATCTTGGGGGTGCCATGGGCATCCCCAAGCTTAGTCTCTTGCCACTCCTTGTTCCATAATCCATCAAAAGATTTCACCTAAAACTCGAAAACTTCACAACACAAAACTCAACAGAAATCTCGTGAGCTCCGTCAGCAAAAGAAAACAAAAGACCACTTCAAGGTACTGTAATGTACTCATTCTTTATTTATATTGGTGCTAAACCTACTGTATTCCAACTTATCTATGTTTTATAAACTATTTTACTAGCCATAGACTCATCAAAATAAGCAAACAACACACGAAAAACAGAATCTGTCAAAAACAGAACAGTCTGTACTAATCTGTAACTAACGCAAACTTCTGGAACTCCAAAAAATCAGACAAAATAGGAAGACCTAGTAGATTTGTTTATTGATCATAAGCAATTGGAATAACTATTTTATCACGTTCTGGTGATTTTTAACAATTGTTTTCATGAACAGAAAGTTTTTGGAAATTACAACAAGATCAAATAACTATCATCCAAGAAGATCCTATAGGTTTAACTTGGCACAAACACTAATTAAAACATAAAACCGCATCTAAACAGAAGGTAGATGGATTATTTATTCCTAAACAGAAGCAAAAGCAAAAATACTAAAAATAAAATTGGGTTGCCTCCCGACAAGCGCTATCCTTTAACGCCCCTAGCTAGGCATAAAAGCAAGGATAGATCTAGGTATTGCCATCTTTGGTAGGCAATCCATAAGTGGCTCTCATGATAGATTCATATGGTAGTTTTATTTTCTTCCTAGGGAAGTGTTCCATGCCTTTCTTTAATGGAAATTGGAATCTAATATTCCCTTCCTTCATATCAATAATTGCACCAATCGTTCTAAGGAAAGGTCTACCAAGAATAATAGGGCAAGAAGGATTGCAATCTATATCAAGAACGCTAAAATCTACGGGCACATAATTCCTATTTGCAACAATAAGAACATAATTAATTCTTCCCATAGGTTTCTTAATAGTGGAATCCGCAAGGTGCAAGTTTAGAGAGCAATCATCAAAATCACGGAAATCTAGCAAATCGCACAAAGTTTTGGGAATAGTGGAGACACTAGCACCCAAATCACATAAAGCATAAAATTCATGATCCTTAATCTTAATTTTAATAGTTGGTTACCACTCATCATAAAGTTTTCTAGGGATAGAAACTTCCAACTCAAGTTTTTCTTCATAAGATTGCATCAAGGCATCAACGATATGTTTGGTAAAGGCTTTATTTTGACTATAAGCATGAGGAGAATTTAGCACGGATTGCAACAAGGAAATACAACCAATTAAAGAGCAACTTTCATAATTAAATTCATTGAAGTCGAAAATAGTGGGTTTAGCAATATCTAGGGTTTTATTCTTTTCAATCCCACTTTTATCAATTTCATCATCAAGATCTAAAAACTCCGAATCTTTGGAACGCCTTCTAGGTAAAGGTGGATCATATTCAGTCCCATCAAGATTCATATTGCAAAACAAAGATTTAATAGGGGATACATCAATAACTTTTAGATCTTCATCTTGATTTTCATAGGAATTGGAAGAACACGCTTTAATAAAGGCATCTTTTGTAGCACACATCCTAGCGGTTCTTTTCTTGCACTCATCAATGGAAATTCTCATGGCTTTGAGAGACTCATTGATATCATGCTTAGGAGGAATAGATCTAAGCTTTAAAGAATCAACATCAAGAGAAATTATATCAACGTTCCTAGCCAATTCATCAACTTTAAGTAATTTCTCTTCAAGCAAAGCATTTAAATTCTTTTGTGAATTCATAAACTCTTTAACACTAGTCTCAAATTCAGAAGGCATCTTATTAAAAATTTCCATAAGAGTTGTTGTAGGAATTTCCATAATTACTAGAAGGATTACTAGGGTAAGGCCTAGGATTAAAATTCCCTCTATATGCGTTGTTACCAAAATTATTCCTACCAACAAAATTCACATCCATAGATTCATTATTATTCTCAATCAAAGTAGACAAAGGCATATCATTAGGATCAGAAGAAGCACTCTTAGTAGCAAATAATTTCATAAGTTCATCCATCTTTCCACTCAAAACATTGATTTCTTCTATCGCATGCACTTTTTTATTAGTAGATCTTTCAGTGTGCCATTGAGAATAATTAACCATAATATTATCTAGGAGTTTAGTAGCATCGCCTAAAGTGATTTCCATAAAAGTGCCTCCCGCGGCCGAATCTAAAAGATTTCTAGAAGCAAAATTCAATCCGGCATAAATTTTTTGTATAATCATCCACAAATTCAAACCATGAGTAGGGCAATTACGTATCATTAAAGTCATTCTCTCCCAAGCTTGTGCAACATGTTCATGATCAAGTTGCTTAAAATTCATGATATTGTTTCTAAGAGAGATGATCTTAGCGGGAGGGAAATACTTAGAGATAAAAGCATCTTTGCACTTGTTCCAAGAATCAATACTATTTTTTGGCAAAGACGAAAACCAAGCTTTAGCACGATCTCTAAGCGAAAAAGGAAATAGCTTCAATTTAACAATATCATTATCGACATCTTTCTTCTTTTGCATATCACATAAATCAACGAAGCTATTTAGATGAGTAGCGGCATCTTCACTAGGAAGGACGGCGAATTGATCTTTCATAACAAGATTCAACAAAGCATTATTGATCTCACAAGATTCAGTATTGGTAAGAGGAGCAATCGGAGTGCTAAGGAAATGATTATTGTTGGTATTGGTAAATTCACACAATTTGGTATTATCTTGAGCCATCGTGACAAGCAAGCAAACCAACACACAAGCAAAAAAAGGCAAGCAAAGAAAAAGGCAAACGGAAAAGAGAGGGCGAATAAAACGGCAAGGGTGAAGTGGGGGAGAGGAAAACGAGAGGCAAATGGAAAATAATGTAATGCGAGAGATAAGGGATTGTGATGGGTACTTGGTATGTTGACTTTTGCGTAGACTCCCCGGCAACGGCGCCAGGAATCTTCCTGCTACCTCTTGAGCACTGCGTTGGATTTCCTTGAAGAGGAAAGGGTGATGCAGCAGAGTAGAGTAAGTATTTCCCTCAGTTTTTGAGAACCAAGGTATCAATCCAGTAGGAGGCTACGCGCGAGTCCCTCGTACCTACACAAAACAAATAGCTCAACGCAACCAACGCAATTAGGGGTTGTCAATCCCTTCATGGTCACTTACGAGAGTGAGATCTCATAGAGATGATAGATAATAGTTTTGGTATTTTTGGTATAAAGATGCAAAGTAAAATAAAAGGGCAAAGTAAAAAAGCAAAGCAACAATAAAGTGATGGAAGATTGATATGATGAGAATAGACCCGGGGGCCATAGATTTCACTAGTGGCTTCTCTCAGGAGCATAAGTATTCTACGATGGGTGAACAAATTACTGTTGAACAATTGACAGAATTGAGCATAGTTATGAGAATATCTAGGTATGATCATGTATATAGGCATCATGTCCGAGACAAGTAGACCGAGTCCTGCCTGCATCTACTACTATTACTCCACTCATCGAACGCTATCCAGCATGCATCTAGAGTATTAAGTTCAAGAAAACAGAGTAACGCCTTAAGCAAGATGACATGATGTAGAGGGATAAATTCATGCAATATGATAAAAAACCCATCTTGTTATCCTCGATGGCAACAATACAATATGTGCCTTGCTGCCCCTACTGTCACTGGGAAAGGACACCGCAAGATTGAACCCAAAGCTAAGCACTTCTCCCATTGCAAGAAAAACCAATCTAGTAGGCCAAACCAAACTGATATTTCGAAGAGACTTGCAAAGATAACCAATCATACATAAAAGAATTCATAGAAGATTCAAATATTGTTCATACATAATCTTGATCATAAACCCGCAATTCATCGGTCTCAACAAACACACCGCAAAAAGAAGATTACATCGAATAGATCTCCAGGAGAGAGGGGGACTAACTATGGACCCGAAGGTATGAGGTAAACTACTCACACTTCATCGGAGGGGCTATGGTGATGATGTAGAAGCCCTCCATGGTGGATTCCCCTTCCGGCGTAGCTCCAGAACAGTCCCCAAGATTGGATCTCGTGGATATAGAAGGTTGCGGCAGTGGAATTAGGTTTTTGGCTCTGTATCTGATCGTTTGGGGGTATGTAGGTACATATAGGAGGAAGGAGTACGTCGGTTGAGCAAGGAGGGGCCCACGAGGTAGGGGGCGCGCCCTAGGGGGGCGCCCTCCACCCTCGTGGACGCCTCCCTTCTTTCTTGACGTGGGGTCCAAGTCTCCTGGATCATATTCGGTGAGAAAATCACGTTCCCGAAGGTTTCATTCCGTTTGGACTCCGTTTGATATTCCGTTTCTTCAAAACACTGAAATAGGCAAAAAAAATAGTAATTCTGAGTTGGGCCTCCGGTTAATAGGTTAGTCCTAAAAGTAATATAAAAGTGGGAAATAAAGCCCAATATAGTCCAAAACAATAGATGATATAGCATGGAGCAATCAAAAATTATAGATACGTTGGAGACGTATCATGCAGCCTTGTGAATGGCCGTTAGACGATTTCATGGTCCGAGCAGGAATTAAGGAAGAATTTGATGCATACGTCTGTAATGCTGAACTCGAGGGCTTCATGCTAGATAAGTGACCTCAATACTATCACCTAACTGATTCCTTTGTGAGAAGGTTCAAATTTTCATCCTCGCGTAATTCTCACACTGTCCTATTTGGTATCTATGGCCAATCTTATACTATGGACTTAGAGGATTTTAGTACTGCTTGCAAACTTCCACAATGGGGTAGTATTAGTGAACCTCGCAAATCTGAGTTTAGAGATTTTCTTGCTAGTATTACAATGGGGGAATCTAGAGATGTAACACAAGCTACCATAGGGAGCATTCACTTTCCTGTTGTAGGTGTCAAAACCGACGGATCTCGGGTAGGGGGTCCCGGACTGTGCGTCTAAGGTGGATGGTAAAAGGAGGCAAGGGACACAATGTTTACCCAGGTTCGGGCCCTCACGATGGAGGTAAAACCCTACGGAAATTGAGGCGGTAAAAAAGATAGCGGCGGGTAAGGCATTCATTATGCAAAGTAGGCATGCGAAAGAAAATTTCCTTTTACTTACCCGACTTCAGAGCTCTCCAGGAGCGTTCGCAGATCTGCCCCGTAGTGTGTCTGACGCCACGGAGTTCTACTGGGCCGAGGAGAGAAGCTCGACGGAGAAGTTGTTCTGGTCTCAGAATACTGGGACCGAACACCAGATGCCTGTGAGCGACCAGCTGAAGCAACTGGTCAAGCTCCACAAGGCAGCCAAACAGGCCATGAGGGGCCTTATAGTCCGGATGTGGCCTGGCGATTCCCTTCCCAACAGCTACTTCGGCCTGGTGAGCCAGCTTGTGGATGCCTGCCCATGGCTGGAGGTCATCAAGCGGTCTGTCTGCATCGAAGGTGCACGCAGGGCTTTTGCCTGTGCGAAGGTGCACTGGGCGAAGATAGACGCCAAGAAGCTGGTGAAGGAGGGGCCACCGCAGGGCAAGGAGCATTGCCACCCCGAAATGTATTATGAAGGTGTCCTAAAGGGTGCCCGTCTCGTGGCGGACGAGTGTACCAAAGATGTAATCTTTGAATGAACTTGCTCTTGTGATCCTTGTATTTATGAGAACTAGTTCATGTTCGTTATGCAACTCTTTTGTATTTAAAATATTACCTTTTGTGCGGCCGTTTATAAATTTTGAGAGTTGCTAGTCGTCGGCTTCTGCCCCCATGCAACTAGAGTTGGGGTGTTCGGGATAAATCTGAGCACTCTTTTTCCCATTCATGGGTCCTTCAAGGGAGGTGTTCAGCGCAACGAACCAGGCAATCGGACTATAATGCTTTATCACTCTCACTTAGCCATATAGAAGCCTACCATTTTAAATTATGGCGAAGCCCCTAGTCTTCGGAGGGCCGAATTTGGGGCGCTATACACGCCTAAGCCGGACAAGACCGGCTCCTCGCCCAAAGCGGAAAAAGTCTTTAGGGACTTGAGACCTCTCGAACAGCGACCAGCTCTCACCTTATCATGACAGTCAGTTTTAGATTTCTCTACTGAGGTGCTCGGCCGGAAGAATCGGGGCACAATCGCAGTAGTTCTCCTAGTGCTACCTTAGCCGATATAGCGGAACGTAAGGTACCAAAACATGGGAGCCGGGCAAACCCAACTATTGACCCAAGACATGATTCGGAGCTAATGCATATAGTGCTATAAGTTCGGGTTGCCGCACTGTCGAAAGTGTTCGGACTTCTCACGCCGGATTATGGGGTCTACGGAAGCCCCTGGCGTATTGGCCATACCAGAGTGTACGGGTGCTGATTGTCACAGATGAACATATATATACAAGAATATAAGATGCGATGACAGACTAGTATTATGCATTGTATATTTAAGAAATGCATTAAAGCATACTGATACAAGTAGTGCGGTAAGCAAAAAATAGGACTATTTGACATGTCCCATCCAAGGGCAAGCTGCGGACTGTTATCTTAAAATAGATATTTAACTCGTTATCAGAGACCACCTGGGTATTCCGTTGTACGATGTAGCTTCCTTCCCCCTTGGGTGTTGTATCATGTGTTTGGCTACCGTACTGCCGGATAGGGCTTCCAGAGAGTAGAGTCCTAAAAGAGAGAGAGTGATAAAGGTAGTAAACCCCTAGTGCGGTTGAGCCGCATTGTGGGATGCGCCATGATCGTACCCCCGCCTATGCCCATGGTATTTTCAATGCGTAATTATGCACGCGCGGGATGGACTTCGCCGTTGTACTGAGACTAGGGCGGGGGCCGAATTGCTAGGCGAGCTCTAAGCGTGCCAGACGATCCTGTTGCAGGTTACTCCGGACGCGCTTGACGGTGTCCGGGGGCTTGATCGCCGAACTGGTGGATTGCCTCAAAAGGCTGCTTTGTGCTTCTGCTGCAAGGGCCGCAGTGTGCTCCTCCGTACGGAGCAAGCGTTCTGTGTTTCCATTGACTGTGATGACCCCCTTAGGTCCTGGCATCTTGAGCTTGAGGTATGCGTAATGTGGTACCGCATTGAATCTTGCAAATGCGGTGCGCCCGAGCAGTGCGTGATAGCCGCTGTGGAACGGGACGATATCGAAGATTAGCTCCTCGCTTTGGAAGTTGTCCGGAGATCCGAAGACCACTTCCAGTGTGATTGAGCCCGTACAATGGGCCTCTACACCTAGGATGACGCCTTTAAAGGTCGTTTTGGTGGGTTTGATCCTCTATACCCATTTTGCGCATTGTATCCTGGTAAAGCAGGTTCAGGCTGCTGCCGCCATACATAAGGACTCGAGTGAGGTGATATCCATCGATGATTGGGTCTAAGACCAATGCGGCAGATCCGCCGTGATGGGTACTCGTGAGGTGGTCCCTGCGATCAAAGGTGATCGGACAAGATGACCATGGGTTGAACTTTGGGGCGACGGGCTCCATCGCATATACGTCCCTTAGTGCACGCTTTCGTTCCCTTTTGGGGATGTGGGTTGCATATATCATGTTCACTGTCCTCACTTGTGGGGGGAACCTCTTCTGTCCTCCCGAGTTCGGTGACCGTGGCTCCTCCTCGTCATCGTTGTGCAGCCCCTTGTCCTTGTTTTCGGTGTTTAACTTGTCGGCCTGCTTGAACACCCAACATTCTCTATTGGTGTGATTGGCTGGCTTATCGGGGGTGCCGTGTATTTGACACGAGCAATCGAGTATGCAGTCCAGACTGGACGGGCCCAGAGTGCTTCTTTTGAATGGCTTATTCCGCTGACCGGATCTAAAGCCTCTGAATCCAGCATTCACTGCCGTATCCTCGGCGTTATCGCCGTTGCTGCGGCGCTTGTGTTTGCTGCGACGTGACCTGCCGTTGTTGTCCTTGGTATCCGAAGTGCCAAGGTTCCTTGATGTGTTATTGCTGCGAGCCAGCCAGCTATCCTCTCCCGCGCAGAAGCGGGTCATGAGTGTCGTGAGGTCTGCCATTGATTTCGGCTTTTCCTGGCCGAGGTGCCGGGCGAGCCACTCGTCATGGATGTTGTGCTTGAATGCCGCTAAGGCTTCTGCATCCGGACAATCGACAATCTGATTTTTCTTTGTTAGGAACCGTGTCCAGAATTGCCTGGCCGATTCCCCTGGCTGCTGAATTATGTGGCTCAAGTCATTGGCATCTGGTGGTCGCACATAAGTGCCCCGGAAATTGTCGAGGAATGCGTTTTCCAGATCCTCCCAACAGCCAACGGAGTCTGCTGGCAAGCTATTCAGCCAATGACGAGATGGTCCTTTGAGCTTTAACGGGAGGTACTTGATGGCATGTACATCATCCCCGCGGGCCATGTGGATGTGGAGGAGGAAGTCCTCGATCCATACCGCGGGATCTGTTGTACCATCATATGATTCGATATTTACAGGTTAAAAACCTTTTGGGAATTCGTGCTCCATTACTTCGTCGGTGAAGCATAGGGGTGTGCCGCGCCTCTGTGCTGGGCTATGTCGTGATGCAGCTCGTATGAGTCCTGCCTGCTGTATTCGGCCCGTCCGGACTTGCTTTTACTGTATTCGGCGAGGCAGTCACCGTCCCTTGTAGGGGCACGGCTCCGTGATCCGTAGATCGATCTTGCGTGTTTTGCCCTGTCTTCCAATACGTCTCGCAGGTCTCGCGCGTTTCCCATTGCCTTGGTATGTTTGTTTGAATGGCGGCAGGGTGCAGGCTGATTTTCAGGCCGTACTACCTCTCTATCTCGGCCACGGGGTGGCCGATCAGCCGCATCATACGCTGGTGATGTAGGTTTCCATGCTTCCTCCTCAAGTCGGGGTAGCAACCTGCGCTTTGGGTGACCCTTGGAAGGGCGTTCGAGTTCACACTCCTCGGCCACGAGGACTTCAGTCCATCTATCTGCTAGCAGATCCTGATCAGCTTGAAGCTGTTGCTGCTTTTTCTTCAGGCTATTTGTTGTGGCAATAAGCCGGCGCTTAAAGCGCTCCTGCTCGACGGGATCCTCAGGCACGATAAATTCTTCGTCGTCGAGGCTCGCTTCATCTTCGGAGAGAGGCATATAGTTGTCGTCCTCCGTTTCTCCCTCTGCCGCTCTCTTAGGAGGGTTGGCTTGTTCATCCTCCGGCTCTTGATCGTGCTGGAGGGGATTGTCATCATCTTCGTCACTATCCGGAGTACTTTTATCTCCTGTGCCGGTATCACCGCTTTTGCTGTGGCGAGACATAGAGCGGTGCCGCTAACATCGGTGCTGGGGTTGCTTCTTAGAGGGGTCGTCCTCCGTTGTCTTGTCGCCATTGCCTTGTTTGGGTGTGTCCACCATATATATATATATATATATATATATATATATATATATATATATATATATATATATATATATATATGTATGTATATATATATCATAAGATGAGTGTCGGTGTACTAAAGTAGGGGTACCTTAGTACCCCGAACTTGTGCACGGGCAGTCGTAGCACCCCGCGGCAAGGCTTGCCAGGTGATCGCCAAAACTCTCCATGGTCCCTTTTTTGGGCCATCCGAGAACAAAGTATTTGAGCCAAGGCCCCGGCAGGAGGAGCTTGCCGGGAAGGCCACCCGAAAAGATCAAGGCCCCGGCAAGAGGAGCTTGCCGGGACGGCCGCTCGAAGCACAAGGCCCCGGCAAGAGGAGCTTGCCGGGAAGGCCGACCAGGGCACGACAAGAGACTTGCTGCGACGCGCCACGCGTCCCGGCAAGGACCGGTGAGCAACGAGCTCCCGTGCGCGACAAGGCATCAACCGCGGCAAGGCGCTTGCCGCAGCAAGTCACCACCCCGCGCCTGCGTTCCAGCTCATCCACCCACGTGTCGCTCTGGGGCCATTCCAGGCGTACGTGACGAGAGGCTGCGCAGCCAGGGGCATGCGGTGGCGAAGCAACGCTGACAGGATAGCTGTCATGGCAAACGGTGGCGCCCCTGACGGTCCCTTTTCTGCACTGTTTGGGCGACCTAGACGGGCATTTAATGCCCTTGTCCCCTGCCGTCAGAGTTAGGTATGATAGCACTGTACAAACAGTTGTACCCAACACAGCGTTTTCCAGTTTTACCCCCGCCTACGTTGCCACCTGTGGGTAACCCCTTGCACATATAAAAGGAGGCCCCATGCACAACGAAGAGAGGAGGAAGGAGGCCACTCACGCTCGGTCCGATTAGTTGCCTGAGTGTACTGTAGCACTCAGCGCTCCCGAGCAAGAACATAATACAAACCACAAAGCAGCAGTAGGGTTTTACGCATCCATGCGGCCCGAAGCTGGGTAAACCCCTTGTGTGCATCGCCTCAATCCGCTCTTCGCGCGACCTCCGCCCCCCGCCGAACCAGGAAGGGGCTCGGTCCCCATAGGTGTTCATGGAGGCAGATTTCCCCCGACATCTTTGGCGCGCCAGGTAGTGGGCGTCGAGGTTGTGTGAACCTGATCCGGCGTCTGCAGAGGCTAGATCTCCATCACCTTCATCGACACGCCACCAAAGAAGAAGGCTCCGAAGGTGGCTGGTCCATCCGCGTCGAACCCACCGCCCCTGGAGCAAACGGGTGATGGGGACGGCACCGGCGGCGGAACGGGCGTCGCCGAGCCAGCTCATGGTGCCACGGCGTCCAAACATACGCCGACATTTCTTGGCGCAGGTAAGCCCTGGTATGACCAGGCAACCTTTCGCTCTATTCCATGGAGCAGAGGCAGTTAGCCCCACGGATCTCGCATACGGGCCACCTCGAGTGTTCGCTCACGCTGAGCTCGAGCAAGAGCAGCTGCGACGAGATGACGCGCTGCTCCTCGAGGAGGACCATCTTCAGGCCGCTGTGCGAGCTGCTCGCTACCAGCAAGCTTTGCGCTGCTTTTATAGCCGCAAAGTTAGTGCCAGAAGTTTCGAAGAAGTGGGAAGGCCCTTACCGGGTGAAACGAGTCGCTAGGCTTGGCGTTGTCCGCCTTGAGACCGAAGATACCACTCCGGTGAGCAACTCCTGGAACGTTGGGCATCCTCGTAAGTTTCGCCCGTAAGGCGCGGTTGTCGGACCCCGTCCGGCAACCACCCTTTTGTACAAGTCTTGCCGCTGTTGCATGTGATCCTTTGTACAGAGCCAGGCGCAGACCCTGTGCACAGATTAAGTTCATGTGTTCCACACATCTTGTCGATCTCATGCTTTTTATTCTTTGCATGTATTATCTGACACTCTATGCAGCACTGACGCCCGGTAAGCGATGACGGGCCATGGGGCTCCGAACCTTTATTTTCTCTTCTTCCTTTTCTTCTCAAGAAAAGGAAGATTCCCTCGCCCACAAGTTTGCCGGGGAGGGAAGGGGGAAGATAAGGGTGAGGACCAGGCGACGCTCGATGAAGTTTCGCCTCGCCAGAAAGCGACCTTGCCGGGCAGCGAGCCACGGAAAAGCTAAGTTGCCAAAGTTTGAGTAATCAAGTTTTTAAATTTTAAGGTTATCTTCCTCGAACGATCGTACTTTGTATGGAAACCTGTGCGCGGAGGAACCAGCTCGTGGCTAGTCGCGCCCTTACTTCGTTTCGAGCCCGCTCAACGATTTAAGTATGCTGCGACCAGACTCGCGCCCTTACTTTGTTTCGAGCTTGCTCAGCGACTTGAGTGTGCTGCAACTGCAGTTGCGCCCTTATTTCGCTTCGAGCCTGCTCAACAACTTAAGTGAACCGCGGCTAGTCACGACAAGGTTTCTTGCCGGCAACGGCACCGCCAGCGGGCTGCTGATGTCCCGCGCTCAGCAAGTGTGCCTACGCCGGCAAGTTCCCTAAAAGCGCAGAGCAATAACATACAAAGGAGGGAATCAAATAGAGGAAGTAACAGTGCATTCACTACCTAAGATGAAGTTATATTACAAGATGGCTTGTCGCAACCCTAATGAATTGTTTTCATAACTCGGCCAGCGGCGACAAGAAAAGAAAAGGGCGGGCAGCCTAATCCACACGGTCGCCCTCGATCCTCTTGATCCCGGCCACCCTTTCCACAATGGGCGCGACGAGGGCCCTGATCCCCTCCAGGTCAGCGTCTGGCGGCAGGGATCTGAGGACGTTGGTGAACTTGAGGCCTGGGTTGCGGAAGACGATCTTCACCAACACCTTCTCAAGGGCTCCAGCGCAGACATCGCGCGTCTCGTCGGCCAGCCACTCTGGGATCGCATCCCGGAGTTCCTGGAGGGCCGTCGCCACGCCTTTGAAGAATGAAGTGAGCTTGGCGCTGGGTGGGAGGTTCGCGCCGGAGGGATACTCGTGACCCTCCATCCCCAGCAGCGACAGCTCCTTGTCGATGGAGGCGGCGATGTCCACCAGACCCTCCGTCCACTGCTCCACCGTCGCCCTGAAGTTGTTCTGGGTAACTGCGGCGCTCTTCAACAGCGCCTCGTTGTCCGTGATCTCCTTCCGCAAGGCCGTCTCTCGCTCTTTGGCGCTGTCCAGCGTCTTGGACAAGGTGGCCAGCTTCATCTCGAGGTCAGCATTGGAGTCATTGGCAGCGTCAAGCTCCTTGATCTTATCGGCGAAGCGTCCTTGCAGCTCGCCGAGGGTATAAGCACCCTTCTCGCGCTCTTGTTTGAGCGTGGCGAGCTCCTCACCGCTCGCCTTAAGATCAGTGTCGAGCTGCGCCACCCTCGTCTCCAGCTCCTTCTTGGCGGCCTCGGCGGCCGCGGCAGCATCTTGCGCTTCCTTGAGGGCTCCGCCAAGCGCTTGCTCGCGCGCGGCGACCTCCTCCTCGTGGCTGGCGAGGCTGGCTTTCTGCTGCACTAGCTCGCCCTCCCGCGCGGACAGCCCCTCGGCGGCAAGCCTCTGCTGCTCTTCGGATTCGGCCTTCTCGAGGATGAAGGTCGTCCGTGCCTCGTCGAGTTGCCTCCGCTCCTCCGCCAAGGATCGGAGGGCCTCCTGGTTGAGCTCCCGGAGCTCCTCGGCGCGCTTCTCCACGTCCACTCCCGCCTTCGCGACAAGCGCTTCCCGGCGTTCCACATTGGCTTGTCGGGCGCGGTAGAGTGACACCAGCTTCCGGAGCAGCTGCTCCTCCTCAGGCTCGCCGCCGCTGCTGCTTGGCGCATCAACCAGCGTCAGCCCGGCGGAGGCGAGCACCTCTCCATCCAAGGTCTCCCCCTCGACCGGCGCCCTGGAAGTCGACTCCTAGGGGAGCTTGATGAAGATATCATCGCCGGCCTTCAGGTAGACGCCTGGCTGGGGCTCCTCGGGGCTCGACGCTGTGGCGGAGGCAGGATCGGCGGTCGGTGCAGCGCCTGGCGCTCATGCGGCCCCAGGGCCGTCAGTACGATCGCCGGCCCCCTCGCCAGCGGCTGCTGCGGCAGCCTTGGCGGCCTCTTCGCCGGCCAGATCTTCAGCACTGTCCGCCTCTCCGGTGGCGGCCACGTCGTCGGTATGGCCGCGCACATCCTCCTCGACGACGACCTCGGTCTCCATCGGGTCCGTGGCGGGCGGGTCTGAAGGCCGAAAGAGGGAGAGAAGTCAAGCAACTATCCAAAGAAGGAGATCCAAAAAAAGAGAAGAACCCCAGGGGAGTTTCGAGGCAAGAAGTTTACCTGCGTCAGGGTCTGCAGTCACGGTCTCCGTCGCCAAGGGGTCGCCGGTGCTGTCCCTTGCCGGAGACTGCTCCCTTGCCGGAGACTGCTCCCTTGCCGGGGATCCCTCCCTTGCCGGGGAACTCCCCCTTGGCGGTGTAGTTGTAGCAGGTGTCGCATCGGGGGCGGTCTCCGGACGCTCCTGGTGGGGCTGCTCTGCTCCTACGCAAATCAACAGTCAGATATCAAAAAACGAAGAGTACCCAGGCGCGCCCAACGGCAGGAAGCAAATCATATGCTTACGCTGGGGGCTGCTCTGAGGATTAGTTGGTGGGTCCGACAAGGTCATCTCAGGCGCACCCCCTGCCGTCACGGTGGGCTCGTCGTCAAGGATGACCACCGGGACCTTAGCTCTCTTTGCCGCCCTATGAGCCAGAGTCCTGAAAAGGAGTAAATTCAGAGGAAAGCAAATGAGATGCGAGACACAACTGCAAGAATTGAAGAAATACAAGTACAACGAGGATCTTACTCCTCTCCCTCTTCCTCGTCGGAGCTAAGTGCGGAGAAGTCGAAGACTGGCCCGCTTCTGGCGCGAGGAGGCAGAGGAGTAGGCTCCCTCGGCCGCTTGGCGGAGGCAGTGATGGCGCTAGCCTGAGACGGCCTTGCCCCGGCTGCCGCCGTGGCGCGAGGGGCGGCAGGAGCAGAAGCGGCGGCCTGCGAAGACCCCGCTCCTGCTGCCACAGCGGAGCGTGTCACGCGGCGCTGCGGCTGTTGGCTCGTCTGCCGCCCCACCACGTCTCCAGCCTTGCGGAGACGCCTCCGTGGTTGAGCCGGGGGCTCCACTTGCGACGAGCTGCCCAAAGGTTGGGAGGAAGAGGCGTCCGTCTCCGGCAAGCCGCTCGTGTCCTCGGTGGGCTTGTCCACCTCGACGCCGTGCCCGGCAGGCTCTTCCTCGCCGACAAACTCCGCTCGGTCGGCGAGGCTTGCCGCCTCCGCTGCGTCCGCCTCCGCCACTGTGAATCCAAATTCGCCCGCGGCCGCGGCTGCCACCGCCTCTTCCATCCTAGAGGCGATGCGCGCCAACTCCTTGTCGGTGGTGTCCCGGGTGAGGCCCTTCTGCTCGGCGGGGTCGACTGGCACCTCCACCAAGTCGTCGAAGAACGCCCGCACGACGTCGTCAGCAGGCTCCTGCCAAGTGGAGTCAATCCCGTGCGAGTCGCACAGCGGCATCATTGCAAGGATGCGGCTGAGGGACGAATTGTTGCACAACGGAACGACGCCTTGCGGCAGCCTGAACCATTCGGGGTGATCGGGGTCGTGCTTGAACAGCTCCCTGAGCGTCCCGTCAAGTTCCAAGACAGTGAAATTGAAGTTGAGGCCAGGGCGCAGCCTCATGATGTCTGCCGCATTCTGGAACTCCCAGGCGGGTCTCCCTTTCTCCTGCAGGGGAGCGATGCGGCGGCGAAGGAAATCTACGCCAACGGCGCCAACTGTGAGCCCGGCAAGCCTGAGCCGCAGGATCCGGGTAACGGCAATCTGCAGCTTGTCGTCGTCCGGAGCCACGTCGCTCCAATCCCTGCCGCGCACCACAGGAGTTTGGCGCACGACAGTGAATGGCTGCAGGTTCTCCTCGACGATCAGGCACCAGTCTGCTCTCCACTCCTCCCATTTGCTGCGGAACTCTCCCTCCAGATAAGCATCCTTCTTGCCGGGCTTCGAGATCCAGGCGATTCCGCCGGAGAGAGGCTCTCCTCTCTCTACTCGAGGCGTGAAGAAGTGGCGGAAGAGGGCTACGTTTGGATAGACTCTGACAAAGTTTTCGCAAAGATGTGCGAAAATTGCCATGGTCAGGACAGCATTGGGGGTGAAATCAAGGAGATGGAACCCGTAGGTGTTCATGATGTCGCAGAAGAATTCAGAGAAGGGCGGGCAGAGCCCGCAATAGAAGAATAGAGGAAAGAAGGGATACCCGGTCGGATACTTCTTCTGGGCGGCGGCGGGAAGAACCCTCGTGCGCGGATGCGCTCGCGTCCCCGTCGACCAGAAGAGGTAGAATTCCTCCCTCAGGCCCAATGCGTCGAGCTGAGGGGGGAAGGTCACCCGCTCCTTTCACAGCGCCTCAAGCCGCTGCGCCTCGGCCGACTTCGCAGCCTTCCCTTTCCCCTTGTCGCCCTTCGGGGCCATGGCGGAAGCAGGGAGGGAGGTCGACGGCGTTGGTAGCACTGGTGGCGGCGGAAGGGGCGGAATGCTGCTCTCCTTGGGAAGTGGTGGAGGTTTTCGAGGAATCACAACTGGCGGGTGGGCGGACTGCCCCTGTTTCCCCTGCTTATAAGGGGGAGGGGGCGTTTCGCCTTTCCGAATAAACAAATCACCTGCGACGTGACGCATGCCTGCGGGGCTCAGCCCCACGCACGCCGCCCACGTCACGCACACCTCTCCCCACGATGCCGCATTCGACGCGTGCCGTTCGGGGAGGTCGTGGTGGATGCAGAAGAAGATGCAGCGTGACCCATGCCGCGCGTGCCCGTGCACTGTTTTGGGCCTGGCCCAACAGCGCTCGGCACCGTGTATGGCCCAGGCCCGGGGGCTCCTGTCGGTGTACTAAAGTAGGGGTACCTTAGTACCCCGAACTTGTGCACGGGCAGTCGTAGCACCCCGCGGCAAGGCTTGCCAGGTGATCGCCAAAACTCTCCATGGTCCCTTTTGTGGGCCATCCGAGAACAAAGTATTTGAGCCAAGGCCCCGGCAGGAGGAGCTTGCCTGGAAGGCCACCCGAAGAGAGCAAGGCCCCGGCAAGAGGAGCTTGCCGGGACGGCCGCTCGAAGCACAAGGCCCCGGCAAGAGGAGCTTGCCGGGAAGGCCGACCAGGGCACGACAAGAGACTTGCTGCGACGCGCCACGCGTCCCGGCAAGGATCGGTGAGCAACAAGCTCCCTGGCGCGACAAGGCATCAGCCGCGGCAAGTCACCACCCCGCGCCTGCATTCCAGCTCATCCACCCACGTGTCGCTCTGGGGCCATTCCAGGCGTACGTGGCGAGAGGCTGCGCAGCCAGGGGCATGCGATGGCGAAGCAACGCTGACAGGATAGCCGTCGTGGCAAACGGTGGCACCCCTGACGGTCCCTTTTCTGCACTGTTTGGGCGACCTAGACGGGCATTTAATGCCCTTGTCCCCTGCCGTTAGAGTTAGGTATGATAGCACTGTACAAACAGCTGTACCCAACATAGCGTTTTCCAGTTTTACCCCCGCCTACGTTGCCACCTGTGGGTAACCCCTTGCGCATATAAAAGGAGGCCCCATGCGCAATTAAGAGAGGAGGAAGGAGGCCAAGCACGCTCGGTCCGATTAGTTGCCTGAGTGTACTGTAGCACTCAGCGCTCCCGAGCAAGAACATAATACAAACCACAAAGCAGTAGTAGGGTTTTACGCATCCATGCGGCCCGAAGCTGGGTAAACCCCTTGTGTGCATCGCCTCGATCCGCTCTTCGCGCGACCTCCGCCCCCCGCCGAACCAGGAAGGGGATCGGTCCCCATAGGTGTTCGTGGAGGCAGATTTCCCCCGACAATGAGGTGGCAGTCCAATGCCCCGTGGGCAATGGTTCTTGTTCGTCTCCTTCATCGTTGTCCATGCCATCGATGTCTTCGGAGTCAAAGTCGAGCATGTCGGTTAAGTCGTCGACAGTGGCTACTAAGTGGGTGGTGGGTAGGGATTGAATTTCTTCGTCGTCCGCATCCCACTCTACCCGGACATAGTTCGGCCAAGGTTCTCCAGACAGGGAGAGAGATTTTAACGAGTTCAGTATGTCGCCGAAGGGCGAGTGCTGAAAGATATCTGCGGAGGTGAACTCCATGATCGGCGCCCAATCGGATTCGATAGGTATGGGCGCGGGTGGTATGGAGTCCGTGGCCGAGGATGAGTCCAGCAGTTCGACGACAGGGCTCTCGTGAAAGGTGAGGTCAGTATTCGGCTCTATCGCCACTGAGGGTGCGGCCTCCGTGGCGGGGTCTATCCTCCCGTCCTCGGATGGCACGATCTGCTCCGGACTGAAGGCCGGAGTAGTTGCTGGCATGATCTCCCGAACATTGTCCGACGACAGAGCTATAACGTGCTCGTCGTGATCGTGCGGCACACCTGGCATGGGCCCGAATCCGTCAAGGATCAAGTCTTTGCAGATATCGGCAGTGTAATTCAAGTTTCCAAACCTGACCTGATGGCAAGGGGCGTAGCTCTCGATCTGCTCTAGATGGCCAAACGAGTTGGCCCGCAGTGCGAAGCCGCCGAATATGAAGATCTGTCCAGGGAGGAAGACCTCACCCTGGACCGAATCATTGTCGATGATCAAAGGGGGCATCGAACCTTACAGCGATGACACAGTGGAACTCTCAATGAAAGCACCAATGTCGGTGTCAAAACCGGCAGATCTCGAGTAGGGGGTCCCGAACTATGCGTCTAAGGTGGATGGTAACAGGAGGCAAGGGACACAATGTTTACCCAGGTTTGGGCCCTCACGATGGAGGTAAAACCCTACTTCCTGCTTGATTGATCTTGATGATATGAGTAGTACAAGAGTTGATCTACCACGAGATCATAGAGGCTAAACCCTAAAAGCTAGCCTTGGTATGATTGTTGTTGTCCTACGGACTAAACCCTCCGGTTTATATAGACACCGGAGGGGGCTAGGGTTACACAGAGTCGGTTACAATGGGAGGAGATCTACATATCCGTATCGCCAAGCTTGCCTTCCACGCCAAGAGAGTCCCATCCGGACACGAGATGAAGTCTTCAATCTTGTATCTTCATAGTCCAACAGTCCGGCCAAAGGATATAGTCCGGCTGTCTAGATACCCCCTAATCCAGGACTCCCTCACCTGCTATACATTATTTTGCTCTCTTCACATGTAGGTGCATAAATGGTAAGGATGAAGCATGTCACATGTATGTCCCTGATCTTAGTGTTCTAAAGAGTGCTATTTTTGGAGATAAGCAATATAACTTGGGGGCCATTATTGCATGAAGATTGCATAATAATGGGTTAAGTGGAGACTTTTTTGGTGGAATTTATGCAACCCGCGTGGTTAATTTCCTTCGGATCCCCATACATGAAAGTGATATGGAATTGCCTCCCACTTATCTAGGATATGAGGCTATGGTTCGCCATCAGTTTATTGAGAGGAACGAACAACCTCTCCAGTACCGACTAATGTTTGACAGGCGCCACATTTTCCATGTTGCTCTCCCTGCTCCTACTTTCTTTGACTTTCAGACAAAAGGGAGATTTATTATAACCAGGGAGGAGGCGAACGAGTATGAGAGGAGGTCGGAGACAGCTCGCCTCCAAGCTGCAGCCCGCAATGCAATAGCCGTTGCTTCTCAGTACGACCCCAACTACAACTTTGATCCATGGGCATAGACCAACTTAGGCCAAAATCCTAAGCTTGGTGGAGTACGTATTTCTCACCGACATTACATTTATGTTCACACACTCATGCTAGTTGTCGGTGCTCATACTTTTTCATTGTAATATCCATGCTAGTTTATTTTCTTTTTCTCGCTTTCTTCTTGTGTGTTTGAAAACCCTTAAGAAAAAGAAAAACCAAAAACAAAATTGAGTTGTAGCTTTTAGCTAGTTTACTTTTCATGCTGTAGTAGTAGTTATTAAAAGAAAACCCAAAAAGATTTCTTGTCCTTCTTTTTCTTGTTGGGAGCTTTCCCGTGTAAATAGTTTTAATTCTTTTCTTTTCTTTGGGGGTCGAGAGGAGAAGACCATAATGAAAATGTTGAAGTGGCTCTTATATACATTATTTTTGATTTAACCAAGAGCCCATATTGCCTTGCCTTCTCCTGTTTATTGAATGCTTGCAGATTTCAGCTTAGTCCAAAGCACCTGCACTATTATTATTATTATCATTGTTCGGTCATGCAAGTGAAAGGCAATTATGACGATATATGATGGACTGATTGAGATGAGAGAAGCTGGTATGAACTCGACCTCTCTTGTTTTTTGTAAATATGATTAGTTCATCGTTCCTGATTCAGCCTATTATGAATAACCATATTTGCAATGACAATTACAGATTATAGTTGCTTATGCCATGCTTAATTAGCTAGGAGTTTATAATGGTTTACCTTGCATGCCAAGATGCTACTAAAATGGTTTGGATGTGGTATAGTAGGGTGGTATCCTCCTTTGAATGATTCAAGTGACTTGACTTGGCACATGTTCACACATGTTGTTGAAACAAAATCAACATAGCCTCCACGATATTTATGTTCATGGTGGATTATATCCTACTCATGCTTGCACTCAATGTTTATTAATTTTAATGCATGTTCATGACTATTGTCGCTCTCTAGTTGGTCACTTCCCAGTCTCTTTCTAGCCTTCACCTGTACTAAGCGGGAATACTGCTTGTGCATCCAATCCCTTACACCCCAAAGTTATTCCATATGAGTCCATGCTACCTCTTGAGCTTGCGTTGGTTTTCCCCGAAGAGGAGAGGATGATGCAGCAGAGTAGTGTAAGTATTTCCCTTAGTTTTTGAGAACCAAGGTATCAATCCAGTAGGAGGCCACACTCAACTCCCTCGTACCTGCACAGATCGATAGCAACTCGCAACCAATGCGATTAGGGGTTGTCAATCCCTTCACGGTCTCTTACGAGAGTGAGATCTAATAGAGATAATATTTTATGTATTTTTGAAATAAAGATGCAAAGTGAAAAGTAAAAGGCAAAGTAAAAACAAAGCAAGATTAAAGTGATGGAGATTGATATGATGAGAATAGACCCGGGGGCCATAGGTTTCACTAGTGGCTTCTCTCAAGAGCATAAGTTTTCTACGGTGGGTGAACAAATTACTGTTGAGCAATTAACAGAATTGAGCATAGTTGTGAGAATATCTAGGCATGATCATGTATATAGGCATCACGTCCGTGACAAGTAGATCGAAACGATTCTGCATCTACTACTATTACTCCACTCATCGACCACTATCCAGCATGCATCTAGAGCATTAAGTTAAAAATAGACTAACGCTTTAAGCAAGATGACATGATGTAGAGAGATAAATTCGTGCAATATGAAATAAACCCCATCTTGTTATCCTCGATGGCAACGATACAATACGTGCCTTGCTGCCCCTTCTGTCACTGGGAAAGGACACCGCAAGATCGAACCTACAGAAAACGATAGCTACTCGCAACAAACGCGATTAGGGGTTGTCAATCCCTTCACGGTCACTTACGAGAGTGAGAACTGAAAGATAATGTTTTTGGTATTTTTGATATAGAGATGCAAAGTGAAAAGTAAAAGGCAAAGTAAAAAGCAAAGCAAGATTAAAGTGATGGAGATTGATATGATGAGAATAGACCCGGGGGCCATTGGTTTCACTAGTGGCTTCTCTCAAGAGCATAAATATTCTACGGTGGGTGAACAAATTACTGTTGATCAATTGACAGAATTGAGCATAGTTATGAGAATATCTAGGTATGATCATGTATATAGGCATCACGTCCGAGACAAGTAGACCGACTCCTGCCTGCATCTACTACTATTACTCCACTCATCGACCGCTATCCAGCATGCCTCTAGAGTATTAAGTTAAAAACAGAGTAACGCTTTAAGCAAGACGACATGATGTAGAGAGATAAATTCATGCAATATGAAATAAACCCCATCTTGTTATCCTCGATGGCAACGATGCAATACGTGCCTTGCTGCCCCTTCTGTCACTGGGAAAGGACACCGCAAGATCGAACCCAAAGCTAAGCACTTCTCCCATGGCAAGAAAAACCAATCTAGTAGGCCAAACCAAACTGATAATTCGAAGAGACTTGCACAGATAACCAATCATACATAAAAGAGTTCAGAGAAGATTCAAATATTATTCATAGATAGACTTGATCATAAACCCACAATTCATCGGTCTCAACAAACACACCGCAAAAAGAAGATTACATCGAATAGATCTCCACAAGAGAGGGGGAGAACTTTGTATTGAGATCCAAAAAGAGAGAAGAAACCATCTAGCTACTAACTATGGACCTGAAGTGTTGGAAATATGCCCTAGAGGCAATAATACAATGATTATTATTATATTTCCTTGTTCATGATAATTGTCTATTATTCATGCTATAATTGTGTTATCCGAAAATCGTAATACATGTGTGAATACATAGATCACAACACGTCCCTAGTGAGCCTCTAGTTGACTAGCTCGTTGATCAACAGATAGTCATGGTTTCCTGACTATGGGCATTAGATGTCATTGATAACAGGATCACATCATTAGGAGAATGATGTGATGGACAAGACCCAATCCTAAGCCTAGCACAAGATCGTGTAGTTCATTTGCTAAAGCTTTTCCAATGTTAAGTATCATTTCCTTAGACCATGAGATCGTGTAACTCCCGGATACCTTAGGAGTGCTTTGGGTGTGCCAAACATCACAACGTAACTGGGTGACTATAAAGGTACACTACAGGTATCCCCGAAAGTATCAGTTGGGTTGACACGGATCGAGACTGGGATTTGTCACTCCGTATGACGGAGAGGTATCTCTGGGCCCACTCGGTAATGCATCATCATAATGAGCTCATGTGACCAAGTGTTTGGTCACGGGATCATGCATTACGGTACGAGTAAAGTGACTTGCCGGTAACGAGATTGAATGAGGTATTGGGGTACCAACGATCGAATCTCGGGCAAGTAACGTACCGATTGACAAAGGGAATTGTATACGGGATTACTTGAATCCTCGACATCATGGTTCATCCAATGAGATCATCGAGGAGCATGTGGGAGCCAACATGGGTATCCAGATCCCTCTGTTGGTTATTGACCAGAGAGTCGTCTCGGTCATGTCTGCATGTCTCCCGAACCCGTAGGGTCTACACACTTAAGGTTCGGTGACGCTAGGGTTGTAGAGATATGAGTATGCGGTAACCCGAAAGTTGTTCGGAGTCCCGGATGAGATCCCAGACATCACGAGGAGTTCCGAATTGGTCCGGAGGTAAAGATTTATATATAGGAAGTCGAGTTTCGGCCGTCGGGAAAGTTGCGGGGTTAATCGGTATTGTACCAGGACCACCGTAAGGGTCCCGGGGGTCCACCGGGTGGGGCCACCTATCCCGGAGGGCCCCATGGGCTGAAGTGGGAGGGGAACCAGCCCCTGGTGGGCTGGTGCGCCCCCCCCCCTTGGGCCTCCCCTACGCCTAGGGTTGGGAAACCCTAGGGGTGGGGGCGCCCCACTTGGCTTGGGGGGCAAGCCACCCTCCTTGGCCGCCGCCTCCCCCTTGGAGATGCATCCCCTAGGGCCGGCGCCCCCCCTTAGGGGCCTATATAAGGAGGGGGAGGGAGGGCAGCCGCACCTAAGCCTTGGCGCCTCCCTCTCCCTCCCGTAACACCTCTCACTCTCTCGCTGAACTTGGCGAAGCCCTGCCGAGATCTTCGCTGCATCCACCACCACGCCGTCGTGCTGCTGGATCTCCATCAACCTCTTCTTTCCCCCTTGCTGGATCAAGAAGGAGGAGACGTCTTCCCCAACCGTACGTGTGTTGAACGCGAAGGTGCCATCCGTTCGGCACTTGGTCATCGGTGATTTGGATCATGGTGAGTACGACTCCATCATCCCCGTTCTCTTGAACGCTTCCGCTCGCGATCTACAAGGGTATGTAGATGCACTCCTCTCTCTCGTTGCTAGATGACTCCATAGATTGATCTTGGTGAAGCGTAGAAATTTTTTATTTTCTACAACGTTCGCCAACAGTGGCATCATGAGCTAGGTCTATGCGTAGTTTCTATGCACGAGTAGAACACAAAGCAGTTGTGGGCGTCGATAGTGTCAATTTACTTGCCGTTACTAGTCTTATCTTGATTCGGCGGCATCGTGGGATGAAGCTGCCCGGACCGACCTTACACGTACGCTTACGTGAGACAGGTTCCACCGACTGACGTGCACTAGATGCATAAGGTGGCTAGCGGGTGTCTGTCTCTCCCACTTTAGTCGGATCGGATTCGATGAAAAGGGTCCTTTTTAAGGGTAAATAGAAATTGGCATATCACATTGTGGTTTTTGACGTAGGTAAGAAACGTTCTTGCTAGAACCCTAATGCAGCCATGTAAAAACATGCAACAGCAATTAGAGGACGTCTAACTTGTTTTTGCAGCATGTGCCGTGTGATGTGATATGGCCAAAAGATGTGATGAATGATATATGTGATGTATGAGATTGATCATGTTCTTGTAATAGGAATCACGACTTGCATGTCGATGAGTATGACAACCCGCAGGAACCATAGGAGTTGTCTTTATTTATTATATGACTTGCGTGTCATTGAATAACGCCATGTAATTACTTTACTTCTTTGCTAAACCGTTAGTCATAGTAGTAGAAGTAATAGTTGGAGAACAACTTCATGGAGACACGATGATGGAGATCATGATGACGGAGATCATGGTGTCATGCCGGTGATGAAGATGATCATGGCGCCACGAAGATGGAGATCAAAGGAGCAAAATGATATTGGCCATATCATGTCACTATTTGATTGCATGTGATGTTTATCATGTTTTTGCATCTTATTTGCTTAGAATGACGGTAGTAAATAAGATGATCCCTCATAACAATTTCAAGAAAGTGTTCCCCCTAACCGTGCACCGTTGCGAAGGTTCGTTGTTCCGAAGCACCACGTGATGATCGGGTGTGATAGGTTCTAACGTTCGCAAACAACGGGTGTAAGCCAGATTTACACACGCAATACACTTAGGTTGACTTGACGAGCCTAGCATGTACAGACATGGCCTCGGAACACAAGAGACCGAAAGGTCGAACATGAGTCATATGGAAGATACGATCAACATGGAGATGTTCACCGATGATGACTAGTCCGTCTCACGTGATGATCAGACACATCCTAGTTGACTCGGATATGTATCACTTAGATGACCAGAGGTATGTCTAATCTGAGTGGGAGTTCATTAAATAATTTGATTAGATGAACTTAATTATCATGAACATAGTCTAAAACTTTGCAATATGTCTTGTAGATCAAATGGCCCACGCTAATGTCAACCTCAACTTCAACGCATTCCTAGAGAAAACCAAGCTGAAAGATGATGGCAGCAACTATACGGACTGGGTCTGAAACCTGAGGATCATCCTCATAGCTACCAGGAAACAATATGTCCTAGAAGCACCGCTAGGTGAAGCACCCATCCCAGAGAACTAAGATGTTATGAACGCTTGGCAACAGCGTGCTGATGATTACTCCCTCGTTCAGTGCGGCATGCTTTACAACTTAGAACCGGGGCTCCAAAAGTATTTTGAGAAACACGGAGCATATGAGATGTTCGAAGAGCTGAAAATGGTTTTCCAAGCTCATGCCCGGGTCGAGAGATATGAAGTCTCTGACAAGTTCTACAGTTGTAAGATGGAGGAAAATAGTTCTGTCAGTGAGCACATACTCAAAATGTCTGGGTTGCACAACCGCTTGTCCCAGCTGGACATTAACCTCCCGGACGAGGCGGTCATTGACAGAATCCTTCAGTCGCTCCCACCTAGCTACAAGAGCTTTGTGATGAACTACAATATGCAGGGGATAGAAAAGACCATTCCTGAGGTATATTCAATGCTGAAATCAGCGGAGGTGGAAATCAAAAAGGAACCTCAAGTGTTGATGATCAATAAAACCACTAGTTTCAAGAAAGGCAAGGGTAAGAAGAACTTCAAGAAGGACGGCAAGGGAGTTGTCGTGCCCGGTAAACCAGTTGCCGAGAAGAAGCCAAAGAATGGACCCAAACATGAGACTGAGTGCTTTTATTGCAAGGGAAAGGGATACTGGAAGCGGAACTGCCCCAAATACTTAGCGGACAAGAAGGCCAGCAACACTAAAGGTATATGTGATATACATGTAATTGATGTGTACATTACCAGTACTCGTAGTAGCTCCTGGGTATTTGATACCGGTGTGGTTGCTCATATTTGTAACTCAAAACAGGAGCTGCGGAATAAACGGAGACTGGCGAAGGACGAGGTGACGATGCGCGTCGGGAATGGTTCCAAGGTCGATGTGATCGCCGTTGGCACGCTACCTCTACATTTACCTACGGGATTAGTTTTAAACCTCAATAATTGTTATTCAGTGCCAGGTTTGAGCATGAACATTGTATCTGGATCTCGTTTAATGCGAGATGGCTACTCATTTAAATCCAAGAATAATGGTTGTTCTATTTATATGAGAGATATGTTTTATGGTCATGCCCCGCTGCTGAATGGTTTATTCTTAATGAATCTCGAACGTAATGTTACACATATTCATAGTGTGACTACCAAAATATGTAAGGTTGATAATGATAGTCCCACATACTTGTGGCATTGCCGCCTTGGTCACATAGGTGTCAAACGCATGAAGAAGCTCCGTACAGATGGACTTTTGGAGTCTCTTGATTTCGAATCATTTGACACGTGCGAACCATGCCTCATGGGGAAGATGACCAAGACTCCGTTCTCCGGAACAATGGAGCGAGCAACCAACTTATTGGAAATTATACATATTGATGTGTGCGGTCCAATGAGCGTTGAGGCTCGCGGTGGCTACCGTTATGTTCTCACTCTCACTGATGACTTAAGTAGATATGGGTATGTCTATTTGATGAAACACAAGTCTGAGACCTTTGAAAAGTTCAAGGGATTTCAGAATGAGGTAGAGAATCAACGTGACTGGAAGATAAAATTCTTACGATCAGATCGTGGGGGAGAATATTTAAGTCACGAATTTGGTACGCACTTATGGAAATGTGGAATCGTTTCACAACTCACGCCGCCTGGAACACCTCAGCGTAATGGTGTGTCCGAACATCGTAATCGCACTCTATTGGATATGGTGCGATCTGTGATGTCACTCACTGATTTACTGCTATCATTTTGGGGATACGCTCTAGAGATAGCTACATTCACTTTAACTAGGGCACCGTCTAAATCCGTTGAGATGACACCGTATGAATTATGGTTTGGGAAGAAACCTAAGCTGTCGTTTCTAAAAGTTTGGGGATGCGATGCTTATGTCAAGAAACTTCAACCTGAAAAGCTCGAACCCAAGTCGGAAAAATGCGTCTTCATAGGATACCCTAAGGAAACCATTGGGTATACCTTCTACCTCAGATCCGAAGGCAAGATCTTTGTTGCCAAGAACGTGTCCTTTCTAGAGAAAGAGTTTCTCTCGAAAGAAGTAGGTGGGAGGAAAGTGGAACTTGATGAAGTATTACCTCTTGAACCGGAGAGTAGCGCAGCTCAAGAAAATGTTTCTGTGGTGCCTCCACCGATTAGAGAGGAGGTTAATGATGATGATCATGAAACTTCAGATCAAGTTGCCACTGAACTTTGTAGGTCCAGAAGGACACGTTCCGCACCAGAGTGGTACGGCAACCCTGTCCTGGAAATCATGTTGTTAGACAACGGTGAACCTTCGAACTATGAAGAAGCAATGGCGGGCCCAGATTCCAACAAATGGCTTGAAGCCATGCAATCAGAGATAGGATCCATGTATGAAAACAAAGTATGGACTTTGACAGACTTGCCCGATGATCGGCGAGCGATAGAGAATAAATGGATCTTTAAGAAGAAGACGGGCGCGGATGGTAATGTTACCATCTATAAGGCTCGACTTGTCGCTAAGGGTTATCGACAAGTTCAAGGGGTTAACTACGATGAGACCTTCTCACCCGTAGCGAAGCTGAAGTCCGTCCGAATCTTCTTAGAAATTGCCGCATACTATGATTATGAGATATGGCAAATGGACGTCAAAACGGCATTCCTCAACGGCTTTCTTAAGGAAGAATTGTATATGATGCAGCCGGAAGGTTTTGTGGATCCTCAGAATGCTAACAAGGTATGCAAGCTCCAGCGCTCCATTTATGGGCTGGTGCAAGCATCTCGGAGTTGGAACATTCGCTTTCATGAAATGATCAAAGCGTTTGGGTTTATGCAGACTTATGGAGAAGCCTGCGTTTACAAGAATGTGAGTGGGAGCTCTGTAGCATTTCTCATATTATATGTGGATGACATACTTTTGATGGGAAATGATATAGAACTTTTGGACAGCATTAAGGCCTACTTGAATAAGTGTTTTTCAATGAAGGACCTTGGAGAAGCTGCTTATATATTAGGCATCAAGATCTATAGAGATAGATCAAGACGCCTCATAGGTCTTTCACAAAGCACATACCTTGAAAAGATATTGAAGAAGTTCAATATGGATCAGTCCAAGAAGGGGTTCTTGCCTGTGTTGCATGGTGTGAAATTGAGCTCAGCTCAATGTCCGACCACGGCAGAAGATAGAGAAAAGATGAGTGTCGTCCCCTATGCCGCAGCCATAGGGTCTATCATGTACGCCATGCTGTGTACCAGACCTGATGTAAACCTTACCGTAAGTTTGGTAGGAAGATACCAAAGTAATCCCGGCATGGAACACTGGACAGCGGTCAAGAATATCCTGAAGTACCTGAAAAGGACTAAGGACATGTTTCTCGTATATGGAGGTGACGAAGAGCTCGTCGTAAAGGGTTACGTCGATGCTAGCGTCGACACAGATCTGGATGACTCCAAGTCACAAACCGGATACATGTTTATTTTGAATGGTGGGGCAGTAAGCTGGTGCAGTTGCAAGCAAAGCGTCGTGGTGGGATCTACATGTGAAGCGGAGTACATGGCAACCTCGGAGGCAGCGCATGAAGCAATCTAGATGAAGGAGTTCATCACCGACCTAGGAGTCATACCCAATGCGTCGAGGCCAATCGCTCTCTTTTGTGACAACACTGGAGCTATTGCACTTGCCAAGGAGCCCAGGTTTCACAAGAAGACCAGGCACATCAAGCGTCGCTTCAACTCCATTCGTGAAAATGTTCAAGATGGAGACATAGATATTCGTAAAGTCCACACGGATCTGAATGTCGCAGATCCGTTGCCTAAACCTCTTCCGTGAGCAAAACATGATCAACACCAGAACTCTATGGGTGTTCGATTCATCACAATGTAACTAGATTATTGACTCTAGTGCAAGTGGGAGAGTGTTGGAAATATGCCCTAGAGGCAATAATAAAATGATTATTATTATATTTCCTTGTTCATGATAATTGTCTATTATTCATGCTATAATTGTGTTATCCGAAAATCGTAATACATGTGTGAATACATAGATCACAACACGTCCCTAGTGAGCCTCTAGTTGACTAGCTCGTTGATCAACAGATAGTCATGGTTTCCTGACTATGGGCATTAGATGTCATTGATAATGGGATCACATCATTAGGAGAATGATGTGATGGACAAGACCCAATCCTAAGCCTAGCACAAGATCGTGTAGTTCGTTTTCTAAAGCTTTTTCAATGTTAAGTATCATTTCCTTAGACCATGAGATCGTGTAACTCCCGGATACCGTAGGAGTGCTTTGGGTGTGCCAAACGTCACAACGTAACTGGGTGACTATAAAGGTACACTAGAAGTATCCTCGAAAGTAACTGTTGGGTTGACACGGATCGAGACTGGGATTTGTCACTCCGTATGATGGAGAGGTATCTCTGGGCCCACTCGGTAATGCATCATCATAATGAGCTCAATGTGACCAAGTGTTTGGTCACGGGATCATGCATTATGGTACGAGTAAAGTGACTTGCCGGTAACGAGATTGAACGAGGTATTGGGATACCGACGATCGAATCTCGGGCAAGTAACGTACCGATTGACAAAGGGAATTGTAGACGGGATTACTTGAATCCTCGACATCGTGGTTCATCCGATGAGATCATCGAGGAGCATGTGGGAGCCAACATGGGTATCCAGATCCCGCTGTTGGTTATTGACCGGAGAGTCGTCTCGGTCATGTCTGCATGTCTCCCGAACCCGTAGGGTCTACACACTTAAGGTTCGATGACGCTAGGGTTGTAGAGATATGAGTATGCGGTAACCCGAAAGTTGTTCGGAGTCTCGGATGAGATCCCGGACGTCACGAGGAGTTCCTGATTGGTCCGGAGGTAAAGATTTATATATAGGAAGTCGAGTTTCGGCCATCGGGAAAGTTGCGGGCTTAATCGGTATTGTACCAGGACCACCGTAAAGGTCCCGGGGGTCCACCGGGTGGGGCCACCTATCCTGGAGGGCCCCATGGACTGAAGTGGGAGGGGAACCAGCCCCTGGTGGGCTGGTGTGCCCCCCTTGGGCCTCCCCTGCGCCTAGGGTTGGGAAACCCTAGGGGTGGGGGCGCCCCACTTGGCTTGGGGGGCAAGCCACCCCCTTGGCCGCCGCCCTCCCCCTTGGAGATGCACCTCCTAGGGCCGGCGCCCCCCCTAGGGGCCTATATAAGGAGGGGGAGGGAGGGCAGCCGCACCTAAGCCTTGGCGCCTCCCTCTCCCTCCCGTAACACCTCTCTCTCTCTCTCTGAGCTTGGCGAAGCCCTGCCAAGATCATCGCTGCATCCACCACCACACCGTCGTGCTTCTGGATCTCCATCAACCTCTCCTTACCCCTTGCTGGATCAAGAAGGAGGAGACGTCTTCCCCAACCGTACATGTGTTGAACGCGGAGGTGCCGTCCGTTCGGCACTTGGTCATCGATGATTTGGATCATGGCGAGTACGACTCCATCATCCCCGTTCTCTTGAACACTTCCGCTCGTGATCTACAAGGGTATGTAGATGCACTCCTCTCTCTCGTTGCTAGATGACTCCATAGATTGATCTTGGTGAAGCGTAGAAATTTTTTATTTTCTGCAATGTTCCCCAACACGAAGGTCTGAGGTAAACTACTCACACTTCATCGGAGGGGCTATGATGATGTAGAAGCCCTTTGTGATGGCGGCCCTCTCCGGTGGAGCTCTGGAACAGGCCCCAAGATGGGATCTCGTGGATACAGAAAGTTGCGACGGTGGAATTAGGTTTTTGGCTCCTGTTCTGATCGTTTGGGGGTACGTAGCTATATATAGGAGGAAGGAGTACGTCGGTGGAGCTTCGAGGGGCCCACGAGGCAGGGGGCGCACCCTAAGGGGGGCGCCCCCCACCCTCGTGACCGCCTCTCCGATTCCTTGGCGTAGGGTCCAAGTCCCTTGGATCACGTTCGGTGAGAAAATCACGTTCCCGAAGATTTTATTCCGTTTGGACTCTGTTTGATATTATGTTTCTCCGAAACACGGAAATAGGCAAAAAATAGCAATTCTGGGCTGAGCCTTCGGTTAATAGGTTAGTCCCAAAAATAATATAAAAGTGGAAAATAAAGCCCAGTATAGTCCAAAACAGTAGATAATATAGCATGGAGCAATCAAAAATTATAGATACGTTGGAGACATATCAGGGCTGAGGGTATGTACCAGTAGCTATGTGTTTGATCTCTCTCTCTCTCTCGTGTTCATGATTTGGCACGATCTTGATGTATCGCGAGCTTTGCTATTATAGTTGGATCTTATGTTTCTTCTCCCCCTCTACTCTCTTGTAATGGATTGAGTTTCCCCTTTGAAGTAATCTTATCAGATTGAGTCTTTAAAGATTTGAGAACACTTGATGTATGTCTTGCCGTGCATATCTGTGGTGACAATGGGATATCACGTGATTCACTTGATGTATGTTCTGGTGATCAACTTGCGGGTTCCGCACATGAACTTATGCATAGGGGTTGGCACACGTTTTCGTCGTGATTCTCTTTGGGGCACTCTTTGAGGTTCTATGTGTTGGTTTAATAGATGAATCTGAGATTGTGTGATGCATATCGTATAATCATACTCACGGATACTTGAGGTGACATTGGAGTATCTAGGTGACATTAGGGTTTTGGTTTATTTGTGTCTTAAGGTGTTATTCTAGTATGAACTCTAGGGCTGTTTGTGACACTTATAGGAATAGCCCAACGGATTGATTGGAAAGAATAACTTTGAGTTGGTTTCATACCCTACCATAATCTCTTCGTTTGTTCTCTGCTATTATTGACTTTGGAGTGACTCTTTGTTGCATGTTGAGGGATAGTTATATGATCCAATTATGTTATTATTGTTGAGAGAACTTGCACTAGTGAAAGTATGAACCCTAGGCCTTGTTTCCTAGCATTGCAATACCGTTTACGCTCACTTTTATCATTAGTTGCCTTGCTGTTTTTATATTTTCAGATTACAAAAACCTATATCTACCATCCATACTGCACTTGTAACACCATCTCTTCGCCGAACTAGTGCACCTATACAATTTACCATTGTATTGGGTGTGTTGGGGACACAAGAGACTCTTTGTTATTTGGTTGCAGGGTTGCTTGAGAGAGACCATCTTCATCCTACGCCTCCCACGGATTGATAAACCTTAGGTCATCCACTTGAGGGAAATTTGCTACTGTCCTACAAACCTCTGCACTTGGAGGCCCAACAACGTCTACAAGAAGAAGGTTGCATAGTAGACATCAAGCTCTTTTCTGGCGCCGTTGCCGGGGAGGTGAGTGCTTGAAGGTATATCTTTAGATCTTGCAATCGAATCTTTTTGTTTCTTGTTTTAGCACTAGTTTAGTTTATAAAAGAAAACTACAAAAAAATGGAATTGAGTTTGTCTCATACGCTTCATCTTTTTAATATCTTTCGTGAGAATGATGGAAAGGAAAATTGTGCTCAAGTGCTAGAAGAATTACATAGGGTGCTTGGCATAAAATATGTGAATGATGAGCATGATTGCAATGTTGTTAGTATGAATTCCTTGAATATCCATGATGCTAATGATATGCAAAGCCACAAGCTTGGGGAAGCTATGTTTGATGAAGATGATATTTTTTGTCCACCAAGCTTTGATGAGCAAATTTACTATGATGAAAGCATGCCTCCTATCTACGATGATTATTATGATGACACGTATGCTTTAAAGAATAATGATAACCATGAAACTTGTCATCTTGATCTTAATTCTCAATCATATGATAGTTATTTTATTGAGTTTGCTCCCACTAGTATTCATGAGAAGAAATTTTCTTATGTGGAGAGTAATAAATTTTCTATGCAAGTAGATCATGAAAAGAATGCTATAGGTGCTGGTTATATTGTTGAATTAATTCATGATGCTACTGAAAATTATTATGAGTGAGGAACATATGCTTGTAGGAATTGCAATAATATCAAGTTTCCTCTCTATGTGCTTAAAGTTTTAAGGTTATGCTTGTTTTGCCTTCCTATGCTAGTTGATTACTGTTCCCATAAATTGTTTGCTCACAAAATCCCTATGCATAGGAAGTGGGTTAGACTCAAATGTGCTAGTCATATTCTTAATGATTCTCTCTTTATGTTTCAATTCTTATCTTTTATGTGAGCATCATTGAAACCATCATGCCTAGCTAGGGGCATTAAACGATAGCGCTTGTTGGGAGGCAACCCAATTTCATTTTAGTTTCTTGATTTTTGGTTCTGTTTAGTAATAAATAATCCATCTAGATTCTGTTTAGATGTGGTTTTATGTTTTAATTAGTGTTTGTGCCAAGTAGAACCTTCGGGAAGACTTGGGTAAAGTCTTTATGATCATGCTGTAAAAAACAGAAACTTTAGCGCTCACGAGATTAGCTAAACTTTTTACTGGAGAGTGCTATTTAGCTGATTATTTTTTAATATGATTACTAGATAAATTACTCAGGTCCACCAATTTATTTTAGAATTTTTGGAGTTCCAGAAGTTTGCGTTAGTTACATATTACTACAGACTGTTCTGTTTTTGACAGATTCTGTTTTTCGTGTGTTGTTTGCTTATTTTGATGACTCTATGGCTAGTAAAATAGTTTATAAATCATAGATAAGTTGTAATATATTATATTTAACACAAATATAAATAAAGAATGAGTTCATTACAGTACCGTGAAGTGGTGTTTTGTTTTCTTTCACTAACGGAGCTCACGAGTTTTCTGTTAAGTTTTGTGTTGTGAAGTTTTCAAGTTTTGGGTAAAGATTCGATGGACTATGGAATAAGGAGTGGCAAGAGCCTAAGCTTGGGGATGCCCAAGGCACACCAAGGTAGTATTCGAGTATAACCAAGCGTCTAAGCTTGGGGATGCCCCGGATGGCATCCCCTCTTTCGTCTTCGATCATCGGTAACTTTACTTGGAGCTATATTTTTATTCACCACATGATATGTGTTTTGCTTGGAGCGTCATTTTTTTGTTTTGCTTGCTGTTTGAATAAAATACCAAGATCTGAAATTCTTAAATGTTAGAGAGTCTTCACGTAGTTGCATAATTATACAACTACTCATTGATCTTCACTTATATCTTTTGGAGTAGTTTGTTGTTTGCTCTAGTGCTTCACTTATATGTTTTAGAGCACGGCGGTGGATTTATTTCGAAGAAATAGATGAACTCTCATGCTTCACTTATATTATTTTGAGAGTCTTAAATAGCATGGTAATTTTCTTAAATAATCCTAATATTCTAGGTATTCAAGATTAGTAAAAACTTTCTTATGAGTGTTTTGGATACTAAGAGAAGTTTGATGCTTGATGATTGTTTTGAGATATGGAGGTAGTGATATTAAAGTTGTGCTAGTTGAGTAGTTGTGAATTTGAGAAATGCTAGTGTTGAAGTTTGCAAGTCCCGTAGCATGCACGTATGGTAAACGTTATGTAACAAATTTGAAACATGAGGTGTTATTTGATTGTCTTCCTTATGAGTGGCGGTCGGGGACGAGCGATGGTCTTTTCCTACCAATCTATCCCCCTAGGAGCATGCGTGTAGTGCTTGGTTTTTGATGACTTGTAGATTTTTGCAATAAGTATGTGAGTTCTTTATGACTAATGTTGAGTCCATGGATTATAAGCACTCTCACCCTTCCATCATTGCTAGCCTCTTCGGTACCGTGCATTGACCTTTCTCACATTGAGAGTTGGTGCAAACTTCGCCGGTGCATCCAAATCCCGTGATACGATACGCTCTTTCACACATAAACCTCCTTATATCTTCCTCAAAACAGCCACCATACCTACCTATTATGGCATTTCCATAGCCATTCCGAGATATATTGCCATGCAACTTTCCACCATACCGTTCTTCATGACACATTCATCATTGTCATATTGCTAGCATGATCATGTAGTTGACATAGTATTCGTGGCAAAGCCACCGTTCATAATTCTTTCATGCATGTCACTCTTGATTCATTGCATATCCCGGTACACCGCCGGAGGCATTTATATAGAGTCATACTTTGTTCTAGTATCGAGTTGTAATCATTTAGTTGTAAATAAGTGTGATGATCATCATTTAATAGAGCATTGTCCCAATAAAAAAGAGAAAGGCCAACGAGAAAAAAAGAGAAAATAAAAAGGGGCAATGCTACTATCCTTTTTTTTCCACACTTGTGCTTCAAAGTAGCACCATAATATTCATGATAGAGAGTCTCTTGTTTTGTCATTTTCATATACTAGTGGGAATTTTTCATTATAGAACTTGGCTTGTATATTCCAACAATGGGCCTCCTCAAGTGCCCTAGGTCTTCGTGAGATGCACACCCACTAGTTTCTTTTGTTGAGCTTTCATACATTTATAGCTCTAGTGCATCCATTGCATGGCAATCCCTACTCCTTGCATTAACATCAATTGATGGGCATCTCCATAGCTCATTGATTAGCCTCGTTGATGTGAGACCTTCTCCTTTTTTGTCCTCTCCACATAACCCCCATCATCATATTCTATTCCACCCATAGTGCTATATCCATGGCTCGCGCTCATATATTGCGTGAAAGTTTATAGTTTTGAGATTACTAAAGTATGAAACAATTTCTTGGCTTGCCATCGGGGTTTTGCATGATGAGAGCATTTTTGTGTGACAAAAATGGATCATGACTAAACTATATGATTTTGTAGGGATGAACTTTCTTTGGCCATGTTATTTTGAGAAGACATAATTGCTTAGTTAGTGTGCTTGAAGTATTATTATTTTTATGTCAATATTAAACTTTTGTTTTGAATCTTATGGATCTGAATATTCTTGCCACAATAAACAAAATTACATTGAGAATTATGTTAGGTAGCATTCCACATCAAAAATTCTATTTTTATCATTTACCTACTCGAGGGCGAGCAGGAATTAAGCTTGGGGATGCTGATACGTCTCCAACATATCTATAATTTTTTATTGTTCCATGCTATTATGTTATGTGTTTTGGATGTTTATGGGCTTTATTAAACACTTTTATATTATTTTTGGGACTAACCTATTAACCCAGAGCCCAGTACCAGTTCCTGTTTTTTCCCTTGTTTTAGTGTTTCAAAGAAAAGGAATATCAAACGGAGTCGAAACGGACTGAAACCTTCTGGAGAAGTTATTTTTGGAAGGAAAGCTACCCGATGGACTTGGAGTGCATGTCAGGAAAGAAACAAGGGAGCCACGAGGTAGGGGGCGCGCCCACCCCACTAGGGCATGCCCTCCACCCTCATGGGCCCCTCGTGGCTCCCCTGACATACTTCTTCCTCATATATATATACCCATATACCCTACAAACTTCGAGGAACAGAATAGATCTAGAGTTCCACCGCCGCAAGCCTCTGTAGCCACCAAAAACCTCTCGGGAGCCTGTTTCGGCACCTTGCCGGAGGGGGGAACCCTCACCGGTGGCCATCTTCATCATCCCGGCGCTCTCCATGACGAGGAGGGAGTAGTTCACCCTCGGGGCTGAGGGTATGTATGTGTTTGATCTCTCTCTCTCTCTCTCTCTCTCTCTCTCTCTCTCTCTCTCTCTCTCTCTCTCTCTCTCGTGTTCTTGATTTGGCACGATCTTGATGTATCGCGAGCTTTGCTATTATAGTTGGATCTTATGTTTCTTCTCCCCCTCTACTCCCTTGTAATGGATTGAGTTTCCCCTTTGAAGTAATCTTATCGGATTGAGTCTTTAAATATTTGAGAACACTTGATGTATGTCTTGCCGTCCGTATCTGTGGTGACAATGGGATATCACGTGATTCACTTGATGTATGTTTTGGTGATCAACTTGCGGGTTCCGCCCATGAACTTATGCATAGGGGTTGGCCCACGTTTTCATCGTGATTCTCCGGTAGAAACTTTGGGGCACTCTTTGAGGTTCTATGTGTTGGTTGAATAGATGAATCCGAGATTGTGTGATGCATATCGTATAATCATACCCACGGATACTTGAGGTGACATTGGAGTATCTAGGTGACATTAGGGTTTTGGTTGATTTGTGTCTTAAGGTGTTATTCTAGTATGAACTCTAGGGTTGTTTGTGACACTTATAGGAATAGCCCAACGGATTGATTGGAAAGAATAACTTTGAGGTGGTTTCGTACCCTACCATAATCTCTTCGTTTGTTCTCCGCTATTAGTGACTTTGGAGTGACTCTTTGTTGCATGTTGAGGGATAGTTATATGATCCAATTATGTTATTATTGTTGAGAGAACTTTCACTAGTGAAAGTATGAACCCTAGGCCTTGTTTCCTAGCATTGCAATACCGTTTACGCTCACTTTTATCATTAGTTACCTTGCAGTTTTTATATTTTCAAATTACGAAAACCTATATCTACCATCCATACTGCACTTGTATCACCATCTCTTCACCGAACTAGTGCACCTATACAATTTACCATTGTATTGGGTGTGTTTGGGACACAAGAGACTCTTTGTTATTTGGTTGCAGGGTTGCTTGAGAGAGACCGTCTTCATCCTACGCCTCCCACGGATTGATAAACCTTAGGTCATCCACTTGAGGGAAATTTGCTACTGTCCTACAAACCTCTACACTTGGAGGCCCAACAACGTCTACAAGAAGAAAGTTGTGTAGTAGACATCAATGGATGTGATGGAGAAACAGAGGAGGAAGGGAGGAAACGGGGCGCACTATGCAAAAAAAAACAGCCGCGACGCTTTATATAAGGTCTTCACCCGAGTGACTGGCCCATGGGCCCAGGAAATCCTGTCAAATCCCGCAACAGTCACGCGCGCGGTACGTGGCGAAAAAGGTGGCATGGAGATCAAGGTGCCCCGGCCTAATCCACTACGATTATTGCGGCCTCCTCCGTCCTACGCGCTTCCCAAAATTTCGAACCCCGCAAGATCCGGGGGCGACAGATCAACCTATCAGGCCGAAGATTTTATACCATATCGAAACACTCGAAGCTTATCAATGAAAGTTCACTCGACAACTTCTGAATGGCTCTAGGCGACTAAAAATGAAGTTGCAACTTTTCGCGTGGTTCTCAAATCTAAGTGAAGTACTCCTGAGTCAGGAAAGTTGAATCGGAACCACCTTCAACTTCAATTCCACTCGGACCCAGAACCATTCGGGGGCTAATGATGATGACATGTACCTAGGGTAGGGCAATAGACCTGATCTAAGTACCCTACCCAAGGTAACTTCCCTATAGTCAAAGACATCCAAAGGACAGTAGATTCCGCCGACTGGAATCTCCACAGGACTCGACCCACTCGACTGAGTGTTCGCTCGGATACCACAATTCCATTCGGCCATACAAAAATCCACTCAGAGAACAGAAGGTCTAAGGTCACTCTGAATGACAATAGTCAGGCGTTCACTTTGTAGTCTTAATGATCATTTATGTAACTTTAATGCGGGCGTTACCAGTAATGTTCATATCTTTATGTACATTGAACCCTGTGTAACTGAGGGCCGGAGGGGTCTGGCAAACTCTATATAAGCCACCCCCCTCCTCAGGCACAAGGGTTCGCACCCCCTGTAACTACACACTCATAATCCAATCGACCGAGCTCCCGAGCACCGAGACGTAGGGCTGTTACTTCCACTGTGAAGGGCCTGAACTTGTAAATCTTGTGTGTACAACCTCACCATAGCTAGGATCTTGCCTCCTCATACCTACCCCCCATTCTACTGTCAGTCTTAGAACCATGACAATATACGTCTTGTATATGCCTTGTAATTGTACATGAGATTCTATAAATATATACAAGCCAGCCATACAGGGTTGTGTTATTCCACCCAAACCATCGTAAGCTTTACAACTAGCAACAAGGAAATTAAATTATCATGCAGACAAATGAGTTTCGTTCTTGCAGTTGCAAGCAAGTGAAGAATCTGCTAAGCTCTTCTTCTCTTCTTATGTACTACCTATGCTTCTAGTTGCCAGAGCATCTTCCATCTACATATGCTAGAATAATTTATACTTTATATCACCAGGCAAAAAACTGAAAATAATTAAGTTCCTTGGTACGTTGGTTTAGTCGCATTCCCCCACTTTGGCATTTTTGTCTCAGACACACCAATAAAAACCAAGAATGAAAAGATATTGATCGAGATTGGGATTGCTAGAGTTGCTCTTAGCACTCACCCCTCTTGAAATTCACCCTATGTGTGCCATAGGGTTGTAATAGAATAAGTGGGGTGGGGGCACATGCCCCGTGGACATGCTCTCCTCTTAGAAATTGGTTGCTTAATTAAGGGCATGTACAATGGTGGCATATGGACATAGATGCCCCATGATAAAAAGTAGATTGAGGCATCGACATTGATTTTTTCTACCCAATGCAAGCTACTACTAGTGGTTCTCGTCCCCACATGAGACAGTCGTGTCATCCCCACAGGTTGAACCATTGTTGCCATCTAGTTTGCCCACGACTGGGCCGCTATCCCAGCCAGGATCGTCTGCACGCGGTGCCTCGCCTTCGCTTGAGGATCCTTCACTATCTAGGTCGTCCTCGGCTGGGCCATCCACACAACTCTCGCATGGGCTGTCTGAGTCGGCGTCACCGCCTGCGATGCCTGTGCCATCGTCACCACCCGCTGCATCTCCTGTCGATCCGCCGTCGCCACCACCAGCTCCAGCTCCTGTGATCTTGAGACCACATACCCGCAGTCGGAGTGGCATCTTCTGTCCAAAAAACGAACTGATGGCACGCTTTCCTGGCTTGCAACTAGTATGGCTCATGCAGTTTCTGATCCGACTTCTGAACCCCGTCTTTATCAAGCTGCTATGAGTGTTTCACACTGGCGAGCTGGTATGAAACAAGTGTTGCTATAGGGTTGTAAGAGAATAAGTGGGTTGGGGGGCACATGCCCCCTGGACACGCTCTCCTCTTGGAAATTGGTTGTTTAATTAAGGGCATGTACAATGGTGGCATATGGACATAGATGCCCCATGAGAAAAAGTAGATTGAGGCATCAACATTGATTTTTTCTACCCAATACAAGCTACTACTAAGCTCTTCTTCTCTCCTTATGTACTATTGATGCTTCTAGCTATCAGAGCATCTTCCATCTACATATGCAAGAATAAGTTATACTTTATATCACCAGGCAAGAAACTGGAAATAATTAAGTTCCTTGAGACGTTGGTTTAGTCGCATTCCCCAACTTTGGTGTTTTTGTGAGAGACACACCAATCAAAAGGAAGAATGAAACGGTACCGATCGAGATTGGGACTGCAAGGTTCTGAAGGTATAAATAGCAAAGGTAATAATGGTGAATTGGCTCATGAGTAGTTCAGTGTGGAGATAGTTTCTTTTAACAAGAGATTTATTGATGCACATGTTCGTGATGTTCCTTATGAATGTATGTATTGTTGGGGAACGTAGTAATTTCAAAAAAAATCCTACGCACACGCAAGATCATGGTGATGCATAGCAACGAGAGGGGAGAGTGTTGTCCACGTACCCTCGTAGACCGATAGCGTAAGCGTTATAACAACGCGGTTGATGTAGTCGTACGTCTTATCGTCCTGACCGATCAAGCATCGAAACTACGGCACCTCCGAGTTCTAGCACATGTTCAGCTCGATGACGATCCCCGGACTCTGATCCAGCAAAGCGTCGGGGATGAGTTCCGTCAGCACGACGGCGTGGTGACGATCTTGATGTTCTACCGTCGCAGGGCTTCGCCTAAGCACCGCTACAATATTATCGAGGATTATGGTGGAGGGGGCACCGCACACGGCTAAGAGATCTCAAGGATAAATTGTTGTGTCTTTGGGGTGCCCCCCTGCTCCCGTATATAAAGGAGCAAGGGGGGAGAGGCAGCCAAGGGGAGGAGGCGCGCCCAAGGGGGGCAATCCTACTCCAAGTAGGATTCCCCCCCCCCCTCTTTCCTAGTTCAAGTAGGAGAGGGGAAGGAAGGGAAGGAGAAGGAAGGAGAGGGAGGAAAAGGAGGAAAGGGGGCCCGGCCCCCTAGTCCAATTTGGTTTGGGCTAGGGGGGGCGCGCGCCCTGCCTCCTCTCTTCCACCACTTGGCCCATGAGGCCCATTACTTCTTCCTCGTATTCCCGTAACTCCCCGGTACCCCCGAAAATACCCGAATCACTCAGAACCTTTCCGATGTCCAAATATAGTCGTCCAATATATCTATCTTTACGTCTCAACAATTTCGAGACTCCTCGTCATGTCCCCGATCTCATCTGGGACTCCGAACTCCTTCGGTACATCAATACTCATAATATAACCGTCATCGAAACCTTAAGCGTGCGGACCCTACTGGTTCGAGAACAATGTAGACATGACCGAGACACGTCTCCGGTCAATAACCAATAGCGGAACCTGGATGCTCATATTGGCTCCCACATATTCTACGAAGATCTTTATCGGCCAGACCACATAACAACATACATTGTTCACTTTGTCATCGATATGTTACTTCCTCGAGATTCGATCATCGGTATCTCAATACCTAGTCAATCTCGTTATCGGCAAGTCTCTTTACTCGTTCCGTAATACATCATCTCGCAACTAACTCTTTAGTTGGATTGCTTGCAAGGCTTAAGTGATGTGCATTACCGAGAGGGCCTAGAGATACCTCTCCGACAATTGGAGTGACAAATCCTAATCTTGAAATACGCCAACCCAACATGTACCTTTGGAGACACCTGTAGAGCTCCTTTATAATCACCCAGTTACGTTGTGACGTTTGGTAGCACATAAAGTGTTCCTCCGGCAAACAGGAGTTGCATAATCTCATAGTCATAGGAACATGTATAAGTCATGAAGAAAGCAATAGCAACATACTAAACGATCAAGTTAAGCTAACGGAATGGGTCAAGTCAATCACATCATTCCCCTAATGATGTGATCCCGTTAATCAAATGACAACTCATGTCTATGGTTAGGAAACATAACCATCTTTGATCAACGAGCTAGTCAAGTAGAGGCATACTAGTGACATACTGTTTGTCTATGTATTCACACATGTATTATGTTTCCGGTTAATACAATTCTAGCATGAATAATCAACATTTATCATGATAAAAGGAAATAAATAATAACTTTATTATTGCCTCTAGGGCATATTTCCTTCAGTCTCCCACTTGCACTAGAGTCAATAATCTAGATCACGTCACCATGTGATTAACATCGATAGTTCACATCATCATGTGATTAACACCCATAGTTCACATCGCCATGTGACCAACACCCAAAGGGTTTACTAGATTCAGCAATCTAGTTCACATCGCTTTGTGATAAACACCCAAAGAGTACTAAGGTGGGATCATGTTTTGCTTGTGAGAGAATCTTAGTCAACGGGTCTTGCACATTCAGATCCGTTATGTATTTTGCAATTTTCTATGTAATCAATGCTCCGCTGGGAGCTATTCTAGCTAATTGCTCCCACTTTCAATATGTATCTAGATGAAGACTTAGAGTCATCTGGATCAGTGCCAAAACTTGTATAGATGTAACCCTTTACGACGAACCTTTTTGTCACTTCCATAATCAAGAAACATATCCTTATTCCACTAAGGATAATTTTGACCGCTGTCCAGTGATCTAATCCTAGATCACTATTGTACTCCCTTGCCAAACTCAGTGGTAGGGTATACAATAGATCTGGTACACAGCATGGCATACTTTATAGAACCTATGGCTGAGGCATAGGGAATGACTTTCGTTCTCTTTCTATCTTCTGCCGTGGTCAGGTTTTGAGTCTTACTCAATTTCACACCTTGTAACACAGGCAAGAACTCTTTCTTTGACTATTCCATTTTGAACTACTTCAAAATCTTGTCAAGGTATGTACTCATTGACACAACTTATCAAGCGTCTTGATCTATCTCTATAGATCTTGATGTTCAATATGTAAGCAGCTTCACCAAGGTCTTTCTTTGAAAAACTCCTTTCAAACACTCCTTTATGCTTTGCAGAATAATTCTACATTATTTCCGATCAACAATATGTCATTCACATATACTTATCAGAAATGTTGTAGTGCTCCCACTCACTTTCTTGTAAATACAGGCTTCACCGCAAGTCTGTATAAAACTATATCCTTTGATCAACTTATCAAAGCGTATATTCCAACTCCGAGATGCTTGCACCAGTCCATAGATGGATCGCTGGAGCTTGCACATTTTGTTAACACCTTCAGGATTGACAAAACCTTCTAGTTGCATCATATACAACTCTTCTTTAAGAAATCCATTAAGGATTGCAGTTTTGTTATCCATTTGCCAGATTTCATAAAATGTGGCAATTTGCTAACATGATTCGGACAGACTTTAAGCATAGATACGAGTGAGAAACTCTCATCATAGTCAACACCTTGAACTTGTCGAAAAACTTTTGCGACAATTCTAGCTTTGTACATAGTAACACTACTATCAGCGTCCGTCTTCCTCTTGAAGATCCATTTATTTTCTATGGCTTGCCGATCATCGGACAAGTCAACCAAAGTCCATACTTTATTCTCATACATGGATCCTATCTCAGATTTCATGGCCTCAAACCATTTCGCGGAATCTGGGCTCATCTTCGCTTCCTCATAGTTCGCAAGTTTGTCATGGTCTAGTAACATGACTTCCAGAACAGGATTACCGTACCACTCTGGTGCGGATCTCACTCTGGTTTACCTACGAGATTAGGTAGTAACTTGATCTGAAGTTACATGATCATCATCATTAGCTTCCTCACTAATTGGTGTAGTAGTCAAAAGAACAGGTTACTGTGATGAACTACTTTCCAATAAGGGAGAAGGTACAATTACCTTATTAAGTTCTACTTTCCTCCCACTCACTTCTTTCGAGAGAAACTCCTTCTCTAGAAAGGATCCATTCTTAGCAACTAATGTCTTGCCTTTGGATCTGTGATAGAAGGTGTACCCAACTGTCTCCTTTGGGTATCTATGTCGGGGGTTGGGTGCGACATATGCCAAAGGATGGCTTATCATGGTGGGGCGAGTAGAACGTCGCCGGTGCCTGGAAACGGGATGAGGCGTAGACATGCACGCCGGCGAATCTTACCCAGCTTCAGGGCTCTCCGAGGAGATAACACCCCTACTGCTGCTCTGCGGGGTCTCCGCATGATCACTATGGCAAAGTGTATACAAGCTTGCTCCTTGAGCTGTTTCCTGGAGGTAGGGGAAGGCAAGGCTAGCCCTCTTCCTCCTTGTGTTCTCTGGTCTGGTGCTAAAAGAATCCAACCCTTTGCATGGGTGCCCCGGGGGGTTTATATAGGCCTACCCCCGGGGGTACAATGGTAATCCGGCTGGGCGCGGGTCCCGGCCGTCTGTCTCTCAGGCCGCCGTCTTCTCCGCCGACTTCTGGGGCCCGTCGGCTGGTGAGCCCCACCGACTACGGACTACTGTAGCCGTGCTTCTAATGACGCTGGCTTGGTCATGGGGTCATGGCAACAGTGCCGCCGCCTGACGGGCGATCACTGTTGCCACTCCCCGTCTTGTCTGGTTAATGGCGTGCGGGGCCCGTGGGAGGAGCCGGCCGACTCCTGGAGGCCGACTCCCACGGGGCCCGTCTTGTGGCGCTTTCGCCGTCTGCTGCACCCCCGCTGACCAGCGGGGCCTGCCGTCTCTGGGTCGTACGGGCAGGCCGACGTGGGCACAGGGTTCCGTCCCCTGGGGCTGATGTCAGGGCTGGCATGGCAACAGTGTCGCGCCAGACGGAGATCTCCGTCGATACGACGCACTGTGGCCATGCCTGCCCTTGGTAAGGGGCGGGCGTGGCCCGTACTGAGGCCGCGCCCCGTCCCGTCCCTCTTCGCGAGGGCATGAGATGGTTGGAGTCACGGGCCGACTCCCCATGGCCGGCTTCGCTGGAAGCCGCCAGCTAGGAGTCGGCTCATCTTGTAGTCGTCCCTGAGACTCGGCCGTGAGCAGGCAGTCGGCAGCGCTGCGGCCGACTCCCAGAGGCGGCCTTCTGCCCAGAGGTTCCTGAGGGGCGAAGCCTTCCCCGATGTCTTGAAAGGTTCTGGGTCTCGGGTTAGCTTACCCGTGGCCCATTACTCCGACAATCTATGAAGACACATTTCTTCGATTTGGGTTTGAGCTTATCAGGATGAAACTTTTTCACATAAGCATCGCAACCCCAAACTTTAAGAAACGACAACTTTGGTTTCTTGCCAAACCACAGTTCATACGGTGTCGTCTCAACAGATTTAGATGGTGCCCTTTTTAACGTGAATGCAGCTGTCTCTTAATGCATAACCCCAAAATGATAGTGGTAAATCGGTAAGAAACATCATAGATTGCACTATATCCAATGAAGTACGGTTATGACGTTCGGACACACCATTATGCTGTGGTGTTCCAGGTGGCATGAGTTTGTGAAACTATTCCACATTGTTTTAATTGAAGACCAAACTCGTAACTCAAATATTCATCTCCGCGATCAGATCGTAGAAACTTTCTTGTCACGATGATTTTTCACTTCACTCTGAAATTCTTTGAACTTTTCAAATGTTTCAGACTTATGTTTCATCAAGTAGATATACCCATATCTGCTCAAACCATCTGTGAAGGTCAGAAAATAACGATACCCGCCGCGAGCCTTAACACTCATCAGATCGCATACATCAGTATGTATCATTTCCAATAAGTTAGTTGCTCGCTCCATTGTTCCGGAGAACGGAGTTTTAGTCATCTTGCCCATAAGGCATGGTTCGCAAGCATCAAGTGATTCATAATCAAGTGATTCCAAAATCCCATCAGCATGGAGTTTCTTCATGCGCTTTACACCAATATGACCTAAATGGTAGTGCCACAAATAAGTTGCACTATCATTATTAACTTTGCATCTTTTGGTTTCAATATTATGAATATGTGTATCACCACGATCGAGATCCAACGAACCATTTTCATTGGGTGTGTAACCATAGAAGGTTTTATTCATGTAAACAGAACAACAATAATTCTCTGACTTAAATGAATAACCGTATTGCAATAAATATGATCAAGTCATATTCATGCTCAACGCAAACACCAAATAACACTTATTTAGGTTCAACACTAATCCCGAAAGTGTAGGGAGTGTGCGATGATGATCATATCAATCTTGGAACCACTTCCAACACACATCGTCACTTCACCCTTAACTAGTCTATGTTTATTCTGCAACTCCCTTTTCGAGTTACTACTCTTAGCAACTGAACCAGTATCAAATGCCGAGGGGTTGCTATAAACACTAGTAAAGTACACATCAATAACATGTATATCCAATATACCTTTGTTCACTTTTGCCATCCTTCTTATCCACCAAATACTTGGGGCAGTTCCACTTCCAGTGACCAGTCCCTTTGCAGTAGAAGCACTTAGTCTCAGGCTTAGGACCAGGCTTGGGCTTCTTCACTTGAGCAGCAACTTGCTTGCCGTTCTTATTGAAGTTCCCCTTCTTCCCTTTGCCCTTTTCTTGAAACTAGTGGTCTTGTCAACTATCAACACTTGATGTTTTTCTTGATTTATACCTTCGTCGATTTCAGCATCACGAAGAGCTTGGGAATCGTTTCCGTTATCCCTTGCATATTATAGTTCATCACGAAGTTCTACTAACTTGGTGATGGTGACTAGAGAATTCTGTCAATCACTATTTTATCTGGAAGATTAACTCCCACTTGATTCAAGTGATTGTAGTACCCAGACAATCTAAGCACATGCTCACTGCTTGAGCTATTCTCCTCCATCTTTTAGCTATAGAACTTGTTGGAGACTTCATATCTCTCAACTCGGGTATTTGGTTGAAATATTAACTTCAACTCCTGGAACATCTCATATGGTCCACGACGTTCAAAACGTCTTTGAAGTCCCGATTCTAAGCCGTTAAGTATGGTGCACTAAACTGTCAAGTAGTCATCATATTGAGCTAGCCAAACGTTCATAGCGTCTGCATCTGCTCCTGCAATAGGTCTGTCACCTAGCGGTGCATCAAGGACATAATTCTTCTGTGCAGCAACGAGGATAAACCTCATATAACGGATCCAATCCGTATCATTGCTACTAACATTTTTTCAACTTAGTTTTCTCTAGGAACATATAAAAAATAAAACAAGGAGCAATATCACGAGCTATTGATCTACAACATAGATGTGCTAATACTACCAGGACTAAGTTCATGATAAATTAAAGTTCAATTGATCATATTACTTAAGAACTCCCACTTAGATAGACATCCCTCTAATCCTCTAAGTGATCATGTGATCCAAATCAACTAAACCATGTCCGATCATCACGTGAGATGGAGTAGTTTCAATGGTGAACATCACTATGTTGATCAAATCTACTATATGACTCACGTTCGACCTTTCGGTCTCCGTGTTCCGAGGCCATATCTGTATATGCTAGGCTCGTCAAGTTTAACCTGAGTATTCCGCGTGTGCAACTGTTTTGCACCCGTTGTATTTGAACGTAGAGCCTATCACACCCGATCATCACGTGGTGTCTCAGCACGAAGAACTTTCGTAACGGTGCATACTCAGGGAGAACACTTATACTTTGATAATTTAGTGAGAGATCATCTTATAATGCTACCGTCAATCAAAACAAGATAAGATGCATAAAAGATAAACATCACATGCAATCAATATATGTGACATGATATGGCCATGATCATCTTGCGCCTTTGATCTCCATCTCCAAAGTACCGTCATGATCTCTATCGTCACCGGCATGACACCATGATCTCCATCATCTTGATCTATATCAATGTGTCGTCACATGGTCGTCTCGCCAACAATTGCTCTTCCAACTATTGCTATCGCATAGCGATAAAGTAAAGCAATTATTTGGCGCTTGCATCTTATGCAATAGAGAGACAACCATAATGCTTTTGCCAGTTGCCGATAACTTCAACAAAACATGATCATCTCATACAACAACTTATATCTCATCACGTCTTGACCATATCACATCACAACATGCCCTGCAAAAACAAGTTAGACGTCCTCTACTTTGTTGTTGCAAGTTTTACGTGGCTGCTACGGGCTTAGAAAGAACCGTTCTTACCTACGCATCAAACCACAACGATAGTTTGTCAAGTTGGTGTTGTTTTAACCTTCGCAAGGACCGGGCGTAGCCACACTCGGTTCAACTAAAGTTGGAGAAACTGACACCCACCAGCCACCTGTGTGCAAAGCACGTCGGTAGAACCAGTCTCGCGTGAGCGTACACGTAATGTCGGTCCGGGCCGCTTCATCCAACAATACCGCCGAACCAAAGTATGACATGCTGGTAAGCAGTATGACTTATATCGCCCACAACTCACTTGTGTTCTACTCGTGCATATGACATATACGCATAAAACCTGGCTCCGATACCACTGTTGGGGAACGTAGTAATTTCAAAAAAATTCCTACGCACACGCAAGATCATGGTGATGCATAGCAACGAGAGGGAAGAGTGTTGTCCACGTACCCTTGTAGACCGATAGCGGAAGCGTTATAACAACGCGGTTGATGTAGTCGTACGTCTTCACGGCCCGACCGATCAAGCACCGAAACTACGGCACCTCCGAGTTCTAGCACACGTTCAGCTCGATGACGATCCCCGGACTCCGATCCAGCAAAGCGTCGGGGATGAGTTCCGTCAGCACGACGGCGTGGTGACGATCTTGATGTTCTACCGTCGCAGGGCTTCGCCTAAGCACCGCTACAATATTATCGAGGATTATGGTGAAGGGGGGCACCGCACACGGCTAAGAGATCTCAAGGATCAATTGTTGTGTCTTTGGGGTGCCCCCTGCCCCCGTATATAAAGGAGCAAGGGGGGAGAAGCGGCCAAGGGGAGGAGGCGCGCCCAAGGGGGGCAATCCTACTCCAAGTAGGATTCCCCCTCTTTCCTAGTCCAAGTAGGAGAGGGGAAGGAAGGGAAGGAGAAGGGAGGAGAAGGAAGGAGAGGGAGGAAAAGGAGGAAAGGGGGGCCGGCCCCCTAGTCCAATTCGGTTTGGGCTAGGGGGGCGCGCGCCCTGCCTCCTCTCTTCCACCACTTAGCCCATGAGGCCCATTACTTCTTCCTCGTATTCCCGTAACTCCCCAGTACCCCCGAAAATACCCGAATCACTCAGAACCTTTCCGATGTCCGAATATAGTCGTACAATATATCGATCTTTACGTCTCGACCATTTCGAGACTCCTCGTCGTGTCCCCGATCTCATCCGGGACTCCGAACTCCTTCGGTACATCGAAACTCATAAACTCATAGTATAACTGTCATCGAAACCTTAAGCGTGCGGACCCTACAGGTTCGAGAACATGTAGACATGACCGAGACACGTCTCCGTCAATAACCAATAGCAGAACCTGGATGCTCATATTGGCTCACACATATTCTACGGAGATCTTTATCGGTCAGACCGCATAACAACATACGTTGTTCCCTTTGTCATCGGTATGTTACTTGCCCGAGATTCGATCGTCGGTATCTCAATACCTAGTTCAATCTCGTTACTGGCAAGTCTCTTTACTCGTTCCGTAATACATCATCTCGCAACAAACTCTTTAGTTGCATTGCTTGCAAGGCTTAAGTGATGTGCATTACCGAAAGGGCCAGAGATACCTCTCCGACAATCGGAGTGACAAATCCTAATCTCGAAATACGCCAACCCAACATGTACCTTTGGAGACACATGTAGAGCTCCTTTATAATCACCCAGTTACGTTGTGACGTTTGGTAGCACACAAAGTGTTCCTCCAGCAAACGGGAGTTGCATAATCTCATAGTCATAGGAACATGTATAAGTCATGAAGAAAGCAATAGCAACATACTAAACGATCAAGTGCTAAGCTAACGGAATGGGTCAAGTCAATCACATCATTCTCCTAATGATGTGATCCCGTTAGTCAAATGACATCTCATGTCTATGGTTAGGAAACATAACCAATTTGATCAACGAGCTAGTCAAGTAGAGGCATACTAGTGACATACTGTTGGTCTATGTATTCACACATGTATTGTGTTTCCGGTTAATACAATTCTAGCATGAATAATAAACATTTATCATGATAAAAGGAAATAAATAATAACATTATTATTGCCTCTAGGGCATATTTCCTTCATGTATACACATCATATTTCTATGAGCACCCGCGTGTCAGTGAGTTAATTAACTAACCGTTTTTATTAGCTCTAACTAACCCATACAGGGCACGTGTCAGTGGGGATTAGCAGGGTAATTAATGCTAATGACATCACGTCAGCAAAACGTCGTTTAGCCGCCGGCGACGGTGCGCCGACGTCCACAGAAGCGGCAGCGAGGCTCGGGATCTGCCGTCCGGCGACCAAATCGATTGCCGCGAGCACCTACTGGACCTATGGTCCAAAAATATGAGCAGATTATATTCCAAAGCCAAACTTGTGTTCAACGCCCTGAATTTGAATACTACCAAATCCCAAGGCCAAAATTCTTGCAGCCAAGACCGAAAATTCTTGATTTTGTTACAAACAAGGACCAAATTTGGACAAGTCGGAAGGATTTCCGTGACAAATTTCGGCAGCATAACAAGTTGGAAAGAATCCAAATTCATTCAAAGATTCATTCATGCACTGCCCAGTCGGTCGATAAATTGGATGAAACGTTCCATATTATCATCCTACCAAATCATTTCCCTAACAAAAGTCAAGCCAATCTGACACCATCACAAACTAACCAAGCCGCCAATGATTTCATCTTGCTACTCGCCACCATCCTTCCTTCTTGAGCAGCCAGTTGAATGTCGATGGGTCATCGAAGCAGCTCTCATGCAGATGAGCAGGCAACCAAGAAACAACATCCAAACTTCGCGAAACTACCACACAAGGCAAGTGTTGGCAGCTACAGCATATCACTTGACAAACTGCCAAAATACTACCACATCGGGATCACCATGAAATTCCCTCCACGCTTACAAGTGTTACGGCTGCAAGGAAAACAAAAAGACCAGACGAGTGCCCAACTAGTATAACTTCAGATGAAAATAACCACTTTTAACAAGATTTATATGACAAAAAACAGGGAAATTAAACCACGTTAATTCTTAAAATTACATTGTAACAACTTACAAACAATTCAATTTGTCACAGCCATCATGAGAAAATAGCTAAATGATCGAACCATCATATGAGTTTGCAACAAAGGGCTACCATGAAATAAACATCTATTAGCTGGAGACTTACACTACAATGAAAATAACTCTAGAAAATATGGCACCGTTCAATTCGGAAACACTAGTGGACAACTAAGAGCCCACATTATAGATACCACAAAAATGAATATCAATCAATCTGACCAAGGCCGTCCCCTCTACTCATCAATTCTTTCAATCATAAGAAAGCACAACGAGACCATGCCTGGACAGTAATGAACTGGAGATTTTCAGTACTTGTAAAATAAGTTCAGAGGGTATACGATTCCGCAACTACACTACAGAAAAAAGAAGTAAAAAACAGAAAAGTAAAAACCAAAAAAGTGTTAAAACCAGTGAAAACATAATGAGAAAAAAGAGAGAGAAAACAACTACTATCTTCTAAAACCATAAAAATGATCGTCCAACAACACACGCACTTACAGTCGGGCCCCATAACATCCCCCACAGTCCCCGATGCACCAGGGCTGGCCCATTTATGTTTTTTTGTCTTTCTCCCACTTTTCTCTGAAGGTTATTGGTTTTCATTTTCCCTATGTTTTCTTTTGTTGGGTTTTTGTAGATTTTTATTTTATTTTTTTCTTTTTTAATAAGCAAACAATTTTAAATAAGTGAAACATTTTCAAACTTGTGGATGGTTTTCTAAATCCAGGAGAGTTATTTTGAACTCGGAAGAAATTTTTGAAATCTGAGAACATTTAACAAAATCATGAACATTTTGAAATGCAGAATAGTTTTTGAATTCCAAGTATATAAATTCAGGAACATTTATCAAATTCACCAACATATTTTGGATTTTGGAAAACAAAATAAATTCTCAATTTTTTTAAAAATGTGGGAACATTTCTCAAAATCATGAACATATTTTGATTCCGAAACATTTTTTCAAATTCATAAAGAATTTTTAAAATTCGTAAATTATTTTTCGAATTTGCAACCAATTTTTGAAATCCGGGAACATTTCTAAATCCAGTAATTTAGTTCGTAACTGTTTTTGGAATTATTGTTAACATTTTATAAACTCGCGAACGTTTTAAAATTCTTGAACATCTATTGAAATCCAGTAACAGTTGTTAAATTTTTGGATATTTTTTATATTTTAGAACATATTTTCAAAGTTAGAACTTCTTTTTGAAATATCAAACATATTTTTAAAAAGAAAACAAGAACAAAATAGGAAACCAAAAAATAACCAAACGAAAAAATACAGGGGAGCCTCGCCCGTATATGGGCCTGTCCAAAGCTAGTGCGGGGAAGGGGGCTTCTTGTTTCCTCTCTATTCCCCGCGTAGGTCGGGGGAATGTTTTGTTTTTTCCTGGACCTTGTTGGCAGGTGCGGGTGTGGTCCAGTATGTGTGTGCTCTCTATTATCTACACCTTCGTTTCAAATTATTTAAAGTTTTAAATATGGTTGACTTAGGGGGGAAAACTAGAACTTGAAATGTTTTGAAACGGATGGAGTATGCCAAAAGGACAATCAACCAAAAAAAAACTTGTGTAACGCTTTTTTTCCGAGTTGGACGAAAGTAACTTGTTGGTCGTGGCACTGGCTTTATTAATTTGATTACTCCCACCGGACCAAATTAATTGACACAACCTCTATACAATGTTGGATAAAGGCTGCGTCAATTAATTCGGATCGGAGGGAGTAGTAGCTTGCATGGTTGCTGCTGATTTGATCATCTCAACTCTAGCCAGTAAGGTCTACTGAAAGTCTGAAACCCACATCATGACATTTGCTTTTTAGTGCCCTGGTGATCATGCCACCAATCTGATAGATGGATGGATGGATGGTCTATAATTTGTACGCTATGCGGCCATCATTCTTTACCGTTTTCCATTCCTAAAAGCAAAGTCGTCGTCGCTGCTGCTGAGGTCGCCGGCCGCGCATGATTAAAACTAGCTCACTGTAAAGAGTAGACTTGACCCTGAAGCGACAGGTCTTCCGGTCTCTGAAGAAGGCGTCCACCGAGAGGACTGAAATTTCATCTGAATTTTGACTAGTACACCTCAACCAAGATGACCAAACTTGAAGCTCTGGCATGTCTGCTCCCAGCTTCAAGTATAACTGAATTGAATTTCTAACTTTGCATGCTGTAAGGTTGTGGTACAGTACATATCGCTGGTTTAAGTCATGTTGAAAGTTCAGCAAAAAAAAAACATGATCGACATAGTTAAAGCTGCTTTGGAAGAAAGATCGACCATTCATGATTCCCCAACAAATGCATCGATTCCAGAGGTTGGTGGCGACGTGGATCGACATGATCGTCACACTGGAGAGCCGCCGCGAGGCAGAAGATCATTACGGGCGATTTTCTAAAGTTGAAGCTCTACTTGCTGATGAAGAATTCGCATCTGCTTTCCAAGTATGTTCCTGGAGCAGGCACCCACGACGATTCGGTTCATATGTTGCCGCTTGACAAAAGCAGCAACAGAGGATGTCTTCAGTGATCGGAACACGGGAAAGAAGAATGGAGATGTGGATTAAATGGCCGGGAGAATATTCGCACGGTCAGTATGTGGACGACATGTATGTACTCCAGTGGATATATGCAACAAACACAGGAGAGGCAAAAGGGTGACAAAGAAAAGAGTCTGATTTGATGCTATACGAAGTTGTGCTCATTGCACTTGCATTACATTCCTCCCTGCAATGATGCGTGGTTGCGAAACTGCTGCTGAAGGTTCGAGGACAATGATAGGGAAGACATGTAGCATGCCAGGTCGGTCAATCAACAATCAGATCATGCGAACCAGCTAAAATCCATTGCTCGGTTTTCAGTGGGCATTGGCCATCTACCATCATTAGTTCCATTCCATGTGTCCTCGTAATTCGCGATTAGACCGACATCCTCAATAAAATACAGTAAAAAATGTAACTGAAAGGAACGTGATAACGATATGATCTTCTATTTATTTTCTTGTGAAAAGGAACCGTTGTATTGTAAATATTCACCGGTAGTATAAGCATTTCAAACATAATAAAAAATTACATCGAGATTCCAAGACCACCGAGCGACCACCACTGCCACTGACGCGGCGCTGTCGCCGCTCCCTTACTGGAGCCGGATTTACCTTGTCGACGACAGCTGGGAAGTCTTCGTGCACATGTCCCTACGAATCAACGCCTTGGAGCCATAGTCGTCGCTGTTGCCCTTGCATTGATCTGAAGCACCTGACACGAAATCTCGCCACATGACGGGAAACCCCAACCTCACTACCCTAAGAAATCTACGCCGGAGCTTCATTGGCTATGTCCAAACGGAAAAACTCAAAGAGGATCGAAACTCGGAAGACAACTTCAAAGAAGAAGCGCCGCCGTCCCCCCAAGTGTCGCACCCGCAAGGACTAAATCTACTATTAACCGGAGCGGAGGCACCGGGGTTCCCCTTCCCGCCGTCGGCCCTCAGCCACATGAGCAACAGCCAGAGGGGAGGCGAATCCACGAGCTCATTGGTAAAATCGTCGGTGAAGAGAGTTTCCCCTAGCTGCCTAGGTTAAGGAAGGAAAACGAGAGAAAGTCTTTTTGATATCGTATAAGGAACTCTTTCTTTCAAGGTATCTATACTTCATATGATCTACTTTTTTTAACACAATACAATCACATATGCTCATATATACGCACATACACTCAACGGTATGAGCGCACAAACATATACCCTACACCTGTGAGCACATCCAAGAGACTAAGTCGGCATAACATCCTGAGATTGATGAAGTCACCACAGTCACTTTGTAGTCGACAGGAACGACTTCTTCCAGTGAACGAACAATGTCGAAAAGTCTGAAATAAATAAATAAAAGTGAATATCAGTGCCAAGTTCAAGACTGATTTATCATACTTAATTAATATTTGCATTTGTACATCACTATATTTTCTTTTTTGTCTTGAATGTATTAGCAAATCTATGATTTTTGTTTCTTTTATGAAAATCACCATGTTAAGTTAAGACGTGCATTGTACATATATACATACTAATATAATAAGGCATAAAATTTTCTCTTGCATCCGTTCGTGGAGCAGTTCACGGACTCGAATGCGGAAGGCCGCCGTCCAACCGTAGCCGCATATAATTCAACCCATATTTAAACAAATCAGACGAAATTCCTGTAGATCGGCCCATATTCATCAGAACTCGGATAGAAAATAGCAAAAATATCCATAGATAGCTTGCAAATTAAGTCTAGCACAATAATATCTCAAATTCGACTAGATTCCGGATGTCCAGCAAGTTTTTCATCAACGGATCATGTCGTTCAACACATACTCCCCCTTCAGCTTCATCGAACAGTGTGTGCACGTAAATGGTTGTCCCTCTGTCCTGTGATACATCATGGCAGCACGTGCGGGCTGCATATAATGTGTAGACCAATATTGAGTAAATGAATCAAGCAATAAGTTGAGCAAGAGGAAGCAAAACTTACGATCTCATCCTCTGTTGCGTGCAATGGCCATCTTGCCTCGAGCTCACGAACCATGTCGCAAAACTTGGTGGCGCTAGTGTGGATAGCGTACCAGCGAGACGATGACGACCTCACATTGTGTTCTTAAATTATGTACATGTCGTAGGGCGCAATGTGCTTTCGTGCGTGAAACTTTCATGCACTTGCTGCTAGAAGGCCTCCCCTTTGCTCCTGCCTACGAAATCCACGGATACGGCCAACCACGCATCGCACAACAACTCGTCGTCCATGATCAAGTAGCTCACCATCCTTCGTACTCTAACAAACGACATAACATTTGAAAATAAGCTCAATGGCATTTGACCGAGCATCCATCGGGCGCGGTGTCCTCATGGAGATTGTCGACAGGAGGGCGGAGCGTACCTGGGTACAAATGGCTCCAGGGTGGACAGCTCCGTCGTAACGGCGAGCGGGCGCGTCGACGCTGGTTGCAGATGTCCGGTAATACCTCTGTGGCAGCCGGAGATGTACAACAATGACGACGGAGGTGAAGGGTGAGATGCAAAGCAAGGGGGAAAACGAACAGAGTGAAAGAAAATGGGACCGGGAGGGAGAATTGGGTGGGACAGAGGTGTCGAAGTCCTACGTGTATGCTGTCCAAACTCCCGTAAATCTTGTTGGAAATATGAGCAAATTACTACGAGATTTAATCCGAATAAACAGAAGATAAATCATGACCACAATAGCAGAGATTAAACTAATCATGCGAACTAGCATAGCAGATGTACATATCACATTTAGGGCACATACTAGAAACATGAATTCTACCACGATCTCGAACAGGAAGGATAGAATCACATACGGTGCAGCACCGCCGGCGTTGACGTTGTCGCCCATGTCGTCGAGGATGAGGTTGCCGAGGTCGGGGAAGAAGTCATCGTCTGCGAAGTCGTCGCTGCCAGCAGTCGCGCGAGTGCGCTCCCCAAAAACCTAATCGCCCCTCTCCCGTACAGGATCACGGGAGGCGGGGTTCCGGAGGCCTGCTGTCCCTTCTCGCGGTGCACGCCGGAAGGAGGGATGGAGAAGACTTGCTTGGCGGCGCAATGATCTGGAACGGTGGTGAGAAACCATACGAAGCGGCGGCGGCTAGGGTAGACGTCTGCCTGACTATATAGCGCGGGCCGGGTAGGTCGTGGGAGTAAACCCCACGTCCGAGTCGTCACGATCCAAAAGAATCGGAAACGGTTCAGTAATTAACGCGTCCATTTATTATTAATTAATGACTCATTAATTTTTCCCGAGCAGCAAAAATATAGACAACGTGCATAGCTCTGTCCTCGGCTCGGCTCAATCCCGCAACCCGCGGCGCGGCGCGTCGTGACGAGGCGTGGCGTGGCGTGGCGTGGCGAGGCGAGCGTGTAGGTCTCCTCTTCTCATGCTCATACAAGTGGTAGGAGAGCTCACCTTATAAAGAGGTGCAAATCTCTCTCAACTTATGAGGTGGGACTAAACTTTAGCCTCACTCACTCCACTCACATGTGTGCATGAATGGGTCAAGAGAATTTCAGAATTTTAGTTGGGTTTTGGGCCAAAAGCCCACTAGCAAATTCCAACAAATCTCCCCCCACTTTATCTCCAATTTACAAGAGAAAACGCATCTAGACCGTGTCGTGGACCGATACAAGACCGTGTCAATCCGAACGGATGCGGACAATTTACGGGTCCACCTTAAAGATGCGGTACTCCTTCTGTGACATTTAGATCACTAATATAGCGATCTATACATTCTTATAGTATTTCTTTACCAAAGGAGTACTCTTTTGGTTGCCTCCGTTGCATCGTGAGCCAGGCGTGTGCTGAAAGCAGCGCTCAAGAAACGAAAATTTCTGTGTTTTTCCTGTATCTGCGTCGTCTGTTCTCTGTTACTTGGCCAGAAGGACAATCGACCAAGCAAGGTCTCGCTTTTTTTTTTTTTTTTTGAAAAGGAAGCAAGATCTCGCTTTTTTTTTAAAATAAAGGAAGCAAGATCTCGCTTGGAGGGAGGTCCTTGGAATAATACTTCTTATACAAAATCAGCGACATTTATTTTAAGACAGAGGGAACATATTGCCATGTCACGCACAAGCAAAAGTCACGGTGTTAAGCGATCTAGTGGTCGTGGCACCGGCTTTATTTAGTGAACTTGGTTGCTGCTGATTTGATGATCTCATATGTCTAGCCAGTAAGGTCTACCGAGAGTCTGAAACACATCATGGTACTAGCTTTCCGTGCCCTGGTGATCATGCCATCAATCTGACGGGCCAATGTTACATAATCTGTACGCGATGCGGCCATTAATCTTGCCCTCTTCACACTCCGAACGCAAAGTCGTTGCTGCGGTCGTCGCACATAATTAAAGACCAGCTAGCTCGCCATATAGACGACCCTGACCCTGAACTCTCAAGCCACAAGTCTTCCAGTCTCTGGAGAAGGTGTCCACCGAGAGGACTGGAATTGGTACATATCGCTGGCTTAAGCCGGAGAAATGTTCAGCAAAGGCCACGCGCCATGATTGAAGCTGCTGAAGCAGGCAGCACCCGCCATTTCATTTCATTCTGATTTGGTTTCTCACCCGAACACGAGCCAAGATATTTTTGCCTTGCATCACGGGTTAAGACAGTCGGTCAGTCACCCAAAAGAGCAACTGGTCCGCGCGCACTTATTGGCGTCACCGGCAGGCAGGGCTGGAGGATGGACTAGGAAATGCAACTAGTCGCGTGTGCATGTGGACAGGCATCGCCTCCATCGATCTCCATGGATGGATGGATGGATGGACGGGCAGAGCGGCAAGGCCTTACTCCCGTGAAAGTGCCAGGGACGTACGAAAACGAAAGGTACTTAGCTACTCACTCCGTTCCGAATTACTTGTCTTAGATTTATCTAGATACGGAGGTATCTAGAGAGAGTAGGTCGCTGTAGGCTGTAGCCGGGTCTCGCCTCACCTGCACGGCATCAGGCTCCCTCGTGTTCTGACGCCCAATTTATGCAACGCAATCTCGCGACGGTTTAGTTAAATCACTGTCACTCATCGCAATCCGTCACGTCACCAGACCCGCGCGGTTGCTATGGCGGAGACTATGGGCGTCTCCAACGCAATACGGATACACTATCCATCCGGGATCTCGTTCGAACGTGTTCGCAGATACCAGCCGATCATCCAATCCTATACCTCGAATGTCCGTGTCAAGTTACTGGTGAAGCAAATTACTAGTATTTGTGCTTTCCGGCAACAGTCATCTACACATAGTATATGCATTCCACCAACGCCACAAGATCTAAGATCATGCGAATTCCTAGTGAAGATCATGCACAAGTGCACAACAGCCATGAATATCATGCAAACTACTCCCTCCGCCCCATAATATAAAATCGTTTTATACACTACATTAGTGTAAAAACGCTCTTATATTATGGGACGGAGGGAGTATTACTGAAGCACAAGATCATTCACAGGTAGTATGCTACTTCTGCCAAATTACTAGTGAAGAATTTATGTTTTCCCTCAATAACCATGTTTAATCAGGATGGCTTCCGCCGGGCTCCGTTATTGTCAAGGTTAAGACCGGGGCCGTGCTTTGAGGATGGCGGGTGGAAAGCACTTGAGTTCTTTGATGCCATGAGAGAGAAAATGATATAACCCGAGTGGTCGCATTTTTCTTTTCAACCAGTCACTTTGTAATGTCACGGACTTAATTTGTCTTTGGCGGGAAATACACCACCTTCCTATTATAAAAGGTCTTTTTATTAACTCATGATGAAGCACAATGAGCACATATCTGGCTTCTGCATAATTAGAAAGCACATAATCAACACCAACGCGCATGCAAAAAGGATTACATCGGCAAAAAGCAAAGTCAAAGAAGACCAATGTTGTGCCTAAGTGGAGGAAAAGCAAGAAGGAAAGGAAACAAGAGCAAGTTGATCCTCGTCGAGCAGTTGCAGCCACCAAAAATGATGTAAATGCATATAGTCTAGACATGATATCCATGCAGGTTGAAAAATATGTGCACATCAAGCAAATAGGGAGTCACCCAATGCTGAGCGGAGCCATCGGTCGCAGGGCGGGAGAAGATGACACCACCAAAATCCCACCTTAGAGACGGTCCAGCAATCCCACGCTTCCATCACAAGTGTCCATCGGTGGTATATCTAGGCACACCAGACAATACATCACGAGTTGTCATTGTCCCGCGAAGGCCGCGATTATCACCAGCAAACTGCCCCGCATTCGTAACACGACGCCTCAAAGAAGGATCACCTCCGCCCGCCGCCACGATTCGCCTCAATGCCTCATCCACCCAAAATAGGGAATCAGCCGCAGCGCGAACCTACCATCATCCACTAGTCCTCCTAAGTAATGCAGATCCAAAATAATACTCTCGGGAGAGAGAAATGACACCATTGACGTCACCGCTCGATCACTAGGGCTTAGGGTTTCTGCCGAAGCAGCAGACAGGTAGGCGAGAATGGTACCGACAACTCCTTCAATAAGATGACAACGCCCAAAGGAGTCGCCACCGTAGTGCCTGAAAATCTGAGCCGACTTTTGCCATCCATCTCGCCACAGCCGAACAATCTGTCCCGTGATACGCCGGCCAAGACAGAACCATGCCACCATCGCATGCAGTGGCGGAGCCACAAGCCGCTCCGCCACCCACCGAGCCAAGCGGCCACGCGTCAGACCGCCGCTTGCCAAGCCGGCCAACGCGTGCATCGGAGCACCACCAACCGCTACCGAGATCCACCACCCGTCGGTCCTGAGGTACCGCAAGAAAGGTCCCTAGTACCGTCGTCGGCACGAGCTTCGCCCTGCGACTTCCTGCCACGGCGGCGCTTAGGGTTTGAGGTGGAACCCGAAGTCGCCCTAACCAAGGACGACGCAAGGGATGGTGTCCAAGCTCGCACACCCCGAAAAATGGAAAATTACACCCGATTAATTCAAGGGTGTCGTACCGGGATTTGGCGTGCAAGCCGTGCATACTATACATTTCTAGACAACGAGACACGCACCATGTTAGGGAGATCCAACACGGCCGCGACAGGATCATGTCGTTAGGCAACGAATGATTCGCCGTACACAAGTACAAAGCACTACGAGCTTAAAAAATTGGAGATGATTATTATAATATAATAGACGATGTTCCGTTGTCGATAGCCATACAGTAGGCACTATGCTAACTACACAAATCCACATCGAATAATTAAGGAGATCGCGAGGCACATATGTCAACAGGATCCTTTTGGAAAACAAGAACGGAGCAGTAGTATTTTACTTCCACGTGCAACCATGTGATTGCCCCTGTCTTTTTCTTTGTATGTTCTTTGAAGAAAATCAATGTTAAGTTGCTTTGAGATCATGAGTAGAGCTTATTTTGTATGTCATATTGTATTATTTATCGATGTCGTTCTTTGTGTCGGTCGACCGGTCCAGAGGCGAGATTGATCACCACTTGAGCCGTTTGAGACAGTTGCCTCTCGCTGTTGATCCCACTTCCCCTCCCCTCCACTCTCTCTGTTTCCTCTCTCGCAGCGCCCCCTCCTCTCTAGCAACAGCAACCCCCCCCCCCTCCCTCTCATCCTGACCCCCGCCCGCAGCATGACTGTCGTCATCTAGGTCCTTTTGGAAAACAAGAACCAATATTTTACTTACACGTGAAAGCATGTAATGTCTTTTTTGTTCTTCCAAAAAAACAACGTAAGGTTTTGTTGTCTAGCCGAATTACCATTACCTTTTACCTTTAAAAATAAATGTACAATAATTGCCATGTTGTGGGAAAAATAAATAGAATTACCAAAAAAAATGTCTGAAAGAAGGGTAAAAGACACAAAATCACCATCATGCAATTGAGGAAATTGTGAAAACGGTTGCTAAAAGAACACATCGGAAAAATTCTTTAATTTACCCATAGGTAGTGAAAAGGCGGAGGCCAAAGGTTGCCATGCTCATGACAAATTGAAAATAATGTTTAGCCATTTGTAAGATCACTTTATTAAGAAACATTTTTTCCATTTAAAACATAATCAAAAGTTGACATGTGATATAGCCTAAAAAAATACTCGTTCTGCTATCGTAAAAAAACACAAAAAGGTTTGCCATGGTGTATGCTAAGGTAAAATTGTCGGGTTGCATTTAAATAATTTGCAGTCATATCAAAATAAAATTGACATAGTTTTTTTCAATAAATTGCTTGAAAATGAAAATGATGAGGTATGTAAAAGAATAAATTAGCTATAGTCCAAAAGAAAAATTGCCATGTTACAATTTGTTTTTTGCCATGGTTCAAAAATTAATTTTGCAATGGTCCAAAAATATAATTTTCCATGTCAAAAAAAATAAAAAAAGCCATGGTACTAAGTATAAATTTTCCATCATTAAAGTAAGAAATTTTCTTTTGCCATGATCCAAAATATAATTTTTCCATGTTACAAAAAATAAAATTATGATGATACTAAAGATAAATTTGCTATCATGAAAGTGAGATTTTTTTCCATGTTACAAAAAATAAAATTGCCATGGTACTAAAGATAAATCTGCTATCATGAAGGTGAGAAAAAATTTCCATCTTACAAAAAAACATTCCATGTGATTTTACGTTTAAAATTTTCCTAGAATTTACTGTGTGGTTTTGAAAAAAAAAAGTGCCATGTCTCTTTACAAAAAAAACATTGTTTCTTTAAAAACATTTTCTTTATTTTTCCATGGAAAAGTAATAATAAAGTTAAGAAAACCGCCATGTTTACTAGAATAACATGGCAAAAACATTATACAACAGAAAGCAAATAAAGGTTTAATAGTGTGCCCATTATGCAAAAAATATATAAATTTGCCATGATTGAAAAAAAACCGCTTTGAATTTGCCATATGACAAGTAGATTTTTTAAATAAAATTTGCAATGTGTATGTGACAGCAAAAATCAACTAAAGGTTATACTATTTGCACACTCCCCCAACGCGCCCCAGCCGCTCTCCTCATTGCCGTCGCTCAATCTCGAGCACCCTGCAAGCCAAGGTACCCCCTGCTGTCGCATCTAACCTCCCCTTCCACTTCCAGCAACGCTGCAACCTCATGACCGCCATTGTCGACAAGTTCTTCCACCGTAGGGACCGAGCGTTAGCCGCATGTAACCTGCCACGCCGCCTTGCCGCTTTTGTTGCCATAGCTCATTTCGCAGTGCGTCGCCGCCGGGTTTTAGGGCGGCCTCGCCAGATCCGTCGATTCCTCACCTTCCCAACCTCCATCGCCCGGTCATCTACATCAATCTCGGCTAGGATCTCGCGTGATGCGAGCGAGCAAGTGTTGATCGGCCACTGACAAAGGACACGAGCTCATTCTCTCTGGTCGATACACAACCCAAACATTTTTTTATGAGGTGGAACTGGCACTTGCGGTCGCATTCGGTCAGAGCATTTGACGACAACTAATACATTCGCTTCGAATTGCTATAAATCCAATCCAACTAATAATGTTTTTTCATTATATCTGTAGGTATTGTTTTTTTTTGGGGGGGGGGGTATCTCTACGTATTTTTTTCATCATTTTTTGTAATAATTGTCTTAACCGTCCCAATTATTATTGACTTGCCAAATAAAAACATGTTTTCTTTGGCAAACCAATAAGTGCTTGCCAAATAAGTGTGTGTACCAAATAAATTCTAGCATTTATTTTGACAGGTAAATCACGGGGCAGGTAATTACGGGCTATAACTTGTTAGTACTCCCTCCGTTTCTAAATACAAGACCTTTTAGAGATTTTAATACGGATATATATAGACGTATTTTATAGTGAAGATTTGCTTATTTTGCTTCGTATGTAAAACGTAGAACAATCATACCCATTACGACAATTGTCTAGTCGCTTAATAAATGAAGTAGGAGAACAAGATAAGCACAACCTTCGTCCGAAATTAACTGTCGCTGAAACGAGTGTATCTAGACACGTCAACCGCCCAAAAATACAACATGGCAAACAGCTAAACACACCTCCCATTCTTAGACCAAAAAGCCAACAACAAACGCATGGAAAACAAAACGAAAATGTTTGGGATTTTATTCCCACTCGCTCCCTCCCACTTCCTCTTCCTTCCTATTCCCACTCCCCCCCAAAAAAAAGGTCCGTCACCAACCCAGAGCACCCGGAGCACCACCAAACGCCGGCCGGACGCAGAGGCAGGCAGCGGCAGAGGCCCGGCGCGCCGGTCGGCCCCCTTCCATGCTCGCCGGCGTCGGCCGCCGCTGATGCCCAGCCCGCCCAAGGACCGCCCCGCCGGCCGCCTCGGCCGCCTCATCTCCGCGCTCCGCCCCGCGCGCGCCGGCCCGCTCCCCGTCCAGACCGGCTTCCCCACCTCCATCGCCGACCTCTTCGTCAAGAACCATGGCCGCCTCAAGAAGCAGCAGGGGCCATCGTCCGGCAGGCGCAAGAGGCGCGGCGCTCCCCCTTTGCCTTCGCCGGAGCCCTCTCCCCCGCCTCCCTCTCCTCCACCTCCGTCGCCCCCGCCGGCCGCCGTCTCCCCGCCGTCGGCCCAGCCAGGGCCGGACCCTCCGCGGGCGGAGCCCGTCTGCCACCCCGGTGGCCAAGCCGCCGGCCTCGGATTGGGGTTCCTCGCGCTCGTTGGCGTGGCGTCCCTCGCCCTCCTCGTGATCTGCAGCAGGAAGGTGGTTGCGGCCGCCACCGTCGCCGCCTTCTCGCTCTTCCTGCTGGAATCCGTCAGGGCGTCCTCGCTTCGCCTGAAGCCCCGGCCCCCGGCGCCCACCGCGGAGCTGGACATCGACGGCCGCGGGTATGTCTCGCCGATCCGGGAGCTGGAGCCGGAGCCGCTGGGATCGAGCTTCTCCGACTCCGGCAGGGGGATCAGCGCCTCCGTCCTCGGCATTGAGGAGAGGAGCGAGGCCGGCGAGGATTCGTGCGTTTGGGAGCCGAAGCCGAGGAAGAGGTCGCCGTGGAGGAAGCTGATCCCCAGGAAATTACAGAGAGGCCGGAAGGTTGCCAAGGAGTCGGGCTCCCTGTCAAGTTCTTTCCGGTCAAGCTCTTTCCGCAGCGAGGTCAGCCTAGCGGATTCCACGGTCGGCGGCAATGCCATTGCAAGGGCGACGGATCCCCCGGACTCTCGCCGCGGCAGACGCAGCCAACCGAATGCCAAGGCGGACGCCGTGGGCAAGTCGCCGGATTCATCGGGCCCTCTCCGGCTTGGCATGGCTGACGGCATCAAATCGCGCGATTCATCGGGCCCTCTCCGCCTCGGCATCATGGGCGACGGCGTCAAATCGCGCGACTCATCGGGCCCCCTCCGCGGCATCACGGGTAACGGCGACAGCGCTGCCGTCAGATCGCCTGATTCGTCGGGCCCTCTCCGCGGCATGGTTGACGGCGAGGCGCGCAGCCACGGTGCGCGTGCGCCGATAGAACTCGCCGGGGCGGACGGCGTAGGCGGGGTCGGTGGAGGCCGGTTTCCCTTGGTAGCTGTAACCGCGGTCGTCCTCGTGGGCTTGGCCGCCGGGAGGCTACCGGCCGTGGCGTTCACCGTGCTTTGGTCCGCGCTGGTTGGCTGGCTGCAGAGATTGCGGCGGGACGGCGATGTAGGAACCTCCCAGGGTTGATGTACATTAGTGAGTGGTGGTATAATCCTTACAGACATAATTGTTGTTCTTAAGTTAATCAAAAGCTTGAGTGCATTCCATGATTTCTGATGGTGTAGCATTCATCATCCAGTTCTTGGTCCAGTGCAGCAGATGGCACATGCCCTGCACCTCTCCCAACACGACGACGAGCAGAAACTTCGGCGTTTTAGCGAGAAGTAGAGCGAGACAAAGCGCAAGCTCCACATGGCTTTGTCGATCCGCGCCGGCGAAACGAAACAGCTTTGGATTCTTCCGTTGCTTGTCCGTGGCCATGGCTGGACCAGGCTACGAAAAGCCGCATGCAGCGAAAGCAGAGGCGGCAGGCACGGAGAGCGAGCAGCGCAGGCCATCGTTCGTGAATCACGAGGCCACCAACGGACGGCACTGCTCGGCTGCTCGCTTTTCGCCGCGGCCATTCCCCGGACGTGCGTGCCCCCTTCTCCTTCTCCCTCTCCCGTGGCCGAGCTCCGTCCGTCCGTCCATGGCGCGGCGCCGGTGGCGGATGGATCGCGTCTCGAACCGTTCGTTCCCGTGCCGCGCTCGATGCGATTCCTCTCCTGCTATTTCGCGGCGCAGATTAATAAATCGATCAGCAGCTTCCATTTGGACGGTCCAGCCCAGTCCAGCGGCTCCGATTCGTTCCTGCTCGCGGCCGGCAAGTCCACGATAGGGGAAGTGGCTGTCAGATGAGATCATCGCGAGCGCGTTCTCCACGGCGTTGTTTACGCCGGTGATTGGGTTGGAATTCCGCGGCCGGCCGTCGTTGTCACGTTGCAGAACCACTCCGGCGAATGCCAAGACTCATGTAAGTCAAGCAGTAAGTGGCGAGGCTTGTTTTGTTGGGAACTTTCACAAGTTTCTGTGGGGGAATTGATTCTCTGGTCAAAGTCTCGCCCGATTTTTGTGCTGGTTTGATTCCGGCCGTCGGCAGCTGCTAGACCGACCAAAAACTCGTTTTCCACAAACTCATCGCCAAAGGTTGTCATGAGTATAATGTCCGGCCCTCTCCCTCTTCCATATTTCAAAGACGGATGCATGAATTCAATAAAGGTATCTTAGCTAAAAAAAGGCCTTCAGTTCAAGACTTTGCCGATGCAGTATTAAAAATAGATTATGCAGCCTACATCAATTCCCATATCTAAGGACTAAATAGTTTATACATGCGGGGGGTGCTGAAATATATTTTTCAGCTCTCTTCGGCAGTTCAAACTCATGAGTGAACTGATTAGGTGCGTAAAACTTACAACCAAGAGGTTCATAGTTCAAAACCCAATAAATGGCGTAAATAGTTGCGGTCTGCCCCTCTGCCGCTGCTCATGTCATAACTGGAGGAGCACAGACGCGAGCGGGAGTGTTAGAGTATAATGTCCGGCCCTCTTCCATAGTTCGGACTTAAACACTAGAACTTTACCAGCTGATCTACAACATTAATATTACTGTTTCTATTTCGTTTAGCTTTAGAAAAAAGTTGTATTACCCGCAGACTATGAAAAAAATACTGTATTTTTAGTCAATAATTTTATCGTATTTTTATTGAAATTCATGTATGATACTAGCATTCTCAAAGACACTTATGAACAAGGTATCACTTCCGCATAATTCAGTGCCGAAGCGAGGGGCCAGCCGGGGCTCTCTCTCTCTCACACACACACTCTCTCTCTCTCTCTCTCTCTCTCTCTCTCTCTCTCTCTCTAACACCATGGGTTTCCTACTAAAAATCATATGACCTGACATGGGCTTGCCCATCTAGGACAATTTTTCGTTGATGGTTACGCGCATTCTCGTCGTTTTTGTTGCCTTTTTCATCGTTTTTCACTTTCTTTTCTTTTTCCATTTTTCATTTATGTTTCATTATCTTACCTTTTATCTTTTTCATTTATTTTTTACTAAAATTTATGAATTGAAATCAATAAATGATAATTTATAGAAATATGTGAATTTTTGGAATAAACAAATATTTTTGAATAAGAATTTTTCCAAAATTCTTGAAGATTTACTAAGTTAGTGCTTATTTTAAAAACAATCTTCTATTTTTTAAAACTGGCTTCCATTTCTAAAAGTCATAAAGCTTTCTTTTTGTGGTAATACATTCCCAAATTCTCTATTTTAGAGCTAGTTTTTCCCTAGGAGTGGGCGCAAGAATATATATTCTCGTGTTGATAATGTTTGCCGGTTTACTACGGACTAGTTTTTCTCCGCCGAGCGTGGAAGTTCTATTTGGGCCGGCCCAGGTGGTTGTTTCACGGGAACTCTTTCTTTACCTAGAGCAAAGAATAAGAAGAGTTCCCAACCATTTACTGCAGTGTGCGTCAAACAGGATTCATTCGCTTTCGGAACAAAAGAATCCGCCCAAATGGCCCGCTTCGGCGTGTGTGGACCTGTTGAGCTTATGGGTGTATTTTCTTGTAGGACGCCCAAATGTTGGGAGCTCCTATTTGGCGTGGTGCGCCCTGGGAAACCAGGCAACACACACCCACCACTCCCCCACGCACCCTTCATGGCCACCCCATGTGCGGGGCGGGAAACCACCTGTTTTATATGTTTATGTTTTTCATTTTATTTTTCCTTTTCAATTTTGTTCTTTAAAAAATTCGGGATTTGAATAATTGTGAATACATTGAACATTTTTGTAATGTATGCTGAACAAATTTTGAATTGTGAAAAAACTTTCAACACCATGATTTTTTCAGAAATCATGAAGAAAATATAGGATTTCAAACTATTTTGAAAACGAGGAATGAAAATAAAAACGAAAAGGATAAAGTAAAAGAGAAGAAAAAAAAAGAAACAGAAACATAATAAAAAAATAATAATAATGAAACAGGAAAATAAGAAAACCGGCAAAAGAGAAAAAAAAAAAGAAACCGGTTTCCCTGGCATTGCTTTAACTCGTGAAGTGGGCCGGCCCGTTGCGGTCAGCTGCTCGCGCGCTTCATCGAAGCCGCGTCTACTGGACGCACACACGCGTCAAATAGGGATAGCCCATGATTTTGAATATTTGCTCCTGAATTTCAAAAATATTTGTGAAGTTTGAAAACGTTTAAATTAGAAAATGTTCATGAATTAAAAATATGTTCGTGGACTTGCGAAATTTTCATGAATTAAAAATTCATGAATCTACAAATGTACAAATGGTCAGTAATTACAAAAAATCCATTGGAGTTCTGCTAAACCATCGGAAAATGGCGACGACCGAGACTTGTTCTTTGTGCGGGGCTCGGGATACTTGGGGACACGCCCTACTTTTATATCCGATGGCGAGGAGCTTATGGGCACTGGCTCCTGAACATATTGTCAAGTTAATGTGTGCGCACACCGAGGAAAGTGCAAAGGATTGGCTGTTTGCCCTACATGAGATAATAGCAAGTGATGAATTTGTTCGAGCAGTGGTGACCTTATCGGCAATATGGGGAGCAAGGAGAAAGGCCATTCATGAAGATATTTTTCAGTCGCCACATGCAGTACACGGCTTTATCAATTCTTAATTATCAGAGTTACATGTGATTAATGCGAGAGCTTGAGCTGTGCCTGCGAGCACAGTACCGCGACAAATATTACACTGGATACCACCTGGGGTTGGCTGTTCAAAATTGAATGCGGACGCGGCGGTAGCACATCATGGTTTTGGGGCGATTCGTGTGATCTATAGGGACCAAGGAGGAGCCTACCTAGGCGCTTCTGCCATTGTTTTCAGATTCATCTCGGACCCAACAACACTAGAAGCGCTTGCAAGGCGGTGGTTGAAGACATTCAGAAGAGAAATATGGTGAGTTATGGTGCGATAGTTTAGGAGATTATAATCCACTTTCTTTCTTTTAGTTTCTATAAGATCGTCCATGAACATAGGAGCTCAACTTTTGAAACCACAGTTTAATGAAGCATGCACTTACCTCGGGAGGTTTCCGCAATGCTTGGTTAGGTCACCTGAAAAATCTTCCTTTCATCCCTATAAAACATTGTGACGAATTAATAAAGCTTCGTGGAATTGTCTAAAAAAAAGTCTATATTGCTCGCAACAGGCGACGTATAGCATTCAAAAAAAGAAAGGCGACGTATAGCATTTGTGATCCCAAGGTCGATCGTACTCGCCAAAAAAAAAGTATTTGCATGCCCGGGTTTTCCATATTTTTTTCGCGGCACGTCCACGTCCTCTGGTGGGATGCAAAGAAGAATTTCAAGCCTTGTGCTGTACCAACACGTAGAAAGCGTGTACAGATCGAAACAAAACAAAACAACTTGTAGAAACTCAGACACGCGTGTGGAAGCGTGTACATCCGTATTAGCCCGCAAACTTGGCTGCCGGCCAACTCGTGAGCTAGAGCTCCCAGCTGCCAGCGCACCCCTTGCCAGGAGAGCCGAGGCCGTCAGGCCAACTCCACCGCGCGACCCCATCCTATCCGCGCGCGTCCGTTTGGGATAAAATAGACGAACCAGACGGCCCAGCGCGCGGGAGCAAACGGACTTTTACCTGTTTTCTGTCCGCTTTTGACCCATCCTGGCCCAAGTTTGCGCCGATTTTAGGGTGAAACGAACAGCGCGCGGACGGGCCGGACGCGCGCGTTTGTCCTCCCCTGGCCCTCCTGTCGGTGGGAGAAAGCAACCCCCCCACCCACCCCACGCCTCATTTGGCGCCATTTTCCCCAAACCCTCCCCCGTCCCTCCCGCCGCCCCCTCCCTCCCCCGTCCATAGACGACGCCCAGTCGAATTCTGGCGGCCTGACCGTCGACCCGCCCGGAAAGGTGAAGAAGAAGGTGGCCATGGCGCCAAGAAAGCCGTTGTAGGAGTGCACGCCGGAGGAGCTCGCCAAGTTGGACAAGGAATCGGCGAGGACAATGCCGCCGCGGCCAAGTTCGCCGCCCAGCGCGATGCGATGGAGGCCACGCGGCGCAAGGCCGAGGTCGATGTGAAAGAGGACATCGTCAACAAAGCGCACGGCCTCCTCATGCTTGGCTATTGATGTCCGTCCGGTTTCCCAGGAGCGGCCGTCGGCCCGGCGAGCACAGGCTCGTCGGTCGCCCGGCATCCGCACTGCCAGTCGCCCATGTCGCTGACCACGCCCATGTCGCTCGGCTTTCCCCCGCCAACGCACTACGACCAGACCCGTTTCTCGGGGTCGCCGGACGTTGGCGTGATCGCGCCGTCCACCCCGCGCTCCTCGGCCGTCATCGACCTCAACGTCACGCCTGGGTCCAGCAGCGGCGGCCGGCCGGCCGTCGAGATGCAAAGAAAGCAAGCACGACCAACGTTCACGGGCACCATGCCGCCCCCCGCGTCATGTTCGACGGAATGCCAGCACCAACGCCACCAGTCGATGACCCCTTCTACAACCAGTTCATGGAGGATGTGATCTACGAGGGTGGGCATGGCCGTTCCTACGATCCCGACGAGACCCAAAGTCAGGATGGCCGCACCCAGTACGTTCCCGATGAAGAGGCCGACGACCGTGCTGACTACGACCATGGTGACTCGTGGCATGAAGACGATGACATCTATTGCAAAGGTGATGGTGATAAAGAAGAAGGCAATGACATTGATATTGGTGTCGAACCATTGTTTATCGACGAGCTCACCCAAAGAGCGAAAGCACAAAAGAGGAGGAGAGCATTCACACGGGTTCATATACACAAGAGGAGGACAAGTTGATTTGCCAATGTTGGATGGAGATTAGCCAAGATCCGAGGACCGACGCGCAACAAAAGGGCCTTGTTTTTTGGACGAGAGTCCACAAAATATTTCATGAGAGGAAGATGTTTGAGCCCTACCAAATTACAAGCAACCGTGGCATCACCTCGATTCAAAAGAGGTGGTTGTTCATCCAACAAGAGTGCAACAAGTATTACGCCGCATTTGAGAACGTTGAAGCACGGCCCGTGAGTGGTCTCAGCGTTGGGGACATGGTATGCTCTCCTCATCCTAGTCATTTCCTTGCTACGACCATGAGACTTCGACCTTTGTATATGTTTGCATGCTGAATTGTTGTTGACCATGTGGTGTAGGCATTTCAATCGTTGGAGGCATTCAAGGCCCGGCACAATGACAAGCCATTCACTCTCACGCATTGTTGGACGATCATCAACAATTTCCCTAAGTTCAAGGATCAATACCGTGAGTTTCAAAGGAAGAGAGGCAAGAAGACGGCCAAGTTCGCCGGAGGTGGAGATGGTGAGGTGTTGAAGAGGCCGAGGGGCAAGATCAACTCTAAGGTGGACGACATATGTGATGCCTCATCCATGGCCTTCCATGAGACTTTGCATGGCATAATGTCTCAAAAGGATGTGAGGGACGAGAAAAAATGGCAAAGCAAGGACGAGCAAATGAAGCAATACGTAGAGCTTCAAAGGAAGAAGCTTGAGATGGAGGAGGCGGCCAAGAGGAGGAAGATCGGCATGGAGGAGGCGTCCCAGCAAAGACAGCTTGACATCGAGGCCGCCAATGTCTCGGCCAGGCAGCGGCAGCTCGACATCGAGGTCACCAATGCCGCAACCAAAGCAAAGGAGGTGACCCTTGCGATCATGAGCGTGGACTTGCCCAAGATGAGCGAGAAGACGAGGAGCTGGTTCGAGGCTAGGCAGAAGGAGATGTTCGACAACGACGGCCTGAACTAGGTTGTCCGATCGGTCGTGGCCGTTCTTTTTGGAGGCTGGCATGGGTGCCGCTCGCCCGCTGGGCCGCTGGCTGTGTGCCGACGAGAAAACATTCATTTTGGAGGTTGGCTATGTTGCCGGCCACCGGTTGTGTTGCCAGCGAGGACAACCATTTATTTTGGAGACTGGCTGTGTTGCCGGCGATGGACGTGTAGGCCGCTGGCTCTGTTGCCGGCGTGAACTAGTGCGTGCGGCCTAAACTAGGGCTTGGCATTTGAAACGTTGTTCTCTTTTTAAAATGGAGGCGGACAAGATGAGGCAAATGCATGCGGCCACGCGCTGGGCGCACGACCACCGCATCTCAGGACACGTCTGGACACGACCCCATTGCCCTACCCAAAAGGACAAAATCCGAATAAAACGGACGTCCGTTTGGGGTTGCGCGGTGGAGTTGGCCTCACCAACTCGGTCCGGAGATCCGTCTTTTTTCAGTAGTGGGTCGGAGGTCTTCATGAAATGTACATCAACATTCACTTTGACATAGCCATGTATACTCGTTTATGCCACACGTGATCTACTTTTTTCGTGGCAATTCAGAATATGCAGCTCGGATATAATTTGTCACCTTGACCTTAGTTCCCATAGTTGTTCTCTCCTAGGATTGATTGTGTTCACACTAATATGATGCCTACGCTAACATTGCCTTTAGGATCACGTCGACATTAACTTCTAGGGCCATTGCCTTTATTAAAATCTCCTTTGAACCCAAAGATAGCGCTTTCTCCTTCCAACTTCCAAATGTTGACACATCCTATCAACTAGGTTGCAGAATCCGGACAGCTTATGTGCGAGGGTACTTAAATCTAAGTATTGCACTAACGAAGACTTGTTGGATACTATATTCGCGTCGAATGCTTCTCAACCATGGTGAGGCATTGAGTTTGGACTTGAACTCCCGAAGAAAGGATTGATCACGAGAGTAGGAAACAGAAGGAAAATTCAGATTCAGAGGGGTAACTGGATCGAGGGAAAAATTGGATCCATTACATAACTAGTACTGCCTTTGTTGCCTCCATTAGATAACTAGTACTTTTAGTGTGATTGATCACTTAGTAGTGTACCCCATTGTACATATGTAATTTTTTTGTTCCTTTAATATATATGTAGTAGGAGCATTTCCTAATGTTTCCATGGTAAAAAAAAAACTGGATCCCGAGAAAAGATGGACCGAAATCGGCCATGTTTAAGAGACGATCAAGACTTCGGTGGGTAAACCAACTTATGACACCGGGCACTAATACATGGGATGTATAGCTTATTAAGTAGATCTTCCAACCTTTTGACACAGATGTAATATGTAACGTCAAACTGCCTACTTTGGATGCCGTGGACTGTGTGGCATGGCGCTTTGAAAAGACCGGGAAATTTAAGGTCTGTATAGCGCCTTCAAGCTAGCAACAAGCATCAAGGCTGGACATCTCCAGGTGGCTTCAGATCGGACCCTATGGGATTCTATCTGGAGGGTTGAGATGTCCAAAAAGATAAGAATCTTCGGGTGAATAATCGCTATAAAGTTTCCTGCTACAAATCACGTGACACATGTGTTAAGCAATCCAAACTATTAAAAAAAGTCTCATGTTACATAGCAAAACAAATGCAGAAGAACAATTGTGACGGATGATGTTTGCAAAGTGTGCGGCAACACTGTCGATGATGAACATCACGGTGTCATTGAGTGCACATAGAGTAGAGTAGTTCGTCAGGCTATGAGGGAGGTTTGGAGCTTACTAGAGGAGAGCAAATTCAGGAAGACATGTTGGTTACATATTCCACTAGAGCAGTACTCACTTCTATCCATAATAAGTATCATATTTTTTTAATATGTTAAAGGTAACAGCAGATTGATGAACTTTTAACATCCTCTACACGCTGCTGAAGTAATGATAGATATATACAAGGTCAAGTCATCGGGTGCAATTATGTTGCCGTGGAAGACATGCACCCACAACAAGCGGATTCGTCAATATTTCTAGAACTCTTTTTTTTTTTGCGAATAAATATTTCTAGAACTCTTGTGCAGATATTCTTTTTCCCGCCCGCATTTAGAAAATATACTACAGATGAATCAAACTTGAGGCAATTGATAAAAAAAAACTGAACCGATTGTATGGTGGAAATCTTCCATACAGGTCCAAAATTTCGCACCGGAGTACTACTATTTATCCACAGTGGCTTGCCAAACTCAATTAGTAACGTGGAAGATTCATGAAAATTTTGTGTGTGAAAACGTCAAATTTCCACGTTACCGAGCAATGTAAAACAACTATAAATACCCACCTCAGACCAAACTTCTACTAGCACACACGGTGGCATCACTAACACACAACAATGGCATCCCTAGAAGCCGTTTCCCGTGTCATGCTGCACATCCTCCCTCTTTTTCTCCTCGTTGCCGGCACCCACGCCGCCACGTTCACCATCACCAACAAGTGCCAGTTCACCGTGTGAGCGGCCGTCGTGCCGTCCGGCGGTGGCAAGCAGCTGGACCCGGGGGCGCAGCCATGGAGCATCGAGGTGCCGGCAGGCACGACAGGTGGGCGCGTGTGGGCACGCACGGGGTGCAACTTCGACGGGAGCGGCAACGGGCAGTGCCAGACAGGGGACTGCGGCGGCGTGCTGCAGTGCACGGGGTACGGGCAGGCGCCCAACACGCTGGCCGAGTTCGGGCTCAACGGCTTCAACAACCTCGACTTCTTCGACATCTCCCTCATCGACGGCTTCAACGTGCCCATGGACTTCCTGCCGGCGGACGGCACCGCCGGGTGCGCCAAGGGCGGGCCGCGGTGCGACGCGGACATCACGTCGCAGTGCCCGTCCGAGCTCCGGGCACCAGGCGGGTGCAACAACGCGTGCACTGTGTTCAAGAAGGACGAGTACTGCTGCACCGGCACGGTGGCGGACAACTGCGGGCCGACCGACTACTCCAAGTTCTTCAAGGGGCAGTGCCCGGACGCGTACAGCTACCCCAAAGATGACGCCTCCAGCACCTTCACTTGCCCCGGCGGCACCAACTACCAGGTTGTCTTCTGTCCATGATCACGACCAACTTTATATATCCGGACCGAGACTTGCTTAAGTCTTAGTCGGTTGAGATTTAGCAATCTCATATCATACATGTACTGAGAAATAATAAGTTACCATATGTGTAATGTTACTTGGCGATACGACATGTGAACATTGATCATGACATTCACATGCACGATCCTATTGTAAAAGCCTGGGAATAGGTGAGCTGTGCAAGAATAAACTGCTCTTGGAGCAAGACACACATGATGGTAATGTTATTTTAGCAATACCATGGACTATAAAAATTGAGTTGGAAAGAGAGAAACGAAAAATGAAAAGGTTTATCTTCTCTTAGCTAAGATGATTTATTAATAATAAAGATACAATATTTTCTTTGTTCTATGATATTTCCTCTCTTAGTGACATGTCTTCGAGTTAATCTCATTACCCCGTAAATTTTAGTACTATGTTACTAAAGATAATATACTTTATCTCTCTCTATCTAAATGAGGTGGGATATACTTTATCTCCCTTCGTTCCTAAATATAAAGTGTATTATTTTTTCTAAAAGTCAACCTATGTCTATGTTTGACCAAGTTTAGCAAAATATATAAAAATATACAGTACTAAATAAGTTTTTTTTAAAGGGGGGGGGGGGGCGCCCGGCCTCTGCATCAGAACGATGCATACGACCACATTTATAAATAAATGAGGTTCAACAAGGTCTTAAAGTCTGGAAACAAAATAAAAACGGCAAGCTCACGCAGAGCCACAACGCCAAGGACAAAAGGCCCAAAAAGCCACAACCGGCTGGCAAAACAGAAGATAGGTAAACTAATCGCCTATCCTATTACATGACCGCCATCCAAACCGGTTGAAGATATCCCGCGCTACCATCTCCCACCGGACAGATCCAGTAACCAAACGCTCCCTGGCCTCCGTCGGAGTGAGTAAGGACCACATACGGATCAGCGCAGCAGCCTGGAATAAAACCTGCAAAAAATGAATACTTGTTGTTATGTTAAAAGCCAAGTCATTTCTGCAGTTCCAAATTGCCCATAACAACGCGCATACTCCTACACTGTGTCTAGCTGTTTCGGACTCTATCCCAACAAGCCACGTTCCGAATAACGTATTGACCGGATTCGAAGGAGTAATGTTAAAGGCAATTTGCACAGTGCGCCATAAAACTCTTGCCAACGGGCAATAAAAAAAAAGGTGCTTGATAGTCTCGTCCCAATCACAAAAACTACACCTAGTAGATCCTGTCCAATTGCGCTTAACCAAATTATCCTTTGTTAAAATTACTTGTTTATGCACAAACCACATAAACACTTTAATCTTCAAAGGAATTTTGACTTTCCAAACATGTTTGGAACTAGGAATAACACTAGAGTTAATGATATCTATATACATCGATTTGACTGTGAACTCTCCAGACCTAGTAAGCTTCCAACACAACTGATCGGGCTGATGAGCTAACTGACCCTCCATCAGTCTACGCACCAAATGAAGCCATGCTTCCCATCGTTCGCCCACAAGCACCCTCCTAAACTGAATATTGAGGGGAATGGACTGCATAATCGTTGCAACAAGAGAATCACGACGTTGAACAATACGATACAGGGACGGATACTGGATCGACAAAGGCGTTTCTCCAAGCCATGTATCCTCCCAGAAGCGAGTGGTGTTGCCATTACCGACAATAAACTTTGTTCTATTAAAGAAGACAGCTTTGACTCTCATAAGCCCCTTCCAGAACGGCGAATCAGTTGGTCTCACTGTCACCTGAGACAAAGTCTTGGACTGCAGATATTTACTACGAAGAATCTGCGCCCACGTTGCCTCAGTCTTAACTGACAACTTATACAGCCACTTACTGAGAAGACATTTGTTCTTGACTTCAAGATTCTCAATACCAAGGCCCCCGTGGTCCTTTGGTCGACAAATGATATCCCATTTGGCGAGTCGGTATTTTCTCTTAAGTTCATCACTCTGCCAGAAGAATCGGGATCGATAGAAGTCCAGCCTTTTCCTAACCCCAACTGGGACTTCAAAGAAGGATAAGATAAACATAGGCATACTCGTGAGCACCGAATTAATAAGAATCAATCGGCCTTCATAAGACATGAGTTTTCCTTTCCAGCAACTCAGTTTGTTCTCAAACCGATCCTCGATGCACTTCCACTCTCTGTTTGTTAGCTTACGATGGTGAATGGGAATACCTAGGTATGTAAAAGGTAAAGCCTCCAATTCACATCCAAACAATTGTCTATAAGCCTCTTGTTCGTCCTTGGCTCTACCAAAGCAGGACAACTCGCTTTTATGAAAATTAATCTTCAATCCAGTCAATTGTTCAAATAAGCATAACGCCAACTTCATATTTCTCGCTTTGGCCAAGTCGTGTTCCATAAAGATGATTATATCATCAGCGTACTACAGGATGGACACACCACCATCAACTAGATGAGGCACCAAGCCACCCACCTGACCGGCCTCCTTTGCCCTCTCCTATCAGGATCGCCAACATATCAACCACAATATTGAACAAGATTGGAGACATAGGATCACCTTGTCTCAGGCCCTTGTGTGTCTGGAAATAATGACCTATATCGTCATTCACTTTAATTCCAACACTCCCTTTTTGCATGAACGATTCCACCTGGCGTCGCCAAGCTTCATCAAAACCCTTCATGTGTAAGGCCTGTTGAAGGAATGGCCATTTGACTTTATCGTATGCCTTCTCGAAATCCACCATGAAAATAACTCCGTCAAGTTTTTTCGTGTGAATATCATGGAGCGTTTCATGAATGACCACAACCCCTTCAAGGATGTTCCTGTCCGGCATGAAATCAGTTTGAGTAGGCTGTACCATAGCATGCGCAATCTGTGTGAGCCTAATCGTCCCGACCTTGGTAAAAAATTTGAAACTAACATTAAGAAGCCAGATAGGCCCGAATTGCTTGATTCTCACCGCCTCTGTTTTCTTAGGAAGCAGGGTTATCATTCCAAAATTTAGCTGAAAAAGCTGAAGTTGTCTCGAAAACAAATCATGGAACATCGGCACCAGGTCCCCTTTAATAATATGCCAGCACTTCTTATAAAACTCAGCCGGGAAGCCATCCGGGCCAGGAGCCTTATTATTTTTCATTTGTGAAATGGCCTCGAACACCTCCTTTTCCGAAAAAGGAGCGGCTAAAATATCGTTCTCAACAGCAGTAAGTTAAGGTACATCCTCAACCCTAGAATCATCCAGAGACACACAGTTCTCCTCTGGGGGTCCAAACAATTGTTTGTAGTACTCAGTAATGTATAACTTTAGGTTCTCCTGACCGATAATCGTACCCTCATCTTGTTCAAGCTGAAAGATTCTCTTCTTCCCGTGTTTGCCATTGGCAATCATGTCGAAGAATTGAGTATTCGCGCCCCCCTGGACAACTCTTCGTACCTTGGCCCGCAGTGCCCACTTTAATTCTTCTTCACAAAGAAGTTCTTTCAGCCTCATCTCTGCGTCAAGTTTGGCATGAAGCTCGGCGGCTGGCAGAATCGTGGTTTCTGCTTTTACATCTAAGGACTGAATAAGGGTAAGAAGCCGTTCATTTTCAACCTTATAAATCCCACTAAGATGTTTAGCCCACCCACGTAGGAAACTTCTCAGGTGCCTAATCTTATTCTGCCAGCGCTCAAGCGCAGTCCTACCGCCTGCATCCTTAGCCCACTCGCTGGCTACGAGATCAAGGAAGCCTTCTCTTTCAAACCAAGCAAGCTCGAACCAGAATAAATTCTTGTTGCCCGGGTGGGAAGCCTCACCAGAGTCAAGAAATAAAGGCGTGTGGTCATAAATACCACGAGAGAGAGCCCGAACTGTTACAAAGGGAAACTTCTGTTCCCATTCGACACTTGCCAGTACACGATCCAACTTTTCAAACATTGAATTTGGCATTGCGTTAGCCCATGTGAACTTCCTACCTGAAAGCTCAATCTCTCTCAGATCCAACCTTTCAATGATAGTGTTAAACATGAACGACCATCTCCCGTCAAAGTTATCATTATTCTTCTCATCACGCCTCCTAATGATGTTAAAGTCCCCCCTACCAGGATTGGGAGCTGCTCAGATCCGCAAACCCTAACTAGATCAGCCAAGAAATCCGGTTTGAATTCTAGCTGTGCGGCACCATACACCGCCACCAGAGCCCAGTCAAATCCATCAGCCTTTGGACCGCACCCTGAACTTAACAGCAAAGTCTCCCATGACCACACTTTGAACTTCGAGAGACTCGCATCTAACACCGAGTAAGATCCCACCCAATCTTCCTCGCGGCGGCAGACAGTGCCAGTCGAACTCAATACCACCCGATAAAGTATTGAGAAATTGTGGTGAGAAATTTTCTCTACCAGTTTCCGACAAAGCAATAAAGTCCAACCTATGCTCGATAGACGCTTCTGCAAGAAACTTCTTTTAGCCAAGTCCTTGAGACCTCTGCTATTCCAAAAGATTCCTTTCATATCTCGTCATGGAATTTTTTAGCCGTGCGGATCCTAGCACTCCTACGTACTGCGGATGTCGGGTAAATCTTCCGCTTCCATTTGCGCTTAGGGTTGGTCTTACTCTCCAGCCGGTCCTCACAACCAGGCTCAGGAGGTCTTACTACAGCAATCTCGACACTCTCATCCTCCTCTTCAGGCTCAGAGACGGGATTAGCGAGATCGGCACAAAAATTATCCAGCACCCGGACCCCCAAAGCGTCAATCTGGGAATCATTCATGGGTTTGATGGCAGCTAAGTTAAGAATCATATCTAAAGCCCTCTCGGCCTCTAAATCCAGTAAATCATTTATGGAATTAGAAATTTCACCATCATTACTACCTAGTGAAATCCCTAATTGGTTTGCATTATCAACAATCTCATCATTCGAAAAATGCAAGATGGAATTAGATGTATTAACCGACATACCAGTAGTGACCTGAACGTCACGAAGCTTGGCCGCCCTCATGGCGCACCGCTGTTGCATGCCGTCCACCTCCGGATGGTCCTGAAGACGGCAGCTCAACCGTCGGCCCTCAGAAACCGGATCCGGAATCCCGCCAAACGCTATCACCTCCTCCCAAGTGAAGTTACCCGGGGAGTGACCTCCTGACACACCCCGAACACTCAACCGGTCTCCACGGTATGGGGATGGCACCGAGTCGGTTAATGGGGTAACATGGGCCGCCTGCCCACGCTCCCCATCCACCCCATCCCGCCAGCCAAAGGTGCTTGCCGGCGCCAACGGAGGGGCGGCCACCCTAGGCACCGAGGGAGAAGAGGGCCCCGAGCCCCCTCCATGGACCGGACCTGCCGCCTGTAGTTCCGTCCTAGCGAGTGGTGAAGAAGGCGCCGAGGCCACCTTCCCTGGACCCCCTCCCGAAGATAAAGCCTCCATCATGGAGACCTCGTCCGGTGCAAAAGGAGAAGAGGGCGCCGAGGCCACCTGCCTCGAACCCCCTTCAAAACTCGGAACCACCACCTGCAGCTCCGTCCTTGCAACAAAATCAGAGGGAACCGAGAACACCAGCCCCGGACCCCCCCCCCCTTGAGCGAAAACCCTCCACGGCCGGACCCACAATCAGCGGAGGAACAACAACAGTAGAAGGATCCTCCTCCTCCTTTCCCCTGACCGAGTTTGGCGAAGTCCCAAGGACAAGACCCGACGCATCCTCAAAGTCCAACGCGGGTAACGTGTGCTCAAAAGCCTCAAAAGACTCCACCTGCTCACTCCACAGTCTCGGAGGTGCAGAAGCAGGCTCGAGAGACCCAAATCTGAGAGTGGTCAAAGGCACCGAGGAAGGTGGAGCCGTCCCGTCCCCGGTCGTCTGAGCAACAGACCCCAGTCCCTTGGACATCTCTCGTCCAGGATCAGCGACCGGATTCTCCTTAACTCCCGCGCCGTCATCACCCTCGTGCATATCAACGTCAGTCACGGTAGCTGCCTCAGCGAACAGGCTCTCATCCTCAAACTCAATCTCAAGGTTGTAAATCTGGCCTCGATATGACCACTTGACCACATCAGGCACAAACTCAATGTCCAAAATACTAACCAGTAAACGAGCAACCCCATGAGCTCTAGTGAAGGCCATATCCACTCGCTCAGGTTTTCCCACCATGATGCCCAAGCTAGCAACGACCCTAGCATCCTGCATAGGCTTCGAAGGAGCTCCCGTAAAACGCAGCCAAGCCTGGGTAAGAGGTTTACCCTGAGGCTCCACCAACTTCCACTCTTGGAACTCGAGGATGCCCTCGGTACCTGGTACTTTGCACATCCCAAAACTCAGCAGCCTCTGCAAATCCTCCACCGACGGGAACTCAACCCTAAACAAATTTGCCTCAAGACTGACAAGCTCCCAGTGGAAGTCTCCTGGAGCTAGCTCCCGGAGCCGCTGCATAATCTGGGTCTCAGAGACTTCTCCTCTAGTCACTTTGACAATCCCAGTGGTCATACTCTGAGCCTCATCAGGAGCCTCCCTCTCGGTCGGAGACTCAAAGAACGTGAGTTCAGCACAGTACACTCCATACATCATAAGAGACGGTGCCTGATCCCTCAAAAGCGGACATGCCCCCGAGTCATGGGCTGGTTTGCCACAAGTATCGCATAAAACTGCCACACACTCAGCAATGAAATGGCCCTTCTTGCCACAGCGGTAGCATAACATTTTTTCCTTCTTGCGCGCCCACTTGGCCGCCCTGTACGAATCAGCCCTGTCTGACGCCTCCACAGACACAGACCCGAATTCAACATTACCAGGAACCTCCACATCAGCGAGAGCCGTCACCATAGTTCATACTCACGAAGCCCTAGATTTTTGGTTTGGGCCGAGCTGGATTTGAACCAGCGTAGACATTGTCAACGAATTTACAGTCTGTCCCCATTAACCACTCGGGCATCGACCCAGGAAGAATTTATTCTAGGGTTTTTGCTAATCTATGATTAACCTCCTTTCATAATACTCCCTACCCCCAGGGGAAGTCGAATCCCCGCTGCCTCCTTGAAAGAGAGATAAGTAAGACATTGATTTTGCAATAAGATCGATTATGTTCATTGCATAATAAGCTCCTTTGAAAAGCATTGGCGCACGTGTAAACGAGTTGCTCTATCGAACTGAGCTATAGCCCTTATCAGAGATATCTTAACATATAGATAATTTCTTGTCAAGATGAATATCTCCATAGCCTGGCTAGACAACCCAGACTCCTCAGTAGCCCCGCCAGCAGCCGTCTGCTCAACGACAACCGTATGCTGTCTTGGACGATAGCGGCCACCTCGACCGCCTCGGCCACCACGATGACCACGGAAACCACCGCGATGACGATGTCCCGGGCCTGACGCCCCTTCAACAAAGCCTCCCGTAGGACCCATGAAAGGCCTCTCAGCCGAACCATCGCTCTGCCAGGAATACCCCCGACCACCACCCGTGGACGAGGATCCCCGGTGTTGTCCATCTCCATATGCGTTATACCCATCGTCGCCCCATTGACCACGAGGTGCAGTCGAATCACCACCACCAGCCGTAGCATGCGGCAACTGTGCCTGCGTCACCACCAGCGCCGCCAAATTTTGCGACTGTCGGGCGACAAAGTGCGGCGGCCTGGCGCCGGACTGAGACGTCGCCGGACAAGGCTGGAGGCCTCGGACCAGAAGCGCCTCTGCCCGCGGCAGCAGCTGGGCTCGCCACCGGGGGTCGAGAATGCACACCACCCCGGCCCATCGCCGGCTGCGGCACCACCACCGGCGTCGGGGGTCGAGCGCCCGGGGGACCAAACCCGCGGCCAACCGCGCCAAGGTCGGGCGCCCCGCTAGCTGCCATCGGCCTAGGGACGGTGACCTCATTTGCCGCCCTGCTGGCACCAGCGCTCGGCGATGGGGCAACCCCACCGCGACCAGTCCCCAGCTGCTGGCCGATTCCACCGCGGCCAGTTCCCGGCGGCGGGCCATTCCCGCCGCGGCCAGCTCCCGGCGGCGGCGCTAGCCTTCCGCGGCCAGCACCACCCGCGGCGGCACTCTTGCCAGGAGGCGGCAAAGCTCCTCGGCCAGCCATGGCCCGGAGTGGGGGGATGCGCCTTGCCCGCCCCACACCACGATCACAGAACCCCGGCCGGCCACTTCTCAAAAACCCTAGATCGCAACGACGAGAAACACACTCGAGTATCGAACGTGCATGGGGCGACGGGAGAAAACGACGTAGTGATGGGGTTAGACTGGGCCTCATACCCAGTTAACTCCGGCCCAACTACACGAAGGGTCGGCTCACTCAGAACCAGCCCAACTCCATGCGCACCCAGCTCGCGGCCCAGGAGCGATTTCAAACGGTGTGCCCGCACCTGCGAGATCTCGATCGCGTGCCCCGCCGGCAATGCCGCCGCGGCCGCCGCCGGCGTCCGGGCAGCACTTGCACGGCGCACAGATCTCTTCTTCCTCTGAACCTTAATGTAAAATATGAAAATATATTTCATGATGAAGCTAGCGTAATGATTTGCTATTGTAGAAATTGATATTTTTGTCTATAAAGTTTGTCAAAGTTGAAAAGTTTGACTTTTTTAAATAAAACACCTTACATTTAGGAACGGACTAAAAGAGACTGAATGTAAGCAGTCCTACAAATCAAGAACAAGATGACCCCTGTGATTGACGCTCCCGCCGCCGAGGCGATCGTCGGCCGAGGCTGCCACCGCCATCTCGACGGCAACAACCAGTCACACACACACACACACACACACACACACACACACACACACACACACACAGAGAGAGAGAGAGAGAGAGAGAGAGAGAGAGAGAGAGACCGTGGCGGTTGGCCTTCATAATTCCTGAATCAGGGTAAGGAGGAATATATGTGCGATCGTAAAAAATGCATGGGTTAATGGTGAGAATCCGAGGTATGATGAAAGGATTCAAGTATGCCATGCGACTCAAGGACTAAATCACACCAAAAAGAGGGTGGAGCAGGTCAAGAGGCCGTGGGATCTTAACCAGAAGGAAGGATTTTAACCTACTGATCTTCTGGTCCCAAAAGAGGATCATATTGCGGTGGTCACGGGATCTGACTCGGCTGGGGAGGGAGAGAACCAGCAGAATCCTTCCAAGGGTGTTTGTGACATGAGTAGGGATCAATAACAAACTGTTGATGGTAAGCACCATTGCAATCTAGTGTGTGGCTCTGAGCATGGTACACGAAGGTATCTCATCTGCGCAATTGGTCATATAAGTTCTGTGTCTCATCTCCGGAAGTGGGTTTTGAAATTATTCGAGGCGGCAACTTGTCCACCAACCTCTTCTCTATGAATTTCCTTCTCTGGGGAGAGGGGGACGATGATCTTAAACAGCTTTATCGAAGTTATCTTGATGCGGCCTCTAAAGAGTGGACCGTAGTATCCAATTCTAAATCTCGTCAATCATATGTTCAAGCTGTTCAACAGCCTCAATTCTTTTCTTCGCAAACCACGCCTAATTCGCATGATCAAGCCATGCAGCAATCAAGGGGCCCATTAAATGATGTTTTAACTTCGCCCAATAACACTGCGTTGGGTAGGGCGGGATTGACGCGTTTTGAATCTTTGGGCCCTTTGGGCAATAATGTGGCGGGCCTTTTCTGTGTTCGTTGCCTCATGACGGGTCACTCCAGGCCCAAATGCCAGAATAGAATCCGCTGTAAGGCCTGCAAGAGATTGGGACATATTGCAGTTAACTGTAGATTCCGGCCCGAAGTTGTCGCTCCGCCTTCCTCTTCTGACACGTCGAATCCACCTTTTGTGGTAAATAATCTGGTAGCCGGTAACAGTGGCACGCGGGACCCAGTCGTCAGCGGCTCTATCGTTCCGTCTTCCCGTAATGCCGGCCCTGCAGAAAATTTACTGCCCTCTGCTGCCGCCCATTTCCCAATTCTTTCTCTCCGTCCTCCTCAGTCTCATCCATCGCCCCGCCCAACTAGGGATTCCACATTGCTCCGCCCCACCAGTACTGCTCTGCCGAGGTCTTCTGCAATGGCAAATTTTCCTTTCGATCCAACGCCTTTCTTGCTGCCGGGCACTCAAGCGATCGAGGTGGAAGGGAGGCCAGCTCGTGCTCGGGTCATCCATGGAGATATGCAACTATCCAACGAGAATCTTGCAATCGCCACTCTAGTGCCAATGCCCCAAGGTGAAGTCGCTTTCGTCAACGTCAGAGAAGTTCTAAGTGATTTCTTGGTTTCGCAAAGGGTCGTTTTCTCTTCTATATCCAAATGCCCTTTTGGTCAGGCGTTTGTTAGATGCAACAGCAAAGCGGATAGGGATTCTTTGGTCAACAGGAGCCCGCATCCTTTCGATGATATCCACATCATCTTCGAGAAGCATGACCAAGGTATGAACTGGAGGAAGTTTAACCTGGCCAGAGACTGCTGGCTACTGTTAATCGGTTTCCCTGCGGATCTGCGCTGTATGAATGAGATCAATAATGCCGTGTCTAGTTTTGGGAAACTGTTGTCTTGGGATAGAGTTAAAACCACGGATGCTGCAGTGGCAGTTAAAGTCAGAATCAATGCTCTGTCAGATGTTCCTGTCAGTTTGGCGGTCACCGGGGACAGACATTTCCAAGGGGAGTCTTGGACTTGCCCTGTAGTTATATTTTAAGATGAACTGCTGGGCGGTGGTCCCCAAGATGAGGAGCCCATTCCGGATGATAATAACCCCCACCCAAGGCCTCCTGAGCAGCACCACCATCCCAATCAGCACAATCTATTCTTTGGCCCTGTACCGCAACATGCCAACAATGAACAGCCTGGGAATGATCAAGATGTTCAGGATGGAGATGCTCAGAATGCAGACGATCTTGGTTGGGGCCACTGGGCGATGCCCCCACTCCTTGACAACGCTCCAGTTCAGAATCAAGTGGCTATACAAGCTCATGAGATGGTTCACAGTGGTCTCACCCTCTCCCTGGGAATTGACTCCAACAGTGTTGAAACTGCCAATTCAGTTTAAGGGGCTGGCAATCTTATGTTGTTTGGAAATCTCCTAGCTCCACAAGAGTTACCTGCATTGCTGCCAGAAATTCACCTTCCAGATCTCAATGTGCCACTTGAGGTGGAATTACAGCAACCAGAGGTCCCTGTTGCATTGTTGCAGGCTGACCTGCAGGAGGTGATGGTGCAGGTGCCAGAAGCCCATGTTGATGTTGCAATGTTTGGGCCACCGAATGATCAGGTTAATGATGACATGGCCTTACAGATGGCGCAGGATCAGCCAGCTCCAGTTGAGACGCTGCTGCACAACCATGCAAAGCCGCTTCCTGATAATGCTCTGCTTCCTCACCATTTGTTGCCAGCCTCTTTTTCTGTTCAAGAGGACAATCTGCAGCAGCACATTCCTGGTTCTGCTATGGAGCCGGTGGAAGCTGCACCGGACAAATTTCAAGAGCCTGTGTTGGCTACGATCAACCAAACTTCTAACGCTGCAACCTCAGAGCTACCAAGTCCAGATTCAGGTAGTTCTAATCCTCCTCCAGGTTTCCCTCTGCCCATTTTTAAGGATCAAATTCATCTAGGTGCTTGTCAACTTTTGCCTGATGCAGCAGATCCTGTCATGCAAAAGATGTATCTGTCCCAAGCTCAGGAAGAGTTGCACAAGGCCTGCTCCGGTCAGGAAGAGGCAGAGCTTTGGAAGAAGTACTTTGCACCTGAAGGGCAATCCAAGGATGTGATTCAGGTACCTAATGAGTGGGCTAATTTTATTGCCCTTGCACTGCTTACTCCAGATAAGTTTGAGTGGGTTAAGAAGTTGCTTTCTTCTCAATTATGGAAAATTATTTCTGAAGATTCAGATAGCACCAACTTGAAACCTTTTGTCCTGCCTGAGAAGTGTGAATCTGTTCTGCAGAATTTTTGCCAAAATCAGATTGATGAAGAGGTACTCCCCAATGTTGTGGCTTCCACCCCACCATCAAAGCCCTCATCAGTTGGAATGTCATCCAGCACCTCTGCCATTCAAATTTACAAAAAGAGGAAGGAAAAAGCTCCACTAGTTGAAACTCAGGTGAGAAGAAGTTGTAGAATTCAGCAGTTGAATCATGGTTACAGAAAGAAAACATGCATGGACAGAAACTGCCTGCCTTGCAATGTTAACCCTCCCTCATTACCTAGCAAAGTGGTTAAAAATCTCTCTATTGCTTTTTGCAAGATTCCTGAGAAAGATTGCTCAGATGAGGCCCTGCATCAAGCCAAGAAGAAGAAAGGGAGCAAGGACAAAGAGGGGAAAGAGAAGAGCAAGAAAAGCCCTCAGAAGGGAGGTCTGCCTAGCCCGGCATAAGGACTTCTTAGGAGATCTGTCTAGTTTCATTTTGAGCTTTCGATGTCATGTTTATGTCATATCAGATGACTCTGTGTAAACCTATGTATTGGAGTGTGGTACCGCTACTTCTGTTGCAGACAGAGATCTTTAAGTTATGCAAAGCTACGCAGACTTGTTATATTCAGTTATTCCTCCTTATCTGTCATGAATAAGCAGTGGAAAATCTTGAACTGGAATATTAGAGGTATTAATGATAAAGAAAAGTGGTTAGCTATTCGTAACAAAATTGATGAGTCAGATTGTGACGTGATTTGCATCCAAGAAACAAAGAGGGAAACATTTGACAGTAGGTATCTTAAGCAGTTCTGCCCGAATCGTCTGAACAAGTTTGATTATCAACCATCTGTAGGTGCATCAGGAGGATTACTAGTGGTCTGGAATGATTCTCTTTTCACAGGAGAAACTATCTCTAAAAACTCCTTCTCCATTTCCATCCGATTCACCTCTAAGCTCTCTTCAGATAACTGGACTTTATCAAATATCTATGGCCCCTGTCATTCCCCTGATAGAGCTATTTTTATGGACTGGTTCTCCAATATACACATTCCAGATGATTGTAATTGGTTGATGCTGGGAGATTTCAATTATATTAGATACCCTTCCAACAGAAACAGAGAAGGGGGTAATCTCAGTGATATGCTCTTATTCAATGAAGCAATTAGCAATTTGGGACTTCTAGAAATTCCTTTGAAAGGGAGAAAATTTACATGGAGCAACATGCAGACAGCCCCTTTGCTTGAGAAGCTTGATTGGGTTTTTTCATCTGAAGCCTGGACTTCGAATTTCCCTAACACCATGGTGTTGCCTCTCTCAAAGCCTATTTCTGACCATGTTCCATGCATAATCAACATTGGCACCAGGATTCCAAAGTCTAAAATTTTCAGGTTTGAAAATTACTGGATGCAGATTGACAGTTTCAAGGACACTGTGAACAATATTTGGCAACAAGATGTCAATGAAACAGATAGTGCAAAGAGAATCACTGCTAAGTTTAAGAGATTAAGAAAGGGCCTGAAGATTTGGGCCAAAGAGCTCTCACAGCTATCTAAAATCATTCAAGCTTGCAATGATCTCATTATGCTCTTTGACACTCTTGAAGAATTTAGATCTCTGTCCAATGTTGAGTGGAATGGCAGAGAAATTGTTAAACAACATCTGCTTAACTTGTGAGCAACAATCAGATGGATCTTACAAGGGGAGGCCAATACTAAATATCTGAAAGTCAAAGCAACCATTAATTACAGAAGAAAATACATTGCTAGTTTGCAGGATGAAGCTGGTAACATGCAAGATGATCATCAGACTAAAGCTGCAATCCTGTGGAAAGCCTTCAAAAAAAGATTAAATGTTTCTGTGCCCACTTTTGATCTACTCAACCTTGAGTCCATTGTCCCAAAGATGCCTGAACTAATTGAGCTGGACAAGCCTTTCACTAAGGATGAAATTGATGCAGTGGTTAAAGATCTACCATCTGATAAGGCTCCAGGGCCAGATGGTTTCAATACAGACTTTATCAAGCATTGCTGGGATATCATTGCTCCAGATTTCTATGAGCTGATTGAAGACTTCTACAATGGCAAATTAAACTTGCAAAGCATCAACTCCTCCTTCATTACTCTGGTACCAAAAAAAGATACTCCTGTCAATGCTAATGGTTTCAGACCAATATCTTTGCTCAACTGCTCCATCAAAATCATCACAAAACTTCTTGCCAACAGATTACAGACTGTCATATTAAAGTTAATTCACCAAAATCAATATGGGTTCCTTAAGAAGAGATCAATACAAGGCTGTCTGGCCTGGTCATATGAATTCATTCACCAATGTCATCAATCTGGGCAAGAATTAATTATCTTAAAGCTAGACTTTGAAAAAGCTTTTGATATGATTGAGCATGAAGCTATCAGGAAAATCCTCATTGCTAGAGGCTTCGGACCTAAATGGATTATGTGGATGGATATGATTTTATCTTCTGGATTGTCTTCTATACTACTAAATGGGGTGCCTGGAAAGCAATTTCTCTGTAAAAGAGGAGTTAGACAGGGGGATCCTCTTTCACCTCTGCTGTTTGTCATAGCTGCAGATCTGCTTCAAACAATCTTAAATGAAGCCATGAGGAATGGCCTCATCTCTGCTCCTATAAACAATAATTCTGGCCAAGATTTTCCTGTAATTCAGTATGCAGATGATACAGTCCTTGTCATGCAAGCCAATGCTGCACAGCTTCAACAGCTTCAAAATTTGCTCATGTATTTCAGTACTTTCACTGGCTTGAGAGTCAATTATGAAAAATCAGTGATTGTTCCCATTAACACTGCTAATGATAAAATGCTGGATTTGGCTAATATTATGGGTTGCAAAGTTGGCACTCTTCCGTTCACATATTTGGGTTTGCCTCTATGTCTGTCCAAGCCAAAGATTGAGGATTTCATGCCTGTCATGCAAAGAATTGAAAGAAGTCTGGCTGGTTGTTCATCACTATTATCTTATGGAGATAAATTGGTTATGGTAAAGTCTGTATTCTACAGCCTGCCCATTTTCTTCATGTGTACACCTACACTACCAGCTGGTGTCATGGAGCAAATTAAGAAATATCTCAAACATTTCTTTTGGAGAAAATATGGAATGGAAGACAGGGGCACTGCATTGATTGCTTGGGACAAAGTGTGCAAACCTAAAGAGAAAGGAGGACTTGGGGTGTTGGATATTGCAGCTCACAACAAATGTTTACTCATGAAGCATGTCCACAAGTTCTTAAATCAGCAGGATATTCCTTGGGTCAATTTGATTTGGGAGACTTATTATCCTGACAGAATGCTTCACACTAATCCAATAGGATCCTTTTGGTGGAAAAGCATTCTCAAATTAGTGCCCGAGTTCAGACTAGCTGCTGTCCCCAAGTTAGGCTCTGGCAACACTATCAGATTTTGGCTTGACAACTGGAATCAGGGCATCTTGAAAGACAAATACCCTCAGTTGTTCTCTTTCAGTAGACAGGAGCAGATTTCTGTCCAGAAAATCAAAGACCTGGAGGATGCATCTGAACATTTCTTCACCCCACTATCAACTCAGGCCCATCAGCAATTTCAAGAGCTTTTTGCTCTCATGCAGGATACCCAATTAAATCATAATCTGGACACCTGGAGTCTGCCATGGAACAAGCACAACAATGAATTTTCGGCCATCAAAATGTACTGCCACATGCAAGGAAAAGAAGTTCATTCTCCTCTCTTTAAAAGGATCTGGAAAAGTGTTGCCATGTTAAGATATAAAATTTTCCTGTGGCTGCTGCTGCATGACAGAGTGAATGTCAGAAATCTTCTTGCCAGAAAACACTTTCATTTGCCAGATTACTGCTGTGAACTCTGTAACTGTTCCTGTGAAGAAACCAGCCTCCATCTCATTTGGGATTGCCCTTTTGCTCTGCAATGCTGGGACTCAATTGTTCCTTCCAAAGTCAGAGGTATGAATGTTTTCGATGAGATCAACTTGCTGTCAACCCATCTGCCCAAACAGTTTGCCATGAGCATCATCACCATGGGTTGTTGGCACATTTGGATGCAGAGGAACTCCAAAATCTTCCAAGCACAAAATCCTTCAGTTCAAGTATGGAGAAAGCTACTCAAAGATGACCTAAAGTTGCTCATTTTGAGAACCAAAGAAAAATTCAGGGAAGCTTTTAGTGCATGGATTACAGATAACCTCTATTAACTGATCATGGATATTCCTCGAGCTGGGATTGGTTAGATGTACCATGTTGTTCTTTTACTTTACTTGTATGTAATTAACTTTGATTTGCTTTGAATGAAAATTACCGTAGAACGATTGTTCTACGGTTTTCGGTTCAAAAAAAAAAGGAAGACACAAGCAGAGACCTTTCGAAGCCTTTCAGGTTGCAAGTAGGGGCCAACACGGAATAGTAGGCAACGAGCAACATTTTGATTTCATGTCTGTTTACCAATTTGGTAGAGGCGAAAAATCTACATGATTTTGCTAATGATGTGAACGAGAATAAAAATGACAGGGGGGTCAAAGGAAAAAAAGGTTTGGCTGCGCAAAACTCAACCAGGCGGGCGATCCGCCTGACAGAGGAAAGTAAGTCGGAGCAAGGGCGCATGGTTCCAAAATAGCGAGATGATGCCTGGAACAAGCCTAATAAGTTGGAATTGTAGAGGAATTGGCACTCTGGGACAGTTCAGGAGTTGGCATGCCTTGTGCACTCTGGGACATAAGCCTAAGTTAGTTTTCCCCCTCGAAAACGCGACAAAGCAATAAGTTGGTTATTAACCTGAGATGATGGCTAGGTCTGAAACATTGTATCATCCAGGCTGGTTATAATTCCCATTTTCGAATCTTGCTAGTGAAACTTTCATGTAAAGCATAGTTTTGGTTTCAAAAAGAAAAAACAGTTAGAAAGAAAAAGTTTGCAAAGAAACTTAGGGGCTCAGGTTTTTGAAGAGCACTCGCAAAACTGAATCTGATTGTCTTGATGGTTCCGATGGATAGAGTTGTTTAGAGGAATGAATATTTGAGGTGATCGAGGTTTATGCCAAAGTTTGTTTGAAATTCAAAATCATGATCCTTCAGCTTCTTGCTGGTTCTATGTCTCATCACTGTATGTGTCGTTTCACACGTAAATGTGACTCCGTCGAGCTTGTGTTGAAAATGATCGACCTTCTCTTGATTGGTGTGTATGAGGTAAATGCGAACACTGATCGCTGCATGAGGGTGTAATACGCCAGTGGTGTATCCTTCAGCGAGAGTTTCTACGTTATCTCGCTTAATGCGAGAAATAGTCGGCGCGCTAGTACTATCACACGTGCCCTTCCATGTTTGCTAGCGACACTCTTGCCCTATAGTGCGAGTGCAGAAGCCAAAAAAATTTCCAAGATCTGTGCTGTACTAACATGTAGAAAAGCGTGTAGAGCTCGAAACAAAACAAAACAACATGTAGAAACTCAATCGCGTGTGTGGATACTCCGTATCATTATTTGGTCAAACATGGACAGCGCCTACAATAGCGGTATCTTCTGGCTTGTGTGACCATTTTTTCCACGCCAATTGAATGGCATTGAGTGTTTTGATGGAGATCGATCCAGTACGTGTCGCACGCTTTATCTACACAATCGGGCACTGTAGTCACCTCTAGATATCTTAGACATCCATATCTACTACAAGAACATGCACGCATGTGTTTATTATTACGCAAGAGCATTTTATTCATGCACGACTTTATATATTACTCTCGTCGATCGAATACATCCATTTCCGGCTTACATGTGCATACGAATGTAGCATCAAATTGCACTTATTTTGATATGTAAGATCGGATAGACATAGACTTATTCTTGTCTATGTGGTCGAGACCTCTTCCATGGCCGCTCATGGGCAGAAAATGACCTGGTAATTGGTGCCCCCGGGGCAGGTGAAGATGCTGGTGGCGTCGTCCTTGGGGTAGTCGTAGGCGTCGGAGCACTGGCCCTTGAAGAACCTCGAGTAGTCGGTCGGCCCGCAGTTGTTCGCCGCCGACCCGGTGCAGCAGTACCTGTCCTCCTTGAACACTGTGCACGCATTGTTGCACCCTCCGGCGGCCCGCAACTCGTTGGGGCACTGCAGCGTGATCACCCGGGGGCACCCGGGGGACCCGGGTGCTGGCAGGAACGACATGGGCACGTTGAACCCGTCGATGAGGGAGATGTCGAAGAAGTCCTGGCTCATGTACTTGTTCAGCCCGAACTCTGCCAGCGTGTTGGGCGCCTGCCCGTGCCCCGTGCACTGCAGCTTGCCTCCGCAGTCCCCCGTCTAGCACCGCCCGTTGTCGGCCCCGTCGAAGATGCACCCCGCTCGTCGTGCCTGCTGGCACGTCGATGCTCCACGTCTGCCCCGCGTCCGGCATCGCCGCCGCCCAGAACGTGTATTCGCACTTGTTCATCACCGTGAAGGTCGTCCTCCTCCTCCTTGCCAGCTACAAGCATACCGGAATAAAGGTGCACGCTATTTCTAAGAACAAAAACACCTGATATACATTCCATTTTAATGAATATCTGAAATCTTCTTGGAAGACAGATCTGTACATCTACGAACTGGACATAACTTAAATGGCTAGGTTCCTTGTGGTTGAATCTGTTCATTCTAGTTCAAGTCCTGGATTTGACACTGGTTGTCCCATTTTTTTTGAATTTATTCCAATTTTTTCAGCAATATTCCTTCAGCGGCATGGCGTGCCTGTCGACTCTAACGAGTCTGCGGCGACCTCATCAATCTCAAAATCTGCCGGTTCAGCCTTTCAAAGGTGCACATAGGCGTAGGATGTGTCTGCATTTAGAGGGGTGACTCCGTGTGTGCGGACGCCTGTGTCTATACCGTGTTTCTCAAAGAAGGAAAATCCACATATCAACTTTGAGTCATGGAATTCCATGGGACGGGAAAGAATTCCACACACACAAAGAATAACCCACTTGTGAACAAGCCATGTCTCTATCGGATCCTGCTGTACTTCCCCCAAATTCATCAAGCATGCGTAGCCTGGTGGTGGCCTGAGTCTCAGGGGCGTGATCTCTTTTGTTGTGTGGCCTAACCGCTTGCTCGTGAGCTGCCAAGCAACCACGTCGAGAAGCTGCAAAAAGTTGAATTCAACTCTTCCCAACCCTATAAATATCGACCCAATCGATGGAACTCCATTATCCCTCACCACAAGGACACTTGAGCTGGGAGAGAGCACGATGGCGTCTGTCCTCGCTTCTACCATCCTGCTCCTCGTCCTGGTCGCCGCGGCCGACGCGGCGACCTTCACGGTGATCAACAAGTGCCAGTACACGGTGTGGGCGGCGGCAGTGCCGGCCGGCGGGGGCAGGAAGCTGGACGCGGGGCAGACGTGGACCATCAGCGTGCCGGCCGGCACGACGGGCGGGCGCGTGTGGGCGCGCACTGGGTGCAACTTCGACGGCGCCGGCAACGGGCGGTGCCAGACGGGCGACTGCGGCGGCAAGCTGCAGTGCACGCAGTACGGGCAGGCGCCCAACACGCTGGCCGAGTTCGGGCTGAACAAGTACATGAACCTCGACTTCTTCGACATCTCCCTCATCGACGGGTACAACGTGCCCATGTCGTTCCTGCCGGCCCCCGGCTCCCCCGGGTGCCCCAAAGGCGGGCCTCAGTGCCCCAGGGTGATCACGCCGCAGTGCCCCAACGAGCTGCGGGCCGCCGGAGGGTGCAACAACGCGTGCACGGTGTTCAAGGAGGACCGGTACTGCTGCACGGGGTCGGCGGCGAACAACTGCGGGCCGACCGACTACTCGAGGTTCTTCAAGGGGCAGTGCTCCGACGCCTACAGCTACCCCAAGGACGACGCCACCAGCACCTACACCTGCCCCGGTGGCACCAACTACCAGGTCATCTTCTGCCCATGATTGAGCTAAACTAGGCAGCCATTGAAGCGGTCTCGATCGAGCACACAGACAAGAAGGAATCTATCCAATCTTATATCAAAATAAGCGTCGTGATTGGATGCATATGTTCATATGTACAATCACATGTAAGCGGGAAATGGATGTATTCGACAAGGAAATTGCTAAAAAAAATTGAGAGGGCTATTTACTATATTTTCCAAGTCCAACCGAATATACATCAAATTTCAGCAAACAAGGGATAAAATATCACAATCGTCAGCCACATGCATGCATGTTCTTGTAGATATCTACTAGATGGCCACATTGCCCAATTGTAGATATGCCGGGCGACGCGGCGTAACAAGTATACGTACTAGTAGGAGGCCAGCTAGCACTGGATCCATATCTTCTTGAGAGCTCCATCCACATCCAATACTCAATGCCATTCAGTTGACGTAGAATAAATGGTCACACGGGCCAGAAGACGCCGCAGATATTGAACGGCTGGCTGGAAGATAATGCAACGACTCTTGGAAAAATCCTTGTAGGAGCTATCCTTGTTTGACCAATTATAATACAAGTGTATCGAGTACTTCCACACGCGGTATTTGTACGTGTTCTCTTGTCTTGTTTCCATATCTACACGCTTTCTACATGTTAGAGAAGAAAAAACTTTTTTCTATAAAGTAGTGCAGAAAAAACATAGTGTAGAATTCTTCTTTGCCTCGCACCAGAGGACGTGGACAAGAGTGTCAGGAGCAAACATACTGTAGAATTCTTCTTTGCAACAAGGCTCGTGTTGCGTTCGGCTCTTTGCAACACGAGCCTGGTTGCACTCCCACCGAATCATTTTTCTCTAAAACAAGGCGTATGTTTGAGAAACTTAATGAAACAAGACCCCTATTGCAGAAGAAAAAAAACCTTCGTTGTTGCCCACTTTGCGTCAAACGCAGTGTTGCGCTTGGCCCTCTAAAACAAGAGGCTTGTTGCGATCACCCCAAACCATTTTTGTCTTGCTAAAACATGAACTCTATTGCAGAGACAAAATCAAACACAGTTTTAGTTGCAGAAAACGAAATCCCCTTGGCTACAGTCAGGAGCCGCCAGCAGGAGCAACGCGGAGTGTGTGTGGGTGTGTGGGTTGGGGTGCTGGGTGTGCGAACAAGGGGAACAGGGTCGCATGAGATGTCACGTGAATCAGCGAAGGCTGACCGAGATTGGCCTCCATGTCCATGACGACCATAGCTAAGAGCTCGGGCATCCAGCGGGGCAACGTGTCTAGAGGGGATGGACCAGCAAGGAAGAGGAGGAAACCAAAGAGGGCCTCGCCGTGATTTTAGGCATGGACGGGGTGGCCAAAGACGGAAGGAAAGTGGCGTATTCGAAGGCGGACGATGGTGAATCGAGATGGAAGAAGACGACGAAGTACGGAAGGAATGGAGAACCAGACAGGCACCTCACCTGGTCGGACCGCAACAAACACCATGTTGGGCTTCAGATCTCTGCAACATAGCCCGTGTTGCAAAACCTGTTGACTCAGTGTGTGGGACAAGGTTGTGCTGCATCCCGGCAGTTAAAACACGGATCCAAGGGCCGCGGAGGCGGTCGACGCGTGATCAGCTATTAGCCGGGTGAGCAAGAGATTTTTTTTCTTCTGCAATAGGGGTCTTGCGCTTGAGTGTGCGTGCTCGGTTATAACAGAGAAAACAAAGAAGAAGAAAGTGTGCACGGTGAGATTTTTTGCGTCTGCTCCCAGTCCAAGGGATTTCCAGCTGCGCACAAGCTCATCGAGTCCAAACGCGGCGGCCTTTCGCGAATGCTATGTCTCTCTTATACGCGAATGCTATGTCTCGCTTAGGCTGGTCGTAATGGGAAATATCATATATTAGTATCATGTATATGATACTGGTGTATGATATTACTTTCGAAATGCATAGTAACACAAGTTCGTATCTTAGGTTGTCTTATTAAGAACCTGTTTGAAACTGCTCTGACTTCTAAAAATCCTCGATTCCCGCTTCTCGTTGCCACCGTAAGCTTCTCTCGCGGAGCCAGGAGCGTCCGGCGGGAGATCCTATGTGGCGCTCTTTACGTCAAAGAGTTGACACTTCGCACAGGGGGCGGCCCGCCCGACTTCCTACTTTTTTGCGCGTTGTGCCAGCCGCTGCGACAAGATAGCTCTTGTGCTAGATAGACAGCGCTACACAAGAAGAAAAACGGACAACGGCGGCCAAAAGTTGAACATTCGACCTCCTGCTACTGATCATGGTCGCTAGCCACTGTAACTCCAGCGTGTCTACGTCTCAAATGGCAGCCCCTTCAGTATGAACTATAAGCATCAGCAGATTTAAACTTTATAGAAATTTTGAACGTGAATTTCCCTTTTTTTAAGATAAATATATTTTGAAACACGAATTTTAAAAATTGCAAACAAAATTAAAGAACTCAAACATTTTATGAACAAGCGACATTTTTGGGATTATCAAAAGAAATGAAAAAGGAACAAAATTAAAAGCAGTACATTCTTTGAAATTATGAACATTTTTTTAAAAAATGCAAACATTTTCTACAGAGCATGAACATTTTTCGAAATTATGAACAAATTTTCCAAAATACGTACTTTTTTTGAATTTGCGAACAAAATTTGAAAACGTGAACATTTTTTACAAATGTGGAAAGCTGGAACATTTTTTGAATTTGCGACAAATGTTCGTGTTTCATTGTGCACAAACTTTGAAAGTGGGCACACTTTTAAAAAATGTTCGGGAATATGTGTATTTTTTAACTTTGTGAACACATTTTGAAAGTGGTTTCCAGACATTTTCAAAACATGAACATTTTTAAAATTGTTGAGCAAAATTTGAAGTGGGAACATTTATTGAAATTCCCAAACATTTTTTAATTTGCAAATATATTTTCAAGATATGAACATTTTCTAATTATATTAGAACATTTTCTAAAACAATTTTAGCATTTTTTACTTATAATATCAATATTTTCTGATAAATGATCATTTTTTATAGAACTAGGAAAACAATAAAATATGTTTTATAGAACCGAAAATGATAGGGCGCTTGCAGATTGCTACAACCACTACAACCCGAGTTACCCCGAGGCGGCACCGCCGATTGCTAGGTGTTCTACCGGCTTATGTTGAATTAAAAGAGTCCCCGAGGTGCCCACCCTCTATGCATTAATTAACAATCAGTATTATTATGTGGGTGAATGTTAAAACCAATGTTGGGCTTCTCTGGTAAGTTCAGCGCAAAGACAGAGTGATCAAAGGGGCCCCATAAACCCCACATACTGGAGTATTATAAAAGACATAAAGAGGAGGATGTTGCAGTTCCAAGACCCGGAAGTTGTTCATGAAGCAAGAGAAGCAAATTACCTTGCTAGGGCCCCAGTTTCTTTGGCTAGTGGTCGTTATCTCTGGTTATCTGCCACTCCTGATCTTTTATTTGTACCGGATGCTATTGTCGTTTAGATAAAGTGTGATGGTGACCCCTAAAAAAGACCACATATGTTAGGAGCGTTCTTAGCTTTGGTGACCTTTCCATTCTTAATTGTTCTGAAGTGCCTCAACAATTCATGCTGCTGTTCCTGGTCGTCATTCTCAGCTTTGATGACCAAAGAAGAGTTTTGACGATACATTGAAAAAAGTGTTCAAACATGTATTGAAAGAAAAATGTACATCACGTATTTAAAAAATGTTCAACGCATATAAAAGAAAGTTTCATGGGTAGACTAAAAAATGCATATCATGGAATTGTGTTAACAAAGAAGACCAAGAAGAGGCGAAAAAGAAACAAAAATAAAAGTGAAGACAAACAAATTAAACCAAGAAAACCAAAGTATAATGAAGAAAAAAGGGAACACCAGAGAAAATCTGTGAAAGAACGAAGGAAACAAAATATAACTAAGAAGAAAAAATAACCAAAGAAAACCGGCAAAGAAGTAAAAACAAAAAAAAATAGAAAACTAAAAAGAAAAAGGAAAAAAAAGGAATTAGGAAAGAAAACTGAAGCAAACCAATCAAGCAACAAAGAGCGAGCGATGGATGCAGGAATAAGGGCTGGCCCAGTACTGCAGCGCACAGAAAATTCTTCAGCTGAGACCTGCTTCCATCTCGCGTTGAGCGAGATATAGCTCCCGCATAGGCTAGTGATTAATGGTTAGATAAATATGTTTTCTTCCAGTGCAAGCGCAGTACGTGTTTGCCTCTGCAATGGGTGCTAGTTAGCCTACCAAAACGGCATATATTTCTGTACGGAGGGAGTATATGTTTCACCGGGGGAAATATGTAGCCTACCTAAACGATATATATTTCGGTACAGACGGAGTAGGAGATATAGAAATGACACTCGTACTATGGTCTTGTTACTCCACGGCTCACACGCAGCATGACATATGATTACAAAACCAAAACAAGAAGCGAGCAAGCAGGCCAGGCCAGCAGATCGACAGGCATTGGTGCATTTCCCTGAGCGAATGTTGGCACCAGCGACTCAACGGATCTCAAGAAGTCGGGTGGAAGAACACACCACGGAGAGTACACCACTCATCACACAAATCATCATGAGTCGCCCCTATACGGACAAAATTACTGTTCTGACCCTTAAGGCAAACTAAATCCCGATTTGACCTCGTCTAGAAAAAATTTTCGTTTCTGACCTTTTTGGGTGACGCCAAGGACCCTGGCGTCTGGGTTACGAAGCAGACGCCAGGGACCCTGGCGTCTGGGCCCTGGCCCGCACTGCCCGGCTGCCCGTTGACTTGCTGACGTGGCAAAGGGACCAGACGCCAGGGACCCTGGCGTCTGGCCCTGATAAGTGGATAACCTTTGGGGAAAGTGTGTGGGACCCACCCCACACACTTTCCCCAATCCAGCCCGAGGTTGAAGAAGCTTTGCTGCCCCCCCACTCTCTCTCACCCCTCAAGCTCCCCCCTCAAATCTTCCCCAAAAGGTGCTTCCCTTAGGTGGATCTTTCCATCACTTTGTTGCTTGTGGTAATCTCCCTCAAATCATCCAATTATTTTTTGTCAAATCTTGTTATTTTGGTTGCATTTTATACATGTTGGTGGAACCCTCTAGTTCATGTTTTCTCCCTTATGTTAGTATGAATGACTTGGTTAACTTTGATAATATAGTGCTATGCATGGTGTGTAGTAGTAATATATGCTTGTTGAGTTGAAAGATTTGGTGTTAGGGTTAGTTAGTGATTAGGTTTAACTTAGCTTAGTGTGTGTTAATTAGTGATACTTTTGTGGACATCACCAATAATTTAGTCTTGATATGATGAACACACCAAATTCTCATTGAAGTCTTAAATGCATTCATGTTATTTTTAGATGGAGAGACTTGTTAATGTTCATTACATGGACAAGGAGGCATTCTTGAGTAACAATGCCGACACGGGTGAGGAACCATTGGTTTTTGATACAAGCCCTAGCTATGAGGATGTTGTTGCAAAAGTGAGACAAGTCTTAGAGTGGATGGACACCAATGTTGATGTTAAGTTAATAGGAAGGTATGATGTTGGAGTTGGAGCCAAATCTCGCTTGAAAAGTATGCCTATCACCTCGGATTTGCATTGGGATGTATACAAGGAAAAAGTATCCCAATCGGAAGACAAGTCACTTGAATTGTTTGCCACCAAGGTTGAATCTCCTCGGTTGGCCTTTGATTTGAACCGACATGTCTCTTCCCCAATGGATGACATGAGCGAGAGGACAATGGTGCCACTTGTTGAGCATAGGGTTGTGGTTGATGCCCCCAATGTTTATCCCCGCCCACGTCCCCGTGTACCATCTATCAAAGCAAATGAGGTTGAGTTGTATGCCCCCAATGCTTCTAGCCAACCACCAACTAGCCAAGCAAATGAAGTTGAGGTAATTGCTAGTGACGAAGTAATTCAAGAGGATGAAGATGCTTATGATGATGACGAAGAGCAAGAGGAAGGGTTTCATGGTAATGATGTTGGTGACTTGGATGCGTACATAGCGCAAAAGGACATGGATCGTGACTTGCCTTTTAGGCGTCAATATGCGTATGACTCGGATGACGAGGGTCCAGTTGACCAGTTGGACGAGGATGGATTCACAAAGGAGGAGAACCAAATCCACTTTGAGCTGACGGGCTCACAAAAAAGAACTCACTTGTTTAAAGATCTGAGCCTTGCCCATAAAGCTGTTGTTGACGGTGGAATGAGAATGACGGCGATTGAGCCAACACCATGCCCGGATCCAGGAGAACCAAGGGTGGAGAATGAGGACGAGAATGCTTATTTGAAGAAAGGATTGAAGTTTCTGAGCTTGCCTATGCTGAAGTTTTGGTTGGCTGACTATGCCATTCGAAACCATAGGCCAATTTATGTTGAGCACTCCGACATGAAGTTGCGTTACACCGTGGTGTGTGAGCAAAAGGATTGCACATGGAAGGTTCGTGCAAGGAAGCTTAAAGAAACCGAAGAATGGGTGTTAAAAAGTTGTGATACCACTCATAGATGCAAACCGCCATCCAAACGACTTAGAAAGACACACCGTCAACTCACATCTGAGTATCTTGGATACAAATGGATGAAAGACATAGCCTTTGATCCCACTGTGAAAGTGAGGTTTCTCATGCGGACGGTGAAAAAACAATTTGGTTACGAAGTCAAGTATGGGAAGGCATGGAAGGCAAAGGCAAATGCTATTAGGATGTTGTACGGTGGATATGAAGAAGCATACAACCAGCTCCCAAGGTTGTTGGCCGCGATTGCACATAGGAACCCGGGCATGTTTCATGTGGTCGAGGATCACGAGGGAGTGTTCCACCGTGCCTTCTGGAGTTATGAACAATGTGTGGAGGCATTTCAGCATTGTCGTCCGGTCTTGTCTATAGATGGCACGTTCTTGACCGGTAGATATAAGGGCACACTAATGGTAGCAATGGCGCACTCATCAAACGACAACGTGTTGCCGTGTGCATTTGCTTTGGTGCCTTCCGAGCACCAAGACAACTGGGAGTGGTTCATGGGTCATGTTAGGCACAACGTGATTGGGGCTAGGGAGGTATGCATCATATCGGACCGGCATCATGGCATACTCAAGGCAATGGACATTGTTATTCCAGGATTTCCAAAGCTTCACCACAGATGGTGCATGAGGCATTTCGTGGCCAACTTTTACCGGGCATGTAAGAGCAAGGAGCTCAGCAAAGACCTTACCCATGTATGTGTGGCATTCACCACCCAAGGTTTCGATGCTCGGTACAACAAACTCTTTGCAGCGGTGAACGAAGGGGGAAAAGACTTCTTAACTAGGAATTTAAGCGAGAAGCACAAGTGGGCACGCGCTCATGACGATGGTGGTTGGCGATATGGTGACATGACGAGCAATCTCGTAGAATGTTTCAACAATGTGTTGAAGGGTGCTCGTGCATTGCCGGTGACTGCAATAGTGGAGTACACCTTCTTTAAGCTTAATGAGTACTTTCAGAGGCATTCTGAAGAGACTGCAAAATGGATAGGTGAGAAAAAGGATTATCCGGAAAAGGTTGATGAATGGTTGCAGTTACAAGCAAGCAAGTCTTCACGGCAACAAGTTATCATATTCGATAGGCTTGAAATGATCTATCAAATTGATGAGCCAGGTGGCACAACACGAGACGGTAGACAATATGGTGGTGCTGCATTTGAGGTGAAACTGAAGACTCGGTGGTGCCAGTGCGAGAGGCCTAGTAAGTATCATTGGCCATGCTCGCATTTGATAACGGCGGCGAAGGCGAGAAACATATATGTTAATGATGGAAAAACCGTGAGGATGCAAGAGTTCCATGTGGAAGCTACTAGGTTGACATGGGCGCCAAGATTTCACCCTTTCTTGGACCAATCACAGTGGCCTGAGTACCATGGCCCTCATATTAGGCCAGACCCTCTTCTGAAGGTGGAGACGAAGGGTAGAAGGAGAACTAAGAGGTTCAGGGGTGATATGGATGACCTGGCTGGATACACTGGCATGAAACAATTTGGTAGCGGTCATTTCATGGAGGCTCCTGACATCATCAACTGTGGGGTGTGCGGTGAAGGGGGACACAATGAGCGGACATGCAAGAAAAAGAAAACCAAAAAAAGAAAAACAAGTCATGGAGGCGGCACCGATGGTGAACGAGGTGGAAGAGGTGACGGTGGTGGTGGTCGAGGAAGCACAAGTGTCAGAGGTGGTAGTGGCGGTCGTAGAGGGAGCACAAGTGCTAGGGGTGCCAGTGTTGGTCGAGCTAGCACAAGTGCTAGAGGTGGTGGTCGAGCTAGCACAAGTGCTAGAGGTGGTGGTCGAGCTAGCACAAGTGCTAGAGGTCGTGGTGGTCAGAGAGGAAGCACAAGTGCTAGAGGTGCTGGTGGTCGTAGACGAATGGTTGATAATGGATCGGCCTTCGGTTATTTGCATAATCCAGATGGTTGATCTAATAATAATGGTATAGTATTTGTTCATACAATTCCTAGCATTTATTCATTTACTGTATTTACGCATTTACTATCTTTATGTCTTGTGCTAACAATTGGTCTTTTTGTAGGCATGGCTTCATCCGGTTCCAGGACGAGGCCGGCGTGTGCGGACCAAGAGGACATGCCGAAGACGTGGTTGGAGGCCAGTTTGGACAAGGACAAGGAGAAGGATGTGCCCACACCACCATGTTGGTGTGGTGATGTTTGCAAGCTGAAGGTGTCCACTGACCGCAACAAGTCATGGACAGAAGGTAGAAGGTTTTTCGTGTGTCCCAACTATGCACATGATCGTCGAAGGCCAACTAACGCATATGACATACCACCGGTATGTTAGGTGTACATACAAAAAACATCAACAAGTTGTCACTCATATGTCTAACAAAATCATGGTTTATATGTAGTCCCCTCCTCCACTTTGCAAGTACTTCACTTGGATAGATCACGAGGTACCAAAAGATGTCCAAGAGGACCAACGTCGAGATTGGTTACGGAGGCAACGCCTGTTCGAGGAGTCCTATGCACGGGGATTGGAGCGGCAGCGTCGTGAGAAGGAGGCTCGTGAGCGCAAGAAGCGTGAGCAAGAGAGGGCACGCAAAGAGAAGGAGGCTCGTCAAGAAGAGAGGGCAAGAAAACTTGCAAGGGCTCGCGATGCACGAGAGGAGGAGGAGGCACGTGACAAGAAGGGAAAGTGGCCCCGTACTACTCAGTAGACAAATGGAAAGGCACCGGCGTCGATGACGAACTGTCAAGACTTTGTTTAATGTATGAACTTGTTGATCGAGATCTTGTGTGCTCATGAACTATTTATGTCATTCGAGACATCGTGTGTGAACTTGTTATTCGAGACCTTGTGTGATCATGAACTACTTATGTGCAACCTATTTGAAATTATGTGCAAACTATGCTTTGTTTGAAATTATCTGCAACCTATTCAATGTTTAAAAATCTGTTTAAAACATAGCATTTGAAAAAGCTCTCTGGACAGGGAACCAGACGCCAGGGACCCTGGCGTCTGGGTCTCTAACCAGAGAGCATTTTCAAAAGCTCTCTGGTCAGGGAACCAGACGCCAGGGTCCCTGGCGTCTGGGTCTCTATCCAGAGAGCACTTTCAAAAGCTCTCTGGATAGAGACCCAGACGCCAGGGACCCTGGCGTCTGGTTCCCTGACCAGAGAGCTTTTGAAAATGCTCTCTGGATAGGGAACCAGACGCCAGGGACCCTGGCGTCTGGGTCTCTATCCAGAGAGCATTTTCGAAAGCTCTCTGGTTAGAGACCCAGACGCCAGGGTCCCTGGCGTCTGGTTCCCTATCCAGAGAGCATTTTCGAAAGCTCTCTGGTTAGAGACCCAGACGCCAGGGTCCCTGGCGTCTGGTTCCCTATCCAGAGAGCTACCAGAGAGGATAAGATTCTTTGGGCCCACCTCTACCCCTCTCATCCATTCATCTCCACCTCTACCCCTGTCATTTCTTTCATCTCCACTCACTCTCACTCTCACCTCTAGCCCTCTCGTCCACTCACTCTCATCCAGTAACATAACCCCCCTCAAATCTCTCACGAATCGGTCCGGTTTCACCGTTGGATCTTCAGTATTTCGAAACTAGAAGGTAAATCAACTACACCCCCACTTATTGGTTGGTTTTAGGATCTCCAGTATCATAGTTTTGTGTGAACCCTGGTTTGTTTGTTTTCCTCGTGGTTTAATGTATCATATGTTAGGTACTAAGAGATTTGTGTGTTGTAGATGGCTAATGGTACTCAGTGGGTGCTTAGCCCTGTTGTTCATGTCCAAGGCTTGTCTCCATGTGTTGTGCAAGTTAGTGAAGTAGACCTCACTTTTGATTGGTTGAAGACTAAATTCATGTTGAAGCAAGGGTTGAAGGAAGAGGATTTTGTGTACTACGTCAGCAGGAGGCAGGCAGATGGCCCCGGGGAAAGAAAATTGGTTGACATAACTGATGATGACAAGATTCAACAAATGATGCAAGAATGGAAATGGAAAAGGGTTGTTGACTTGCATTGCTACAGGAAACCGAGTTATATGTGATGTTCATGTCGTTTGAACTATCGTGGACCATCGTGGTCATGAACTACCTATGTTATTCGAGACTATTTATGTAATTTGAGATTATGTGATGAACTTCTCATTCGAGACTATTTGTTTAATTTGAGACCTTGTGTGCTCATGAACTATGCTTCTCATTTGTCATTCGATACTATAGGAGGCTAAAACAAAATGAAAAGTACAACACCAAAGGCAAGACGCCAAGGACCCTGGCGTCTGGTCGCCCTGTTTCTGCTGTCAGGACTCTGTTTTGCTTCCAGTCGACCCCCAGACGCCAGGGTCCTTGGCGTCTGGCCCCCTGACATGAAACCAGACGCCAGGGACCCTGGCGTCTGGTGCCCTGTATTTTATTTTGAACTTGCTGTTTGACACACGAAGCACATATATATTCATATGATAGGTTCATAGAGCACAGAAGATAGCACATTTCACATAACTTTCAGCACGACAAATTCTTGCATACAAACGACAAGTTCATAGATTTTTCATCACGACAAATTCAAGCATACATAAGACACCAAGTGCATACATAAGACACCAAATTTATGACAACCAAGTTCAAGACAACCAAGTGCATACCACGACACCAAATTCATGCACTTCCAAACAAGAAGCTCACTTCCTCCTTCCTCTCTTCACAATGGTTCCCCTTGTAGGCTCCTCCTCTTCGCTAGCCTCCTCCTCCTCCTCTTCGTTGTATGCCTCCTCCTCCGCCTCAATGTTGGCCTTATATCTTTGCATTCCTGTTGGGATAAGCTTAAGAGGATACTCCGGACTATGGAATTGTGTGTTCCATGTCTTCTTTCTACCTTTCTTGCCTGCTGTCTTAGCAATGGATTTGCCTTTCCTATCGCGAGCATTGCCTTGTGTCGGTTGTGATGGTTGTGGAGCATCAACATCATACGCATGATCCTCTTGCTGTGTTGCATCATACTGATGCTCCTCATCATGTGTTGGCTCCTCTTGATGCATTGGCTCCTCTTGATGTGTTGCCTCCTCCTCCATGTCATCATCATCCTGGAGTAAACGCCGTCTGTGAGCTCTCGCGCCGCGGGTACCAGGTGCGTACACGTCACTGGACTTAGCACCATGGCAAGAAAGCATTGCTGCCATCTTATGGAACCGCTTCTTAAACTTCTGCAACAACACAAAATATGCTATGATATGAGATGCAAATAAATAATCCGTGAAAAGAAACTTTTCTAATATATTTGTCACACCTCCATCGTGCTCCTAAGAGTTCTCTCAGATAATCCACCCCCAACTGGATGACTCAGTGCAACATTGGCATCGTTGACACACAAAAGCAACTCTCGGCCCTGCAATTCATGAACACACCAATATTATGTATTTCAAAGAAGACAACATGATGCAAGTATGTTAGAATAGGTCAAAAAGGCTACCATTTCGTCATGCATCGGTGCGTAGTCAACATGAGCCCCTCTGGTTTCTCTCACAGCCATGTTGAAGGTACTATAACCTTCTGCAGTCTCCGGGTCTTCAGACACCAACTCCGACCACTCGTCGTGAGTCCAACCTGGCTTCAGCTTCAACCGGTAACGATCCGCATACCACACTTGATACTTCTGATATGCTATCTGATTGTGAGGTCTATTCTCTGATTGCACTAGCGTGTCTCTTTGATTCCAAATTTCTATCCATGCACGGTGTTTGTTTGCCCAATCTGATATATCCTGATTGTTCCTTCGATCGAACCTACAAATGATGCACGGGACAAAGCTTTAGCAAACATTGACTTATTCAATGCTCTACTACGTACTCAAGGCATGCTTTCTTACCGATGCAGAGATAGCATTTCCTCCTTGCTCTCCTCAATTGGAATACCTTGTCTTTTTCCAAATTGTCTTGCCACACGGTCTACAAAGTGCCATTCGACTGCGAAGAAGCATATCATTGGACACCTCGACCGCCAAAGATGGCTATCACGCGTGCACATCTCATTAAGATCAAAGTCACGATCTTCCACATAAGGCAACCAATATACCTGCAAAACAAAGAGATACATTGTTAGCTACATAACTTTTATTCTTGACTAAATTTTATCTCATCGAACTTCTAAAAACCTGCTCAGCAGTCAAGGTGTCCAGCTCGTTCATATAGCACTTGTATCGCACTTGCGAGCTTCCTGTGTAGACTGTCACTTGTTCCCAATAGTAAGCAAGCGTAGGGCGCCGATATGTATCATCATCATGCAATCCGTCATGATTACCCCGTGGGTTTGGCAAGAGGGGGTTCTTGAAATCGGGCCGTCCTACCGGGATCCGCTCCCACATCCACACGGATAGGCTCCAAACAAACCCAGACAATGAGGATGTATCTCCCTTTCTCCGACACGACAAGTCAAGCTGCAATCAAACAAACATGTTAGATATGGAGGCGCATGACAAATGCAAGATAAATGGTTGCAAATATCTGTTACCTGACGATACAAATAAGCTAGTGCGGCCGAACCCCAGCTATACTGGGTATCCCAGTTATTGAGTAGCTCCAAGAACATCCAGAGGGCTGAGTTCCCGGTTGCATCTGAGAAGACTACCTTCGTTAGTACATACCAAAGATAGGCCCGCGCGTACTGCTGCACAACCACGTCATTGGCATCCTGAGGGCACGGATTGGTGTTTCCTCTGACCATTTTTAGCCAAGAATGCCTCACTTTCGCGGTATCGGCCTTGCCTTCCTCACGGCCCTCGGGCTGAACACCGATTAAATCGGCAGTCCGTTCTCGCCAATTACCCACGCTGACACGACCGGTAACAGCTTGTCCGTTGATAGGAAGGCCGCTTATCATAGCCATGTCCTGTAGGGTCATCGTCATCTCCCCACATGGAAGGTGGAACGAGTGAGTCTCCGGCCTCCAACGATCCACAAGTGCGGTCAGCGCCGCGTGGTTCACCGGCGGAGCGCGTCGCTTAAACTGCAACACGAATGGGAGAAGACCCAATCTCCGAATGTAAGGCTCATACCGCGGGTCGTAATCAAAGTCATCAGCGGAATGACCCCTCATGCGCATAGCAACTACAACCTGCAAATAAAGTGATGTTTTAATCAATACAAAAAAACAAATGAGAAATAACGAAAAATGATAAGTCTTGCTTCTTACATTTCCGTTCTCAATGGCACGTGCACGATGCTCCTTATCCCACTCATCGATTAATCCGTCATACCAAGGTCCCTCATCACCCGCCATCCTACAAAACAAATCACAAACATCTATGAATACATGAACAATATCAAACAATTTGCTTCTCCAAGTTTATGCCATATGAAAACACCATTCTTATCAAAAATAACCACATCATTTCTTTCTTCTACATATGCACACATATCATCTAGAGAACCAAATTTCACCATCAAATATATTTCATAATCATCATCCGCCATTCTATTAAACAAAGCATGTCACACACAATAATCAAATTTCATCATCTCTTTTACAAAAAAAAATGCCATCTATATATTCAACTATAGATTCAACATATAATATGCCATCTATTTTCATACCACTTCACACATATAATATGCCATCTATAGATTCAACATATAGCTAATTTACTAACACATGCATACATCATCTATAATTCAAAAAAAAATCACTAACTTTGTCTATTGGTGGACAACTACAAACATCTAGCAACTACACTACCTACCAAATCATCTATCAACTAAAAACTATTTCCTAAAACAAAGAAATCATCTACTAATCTAACATCACCTAATGTGAAATAATGCATCCAACAAGAGAGGGGAAAAACAAAACAAATTGGAGGGATTGGGGGAGAATACCTCAAAGAAGCTTGGGGGGCTCAGATCTGCGAGTTTGAGCGGTTAATGGAGTAGATCAAGGGGGGTGGTGGTGGGAGGGAGAGAAGGGGGGACGAACAGAGGCTCTGTTCGTGAGGCGCCGCCAGGAGAAGAAAAGATGGGGATGGGTGGGCTGGCCCCGCGGCGTTATGCAGTTACCAGGGCCAGACGCCAGGGTCCCTGGCGTCTGGCCCCTTTGCCACGTCAGCAGGTCAACGGGCAGGCGGGCAGTGCGGGCCAGGGTCCAGACGCCAGGGACCCTGGCGTCTGCTTCGTAACCCAGACGCCAGGGACCTTGGCGTCAACCAAAAAGGTCAGAAACGAAATTTTTTTGCTAACGAGGTTAAATCGGGATTTTCTTTGCACTAAGGGTCAGAACAGTAATTTTGTCCCCCCTATACCCCGTCATCCTGCAGCCACCCAACCAGCCAGGGCACGCATCCACACACGGCCCCGGCCGGACACTGGACGGCACATGACATGCCATCATCCCTTACGTAGGTAGGTACGTACGCGCATGGCGTGTCCCATCGATCTCGCCTCACTCATAAGCCACCCAGCTGCTCGAGCTCGATCGATGATCCTCGGCCTCGGACGGTGCGCGCAGATGCCGCCGGCCGCTGCACGCGCTGGCCCGGCGCACGCGGCGGAGCCGAGCTGACCAAAACCGGCCGGCGAGATCGCCATCATCAGTGTGCCTTTTGCGCGCCGGCCGCTTGCTAGGCTCGCTCGTCAATCATGTCCCTCCGGTCTCGGCCACGGCCAACGCTCCTCACCCCAAAAGTTGGCGGTAGCTTTTGTCTTTGCGAGCCCTCCTCTCCCGTCGTCATCACGAGCCGTGCCCCTGCCGTGCGCGGCCTACACCAGCAACAGCTCCACTCTCTCCGAGACTCGGACCGCGGGTGGGACCGGCATGCATTCTTGCATGCGCTCGGCTCCATCAGAGTCTCTACGACCGACGCAGTGCTAGTAGAAAACGACTTGAGAGAGAGAAGCAGGGTAGGGTAGGGTACGTAGGGTAGAGTAGGGTAGGGTAGGGTAGGGTAGGGCGGGCGCATATATACCATGGATGGTTTGACCTTGTACAAAGGAACAAACAACGATGGTTTTCCTTCACTGCTGCAGCTGCATGTGTGCTACTTTGTCCTGTCAAAACGCAGGAGTATCAGCCAGTAATCCATGTGGCTCTGTCAGAGACTTATCTCGATCGACAGTAGTGGCAGAGGACGCGGCACCCGGCTGAACCTGCTGCTGCTCTGCGCATTTTGAACGGCAGCTGTTGGGACTTGACCTTCTGCATGCAAACTGACACAAAGGGTCGTGGTTAACCCTTACGTTGTTTTCGGCTAGAGAGATAGGTTAGGCCTAAGTTGAGATTCGGAGCCATCTATCCACCGTGCACCAACACGTTGGCGACAGTAACAACGGTATTATCATGCCACCTTTGCAAAGGTGAAACGTAGTACATGGATATACGGTTCCATACGTGACAGTAACACTGATATTTTTTAGGGTCTGTCTACGACACATCTAGATGTGACATAGTTATGTCACATCTCTAAGCTGATGTCCACTCTGTTTGTGGTCTATTTTTTTTATTCTAATTTTTTTATTTCTTGTTGGTACATTATATACTTGTAGAAACTTAGATGTGACATTCTTAAAAAACATTTAGATGTGAATTAGACAAAACTGTATTTTTTAACTCCCTGTACAGGCAGCCTAGCTTTACCACAAGTCACAGCACAAACAAGGACGAGCAGAGACTGAAAAGAAATAGACACGTACTATGTTAACTGCACATCGAGAACCACTGCTCGATCACCGTCGATCTATATTGTTTGATCACAGTGCCAAATCTGACAACTCGAGGCTTTTCGACCTTGGATTAACCCGTCCACTCTAATCGAAATCAAGCCATCCATCCACATCATGGTGCCGGCCAGGCTTCAACTTGAAGGTCTGATCGGCCGGTGCCATCAACCGGTCATCGGATGCATGGCTGTGATTCTATCCGACGGCTGAGATTCCGGCACATCCTAATGATGACGATGCGTCTATAAATCATTGCCCGTCGTGGTCGTCGTGGAGTATACCTGAGACGGAATGAACCATCATGTGCTTACAGAAAAAACATTTTCTGCAGATGGTTGCCGCAAGTTCGTGGGAACATGTCAGATCGGCGATCAACGACGAAGACCACATGCACATGTACATGGACATGGACACGAGATGGATGGAATGCAACGTTGTGCGCAGGGCAGGACGATCGATGTGGCCGATTGGTTTCCCGTCGATCGGACAGTGGTGCAGGGACGCGCGCTTGTCCCTCGGCACGGCGAGTTCCATCCACGGGGTGCATGCGGGTGATGATGGTCTCGACATGGAAGGACATGCATTATGCTTGACTTGACGTGCGTGCTGGAGCTGATGCGAATAGTCTGCTAATTAAGCACTGTGCTAGCTGCTCATGTTCTTCGGTCAGTTCCATCAAGGCCATGAATGCACTGTGACCGGCTAAATATACTAAGGCTAAAAGGAGGCACCTCCTGAAATGGAATAAGATTCTTTCCGTCTGGCCCCGTCCGAGCGGTGACTCTATGTCGTCGGAAGGCGTGTGAAGGCGTGTCTCCGGTGAATCTTGCGGGATTGGGTTAGTGTTTGGACCTGCTTGGTTCTGATATTTGTCCGTCTACGTCTCTGTGTTTACATGTTGGATTTTCCGATTTACACTTCTATTCATCGACAATGGTTGTTATTCTTGTGCGCTGGTTCTTTTGGGCCTTCGCACGGTAGCTTTCTTATTATGTACTACAACATGGTTTGCCCGACTCCGGTGAGGAAGGGGTGATGATGGTGGCGCGTCATCAGTTCGCTCCAGTGCTTGTAGTCATCGCTGCTATGCGGTCTATTGACATGGATGTAACTTCGGGTCCTTCTGTTGTAATTTGTACTGACATGATGTTTGATGAATAGATCCAAAAAAAATGTCGCAAAATAGTCAACTTGTATCATTTGGAATTTTGTGATCAAAACTAAACTCAGTAATAGACAAGGGTCCCAGAGTTTTTCTTATGTTTTAGGACGACTATGACTATATGCATGATCGAACTGGTAGATTTTATGTCTTTTTTGTTATACACAACTGCAAGGATTGCTTGCCAATACTTTTTGTAACGAAGGCAAGACTTTTATCTCATTCATTAGTTAGAAAGTAGAGTTACATAGTTAATTAGTGAAACCCGGGCAAAAACCACCACAATGGCCACACGGGGCAACCACTTGCAACCTGCATACCCACACGAATACACACACAGTCAAGAAGAAAGCACCATCAAGATTATCATCAAGCGTCAACGTTATAACTCCTCCACGAGCCAACGACTCCGACATCGCCGTAGACAACCACCAAAGAAGCCCTCACCACAATAGACGTCAAAATCTATGCCGGTCCATGCTAACCAGACGGTCACCCGCACAAGCGACCAGACAACTCTAATCCGGGTAACGAACCTTGCAGAGAACTGCGCCGAGCTCACGCCAACCGAGCCTTCGCAACCGAACCCACGTCTCGTGTCACCGTCATCGGCGAGGCACCTTCTCTGCAGTTCCAACTCTACCAAGACACAACGAGGCAAAAGAACCCCTCAAACATGCTGGAATACAATGCTTCGATGTGGAGCATGTCACTTTTTAAGGGTACATGTCTTTAGGGGTCCATAACTCTCTCCGATCACTCATTCATACTAGATGATGCCCCGTGTGTTGCCGCGAGTACCTTGCTAAAAGAAATGTATAAATAGTTGCTAAAAATAACTATTTTAATGGAAAGCCAATGTGAACTTTAAAACATCAAGAAAACATACGAGTATCTAAAAGAGGGGGAAAAACATTTGAGTTGCAGTCAAAAGAATATTATTTGTAACAAAACTATGAAGGATAAACTACATATATAAGTATTGTTGCAATCGCCCAACAAATGTATTGTCCATCAGAACACAAAAGCTAATGAAAGAAATTTCTTACGTCTAAGATGCGTGAATAGATGATGTGGCAGTGTTGCATGCACAGACTAATGCAAAAAATAGCATCCATGACTTAAATGCAAGGCTTGCTTATGTGACATGATTGTATGGCTACGGAAAATATGGCATAGTTGCATGGCTAGAACAAATAGGTGGTGGTTTGTAGCTAGGAATAGAGGATTGGTGCCAATGCTGTCTTTCTAGGCTATTTGGTTGTGCCAGGATGACTAGTGTTTGACAAGAAAAAAGAAACATCCTTTTTATGTAGGTTATATGCTTTTGTGTATCACCCAATTGTGATCGTGAGCGTTTACGGCAAGATTAGTCGTGTTGGTTGTCTTTATTTTTATTCTATTATTTTGGTTGTGTGCGCCATCGTCTTGGTATTAAAATATTACCCTTTGTTGGAAAAAGGAAATAGAACGTGTATGATGCGGAGCCAGGAGGCAATCAATATTTCATTTTCTTAAATGAAATGGTATGGTCGATGCTAAAAATGTAGTGCAGATTGTGTAAGCTAAGCTCTAGCTAGCCGGGATACTATCGGATTAATGAAGTGAAATACTACTACACCACACATGCATGACAGTTTATGCTTTTTAAGGAAGCTATTGTTGACGCAGAGACCTCTTATATTAAGCAATTGGTGGTGCCCAGTGTAGTAATGCTTACCAAATCATCAGTATGGAAACCACGTACGATATATCATATCCGTTCTGAATTTTGAAGAAAGATTTTCACTTTGCCGAGCTCATCTGTGAGGATTAGTAGCCAGTAGTGTTTTGTATCGAGTGGAAGCCAAGAAAAGCAAACCAATACTACTAGCTAATTGCGCTGCTATGCGACTAATAGGACATGGACTTGATGCTTTTACACTTTTAATGATTAGATTATGAGAAGTTTATGTAAAGCACGAACAGATTTGCGCCGCTCAGCCCCTAGTTTCTTGTGCTTTACCCCACAAGCATGAGTATATGACAGTCTTTAGCAAGCCAAATAGCCAATTGTTTATAGGAAATAATTAAGACATGGTACAACATTAGAATGGCCAAGAGGAACTACTCCGCCCGATCCATATTAATTGGTGCTGCTTTATTACAGTACTAGGTTTTTTTCAAGAGAAACAAATTAAGTTATAGTCATGTTGAAGGGGGGTTCCATTTCGGTTCCATCACTGATGTGGATAATCTTTGCTCAAACATTCAAAGCTTCAAATCAGGAAGATAATCTCTCTCACACTCTCCTCCACTCCTCGCAATCATCTTGCTTATGGTCGATGCCGGTGTGGCACAACAGAGCTTTCCTTTAGTTGTTGGCCCTACACCTATCAATCTTGTTTGCAGCACAGCACAACAAGTTGCCCATAATTGTCACCCTTGTGTCGGACAAGATTCTCTATGCATGGATGAACATGCATGCGTAGATGAGTCGGGCAGGTTTCTCGGAACAACTTAGAGCATGGTTAATAGTATAGCCAACGGCCGGCTATATGAATTTGCCATGTCACCTACAGGCAATCTTATAGCTCACTCATACAATAGTTAGTCATACTAGTATACTATATCATTAATATATGGCCTTCATGTTTCTCTCATAAAAGGTGTTGGAGCTCGTGCTATAGCCGGCTGTAAGTTTGTAGCCCATTATCTGCTTCTCTCACCTCTTCCCTCTCATCCAACTAAGCAAAAAAAAATTGTACTTGCTCTCAGCCATAGCTAGTGCGTGGCTCCCTAGAATAGACAATTAAGAGCAGAGAGTTCATGCCGCACGATTAATGGTTAATCAGACGAGCAATGATGAAAGAACAAATATATTGTATTAAGAAAGTGACGATCAATGTTGAAGCTTACTGTGCAGCAGAAACGGAAAGCAAGTGCCAACCAGAAGGAGCCCACAGTTTGACCAGAGGACACCTGAAGGAAGTCCCACTTCCAAATATATGAACCTCCCGAGTGATGCTCCTACCACTCGAGTGAATTCTCCTTTTCCTACTATACTGAGTAGTGAGTGTGCATGGGTAGTGCATATGTGACATGTCACACGAAAATACCGTCACAACAGTAGATTCCACGACCCTCGGGCGGTCACCCGGTGGACCTCGTGCAACCAAAGCCGATCCGCTTGATGCATGCACGAACGGACCAAATCAAAGGCGTCCGCGCACTCGTGAACGTGCAAAGACATCTCCACTGGGGGTGTCCTACGTGCATATGGTCCAAGGTGTTCCAAAATGCACACTCATGAGTATGATGAACCCCACAAAAGGCACCCCCATCTAGGTACAACGTAGGGCCCTCTTCTTGGGGTGAGTGGAAGCTTCACTAGAACACATAACACATACAGGTGTGCAATGCATCTGCTGATGTAGCCCCAGCTCGATCTATCCATCCATCCTCCGTTACCAAATGTTGTGCTTTACCACCTACTCCCTCCGTTTCAAAATAGATGACTCAACTTCATACTAACTTTAGTACAAAGTTGAGTCATCTATTTTGAAACGGAGGGAGTAGTAGCTTGTTTAGTAGCTCATCCTCCTGATGATGCAGCTCTCGAGAAAGAGCCGATCTTTCTTTCGTTGGTTCGTGCGCTCTACAAAATTGTGACGGGTCGCCGTGCGCGCCGGACTGTCGGCGTGCATACATATTCTAGAGCCCCGACGGCGACGACGAACGATTGACGACGGGTGGGCGGGCGCGGTGCGCGAGGAGGACGGCCGCGCGTACGGCGGTTCGCGGCGTGCGGTGCATCTTGGTTTGACCGGCCGGCCGACGCCGAGGCGAGAGGGACCGTCTGGCTCGTGTTAGGGAATAGTATTAGACAAGATGCGCCGGTACTGACGAGGCGTTTTGCACGTTAGTTTAGTCGTTAAGTTTTTGCAAAGATGACAGCGCAACGGATAGCAACGATGACATGAGGTTCCGTGCCAAGGAAAAGATATCACCGACCGAGACCGATACCACAGAGTGGCAACAGCAGGCTGATCGGCCACAAGTTAGACTCTGTGAGACGCGTGCGACCACTGATCCTTAAGGTTCCGTCGTTACGTACAATACACCCTGCGGCCGGCCGGCCAGATCACAGGGCCTGCCCCGGGAGCCGTCGGCAGCCGCGGTAGTATGAGCAGTGTTGAGGATCAGGAGGAGAGACTGGTTCGTGCCTTGGTGGCGATCCCAAGAAGGCACTGCTGAGGTGAGAGTTGAAAGTTGCGAGGCCACCATCGTTGGCTTCCTCGATCGGATCTCAAAACAAGGAGAAAAAAAAGGAACAAGACTCTTGTTACTAATAACAAGAGAGGATTTGCAGATGGCAGCTTGTGGGCTGCGGCTAGGGCCTATCTACAGTACACTAGACTAGCAGGAGATCCGTTTTCTACTTGCGTCAAACTTGCGGGTGGGAAAAATAGATCCTGGATGAAAGTAAAGCGGCCAAAGAAAAGAGGATCCTTCCATTCTTTCCACAAAAATCTCACTCCCAGAGGTGTATGACAGCGAAAGAAACAATCGCTAGTGGCGCCATGGTACTTGTGCGCCACCGTATAAAATTCGTTAGAGCATCTACGCCCGGACTTCGCAAAATCCAGTCCCTCAAACGTTCATGAACGCGACCGGACGCGTACGCAGACAGTGACCGGTTACGCCTCAGGTTAGTCACTCTGCATTTGGCTTTTTCATGTTTTTACCCCTAAATCTATACAAAGCGTGCAAAACAAATCCTATGTACTACCCTAGCTATTCTTCGTCGTCGGAGATGTCCACGACGACGATGCCGGGCGGGTAGGAGAGCTCCGGCATATCCTTCTCCTGCTCGACCTCATCCATGTCGGCGAGCATCTCCGCCTCCTCCGCGGCCTGTTGCGCCTCCATCTCCTGCCGACGACGGCGTCTGGCCTCTGCGGCCGACTTTGACCGAAGGAAATCGAGGATGGCCTGCTGCTCCGCCCGCAGATCCGCGTTGCCGGCGTCCCCCAACTCCTCCTCCAGATCCATTGCATCCGGAGATAGCCCGTGGCGATCCGGGCTTCGCGCTTAGCCCAGATCTGCCCATGGAGCTCGAGCCGGCGCTCCGGCGTCAGAAATTGCTCGCTCCTCACCCGACGGCATGGGGTCATGGCTACTAGGCGAACAGGTGGAGTGAAAAGTAGCGGCAGCGGCGGTGGACATGAGGAGAAAAATGTGGATGGATGGTAGACTTTCGGTGCCGCTGGTCAACTTAAACAGCTGCGCTACGCACTACGCACCCGCCAGAGCCGCGTCACCGGTCCGACGGAGGAGACGAGCTTTAGACCGCCAGGTTTCATGGCGTTTCCGGCTAGGACCCCTTCGTCAGTCCGACGTGGCGGGCGTGCCCGGACGTGGCGGGCGGCGGCCAGGGAGGTTTCCCTCCCCCCAAGCCATCTAGGAGGTGCCTTCCACCACTAGGACTCCTCCCTTTTGGAACCCTAGGCGCATGGGCCCCTTTGGGGCTGGTTCCCCTTGGCCCATGCAGGCCAAGGCGCACCCCCTAAGGCCCATGTGGCCCACCGGGGCAGGTGGCCCCACCTGGTGGACCCCCGGGACCCCTCCGGTGGTCCCGGTACAATACCGATAACACCGAAACTTGTCCCGTTGGCCGAAATAGCACTTCCTATATATAATTCTTTACCTCCGGACCATTCCGGAACTCCTCGTGACGTCCGGGATCTCATCCGGGACTCCGAACAACATTCGGGTTACTGCATATACATATCTTCACAACCCTAGCGTCACCGAACCTTAAGTGTGTAGACCCTACGGGTTCGGGAGACATGCAGACATGACCGAGACGGCTCTCGGACAATAACCAACAGCGGGATCTGGATACCCATGTTGGCTCCCACATGCTCCACGATGATCTCATCGGATGAACCACGATGTCGAGGATTCAATTAATCCCGTATACGATTCCCTTTGTCAATCGGTATTTTACTTGCCCGAGATTCGATCGTCGGTATCCCAATACCTCGTTCAATCTCGTTACCGGCAAGTCACTTTTCTCGTACCGTAATGCATGATCCCGTGATCAAACACTTTGATCACATTGAGCTCATTGTGATGATGCATTACCGAGAGGGCCCGGTGATACCTCTCCGTCAAGCGGAGTGACAAATCCCAGTCTCGATCCATGTCAACCCAACAGACACTTTCAGAGATACCCGTAGTATACCTTTATAGTCACCCAGTTACGTTGTGACGTTTGGCACATCCAAAGCACTCCTACGGTATCCGGGAGTTACACGATCTCATGGTCTAAGGAAAGGATACTTGACATTGGAAAACTCTAGCAAACGAACTAAGCGATCTTATGCTATGTTTAGGATTGGGTCTTGTCCATCACATCATTCTCCTAATGATGTGATCCCGATATCGATGACATCCAATGTCCATAGTCAGGAAACCATGACTATCTGTCGATCAACGAGCTAGTCAACTAGAGGCTTACTAGGGACATGTTTGTTGTCTGTTATTCACACATGTATTACGATTTTCGGATAACACAATTATAGCACGAATAAAGACAATTATCATGAATAAGGAAATATAATAATAATGCTTTTATTATTGCCTCTAGGGCATATTTCCAACAGAAATTTTCTCTACCAGTTTCCGACAAAGCAATAAAGTCCAACCTATGCTGGATAGACGCTTCTGCAAGAAACTTCTTTTAGCCAAGTCCTTGAGACCTCTGCTATTCCAAAAGATTCCTTTCATATCTCGTCATGGAATTTTTTAGCCGTGCGGATCCTAGCACTCCTACGTACAGCGGATGTCGGGTAAATCTTCCGCTTCCATTTGCGCTTAGGGTTGGTCTTACTCTCCAGCCGGTCCTCACAACCAGGCTCAGGAGGTCTTACTACAACAATCTCGACACTCTTATCCTCCTCTTCAGGCTTAGAGAGGGGATTAGCGAGATCGGCACAAAAATTATCCAGCACTCGGACCCCCAAAGCGTCAATCTGGGAATCATTCATGGGTTTGATGGCAGCTAAGTTAAGAATCATATCTAAAGCCCTCTCGGCCTCTAAATCCAGTAAATCATTTATGGAATTAGAAATTTCACCATCATTACTACCTAGTGAAATCCCTAATTGGTTTGCATTATCAACAATCTCATCATTCGAAAAATGCAAGATGGAATTAGATGTATTAACCGACATACCAATAGTGACCTGAACGTCACGAAGCTTGGCCGCCCTCATGGCGCACCGCTGTTGCATGTCGTCCACCTCCGGATGGTCCTGAAGACGGCAGCTCAACCGTCGGCCCTCAGAAACCGGATCCGGAATCCCGCCAAACGCTATCACCTCCTCCCAAGTGAAGTTGCCCGGGGAGTGACATCCTGACACACCCCGAACACTCAACCGGTCTCCACGGTAGGGGGATGGCACCGAGTCGGTTAATGGGGTAACATGGGCCGCCTGCCCACGCTCCCCATCCACCCCATCCCGCCGGCCAAAGGTGCTTGCCGGCGCCAACGGAGGGGCGGCCACCCTAGGCACCGAGGGAGAAGAGGGCCCCGAGCCCCCTCCATGGACCGGACCTGCCGCCTGTAGTTCCGTCCTAGCGAGTGGTGAAGAAGGCGCCGAGGCCACCTTCCCTGGACCCCCTCCCGAAGATAAAGCCTCCATCATGGAGACCTCGTCCGGTGCGAAAGGAGAAGAGGGCGTCGAGGCCACCTGCCTCGAAGCCCCTTCAAAACTCGGAACCACCACCTGCAGCTCCGTCCTCGCAACAAAATCAGAGGGAACCGAGAACACCAGCCCCGGCCCCCCCCTGAGCGAAAACCCTCCACGGCCGGACCCACAATCAGCGGAGGAACAACAACAGTAGAAGGATCCTCCTTCTCCTTTCCCCTGACCGAGTTTGGCGAAGTCCCAAGGACAAGACCCGACGCATCCTCAAAGTCCAACGCGGGTAACGTGTGCTCAAAAGCCTCAAAAGACTCCACCTGCTCACTCCACAGTCTCGGAGGTGCAGAAGCAGGCTTGAGAGACCCAAATCTGAGAGTGGTCAAAGGCACCGAGGAAGGTAGAGCCGTCCCGTCCCCGGTCGTCTGAGCAACAGACCCCAGTCCCTTGGACATCTCTCGTCCAGGATCAGCGACCGGATTCTCCTTAACTCCCGCGCCGTCATCACCCTCGTGCATATCAACGTCAGTCACGGTAGCTGCCTCAGCGAACAGGCTCTCATCCTCAAACTCAATCTCAAGGTTGTAAATCTGGCCTCGATATGACCACTTGACCACATCAAGCACAAACTCAATGTCCAAAATACTAACCAGTAAACGAGCAACCCCATGAGCTCTAGTGAAGGCCATATCCACTCGCTTCCCACCATGATGCCCAAGCTAGCAACGACCCTAGCATCCTGCATAGGCTTCGAAGGAGCTCCCGTAAAACGCAGCCAAGCCTAGGTAAGAGGTTTACCCTGAGGCTCCACCAACTTCCACTCTTGGAACTCGAGGATGCCCTCGGTACCTGGTACTTCGCACATCCTAAAACTCAGCAGCCTCTGCAAATCCTCCACCGACGGGAACTCAACCCTAAACAAATTTGCCTCAAGACTGACAAGCTCCCAGTGGAAGTCTCCTGGAGCTAGCTCCCGGAGCTGCTGCACAATCTGGGTCTCAGAGACTTCTCCTCTAGTCACTTTGACAATCCCAGTGGTCATACTCTGAGCCTCATCAGGAGCCTCCCTCTCGGTCGGAGACTCAAAGAACGTGAGTTCAGCACAGTACACTCCATACATCATAAGAGACGGTGCCTGATCCCTCAAAAGCGGACATGCCCCCGAGTCATGGGCTGGTTTGCCACAAGTATCGCATAAAACTGCCACACACTCAGCAATGAAATGGCCCTTCTTGCCACAGCGGTAGCATAACATTTTTCCTTCTTGCGCGCCCACTTGGCCGCCCTGTACGAATCAGCCCTGTCTGACGCCTCCACAGACACAGACCCGAATTCAACATTACCAGGAACCTCCACATCAGCGAGAGCCGTCACCATAGTTCATACTCACGAAGCCCTAGATTTTTGGTTTGGGCCGAGCTGGATTTGAGCCAGCGTAGACATTGTCAACGAATTTACAGTCCGTCCCCATTAACCACTCGGGCATCGACCCAGGAAGAATTTATTCTAGGGTTTTTGCTAATCTATGATTAATCTCCTTTCATAATACTCCCTACCCCCAGGGGAAGTCGAATCCCCGCTGCCTCCTTGAAAGAGAGATAAGTAAGACATTGATTTTGCAATAAGATCGATTATGTTCATTGCATAATAAGCTCCTTTGAAAAGCATTGGCGCACGTGTAAACGAGTTGCTCTACCGAACTGAGCTATAGCCCTTATCAGAGATATCTTAACATATAGATAATTTCTTGTCAAGATGAATATCTCCATAGCCTCGCTAGACAACCCAGACTCCTCAGTAGCCCCGCCAGCAGCCGTCTGCTCGACGACAACTGTATGCTGTCTTGGACGATAGCGGCCACCTCGACCGCCTCGGCCACCACGATGACCACGGAAACCACCGCGATGACGATGTCCCAGGCCTGACGCCCCTTCAACAAAGCCTCCCGTAGGACCCATGAAAGGCCTCTCAGCCGAACCATCGCTCTGCCAGGAATACCCCCGGCCACCACCCGTGGACGAGGATCCCCGGTGTTGTCCATCTCCATATGCGTTATACCCATCGTCGCCCCATTAACCACGAGGTGCAATCGAATCACCACCACCAGCCGTAGCATGCGGCAACTGTGCCTGCGTCACCACCAGCGCCGCCAAATTTTGCGACTGTTGGGCGACAAAGTGCGGCGGCCTGGCGCCGGACTGAGACGTCGCCGGACAAGGCTGGAGGCCTCGGACCAGAAGCGCCTCTGCCCGCGGCAGCAGCTGGGCTCGGCACCGGGGGTCCAGAATGCACACCACCCCGGCCCATCGCCGGCTGCGGCGCCACCACCGGCGTCGGGGGTCGAGCGCGGTGTTGCGTTGCCAAAAAGTCCATTCTGCACCCGAGCTCATATGCTCCCGCATGAACAGTAAAATCAAAAAAGATTGAAAAAAATTCAAAAAATTCTAATTTTTTTTGAGAGAAACATTGACAAAAGTTCTAAGTGCCTGCAAAAATTCATCATGAAATCACATTCCTATAAGGCGTGGCAAAAAAAACAAATTCAGTGCTTCAAAATGCGTTTGAAAGTAGCTTTTTCAGAGTACTATTTTTGTTTTTTTTGCCACGCCTTCTAGGAATGTGATTTCATGACGAATTTTTGCAGGCACTTAGAACTTTTATCAATGTTTCTCCCAAAAAAATTAGATTTTTTTGATTTTTTGTCGATTTTACTGTTCATGCGGGAGCATATGAGCTCGGGTGCAGATTAGCCGCGTCCTGGTGTTGCTCGCTTTTACAAGCTGGAATCCACGGATGGATTATTCCGTCGTTCAGCCGGCCGGCCGGACGCATGGACGGGGATTCTTTTCTGTCGTCCTCCTCGAAGAAAATGAATGCGTGACAGAGTGTAATACAACTAATTACGTCCCAGTACGGTGGATTAGCGCTTGACTTGCCACGAAATCGCGCCCTTAATGCGACCACGGTACTCCACTCGTGCAACCTGATGGGGACGGCAAGGTCTATCGAGATCTCTTTGTCGACGTTACGTAGCACCAGACAGATCATGGGGCTGCAGGAGACGGGAGTGGCCACCATGCCGCCATTTGTTATCCGTCCAGCGAAAGAAAGCTTCCCGGCGAGGCGATTATACGTCGTCGTGGCGACTTTCTTGTGAGCGCTACTAATCGCGATCACGAGGTTTGTTTATTTGTGTGACAAGTCACGGGACAGCGGCAGTGGCATGGCATGGCAACCGCAATGGGTCTCCTCCTCTCCTCCCAATCCCATGCCGTCCAGCATGCATGCATACACGGTGTACGCGCGCGCGCACGGACACGCTATCTGTTCTGCCCTTCTCGGCTGCTGCTCACCACCGGCGTCCGCACCGCAGGCGAGCACCGAAAGCGTGCAATATATATTTTTGAAAAGTTGATTTTGTCTTTAAAATTGCTAAAAATTTATATAAAAAAAATTTCCTGTTGTATACGCAAAGGTACATTGTGTGTGAAAAAAATTGTTTATTGCAATTAGGAAATGTTCAAAGTATAATATAAAATACACGTTAAAAAATTAAAATAAATGATCAAAATTTTGTTACAGACGTTCAATACATGATCGGCATTCTTTTCATACACATTATAAATTTTTTGTATGCATGGGAAACATTTCTACACACACTTAACATTTTGAAAATGCAAGATTAAATTTTTTCAAACTTGATTACCATTTTTTTAATACATGATCAAAAAATCGTACACGTTGTATATATTTTAATACATTTTTCATATACATGAAAAAATATTTTCCTATACACATTTAACTTTTTAAATAATTTAATAATATTTTTAAATACTTCATTAACTTTTTCTAAATACATGTTCAGAAAAATCATACACATTATATATTTTTTGTATACACGTTTCATATACATGAGAAATATTTTTTGTACACATTTTATTAAATGTTTAATCAAGATTTATCAAATGTTTTATGTAAAGTGTTTTTTGTAATATTTATATTTAGAAAATTTGGAAGTATAAACAAAAGCAATAAAACAAAGACAGAAAAGGTGAAAAATAAAACAGATAAAAACGAGGTTGTGGCCTCCCACGCAGTGAGGCTTCCTTACGTCTAGCTAAAAGCGAGACGGGATATAGTATCATGCTTTAGGTGAGATCAATGGGATCAATCTTTTTGAAGACAGAAAACTTCTTCAAAAATTATGAAAATAGTTTCAGCTCCTAATTCAAACTACACTTAGAAAACCAAGAAAGAAAATCAGGTGTGAATAGTGTCAAATACTATTCGTCCAAAGCTGACACTATTCATAATCAAATTTGTCTTTTTAGAATCTTGAACTGTACACCAAGTTTTGAGCTGGATCTTTCTTTTTTGAGTTGTAGACATACCCTGCAGGTATGTTGTAAAAAAAATGATAAACTTTTGGATTGTCTAAATATGAAATTCCTACGCCGATCTACGATCTCACATAAAGGGCCGAACCTATACTAGTCTCCCCGGGACCGGGAGGGGGAGTAGGAGATATGGCAAACGCAGCATGACATGATTACAAACCAAAACCGGAAGCGAGCAAGCAGGCCAGCAGATGGACAGGCATTGGTGCATTTCCCTGAGCGCATGTTGGCACCAGCGACTCAACGGATCTAAATAAGCCGTGTAGAAGAACATACACACCACACAGAGTACACCACTCATCACACTAACCATCATGAGTCCCCTCCATATCCCGTCATCCATGAAGCTAGCCCCCCGGTGGCACGCATCCAGCCACGGCCCCGGCCGGAGACCCGACGGCACATGCCATCATACGTCCCTTACGTAGGTACGTACACGCATGGCGTGTCCCATCGATCTCGCCTCACTCATAAGCCAGCCAGCCAGCTGCTCGAGCTCGATCGATGATCCGCCGCCTCGGTCAGTGCGCGCAGATGCCGGCCGCTGCACGCGCAGGCCCGGCGCACGCGGCGGAGCGGAGCTGACCAAAACCGGCCGGCGAGATCGCCATCATCAGTGCACCTTTTGCGCGCCGGCCGCTGCTAGGCTCGCTCGTCAATCATGTCCCTCCGGTCTCGCCGTCTCGGCCGACGCTCCTCGCCCCAAAAGTTGGCGGTAGCTTTTGTCTTTGTGAGCCCTCCTCCTCTCCCGTCGTCATCACGAGCCGTGCCCCTGCCGTGCGCGGCCTACACAGCAATAGCTCCAATCTCGACGAGACTCCGACCACGGGCGGGACCGGCGGCATGCATGCATGCATGCATACGACCGACGCAGTGGTAGGGATAAACTAAACTAAAACTGCTACTCCTAGTAGAAAACGACTTGAGAGAGAGAAGCAGGGTAGGGTAGGGTAGGGCTTGCGCATATACACCATGGATGGTTTGACCTTGGACACACAGTAGCATGTGTTACTTTGGCCTGTCAAAACGCAGGAGTATCAGTCAGTAATCCATGTGGTTGCGTCCGATTACTGGCATAAACTACTGTGCATACAGCCATGCTCTTTCAGAGACTTATCGATCGATAGCAGTGGCAGAGGACGAGGCACCCGGCTGCGGACCCGCTGATGCTCTGCGCATTTTGAACGGCAGCAGTTGGGACTTCACCTTCTGCATGCAAACTGACACAAAGGGTCGTGGTTAACCCTTGCATTGTTTTCGTCTAGAGAGATAGGTTTGGCATAAGTTGAGATTCGGAGTGATCTATTCACGGTGCACCAGCATGTTGGAGATGCCTATGCACCCTATGTCGACAGTGACAACGGTATTATTATTCCACCTTTGCAAAAGTGAAACGTAGTACATGGATATTCATTTCCATACGTGACAGTAACACTGATATTTTTCAACTCCCAGTAGAGGCAACCTAGCTTTACCACAAGTCACAGCACAAACAAGGACGAAGAGAGACTGAAAAGAAACAGACACGTACTGTACTACGTTAACTGCACATCGAGAGCCACTGCTCGATCACCATCGATCTATCTTGTTCGATCACAGTGCCAAATCTGACAAGTCGAGGCTTTTCGATCGACCTTGGATTAACCCGTCCACTCTAATCAAAATCAAGCCATCCATCCACATCATGGTGCCGGCCAGGCTTCAACTTGAAGGTCATACCGGCCGGTGCCATCAATCGGTCATCCTCCTGATCACCCGTTTCGCGACGATCCTATTCGACGGCCGAGATTCTGGCACATCCTAATGATGACGATGCGTCTACAAATCATTGCCCGTCGTGGTCGTGGAGTACCTGCGATGGAATGAATCATCATGTGCTTACAGAAAAAAAATTCTAGAAGTTCGTGGGGGCATATCAGATAGGAGATCACAGGGACATTGACACGAGATGGAATGCAACGTTGTGCGCAGGGCAGGACGATCGATGTGGCCGATCGGTTTCCCGTCGATCGGACAGTGTGCGATGTACTGATGTGGTAGTGGTGGTGGTGGTGGCGGCGCAGCCGTGCAGGAGTGCTTGTCCCTCGACATGGCGAATTCTACAGGGTGCGGGTGATGATGGTCTCGACATGGAAGAGCACGCACTGCGCTTGATTTGACGCGCGTGCTGGAGCTGATGCGAGGAGTCAGCTAATTAGGGAGCGTGCTGTGCTCATGTTCTTCACTCACCTCAGTCAAGCGATGGAGTGCACTGTCACTGGTTAAATGTACATATACCACGTGCCTTTGTTCATTGCAGCTCGGAGCGTGGTCCTCTGCGAACGCTCCGCGGTTAAAATGCTCGTCGTTCCGTGATAGTAACGATTTGTGTGTGTGTCACAAGATGAAAAAAAATCGAGAAAATTTTCAATTTATTCATCTTCAACCATGCTAGTACAACAAACACTAGAAAATAATATAAAATACATCCAGATCTGTAGACCACCTAGCGACGACTACAAGCACTGAAGCGAGCCGGAGACGCGCCGTCGTCATCGCACCTCCCTTACATGTGCTCAGCGAGTGTGCTCAGCGAGTCCTCTCGGTACACCCGGCATGTCAGAAGGTTTCCATGCGAAGATGTCCCGGTTCTCACGGATGAACTCGATGAGCGTGCTTTCCTTTTTGGGATCCAAATTGGCACTGATGCTGAATTGCTTAGATGAATCGCCTGGGGTAAAATCAACAAGCTTAGTCTCCACAACCGATTTAAACTTCATGGCCGGGTCATGTTCTGTCGTCGGCTTCTTGAGGGAGGTCCTATCCGCCGGGTCAACGTTATCTTGATAACATTTGAACTCCTCCGCTGCACAGACAGACTCGGCGTAAGCTGCGTCGCCTCTTCGCACTCCAGGGCCACCTTTCGGCTTCCATGCATAGTGATGGTGCCCTTGTAACCCGGCATCTTGAGCTGTAAATAAACATAACACGGTCGCGCCATGAACTTGGCATAAGCCGGCCGGCCGAACAAAGCGTGATACGGACTTTGATTTTGACCACCTCAAAAGTTAACTTTTCAGCCCTAAAATCATGCTCGTCTCCAAAAGCCACCTCCAGCTCAATCTTACCCACAGGATACGCCGACTTACCAGGCACCACTCCATGGAAGACGGTGTTGGAAGTTTTTAAATTCTTGTCAGTTAAGCCCATGCGCCGAAAGGTCTCGTAATAGAGGATATTGATGCTGCTACCTCCATCCATGAGAACCTTAGTGAATTTATAACCACCAACCTGCGGTGCCACCACCAGGGCTAGTTGACCCGGATTATCAACCAGGGGAGGGTGATCCTCCCTGCTCCAAACAATGGGCTGTTTTGACCACCTTAAGTAACGAGGGACTGCCGGTTCAACAGAATTCACAACCCTCTTATGAATTTTTTGATCACGTTTACACAAACTTGTGGTAAACACGTGATAATGCCCACTGTTGAGCTGTTTTGGATGGCTCTGATAACCCGACTGCTGCTGCTGCTGACCTCTTTGACCAGACTGTTGGAAATATGCCCTAGAGGCAATAATAAATTGATTATTATTGTATTTCCTTGTTCATGATAATCGTTTATTATCCATGCTAGAATTGTATTGATAGGAAACTCAGATACATGTGTGGATACATAGACAACACCATGTCCCTAGTAAGCCTCTAGTTGACTAGCTCGTTGATCAATAGATGGTTACAGTTTCCTGACCATGGACATTGGATGTCGTTGATAACGGGATCACATCATTAGGAGAATGATGTGATGGACAAGACCCAATCCTAAGCCTAGCACAAGATCATGTAGTTCGTATGCTAAAGCTTTTCTAATGTCAAGTATCATTTCCTTAGACCATGAGATTGTGCAACTCCCGGATACTGTAGGAATACTTTGGGTGTGCCAAACGTCACAACGTAACTGGGTGGCTATAAAGGTGCACTACGGGTATCTCCGAAAGTGTCTGTTGGGTTGGCACGAATCGAGACTGGGATTTGTCACTCCGTGTGACGGAGAGGTATCTCTGGGCCCACTCGGTAGGACATCATCATAATGTGCACAATGTGATCAAGGAGTTGATCACGGGATGATGTGTTGCGGAACGAGTAAAAGAGACTTGCCGGCAACGAGATTGAACAAGGTATCGGGATACCGACGATCGAATCTCAGGCAAGTATCGTACCGATAGACAAAGGGAATTGTATACGGGATTGATTAAGTCCTTGACATCGTGGTTCATCCGATGAGATCATCGTGGAACATGTGGGAGCCAACATGGGTATCCAGATCCCGCTGTTGGTTATTGACCGGAGAACATCTCGGTCATGTCTGCATGTCTCCCGAACCCGTAGGGTCTACACACTTAAGGTTCGATGACGCTAGGGTTATTAAGGAAGTCCGTATGTGGTTACCGAATGTTGTTCGGAGTCCCGGATGAGATTCCGGACGTCACGAGGAGTTCCGAAATGGTCCGGAGGTAAAGATTTATATATGGGAAGTCCTGTTTTGGTCACCGAAAGAGTTTCGGGTTTTATCAGTAACGTACCGGGACCACTAGAAGGGTCCCGGGGGTCCACCAAGTGGGACCACCGGCCCCGGAGGGCTGCATGGGCCACATGTGGGAGGGGACCAGCCCCAGGTGGGCTGGTGCGCCCCCCCCACAAGGGCCCAAGGCACCTAGGGTTTGGGGAAGGGGGCGCACCCACCTAACTTGGGGGGCAAGTCTCCCCTCTTCCCCCCCTTGGCCGCACCCTAGATGGGTTTTGGGGCTGGCCGCCGCCCCTAGGGTGGAACCCTAGGTGGGGGCGCAACCTCCCCTCTCCCCCTATATATACTTGAGGGTTTGGGGCAGCCAACACATGAGTTTTGGACCTCTCTATGGTGCAGCCCTGCATCTCTCCTTCCTCCTCTCCCGCGGTGCTTGACGAAGCCCTGCAGGATTGCCACGCTCCTCCACCACCATCACGCCGTTGTGCTGCTGCTGGATGGAGTCTTCCTCAACCTCTCACTCTCTCCTTGCTGGATCAAGGCATGGGAGACGTCACCGGGCTGTACGTGTGTTGAACGCGGAGGTGCCGTCCGTTCGGCACTTGGTCATCGGTGATTTGGATCACGACGAGTACGACTCCATCAACCCCGTTCACTTGAACGCTTCCGCTTAGCAATCTACAAGGGTATGTAGATGCACTCTCCTTCCCCTCGTTGCTGGTTTCTCCATAGATAGATCATGGTGATACGTAGGAAAATTTTGAATTTCTGCTACGTTCCCCAACAGTGGCATCATGAGCTAGGTCTATTGCGTAGATTCTTTGCACGAGTAGAACACAAAGTAGTTATGGGCGTTGATTTTGTTCAATATGCTTACCGTTACTAGTCAATCTTGATTCGGCGGCATTGTGGGATGAAGCGGCCTGGACCGACCTTACACGTACACTTACGTGAGACAGGTTCCACCGACTGACATGCACTAGTTGCATAAGGTGGCTAGTGGGTGCCAGTCTCTCCCACTTTAGTCGGATCGGATTCGATGAAAAGGGTCCTTATGAAGGGTAAATAGCAATTGACATATCACGTTGTGGTTTTGCGTAGGTAAGAAACGTTCTTGCTAGAAACCCATAGCAGCCACGTAAAAGCATGCAAACAACAATTAGAGGACGTCTAACTTGTTTTTGCAGGGTATGCCATGTGATGTGATATGGCCAAAAGGATGTGATGAATGATATATGTGATGTATGAGATTGATCATGTTCTTGTAATAGGAATCACGACTTGCATGTCGATGAGTATGACAACCGGCAAGAGCCATAGGAGTTGTCTTTAATTTATTTATGACCTGCGTGTCAACATAAACGTCATGTAATTACTTTACTTTATTGCTAAAGCGTTAGCCATAGTAGTAGAAGTAATAGTTGACTTGACAACTTCATGAAGACACGATGATGGAGATCATGGTGTCATGCCGATGACAACGATGATAATGGAGCCCCGAAGATGGAGATCAAAAGGAGCAAAGTGATGATGGCCATATCATGTCACTATTTGATTGCATGTGATGTTTATCATGATTATACATCTTATTTGCTTAGAACGACGGTAGTAAATAAGATGATCCCTCATTAAAATTTCAAGAAAGTGTTCCCCCTAACTGTGCACCGTTGCGAAAGTTCGTCGTTTCGAAGCACCACGTGATGATCGGCTGTGATAGATTCTTACGTTCACATACAACGGGTGTAAGCCAAATTTACACACGCGAAACACTTAGGTTGACTTGACGAGCCTAGCATGTACAGACATGGCCTCGGAACACAAGAGACCGAAAGGTCGAGCATGAGTCATATGGTAGATACGATCAACATGAAAATGTTCACCGACGATGACTAGTCCGTCTCACGTGATGATCGGACACGGCCTAGTTGACTCGGATCATGTAATCACTTAGATGACTGGAGGGATGTCTATCTGAGTGGGAGTTCATAAGATGAACTTAATTATCCTGAACATAGTCAAAAGGTCTTTGCAAATTATGTCGTAAGCTCGCGCTTTAGTTCTACTGTTTTAGATATGTTTCTAGAGAAAATATAGTTGAAAGTTGATAGTAGCAATTATGCGGACAATAGAAGGCTTATGTCCTTAATGCAATGCTCGGTGTGCTGGACCTCGAACGTGGTCTGTGGATGTTGCGAACATCTGACATACACGATTTGATGACTACATGATAGTTCGGTAATGTTAAATGGTTTAGAATTGAGGCACCGAAGACATTTTTGAAATGTCGCGGAACGTATGAGATGTTTCGAGGGCTGAAATTGGGATTTCAGGCTCGTGCCCACGTCAAGAGGTATAAGACCTCCGACGATTTTCTTAGCCTGCAAACTAAGAGAGAAAAGCTCAATCGTTGAGCTTGTGCTCAGAATGTCTGAGTACAACAATCACTTGAATCGAGTGGGAGTTAATCTTCCAGATAAGATAGTGATGTTTTTCCAAAGTTATTGCCACCAAGCTACTAGAGCTTCGTGATGAACTATAACATATCAGGGATAGATATGATGATCCTTGAAATATTCGCGATGTTTGACACCGCGAAAGTAGAAATCAAGAAGGAGCATCAATTGTTGATGGTTAGTGAAACCACTAGTTTCAAGAAGGGCAAGGGCAAGAAGGGATACTTCATGAAACGGCAAATCAACTGCTGCTCTAGTGGAGAAACCCAAGGTTGATCCCAAACCCGAGACTGAGTGCTTCTGTAATAAGGGGAACAACCACTGGAGCAGAATTACCTTAGATACTTGGTAGATGAGAAGGCTGTCGATAGAAGTATATTGGATATACATTATGTGAATGTGTACTTTACTAGTACTCCTAGTAGCATCAGGGTATTAGATACCAGTTCGGTTGCTAAGTGTTAGTAACTCGAAATAAAAGCTACGGAATAAACGGAGACTAGCTAAAGGTGAGCTGACGAGATGTGTTGGAAGTGTTTCCAAGGTTGATGTGATCAAGCATCGCACGCTCCCTCTACCATCGAGATTGGTGTTAAACCTAAATAATAATTATTTGGTGTTTGCGTTGAGCATAGACATGATTGGATTATATCTATCGCAATACGGTTATTCATTTAAGGAGAACAATAGTTACTCTATTTATTTGAATAATACCTTCAATGGTCTTGCACCTAAAATGAATGGTTTATTGAATCTCGATCATAGTGATACACATGTTCATGCCAAAAGATATAAGATAGTAATGATAGTACCACCTACTTGTGGCACTGCCATGTAAGTCATATTGGTATAAAACACATGAAGAAGCTCCATGTTGATGGATCTTTGGACTCACTCATTTTTGAAAAGGATTGAGACATGTGAACCATGTCTATTGGTATATACGCATGAAGAAACTCCATGTAGATGGACCGTTTGGACTCACTTGATTTTGAATCGCTTGAGACATGCAAATCATACCACATGGGCAAGATGACTGAAAGCTTCGGTTTCAGTAAAATAGAACAAGAAAGCAACTTGTTGGAAGTAACACATTTTGATGTGTGCAGTCCAATGAGTGCTGAGGCACGCAGTGGATATCGTTATGCTCTTACTTCACAGATGATTTGAGTAGATACTGAGCATATTTACTTGATGAAACACAAGTCTGAATTATTGAATGGTTCAAGTAATTTCAGAATGAAGTTGAATATCGTCGTGACAAGAGGATAAAATATCTATGATATGATCATAGAGATGAATATCTGAGTTGCGAGTTTGGTACACAATTGAGACATTGTGGAAATTGTTTCACGACTAGTACCGCCTGGAACACCATAGTGTGATGGTGTGTCCGAACATCATAACTGCACCCTATTGGATATGATGCATACCATGATGTCTCTTATTGAATTACCACTATCGTTCATGGGTTAGGCATTAGAGACAACCACACTCACTTTAAATAGGGCACCACGTAATTCCGATGAGATGACACCGTATGAACTATGGTTTAGAGAAACCTAAGCTGTCATTTCTTAAAAGTTTGGGGCTGCGACACTTATGTGAAAAGTTTCAGGCTGATAAGCTCGAACCCAAAGCGGATAAATGCATCTTCATAGGACACTCAAAACAGTTGGGTATACCTCCTGTCTCAGATCCGAAAGCAATAGGGATTGTTTCTCAAATCGGGTCCTTTCTCGAGGAAAAGTTTCTCTCGAAAGAATTGAGTGGGAGGATGGTGGAGACTTGATGAGGTTATTGAACCGTCACTTCAACTAGTGTGTAGAAGGGCACATGAGTTGTTCCTATGGCACCTACACCAATTGAAGTGGAAGCTTATGATGGTGATCATGAGACTTCGGATCAAGTCACTCCCAAACCTCGTAGGATTACAAGGATGCGTACTACTTCAGAGTGGTACGTAATCCTGTCTTGGACGTCATGTTGCTAGACAACAATGAACCTACGAGCTATGCAGAAGCGTTGGTGGGCCCGGATTCCGATGAATGGCTCGAGGCCATAAAATCCGAGAGAGGATCCATGTATGAAAACAAAGTGTAGACTTTGGCAGAACGGCTCAATGGCCGTGAGGCTGTTGAGTACAGATGGATTTTAAAAGGAAGACGGACAATGATGGTAAATGCCACCATTAAGAAAGATCGACTTGTCGTTAAGATGTTTCCTGACAAGTTCAAGGAGTTGATTACGATGAGACTTTCTCACTCGTAGCGATGCTAAGAGTCAGTTGGAATTAGCAGGTACTGCATTATTTATGAAATCTTGCAGATAGGATGTCAAAATATTGTTTCCTTGTTCTTGAGGAAAGGTTGTATGTGATACAACCAGAAGATTTTGTCGATCCTGAAAGATGCTAACAAGTATGCAAAGCCCCAGCAATCCTTCTAAGGACTGGAGTAAGCATCTCGGAGTTGGAATGTACACTTTGGTGAGATAATCAAAGATTTTGGGTTTATACAAAGTTTATGAGAAACTTGTATTTCCAAAGAAGTGAGTGGGAGCACTATAGAATTTCTGATGAGTATATGTTGTTGACATATTGTTGATCAGAAATGATGTAGAATTTCTGGAAAGCATATAGGGTTATTTGAAAAGTGTTTTTCAATGGAAAACCTGGATTAAGCTACTTGAACATTGAGCATCAAGATCTATAAGGATAGATCAAAATCGCTTAATAGTACTTTCAAACGAACACATACCATGACAAGATTTTGAAGGAGTTCAAAATAGATCAGCAAAGAAGGAGTTCTCGGCTGTGTTACAAGGTGTGAGTATTGAGCAAGACTCAAGACATGACCATGGCAGAATAGAGAGAAAGGACGAAGGTCTTCCCCTATGCTTTAGTCGTAGGCTCTAAAGTATGCTATGTTATGTACCGCACCTGAAGTGTGCCAAACCATGAGTCAGTCAAGGGGTACAAGTGTGATCTAGAAATGGATCACAGGACAACGGTCAAGGTTATCCTTAGTAACTAGTGGACTAAGGAATTTTCTCGATTATGGAGGTGGAAAAATAGTTCGTCATAAAGGGTTACGCCGATGCAAACTTTGACACTAATCTAGATTATTCTGAGTAGTAAACTGGATTCGTATAGTAGAACAGTTATTTGGAATAGCTCCAAATAGAGCGTGGTAACTGCATCTAGGAGATAACATAGATATTTGTAAAGCACACACGGATCTGAAAGGTTCAGACCCGTTGACTATAACATCTCTCACAAGCATAACGTGATCAAACCCAGAACTCTGTGAGTGTTAATCACATAGCGATGTGAGCTAGATTATTGACTCTAGTGCAAGTGGGAGACTGTTGGAAATATGCCCTAGAGGCAATAATAAATTGATTATTATTATATTTCCTTGTTCATGATAATCGTTTATTATCCATGCTAGAATTGTATTGATAGGAAACTCAGATACATGTGTGGATACATAGACAACACCATGTCCCTAGTAAGCCTCTAGTTGACTAGCTCGTTGATCAATAGATGGTTACAGTTTCCTGACCATGGACATTGGATGTCGTTGATAACGGGATCACATCATTAGGAGAATGATGTGATGGACAAGACCCAATCCTAAGCCTAGCACAAGATCATGTAGTTCGTATGCTAAAGCTTTTCTAATGTCAAGTATCATTTCCTTAGACCATGAGATTGTGCAACTCCCGGATACCGTAGGAATACTTTGGGTGTGCCAAACGTCACAACGTAACTGGGTGGCTATAAAGGTGCACTACGGGTATCTCCGAAAGTGTCTGTTGGGTTGGCACGAATCGAGACTGGGATTTGTCACTCCGTGTGACGGAGAGGTATCTCTAGGCCCACTCGGTAGGACATCATCATAATGTGCACAATGTGATCAAGGAGTTGATCACGGGATGATGTGTTGCGGAACGAGTAAAAGAGACTTGCCGGCAACGAGATTGAACAAGGTATCGGGATACCGACGATCGAATCTCGGGCAAGTATCGTACCGATAGAAAAAGGGAATTGTATACGGGATTGATTAAGTCCTTGACATCGTGGTTCATCCGATGAGATCATCGTGGAACATGTGGGAGCCAACATGGGTATCCAGATCCCGCTGTTGGTTATTGACCGGAGAACATCTAGGTCATGTCTGCATGTCTCCAGAACCCGTAGGGTCTACACACTTAAGGTTCGATGACGCTAGGGTTATTAAGGAAGTTCGTATGTGGTTACCGAATGTTTTTCGGAGTCCCGGATGAGATCCCGGACGTCACGAGGAGTTCCGGAATGGTCCGGAGGTAAAGATTTATATATGGGAAGTCCTGTTTTGGTCACCGAAAGAGTTTCGGGTTTTATCGGTAACGTACCGGGACCACCAGAAGGGTCCCGGGGGTCCACCAAGTGGGACCACCGGCCCCGGAGGGCTGCATGGGCCACATGTGGGAGGGGACCAGCCCCAGGTGGGCTGGTGCGCCCCCCCCACAAGGGCCCAAGGCACCTAGGGTTTGGGGAAGGGGGCGCACCCACCTAACTTGGGGGGCAAGTCTCCCCTCTTCCCCCCCTTGGCCGCACCCTAGGTGGGTTTTGGGGCTGGCCGCCGCCCCTAGGGTGGAACCCTAGGTGGGGGCGCAGCCTCCCCTCTCCCCCTATATATACTTGAGGGTTTGGGGCAGCCAACACATGAGTTTTGGACCTCTCTATGGCGCAGCCCTGCATCTCTCCTTCCTCCTCTCCCGCGGTGCTTGGCGAAGCCCTGCAGGATTGCCACGCTCCTCCACCACCATCACGCCATTGTGCTGCTGCTGGATGGAGTCTTCCTCAACCTCTCACTCTCTCCTTGCTGGATCAAGGCATGGGAGACGTCACCGGGCTGTACGTGTATTGAACGCGGAGGTGCCGTCCGTTCGGCACTTGGTCATCGGTGATTTGGATCACGACGAGTACGACTCCATCAACCCCGTTCACTTTAACGCTTCCGCTTAGCGATCTACAAGGGTATGTAGATGCACTCTCCTTCCCCTCGTTGCTGGTTTCTCCATATATAGATCTTGGTGTTACGTAGGAAAATTTTGAATTTCTGCTACGTTCCCCAACACAGACTGCTGTTGGTTATAACCGCCCGGGTGTCCTTATAAACCGGAACCTGAACCGCCGCCCGGGCCATGAAAGCCGCCAGCTCCCGAGCCGCCGCCCGGGCCTTGATTGCCATCAAACGTATTAGAATTCTTCAAAGCCTTCATGATTGCGCAATCCTTCCACAAATGAGTTGTTGGCCGTTCCCGGGTGCCGTGTTTCGGGCAGGGCTCATTGAGTAGTTGCTCAAGAGACGGACCTGACCCGCCAAACTGAGGTGGTGGCTTTCCTTTTCGCTTTTGATTGTTACCCTGTGCATTGGCCACAAACTCCGGGTTACCATCCGCCTTACGCTTGTTACCTCCCTGGTTCGCCGGGTTATGCTGCTGACCCTTTCCATTGCCATTCTTCTTTCCCTTCCCTGTCTTTTCCTCGTCAGACGCGGGATCCTTGGTACTATCAGAATCGGCATACTTGACTAAAGCCGCCATCAGCGTCCCCACATCGTTGCAATCACGCTTAAGGCGCCCCAGTTTCTGTCTCAGAGGCTCAAAGCGGCAATTCTTCTCCAACATGAGAACTGCTGAGCCGGCATCCATCTTATCAGAAAATGTATTATATCTTTGACCCGGCGCACCCAATGAGTCGTGGATTCACCTTCCTCCTGCTTACAATTTGTCAAGTCCACAATCAACATAGACTGCTTGCAAGTATCTTTGAAGTTCTGAATGAAGCGGGCCTTGAGCTCTGCCCATGAACTAATGGAATTGGGTGGCAAACCCTTTAGCCAAGAACGGGTTGTTCCGTCCGACATCATGGTGAAGTATTTAGCCATTGCTTCATCACTAACCTCCAACAGCTCCATGGCCATCTCGTAACTTTCAATCCACGCCCCAGGCTGTAAGTCGGCCGTATAATTCAGCACCTTTCGAGGTCCCTTGAAATCCTTGGGCAGACGTACATTCCGTAGAGCCGGTACCAGACAAGAACTCCTCCGGTTCTAGTAGCAACTCCCGCCTCCACAAAAGTCGTCGGATAAGCTGGTATGTCCTGCTGATCTGCTAGCTGAGCCGCCCATTCATCCTCCTGGCGTATACGATCCTGCACCGGGTTATATCCACCGGGCTGGTTCCGTCGCTGAGCGTTGCTTGACAGGGCCTCCGACTCCATGCGTCTGCTATAACTCGGGCTCCGGTTTTGACGAGGCGGAGCTAACCAGGGTGGAGGAGTTGAGTGAATCCTATCACGGCTGTAGGAGTAGGTCTCTTGCTGAGCCAGCGCAGTTTGGACAAGTTCCCTGATCCTCCGGGTTTCCATCGCCGTCGGATCATCACCGTCTACTGGAAGAGCTGCCAAACGTGCTGATGCTGCAATTAAATTCTCCACGGGGTTGGAGAAGTGACCCGGTGGTATTGGTATGTAATGGGGCGGTGCCATATTTCCGTGACGAGGCGCCGTCACCTGAGGCTGAACCGGGCCTCCTGCTCCGGATGTCATAAACTGATCTGCACCTGGCGGGTTACTTGGGCCGGCTCCGGGTGTAGCAAAGAGATTCCGGGGATCGTAAATCTGAGGTAAGCGGGACTGAGTCTTCTGATGTCTCCTCCTCATCACCTCATTAGACGCGTTCAGTCTCAACGTGAGTTGAAAAGCCTCTGCCTGAAGCTGCTGCGCCCGTGCGTCCAAAGCCGCTCGCTTTGTGGCCAATCTAGTATCTTCGGCTGATAAGGTTTCCTTGGCTTGAGCGATCTCTTCACGAACCCGTGCCACCTCTGTGTTATGCTCATCTTGATTCATAGGGATGACCGTAACAGTCAACAATGTTGTAAGCCTATCCATAAGATCCATCAACACCAGAGCCGGTGAGCGCACAGGGCCTCCTGCCCCGGCTGCTCCTAACCCGGACGTTATTGCTGCTGAGGCCGTAGAATTTTGGCCGGGTTGAGTACCAGCCATGAAGACTCCTGCTCAATTTGGTGACTCAGAGGGGTCCGGAATAGTGCTGCCATCGGAACAGCCCCCAAGTATACCATCTTGGACTTGATACAACGAATCCGTTGAACCGGCGGACGAATCACCATCCGAGAGGACGGCCGGCTCACCAGCTTCTTCAGATCCTTCAGAAAGTTCACCTCCGTGGATGCAACCCACAAAGGCAGCAGTAGCGCAGTGGCTACGCCCCTGCTACCACACCCAGGAGACCCGGGTTCGATCCCCCACGGTGGGCGCCAACTGTCGTGGAATTGTCACGACAGATGTCCTCTTGGAAGGACTTAGTCGTGGAGCCATCGCAACTAGGAAGCTTAAAGGGGTTAATTGGGACAAAGGACACGAGAGGTTTATACTAGTTCAGCCCCTTGCGGTGAAGGAAGGCCTACGTCTAGTTGGTCTGGTATTGCTTGAGGTTTCAATGACCAGGGAGCGAGATACGCTATGCCCGGTTCTCGATGTGTTGTTTCTTGCCCTAAGCCGTTGGCGGGTCGTCCCCTTGTATACACGGGTTGACGCCCTGCGGCCTACAGAGTCCCGGCCGGCTCATAAACAGTGTCCGGCTCGGTGACTAGTTACCTCTACCTTTTGTTGCAAGTCATGCCATTATGGCGGTTTGTCACTATGGGCCTTAAGTCGCCCGTGGGCTTTAAACCCTATGAACCGCCATTCTCATGCTGGGTCTTGGGCTTCCTTCACGATGAGTACTCTTTGCATAACCCGGCCCCTCCTGGCCGGCTTACTCAAATAGTTATATCCCCAACACTTGCCCACCGATGATTCGTGTTGTCATCAACACCATCCTTGACGTCCTGCCAATACAGACTTGATCATGTTTTAGTTATATCTTACATTCCATGATATTCTTGGAAATGTTCCTTCGTGTCTCTTGTGATCTTCAGATCCAACCCTTACTTGGACTATGTTCTTGCTACCTTGAAGCATCACAAAGGTATTCCGAATATCAACAAGAACATTGGAAGCTCATTGCCGAATGTTTCTTGATCTATTATCCAAACACCGTTGTATGGGTAATATCATGATTCTTACCTCGCCCCCTTTATCTAAATGCTTTTGAACTTGCTGTCTTATCATGTATATCCTACTCCGCTTCCCCCTTGGGAAGGATATACTCCCAATTCTTGTGTGTAAACACATTTTCCATTCCAATGTTCTGATTAATCTAGTGACCACCTTTTCTTTTCCTTTGTTTTGTTTAACCTTTCTTGTGGTTTATGAGATCTAAGCAGTAATAGTTCCTTGCTTATGAAAACACCTCGGTGTACAATCCGTGTCAGTAAGACCCTGTTACTATAGTTGATAACATTTCGGTAGCCACCGATGGACGAGAACTTTGCCTATTGGACCGCCTCGTTCAACGAGCAGGAAAATAGTTCTCCCCGTCCCTCGCCCTTGGTATCAACATTGTTGACAACATAACTGATAGTCTATCATCTGACATGCCTTGCTAGCGGCCCCCTTTCTACTCTTAACCCACATGGTGGGCCCATAACCCACAGTTCCACAGGATCGAAACCTGACTCTCCTATATGTCCTTTATTACGAAGTATCATTTGCTCTTGGCTTTGTGTTTTGTCACGACCCACCGTCCGAGAGATGATCTATTCCTGATGCTCTGAACCCGCCTCACACTCTGTTCAGGTACCTCTATTTGCTATGTATTTACTGTTTCTCCCCCTCTTCTCTTCAGTAGACCCCAGGGCGGCTGCCGATGCCGCTATGATCGACTACGTCACCGACGACCCCTCCTTCTTGTCTGAGCAACTAGGCAAGCCCCCCCTTTGATCATCCCGATATCGCCCATTCCATTCTCTCATGCTTGCATTAGATTTTGCTACTGTTATTGTTTGCTCCTATTCCGATGCATAGCCTGCTTTTGTATCTGTTGTTGTACCTTATCTGCTTATCCTAAACTACTTAGTATAGGTTGGTTAGTGATCCATCAGTGACCCCCACTTGTCCTTGTTGCCCCTGCTTCATCATCGACGACTCGATCTATGTGATCGAAGACCAGGCCCCGACACCGCACATCACTTCCCCTTAGTTGCTCGACACTACTGGGTTACTATCGAGTACCGAGGGTGAACCTCTTCAGCACTTCTGACGTTAACCCTGTAGTGTAGTCATTCGGTCATTGTCGGTGTCAAAACCGGCGGATCTCGGGTAGGGGGTCCAGATCTGTGCGTCAAGGTCGGATGGTAACAGGAGACAAGGGACACTTTATTTTACCCAGGTTCAGGCCCTCTCGATGGAGGTAAAACCCTACTCCTGCTAGATTAATATTGATGATATGGGTAGTACAAGAGTAGATCTACCATGAGATCAAGGAGGCTAAACCCTAGAAGCTAGCCTATGGGTATGATGATGGTTATGATGTGTTCGTCCTACGGACTACAACCCTCCGGTTTATATAGGCACCGGATAGGGTTAGGGTTACACAGAGTCGGTTACATTGGTAGGAGATCTTGAATATCCGCACGCCTAGCTTGCCTTCCACGCCAAGGAAAGAACCTTCCGGACACGGGACGAAGTCTTCAATCTTGTATCTTCATAGTCCTGGAGTCCGGCTGAATATATAGTTCGGCTATCCGAACACCCCCTAATCCATGACTCCCTCAGTAGCCCCTGAACCAGGCTTCAATGACGACGAGTCCGGCGCGCAAATTGTCTTCGGCATTGCAAGGCGGGTTCCTCCTCCAAATTCTTCAAGAAGATAATAAACACCAAAAAATAGTGTCCGGCTCTGCAAAACAAGTTTCCACGTATTGCCATATAGAGAATAATACAAACACAAATCAAATCTGCTGACGTATTCCGCAGTGCGTTATAACACTGCGACCAAGCCTTCTGTATGGATTATTTTTTGTTGTTCCACCGCAGCACGTTCAACGAGGCGGTTTCCTTGGCACGTCTTGTCGAAGCAGAGATCGTGTGCCCCTTTTAACGGGATTCTCATTAATGCGGACGTGGGTAACCCAACCGCGCCATTTACCACGGCGTGTGAGCGGCAAGCGAGTTTTATTAGGTAGGTGGGGACACATAACGGCATCGGCCTATATAAGGGGATAAAGATCCACCTCTTTCACCTACGCCTTCTTCCTCCTTTGCCCATCCATCTCCTGCGCACTCAAGCTCCAACGCCCAAGTTTGCTCTTTCTTCCCCAACCTGCTCCAGCGATGTCCGGAGCAGGTGGCAAGTGGATGGCTTCCTCCGTTACGGAGGGTCAAATCAAAAAGCTTAGGAAGGCCGGATATCTGTCCAAGGACATCCCGCACCGGCTTCCCGAGGCGGGGCAGCTTCTTCCCACCCCAAGGCCCCATGAGAGGGTAGTTTTTCTCCCCCATTTCCTCCGCGGACTGGGTTTTCCACTTCACCCTTTTGTCCGAGGGCTCATGTTCTACTACGGCCTGGACTTCCACAATCTGGCCCCGAACTTTATCCTCAATATCTCGGCGTTTATCATCGTGTGTGAGGCCTTTCTCCGCATCCGCCCCCACTTCGGCCTCTGGCTCCAGACCTTCAACGTCAAGCCCAAGGTGGTGTCCGGCACCCAGGCGGAGTGCGGAGGTGCTATTGCCGGCAAAATGGCCAACGCACTATGGTTCGATGGCTCCTTTGTGGAGTCCTTAAAGGGGTGGCAGGCAGGGTGGTTTTACATCACCGAGCCACGTGACTCGAAATGGGTCGCGGCCCCTGAGTTCCGATCCGGACCCCCCACGCGGCTCATGTCCTGGAAAGAGACGGGCCTATCATGGGGCAACGAAGAAGAAGTGACCGGACTGCAAACTTGCATCCGGTCCCTGATGAACAAGCCCATCCGGCATGTCAACATCATCCAGGTCATGTTCGTTTGCCGGATCCTCCCGTGCCAAGAACGGGAGTTCACTTTGTGGGAATTCGACCCAGCGCAGCACCAAACCCTCAATAGGCTCTTCGACACGACGTATGAAGACGTCTGGAAGGTGCTAACCAAAGGCGCCGAGTGCCCCACATCCTCTTCCGAGGACCGCGGATACAGCTCGCAGCGCAATGCTGGCGAGGTAGGCTATTTATACCTTTCATAGGTTCGTTAAGCTTTTCTACATAGATTAACTCTATGTGGGATCTAAAAACTCCCTTTGCCTTTTGACAGGCGTGGCTGAAGATAGCCGGACCAATCAACTGTCCGGCTCCTCTGCCCGAAGACCCAGCCCCAGCTCTCTTAGAGAAGCTGCTGGCTCCGGCGCCCTATGTGGTGCCGGAGAAGAAGGTCAAGAAGAAGAAGACCACCGGGACTCGAAAGAGTGCCCGCAATGTGGTGGTGTCGAGCTCGTCATCTGGCGAGTCTGCGACGCCCTCCTCTCGTGAAAACGAGGAGGAGGAACAAGGAAGCTCTCCCCCTCCAGCGAGGGGAGCGAAAAAGAAGAAGGCCGCCCCAACAGGGGAGGCCGAGGGGTTGAGGAAAAGGAAGACCCCTCCGCCGGACTGCTCCCCCAACGCCGAAGAGGGCGGAAAGGAGTGGCCGGACAGAACCAAGCGTCCGGCGACATCGTAAGTATTCACATACCAGAATGACTCATAGTATCTTCAAGTGCGCAGCTTACTCTAATGTCGAATGCTATTTGCGCAGCCCGCCCCGAGCCGCACTCGATGATTCATCGGGCGGCTCCCTGGATTCGTCGGACATGAACTCTGTCCCGCCCGCAGTCTCCCCCAGCGGGGCGGACGACGCCGAAGCGGCGTCCCGCCGAACAGGGCAGGAGGAGGTGGTCCTGGAGGAGCCGCAAAGCAATCCTCTGGACCCCAGGAGTAAAGGGGATGAAACCCCCCAGGGCTCCCAGTCCGGCTTTGTGCCGGACACCGCGTCGGACTCATCCGTCCTGGCTCGCGGTGGGCGAACTCCTTCCAAGAGGAGTAAGCCGTCTGAGCCGGCGACCTCTGTCCAACCAGAGGCGCCGGATAGTCTGTTGGAGGCGCTTGAAGGCGCCACCATCGACGAGGAGCACCGTACTGTTATCAGTGCGGTGGTCCAAAGGGTTCAGTCCGCCAAGAGCGGACTGAATAAAGCTTGCGCTAGCCTTCTAACAGGCTTCCAGGTAAGCAAAAAATATGCTAAATTCATTACCGCATAGACAGTAGCCCCTGATGCTCTGTTCGGTGTTCGGAAAGAAAAGCTGAATAGAGGATCCAACAATTTTTGCAGGAGTCTAATAAAAAGTCTAATATGCGTATGCAGGCTTCCCTGCTGTCCACCGCCGCACTGACTGCGCAGGTTTCCTGAAAAAGGACCTCGAGCGGTCCGAGCAAGAGCTCGGCCTTGCCAAAAGGCAGCTCGTGGAAAAGGAAGGTAAGAAATACCCCTTAGAAGAAAAAAAAGGTGCCTATAGAGAGGCTTGATTGCAAAAAGAAATAACAGGATTGTACTGCTTATTGTAGGGGCCACAACCGAGGTGGCAACCCTGAAGCAGGCGCTGGCTGAGGCCGAGAAGAAAGCGGCCGAGGAGCGCGCCGAGCGAGAAAAGCTTGGGGTCCAAGTCGGCGCGGTGCAGCAAGAGCTGCAAGCTCTCATGAAGAAACATGAGGTTTTGGAGCTTGAGGCAAAAACGCAAGCATCCGAGCTCGCGTCGGCTGTTGAGACCACCAAGAGTGCCAAGGCCGAAGCCCAAAAGGCCCTCCAAGAGTTGGAGGATGTGAAAAAGATAGCAGCGGGCAAGGCATTCTTAATGCAAAGTAGGAATATAAAGGTGAAATACCTATTACTTACCCGAATCCGGAGTTCTCCAGGGGCGTTCTTCGATCTTCCCCGCAGCGCATCCGACGCCGCCGCATTCTACCGAGCTGAAGAGGACAGCTCGACGGAGAGTGTGTTCCGGTCTCAGTATTCTGAGGCCGGACACCCTGTGCCCTTAAGCGATCAGCTGAAGCAGCTGGCCGAGCTCCACAAGGCGGCCGAACAGGCCATGAAGGGCTTACTAGTTCGGCTGTGGCCTGGAGAGGCCCTGCCTGGGAGCTACTTCGGGCTGGTGCGGCGGCTGGTGGAGGCCTGTCCACGGCTTGAGGTCATCAAGCGCTCCGTCTGCATAGAAGGTGCCCGGAGGGCCCTTGCCCGTGTAAGGGTACACGGGGGCAAGCTGGACGAAGAGAAGCTGGTGAAGGACGGGCCGCCGCAGGGGAAGGAGCATCGCAAGCCCGAGAACTACAAGGAAGTTCTCGCTGGAGCTCGCCTTGTCGCGGATGAGTGTGCCAAAGATGTAATATTTCAATGAACTCGCTCGTTTGTATCATGTGCGCTGAAAACTTGTTCATATGCGCTTAAGCAATGCTTCCTGAATTTAAAATATTATTTTCTGTGCGGCCGTTTATCAATAACTGAGAGATGGCGAGTCGTCGGCTTCTGCCCCCATGCAACTAGTGCTGGGGTGTTCGGGATAAACCTGAGGGCTCTTGTTCCTATAGTTGGGACCTTCGAGGGAGGCGCTCAGCACAGCGAACCAGGCAATCGGACTATAATGCTTGAACACTCTCACTTAGCCATAGAACGTTATAATTTTAAATTTCGGCGAAGCCCCTAGTTCGGAAGGCCGAATTCGGGGCACTATCCACGCCTTTAGCCGGACTTAACCAGCTCTCCGCTCGAAGCGGCATAAGCCTTTAGGGACTCGAAAAACCTCTCGAACAGCGACCGGTCTCGCGCCTTATCATGACAGTCTGTTTTAGCTTTCTCCACTGAGGTGCTCACCCACCTGATCTGGGGCACAATCGCAGTGGTTCTCCTAGTGCTACCTTAGCCGATAGAGCGGAACGTAAGGCACCAAAACATAGGAGCCGGGCAAACCCAACATATGACCAAAATCATGACTCGGAGCCGATGCATATAATGTTATAAGTTCGGGGTGCCGCACTTGTGAAAGTGGACGGACTTCTCACACCAGATAGAAGGGTAATAAAGCCCCAGGCGTGGTTTGCCGTACCATGGTGTACGGGTGCGATCATGTTATTTGAGTAAACATATGTATATTAAAAGAAGATAATGCAAAAAATAGACGAAAAGCTATGCATTATTTATGAGGAGGCTGTTTATTCAAGCCGAACGATACAAGTAGTGCGAAAAAAATTTAGACTATTTAACATGTCCTGACCAGGCGCAGGCCGCGGAATTTAGAAACAGATATATCGCTCGAAATAGAGACCACCTGAGAGTTCCATGATGCGGCGTTGTTTTGTCTGCTTTCCTGGGTCCTGTATCGTCTATGCGGCAGCGAGGCCGAACACTGTATCTAGAGTATGGAGTCCTGAAAGAAAAGAAGAACCCGGCAGCCCCTAGTACGTTTGACACCGTATTGTTGGCATGCCGTTTTATCTGCCCCTTCCCCTATGCCCATGGAATTGTAAGGGCGTAATTGTGTACTCGAGGTACTAGCTCCGCTATGTAGCGATGGCTGGGGTTGGGGCCGTATTGCTACGCGTGCTCTGAACGCGCCAGTCGGTCTTGCTGCTGGTTACTCCGGGCGCGTTTTGCTTTGTCCTGCTTTGTAGCGGCCGGACTCGAGAGCTGCCTTAACAGGCTGCTTTGTACCTCTGCTGCGAGGGCCGCCGTGTGTTCCTCCGTACGGATGGAGCGTTCGGTGTTTCCGCTGACCGTGATTACACCTCGAGGGCCTGGCATCTTGAGCTTGAGATATGCGTAGTGCGGCACCGCATTGAATTTAGCGAATGCGGTTCGTCCAAGCAGAGCATGATAGCCACTGCGGAACGGAACTATGTTGAAGATTAACTCTTCGCTTCAGAAGTTGTCCGGAGATCCGAAGAACACATCAAGTGTTATGGAGCCTATGCAATTGGCCTCTACACCTGGGATGACGCCTTTAAAGGTCGTCCTTGTGGGCTTGATCCTTGATGGATCTATACCCATTTTCCGCACTGTATCCTGGTAGAGCAGGTTCAGGCTACTGCCGCCGTCCATGAGGACTCTTGTAAGGTGATATCCGTCAACGATTGGGTCAAGAACCAATGCGGCGAAACCACCGTGACGGATGCTAGTGGGGTGGTCCCTTCGATCGAAGGTGATCAGGCAAGAGGACCATGGGTTGAACTTTGGGGCGACTGGCTCCATCGCGTATACGTCCCGTAGCGCACGCTTCCTCTCCCGCTTGGGAATATGAGTCGCGTATATCATGTTCACGATCCGCACTTGTGGGGGAATCCCCTTCTGTCTGTTGTTGTTCGGCGGCCTGGGCTCCTCTTCGTCATCGCTGTCTAGCCCCTTGTTTTTGTTTTCGGCTCTTAACTTGCCTGCCTGCTTGAACACCCAACAATCCCTGTTGGTGTGATTGCTGGCCTTTCGGGGGTGCCGTGAATCTGGCACGAGCGGTCGAGTGTTCGGTCCAAACTGGACGGGCCCTGGGTATTCTTTTTGAATGGCTTTTTCCGCTGACCGGATTTATGGCCTCCGAATCCGGCGTTTACTGCCGTATCTTCATTGCTGTCGCTGCTGACGCGGCGTTTCTGTTTATTCCGTCGCGACCTGCCACTTTTGTCCTTGGTATCTGAATTACCTTGCTTCTTCGATAAGTTGTTGCTGCGAGCTAGCCAGCTATCTTCGCCCGCGCAAAAGCGGGTCATGAGTGTCGTGAGGGCTGTCATGGATTTCGGCTTTTCCTGTCCCAGGTGCCGGGCAAGCCACTCGTCACGGATGTTATGCTTGAAGGCTGCTAAGGCCTCTGCATCCGGACAATCGACTATCTGATTTTTCTTTGTTAGGAACCGTGTCCAGAATTGCCTGGCCGATTCTTCTGGCTGCTGGATTATGTGGCTTAGGTCGTCGGCGTCCGGTGGCCGTACGTAGGTCCCCTGGAAGTTGTCGAGGAATGCGGCCTCCAGGTCCTCCCAAGAGCCGATCGAATCTGCGGGGAGGCTGTTAAGCCAGTGCCGGGCTGGTCCCTTAAGCTTAAGGGGTAAATATTTGATGGCGTGCAAATCATCGCCACGTGCCATGTGGATGTGGAGGAGATAGTCCTGAATCCATACTGTCGGATCTGTCGTACCATCGTACGACTCGATGTTGACGGGTTTAAAACCCTCTGGGATTCTATGATCCATTACTTCATCTGTGAAGCATAGTGGGTGTCGGCGCCCCTGTACTGGGCTATGTCTCGACGCAGTTCGGAGGAGCTGTGCCTGTTGTGTTCGGCCCGGCTGGATTTATTGTGTCCGGAGTGAAAACTATCACGTGCCGTCGGGCGTCCGCGCGATCCATAGATCGATCTTGTTTGCCTTGCTTTGTCCTCCAGGACGTCTCGCAGGTCTGGTTCGTGTTCCCGTGCCTTGGTAAAGCGGCTGCGGGGCATGGCTTGTTTGGATGCTCGACAGGCTTCTCTGTCGCGGCCGCGAGGTGGCCGATCTGCCATGTCTTGGGCTTCCTCCTCTGATTGGGGTAGCGGCCTGCGCTTAGGATAGTTTTTGGAGGGGCGTCCGAGCTCATGCTCTTCGGCCGCAAGGACTTCAGTCCATCTGTCAGCTAGCAAATCTTGATCAGCTCTAAGCTGTTGCTGCTTTTTCTTTAGGCTGTTCGCCGTGGCTAAAAGCCTGCGTTGAAAGCGCTCTTGTTCGGCGGGGTCTGATGGTACGATGAATTCATCATCGCCGAGGCTTGCCTCGTCTTCGGAGGGAGGCATGTAGTTATCGTCCTCGACCTCTCGCTCTGCCGCTCTCTCATGAGGGCGGTCTTCTCCATCTTCCTGTGCCAAATCCTGCTGGTTTTGGTGTTCTTCGGCGCTGTCCGGGGTAGTATTATCTCCCGTGCCGGAATCACCGTTTCTGTTGTGGCGGGATTTGGAGCGGTGCCGCTGACGTCGGCGTTTTGGAGGCTTTTTCGAAGTGCCATTCTCCGCTGTTCCATCGCCATCTCCATCTTTTGGAGCATCCACCATGTATATGTCGTATGACGAGGTGGCGGTCCAGCGCCCTAAAGGTGCTGGTTCTTGCTCGTCTCCTCCTTCGTCGTCAATACCGTCAAAGTCTTCGGAGCCGAAGTCGAGCATGTCGGATATATCGTCGACAGTGGCTATTAAGTGGGCGGTGGGTGGGCTTTGAATTTCTTCGTCGTCCGAATCCCAACCTCGCAGGCCATAGTTCGGCCCGGGCTCTCCTAACAAAGAGAGAGACTTGAGAGAATTCAGAATATCACCAAAAGGTGAATACTGAAAGATGTCCGCGGCGGTGAACTCCATTACAGGCGCCCAATCTGATTCGATCGGCGGGGGCACGGACGACCCGAAGTTCGGAGAAGAGTCCGGCTCCTTGGAGTCACAGGCCATGCGGAGCGTGGGGCTCGCATTTGGCTCAATGGCTTTTAAGATCGCAGCCCCCAAGGTGACATCCAACCGTTCATCTTCAAGTCTCCGCGGATATCTGCGGCCTCCAGGACACTGTTCGGAGGCAGAGCTATATCATGCCCCTCGAGATAGTGCGGCGCGCTTGGCTGTGGCTCGAATCCGTCGAAGATCAAGTCTCCGCGGATATCTGCCGTGTAGTTTAGGCTTCCAAACCTGACTTGATGGCCAGGGGCGTAGCTCTCGATCTGCTCCAGATGACAAAGCGAGTTGGCCCGCAGAGCGAAGCCGCCGAAGACGAAGATCTGTCCGGGGAGAAAAGTCTCACCCTGGACCTCATCGTTGTTGATGATCAAAGGAGCCATCGGGCCTAAAGGCGACGACACAGAGGAACTCTCAATAAAAGCACCAATGTCGGTGTCAAAACCGGCGGATCTCGGGTAGGGGGTCCCGATCTGTGCGTCAAGGTCGGATGGTAACAGGAGACAAGGGACACTTTATTTTACCCAGGTTCGGGCCCTCTCGATGGAGGTAAAACCCTACTCCTGCTAGATTAATATTGATGATATGGGTAGTACAAGAGTAGATCTACCACGAGATCAAGGAGGCTAAACCCTAGAAGCTAGCCTATAGGTATGATGATGGTTATGATGTGTTCGTCCTACGGACTACAACCCTCCGGTTTATATAGGCACCGGATAGGGTTAGGGTTACACAGAGTTGGTTACATTGGTAGGAGATCTTGAATATCCGCACGCCTAGCTTGCCTTCCACGCCAAGGAAAGAACCTTCCGGACACAGGACGAAGTCTTCAATCTTGTATCTTCATAGTCCTGGAGTCCATCTGAAGATATAGTTCGGCTATCCGAACACCCCCTAATCCAGGACTCCCTCAGTCGTGGTCATAGAGGGTGATTTCCTCCTTAACCACTTCCGATACGACTCTGTCGTGCAACCCCTCAAGTGTGAACCTCGGGGGTGATTCCTCTTACGTTCACCTTGATGATTACGTCTAGTGGAATTCATCGGGGGTGATTCCTCGGGTTTTCCCCTTGATGTTTGGACACACGGATACTTGGACTTTACCACTGTTACTTGGAAAGACGGGTCGACCCTGAGGGGTACCCGCGCGAGCTTAATTGCGAGTGATGTGGAGTCGGGCGGACCTGGAAGGTGCCCGCGAGATAATTGCGAGGCGTGGCCGGGCATTCCTAGCCCTTGCCGCAAGTCCTCGAGACGGGGCAACGGGGTCACATCTTTCGTGAGTCTCTGCTTGTTACCACGCGTTCCTAATCCACTACGATTTGGATATTTGATCTGAGGGGCCTCTGGCCTGATAGCACTAACCATCACGTGGGCATAGTATGGGCGTTCTGCGTCGTATACATCAGCCGAAGCTTAATAGACGTCAGCGACTGAGCGGCGCGCGCCGGGTTGGACTGGTAAGCTCCTGCCTTTTTAGGGAGGTAGCTAGGTCTGCTCACCGGCCGCCCTCGCAACGTGCGGGAGTTCCCGGGGAGATGGCCCATGACCCCTGGGGGCATAGGTTTAGTCCGGCGTGCTGGCCTCTCTATCAAGCCTAGGTCGGGTTGCGGCGTATTGTTTGGCCGAGGCCGGGCATGACCCAGGAAAGTGTGTCCGGCCGGAGTTAATCAAGCGTGGTAGGTAAGTTGGTGCACCCCTGCAGGGAAGCAAACATCTATCGATAGCCTGTCCTACGGTAACGGACACTTGGAGTTCTATCCCGATCGATACAACTAGAACTAGATACTTGAGATGAGACTTGGATATGAGGAATGGATTGTCATGATAACTGGATAGTATGGCTCTGGGATTGCTTTCTCGCAGGGAGTCGAGAAAGGGTCTCTTGCCGAGGTTGATAACTCTTCTACTACTTTACTTTATGTTACTCTACTCCCCCATGTTGCTGCGAGATGGTGATTTCCAGAAGATGCTAGTCTTCGATAGGCTAGGCTTTCCCCCTTCTCTTCTGGCATTCTGCAGTTCAGTCCACAGATACACCCCTTTTCATTGATACCGATGCATATGTAGTGTAGATCCTTTCTTGCGAGTACTTTGGATGAGTACTCATGGTTGCTTTGCTCCCCCCTTTCCCCTTTTCTTCTTTCCGGATAATGCAACTAGATGCTGGAGCCCAGGAGTCAGATGCCACCGTCGATGCCTACTACTACGTGAAGATCGCCGATGACCATGAGTAGTTAGGAGGCTCCCAGGCAGGAGGCCTTGCCTTTTCAATCGTTGTTGCTTTTGTGCTAGCCTTCTTAAGGCAAACTTGTCTAACTCATGTCTGTTTTCAGATAATGTTGCTTCCGCAGACTCTTGTGTATTCGAGCCCTCGAGGCCCCTGGCTTGTAATATAAAGCTTGTATTATTTTAATTTGTGTCTAGAGTTGTGTTGTGATATCTTCCCGTGAGTCCTTGATCTTGATCGTACACATTTGCGTGTATGATAAGTGTACGATTGAATCGAGGGCGTCACATCCGGGCCCTATCCCGGATGTCCGGCCCCTTACTGCCCGTAAAACTAATATGTTTCTGTAAACGCTCGTGGGCTTCCCGGATGTCCGGCTTTCTTCCGGATGTCCGGGCTTTCCTTTTATGCCGGATGTCCGGGCTTGACCCCCGGATGTCCGGATCCTCTGTTTCCTACTCTGTTCTGCCTTGTTCTTCAAGTGGCTTGCCAGGCCGGATGTCCGGCCCCTAGCCCGGATGTCCGGCCTGCCCGTTCACTTGCACTACACCGGCCATATTTGAGCTCACACTATATATAGCCCTTCTTCCCCACGGGAGAGGGTTGACCATTCACTTTGAACAAACCCTAGAGACTTCTCACTCTCTCTCTCTCTCATTCCTCCACACCAAATCTTAGATCCCCAAGGGATTTGAGAGCTTTGGAGAGAAGTTGTCCGATCAAGTGATAGATCCACTTCTTCCCCTTCTTTGCACCCAAGGAATTTGTGATTTGAGCAAGTGTTGAGCTTTTCCCCTTCGATCTTGTTACTCTTGGAGGTTGGAGACTCCTAGGCGGTAGGAGTCTTTCGGAGAGGAATCGACCTTTGTGATTACCCCCCGGAAAAGTTTGTGAGGGTTTGGAGACCACCCCAAGGTCTACCACTCCTAGGTGGTTGAGAAACGCCTTCGTCGTGTTGTCTCAAAGGGAGAATAGGGCGAGCCTTCGTGGCGTTGGTGTGCCTTCGTGGTAACATCCACCTCTCTAACGGTGATGTAGCTTCCCTACAAGGAAGTGAACATCGGCATACATCCTCGTCTCCCGGAGTTGCGGTTATTCCTAACCCTAACTCTCTACTTGTGGTTACTTGTCTCTTAGCACTTACTTATATCATATTGTGCTTGTTTATCTACATACTTGTGTTACTTGTTTATCTTGCTTAGCACTTAGTATTACACTTACAATTGTTAGGCTCACTTTCATATTCCGCATTAGTGCCTAAAATTGCTAAGTAACAATTAAAATTTGTAATTGTACGTATTCACCCCCCTCTAGGTCCATCTCGATCCTTTCATCGGTAACCAATCTCATATATACATTGTTGTGTACAAAGAGGCCTAGTTAGTTCTATCATGGGTCTAACACTGCTTGAACCCCTTATCTTTCAAGAACATGTCTAAATTAAAATTACTTTTTATCTTTCAATCATTCTAATTATATATTTTTCTTTCATGATTATATTTTTAGTTTTTTCCTTTTTATGTTTGCTAATGAGTATATAACAGGTATTAAATCTTCAACACATCATTGACTATACCACCCAACTCAGCTCATCTCGAAATGCTAAGAGCCAAACTTGCATTACCGAAACGTTGTTCTCCGCCCCACGAACGACTCCTAGGCAACTAAGGTTCCCTACCTCTCACCAGCGCCGCCACTGATCTAACTTGTGTCCTGTGGTCTTAGGGCCATGTAGGCGTGGTGGATCCCAACCCTTGCTGGCGAGTGGGCCCCTACTCCATTTAGTTGTTTTTTAGTTTGTTTAGGGTTTGTCTCTTGCTCAGGAAGGCGAGGTGACGACGACTCCCTTAAAATGGAATAAGGTTCTTCCCTCCTACCCTTGTCCCAACAGTACGTCTAACATCATCAGAGGGCGTGTGGATGTGTGTCTCCACCGAATCTTGCAGGATTCGGTCGAAGTTTGTCTTTGATTTACCTGTTTCAATCTGGTCTTCATTTGTCAGTATTTGTGTGTCTACAGTTTGGATCAATTTACACTTTGTATCATCGGCAACAATTGATATTCGGGCGTGTTGGTCCTTTGTGGTCTTAGCACGACTATTTTCCGACTATCTACTGCAACAAGGCTTGCCCGGTTTCGATGAGGGAGGGGATGATGATGGTGTTGCATCTTCGGCTCGCTCCAGAGTTTGTAGTTATCACTACATGGTCTATGAACATGACTGTAATTTCTATTACTTCCGGTGTTCTTTGTACTGTCATGATGTTTGATGTATAGATCGGAAGTTTTCTCATCAAAATGGTCAAACTTACATTGTTTGGAAATTTGGGATCAAAACTAAAGTCGGTAATAGTTGAGGGTCCCAAAGTTTCTCTTAACTTGTGGGGCGACCATTATTATATGCATGATTGAATGTGTAAATTCCTATGTTTTATTTATTTATTGTTCACCATTACACATATTGCTTAATAATATATTTTTTTTGAAACAGGGGCAAAGGGTTTTCTCATTCATTGATTAAGAAGAAGCAGAGTTGGTTGGTTAATTACCTGAAAACCAGATGACAATCATCACAACAAGCCACACGGGGCAACCACGACCAACATGGTTACCGACACAAATACATACACGCCATCCAGAAGAAAGCACCATCGAGATTGTTTACATTTTTTCCGTTCATTTTGATTTTCTATTTTTTTCATTATTATAATTTTAGTTCTTTTTTGGTAACTAGTCTATATTATCTGTAAAACCATCACCATATCATTGGCCATACCGCTTGATTCGGCTCATCTTGAAATGTTATGGGTCAAACTTGCGTTGTTTGAATTTTGCGATCAAAACTAGTAATAGTTTAGGGTCCGAGAGTTTTTCTTCAGATTTGGGATGACCATGACTATATGCATGATCGAATAAGTAGATTTTTATGGGTTTTTTTATACACAACTACATTGCTTGGCAGTATTTTTTAAACGAAGGCAAAAGTTTAGTTAAGAAGTAGAGTCGCTTGATTAATTAGTGGAAAGCGGACTAAAACCATCACAGCGGCCCACACAGGCAAGCACGGACAACCTAAATACCCAGACGAATACATAGACGCCATCAAGAAGAAAGCATCACCGAGATTGTCACGGGAGTCGTCATCATCACTCCTCCATGTGCCAGCGACTCTGACTTCTCCGTAGACAACCACCAACGAAGCCTGCACCACAACAGACGTCAGAATCCATGTCGGCCCATGCTAAAGAGTCGGCCACCACTCGAGTCACGAACCTTGCAAAGAAAAGCGTTGAACTTGCACCAACAAAGGCCCTACAATCGAATGCCCATCCTATGTCATTGCCACCGCCGAGGCACCTACTCTATAGCTCCAACTCAACAAAGACACGACAATGCACGAGAATCACTCAAACATGCTGAACGCATTTATATGGAGCATGTCACGTTTATGGGGTAGATGTCTATAGGGGTCCATAACTCTCTCCGCTTATTTATCCATTTTGGGGCTAGTGCGGCCTTTTGGCCTATTTGGTAGTGCCAAGATGGCTAGTGTTTGACAAGAAAAGGCCATCATTTATTGTGTAGCTTATATGTTCTCGTGTATCACCTAGTTGTGATCGTGGGCCTTTACTACAGGATTAGCACTTACGAGGGTATGTAATGTGATGTAATCATATTGACTTAAGATGGTGTGAACTATTAGGATATTTTGTAGTTTGTAATCCTGATATGCTTTGGGAGAGCCTTTCTTGTAGTTCATGTGTTGATGTGTTGTTATGGGTGGTGATTGGTGTTGCCGCTTGTTTACTTATTATTGCATGTCATTGGTGGCATCAGTTGCCTTTATTTTATTTATTTTGGTTGTGTGCATCATTAATGTCTTGAATAGGACCTGATATTGTGTTGTCGCAGAGGTTAGGTGTAATTGATATCATCGTGATATTAATAGATTATTCTTTGTTGGAAAAATAATATAGGGGCCATCTATGATGCAGAACCGGGAGGCAATAAATCTATCATTTCTTAAAGGAAAGTAGTAAGGTTGCTTCTGAAATGTAATACACATGATGAAAGCTAAGCTCTAGCTAGCTAGGATGAGTGAGATTAATCGGGTGAAATACTACCTCACGCATGCTTTACAATTTATGCTTTTTAAGGAAGCAATTGCTTAGACAGAGACCTCCTATTAATATGCAAACCACGTACGATATATCATATCCGATCGGAATTTTGAAGAAAGTTTTTCGCTTTGCCAAGCTCATCAGCGAGTATTAGTAGCTAGTGGTGGTTTTGTATCGAGTGGAAGCCTACAAAAGCAACCAACACTGGTAGCTAATTGGGCAGCTACGACTAATAGGATATGGACCTGATATATTTTACACTTTTAATGATTAGATTACGAGAAGTTTATGTAAAGCACGAACCAATTTGCGCCGCTCTTGCCCCCAGCTTTCTCTGCTTTACCCCACAAGCATTAGTATGTGACGCCTTTTGCAAGCCAAATAGCTAACTGTTTATAGGAGATTATGAAGATATAGCACAACATAAGAATGGCCAAGAAGAACTACTCGATTTTTCCCCCTAGGGAAACAAATTAAGGTGCAGTGCTGCACGTCGAAGAAGGCTTGCGTTCGGTCCCCTCACTCATGCAGATAATTCTTACACAAACATTCGAAGCTTCAAATCAGGGATCTCGACTCTCTCTCTCTCTCTCTCTCTCTCTCTCTCTCTCTCTCTCTCTCTCTCCTCCACTCCTCACAATCATCATGTGTATTATCGATGCCGGTGTGGCACAACAGAGCTTTCGTTTAGTTGCTGGGCCTACACCTATCAATCTTGTTTGCAGCACAGCACAAGAGGTTGCCCATACGGCCATACCTGTGTTTGACAAGATGCTCTATGCATGCATGCGTAGATGAGTCAGCGTAGCTAGTGCGTGGCTCTCCTGGAATATACAATTAAGAGCAGAGAGTTCATGCTGCACAATTAATGGTTAATCAGACGAGCAATGATGAAAGAAGAAATCTTACTCTGCTGCAGAAACCGAAAGCAAGTGGTAGCCAGAAGGAGCCCACAGGTTTACCTAAGGACACATGAACGAAGTCCCACTTGTAAATATATGAACCTCCCCAGTGATGCTCCTGCCACTCGAGTGATCGAATTCCTTTTTCCTACTAGTGACCGAGTAGTGAGTATGCATGCATGGGTAGTGCAGCATATGTCACACACAAATCCTGTCACAAAGAGTATATTCCACGACCTCGTGCGACCGATCGAGGCCGATCCTGTTGACGCATCATGCATGCAATGCACGGACGAAACAAAACGGTTGAGGTCTTGAGGAGGTGCGTAGACATCTCCGATGGGGGTGGGTGTCCATGCATGCATGGTGCAAGCCAAGGTGTTCCTAAATGCACACTCATGAACCCCACAAAAGGCACCCACCTCCTCTTGGGGTGAGTGGAAGCTTCACTACAACACACATAATACAGGTGATGCTTCCGTGTGTGCCCGTGCTGTTGCAACGCTGCCGTAGCCCCAGCTCAATCCATCAATTTTCCAATACCAAACGCTGCTACAATATAATATACGTGCATGTGTGCTCGCCTTGGGTCCCTTTGGTCCCCTTGTTTTGGGTTTCAGCCGCTAGCTTGTTGAGCCCCACTGCTACTCTCGAGAAAGAGCTGATCATTCCTTCGTTCGTGGCCTCTAGAATACTTTGATGGGTAGCCGTGCACCGAACTCGCTTGTGCATCTATTCTAGTGTGCCGACGGCCACGAAGAACGGCGACTGGCGCGGTGCACGAGGAGGACGGCGGTTGCGGCGTCTTGGTTTGACCGGCCGGCGAGAGGGGGGCCGTGTACGTACTTGTTAGGGAACGATAGATGAGAAGATGGGCTCGACATGCCCATGAATCGCCGGGGTGGTGGACGCCCCTCGTGTATATCGTACAATACTGCACTGCCACGCCGCGCACCAAGGTGTTTTGCACGTTAGTTTAGTCGTTTCAACACGTACGGTGAAGAATAAGGCCAAGTTGGAAGTTGTTCTTTTTTCTACGTGTGCGGAGAAGACAAAGAAAAGAGAGGGAGGATGGCAGGGCAGTGGACAGCAACGAGTGGACGACATGAAGTTGTGGCACGTACAGTGTTCTAAGTAAGTGGCACCTCCAGCAAGCACCGCAGGGACACGGATGCCCAGCATGTTGGCACACCTGTCCAACAGAGTGTCGAGGCTCACTGACGAGGAAACGATATCCCCGACCGATATCACAGCGTGGCAACAGCAGGCTGATCGGCCACTAGACTCTGTGAAACGCGTGTGATCACCAGCCCGTACGTACAGGGCCTGCCCGCAAACAGGAGTAGGAGTAATAAACACGGTGACCCGTAAGGTTGGGGCAGCGATGCCACCGTCTTTGGAGCCCCTGTCCGGTTTGAATCCTCGGCAGAGCATGCCTGGTTGCATCGCCAGTGCCGCCGCGCGCGTGTACTCAGGGGAAACACGAGTTACTGCTACTCTGAACATGTTCCCTCAACAGATGCAGCACTCACTCGCAGGTTCCGTATCCATGTAGCAGGAGTAGGTCAGGCTATGCCTATGCAATACTCCTACTAGCAATGTTGAGGAATGAGAGGTTCATGGCGATCCCAAGAAGGCACTGCTGAGATGCGATGCGAGTTGCGAGTTGCGAGGCCACCATCTTTCGCTTGCTAGCTCGAATCTCAAAAGAACCAAGACAAGATTTGTAGTATATGGGACTGGCTAGGCTATGGCTTATCTACATGCACTAGCGGGAGATCCATTTCTTGCTTTTTTGCGTCAAACTTGGACGGGAGGGGAGTCCATATTTGGGAGATCCGCAAAGTAATAAAGCGACCAAAAACTAAAGGGGATCCTTCCATTCTTTCCACCAAAAATCTCACTTAGTGAGGAAGAGGTCTATGACAGCGAAAGCAACAACCGCGAGTGGAGTCGGCTGCGCGATGGTACTTGTGCGCCGACGTGCATAAAATTCGTTAGCAATAGATTAATTTCGCGAAAAGGAGGGCATGCAACAGAGGCAGAGGACCCTACCGGCAACTCGTATCACTCCATAAATCAGAGCCCGGAAGAGTTCCGGTGAGCACGTATAATTTAGAGAGCCCAAGAAAAAGGATTCAAGAAAGATGTCCATGTTCCGACCTCCGTGTTGCTCGCTTTTAAGCTGGAAAAATCCACGGATTTATTATTCCCTCGTTCTTGTGCCGGGCGGACGCATGGGCGGGGATTCCGTTCTGTCGTCCTCGTCGACGGAAACGAACGCGTGGCAGAGAGTGATGCTAATTATGTTCCAGCACGGTCGATGGATTAACGCTTGATTTGGACACCAAACCTCGCGCGCCCTTAATGCGACCATGGCACACCACTCGTGCAAACATGATGGGGACGCGAGGTCCATGTCGAGATCTCTTGTCGATGTTACGCAGCACCAGATCATGGGTCTACAGTGGACGGGAGTGGCCGGCATCCTGCCATTTGTTCTCCGTCCAGCGAAAGCTTCCCGGTGAGGCGAGGCGATTATACGTCGTCGTCGTGACTTTCTTGTGAGCGCTATCTGCCATCACGAGGTTTGTTCACAGGGACGGAAGCAGATGGTTCACAACGGAAACGGATTGGCTGTCAGAAAAATATGAGAGGTTGCAACTCAAAAGAAAGAAAGAAAGATGAGAGATTGGATATTTTGGTCGCAAAAATATCCACTGATAGTTTACAGAGATTGGATTCTGCGGAGCCGGGAATAGGGATGAGCTGGTTCTGCCGGGTGAGACGTAGGAATGTCGACAGCGGCAGTGGCATGGCATGGGTCTCCTCCTCCTCTCCTCCCAATCCCATGCCGGCCAGCATACATGCATACACGGTGTACGCGCGCGCGCACGGACACGCTATCTGTTTGGCCTTTGTCGGCGGCTGCTGGTCACCACCGGCGAGCGCCGAAAGCATGCAAGCAGTACAATACAATTACCCTCCAATGGCATGGCTGTGCCCTCCCGTGTGGTACGACGCCGCTCATGTGCGGCGCGGGTCCGGCTGATGCCCTTGCCTTGCGCTGCTTCTACGGCCACCTAGTTTGGCCCCGTCCTGAGATTGGCTCCTGGATATGGCGCCGAAATCTCCACCGCAGCGTACTGGTTGTGGCTGGGAGTACCATCTCTCTATCCTTTTCTGAAGAAATGTATGTGTACTGGCCGTCCCTTGTTCGGCGCACAGGTGCTTTGCCTATCAAGTGTAATAGTAACTCGATCTTGGCTTTTGCCAGTCGTGGGATCGGCTCATGTAGATGAGAAATAACTATGTCTTCATCTAACTCCTTCACCACCGGATTTTACATGCAGATTCGTTTCTTTTATTTCTTTGTTTGGCTAATCAACTAGTGTAGAAGTTAGATGAGCCTTTGTTAATTCAAATAATTAAAAAAAGGATGTGAATCATCAAAGAGAACAAAAGTAAGGAGAATTGATCTACCGGAAGATAATCACTATTAATAAGCCGATTGAAAACATATTTGTTCCTATCAAATAAAGTTTTATGCCTGAAATATGTGACCCGTCGAACAAATTTTTGCATTGCATTCCACATTAAATCACATGCAAGCTCCACCCTTTGCAAGGGAGGAACATTATCACGGTCCGTCGTTCTGCCTTGGTGAAATCGGTCCTTACTTCACAAGCCATGTATCACATTACCCCGCTCATGGTACCCTTTGGCATGCTGAGCAGTGTAAACAAGATTGAGCATCATTTCCTCTGATCAACAAAAGATAAAACAATCGGCGCAAAATGCAAAGTCAATTGGGAGACCGTCCGCCGTCCCACCCACCTCGGTGGGCTTGAGATACTCGATACCTCATAAATGTATTTACTTTTTCACACATTTTTACTCTTGTTTTGGTCTCTAATTTGTATTATTTGAATGAAACTAACCCTGACTGACGTAGTTTTTAGTATAATTGCCATGGTGTTGTTTTCGTGCAGATATAAAAGCGCACGGAATCGACCGAATTAAAAAAATATAGTGGAATAAATAAAAAATACTAGAGCATAGATATACCAAGGGGGCCGCCAGGCCGCACACGGACAGGTGGCGCGGCCACGCTCCCAGACCGCGCAACGTGTCCATGTGGGGCCCCTGGCCACCGCCTTGACCCGATTCCGGCGTTGTAAATTCATATATTGTCGGAAAAAATCAGAGAGAATGTTTTATCACGTTTTACGATACAGAGCCGTCGCCACCTCATGTTCTTTGTTGGGAGCCCTGATCTGGAGTCTGTTTCTCGCTTCGGAGAGAGGGAATTGCCGCCATTGTCATCACCAACCCTTCTCATTCAACAATCTCATGATGCTCACATCTATGTGTGAGTAATCTTCTTGATGGCATACTAGAGGTAGATGTGATTTGGTTGAGAAATCATATGTAATCTATCGCTCTAGTTTGCATCGCTACTCCATACCTATGCTTTTCTGTTACTGTCTTTGTTACAACTATTACTACTACACTTTTGCAAGCATGTCACTATTGCTGCCACTATTACTTTATCACTACTCATCTCATATTACTATGCTACTGATAAATTGTTGCAAGAAAGTTATCTCTCAGGTGTAGTTGAATTAACAACTTAACGACTAAGGTTTATAAATATTTTTTGGCTCCCTTTATGTCAAATCAATAAATTTGGATGAAATAATACCCTCGAAGACTCGCCCCCATACTTGTGAATCATCAAGGCTATTTTCTGATGTTGTTGCCAAGGAGCATAGCTCTATTTATTAAGTTCACTTGGAAGCCAATTGTCCGCTGCAATTTATCTTTACCATGAAGAATCTCAATTTGGTTTTGAATTTTATTTTTCCTCCAAAAGCAAACTTTGTCTAAATTCCAAATGGAATATTTTTGAATAGGTATACATTTTTTTGGGCCTATTGATCAAATATTTTCTGCCACATATTTTTAATGCCTAGATTAAATATTCTATTGAATTTCAATTTGGCTTGAAACCCAAATATGCTCTAATTCTAGTTTGGAATATTAACAGGAAGTCAAACATTTGATTTGGGCTTATGGTAATTTCTTTTCCTGCCAACATAAATGCAAAGTCCTTCTAAATAATTTCCCTTTTGGATTTTGAATATATTCACAGGGATCAATCCACTTTAATCTTTTTGGGTAATTTATCAGAGGCTTAAATATTGTTTGGGACTTATTAAGAATAGAATTTGCCCAAATACATCTTTTAACTTGTCACCCCATTTTGGGATTCAAAATTATTTCCTAAAAATTTAGGGTTCATTCTATTTTCCCAAATTTCAAACTAGGGTTTCAAATGTCGTTTGAGGTTTATGGAACTTATTCCAAGTCAATGAAGGCATCAACCTTTGTGTGAGCTCAATTTGGATTTTATAGTTACTCCTTGAACTGAAATTTAGGTTTCTTTATAATCCCTAATTTTAATTGAGCCACTTTTTAAAACAATTCAAACAACCAATAGTCAATTGTAGCTAAAAGCAATCAATGTAAAAAATGGAATTTTTAATGCCCTATTAAAATATTAAAAGAAAAATGTCGGATGTGACATCAAATGTGTAACATTATGTATGCAATGAAAATCCAATACATATCTTTGGTTACTCCTGTGTTAGCAGTGAGGATTGATACATCCAAAACGTATCTACTTTTCTAACCACTTTTGCTTGTCGTAGTTAAATAATCTTTGTTGGACTACCATTTTATTATTGTTATTATTACAAATGGTGTTGTTACATGTGCACTTGACAACAATTCAAAAAAAAGGTAAATGATAACTTTGGGAGTTTTGGAGCAAAAGAGGAAAGTGGTCACAAGGACCTATGAGGGGTTCCACCCCCACCTGTGGGCTTGTGGCATGGCTGCATGGGGCCCATATGCATCCATGGCTCCCATCTTCCGGGTATAAGATTGAACCCTTCAGAGGTATAGAGTCTCTCGGAACCTCTTGCTTCCTCTTCTCCTACAATTGTCAAAGGCGAGTAGGCAGTGATTTCTGAGAGCGACTGCTCGTCAGCGCGCTTAGTAGCCTAGCCTGTCTCCGGTGGTCCTTATGGATCTCGGGGATGTGGCAGAGTTTGCTTTCATGTTGGCACAGGTGGGGGTGTCGGTGTCAAAACCGGCGGATCTCGGGTAGGGGGTCCCGAACTGTGCGTCTAAGGCGGATGGTAACAGGAGGCAGGGGACATGATGTTTACCCGGCCTCGGGCCCTCTCGATGGAGGTAATACCCTACTTCCTGCTTGATTGATCTTGATGATATGAGTATTACAAGAGTTGATCTACCACGAGATCGTAGAGACTAAACCCTAGAAGCTAGCCTATGGTATGATTATTCTTTTTTCTACGGACTAAACCCTCCGGTTTATATAGACACCGGAGGGGGCTAGGGTTACATAGAGTCGGTTACAAGGGAGGAGATCTACATATCCGTATTGCCAAGCTTGCCTCCCACGCCAAGGAGAGTCCCATCCAGACACGGGACGAAGTCTTCAATCTTGTATCTCCATAGTCCAACAGTCCGGCCAAAGGGTATAGTCCGGTTGTCCGGATACCCCCTAATCCAGGACTCCCTCAGTAGCCCCTGAACCAGGCTTCAATGACGATGAGTCCGGCGCGCAGTTTTGTCTTCGACATTGCAAGGCGGGTTCCTCCTCCGAATACTCCATAGAAGATTTTGAACACAAGGATAGTGTCCGGCTCTGCAAAACAAATTCCACATACCACCGTAGAGAGAATAATATTTCCACACATCTAATCTGCCAACCGTTTTTCATAATGTGACGTATTGCCACGGTCTGGTCATGACGAACCGTTTTCCTCAATCAGCCTGCCACTGCACGTTTTGCGAGGTGATTTACTTGTCACGTCTTGTCGAACCAGAGATCGTGTCCCCCTTATTACGGGATTCTCAACAATACGGATGTGGGTAACCCAATCGTGCCCGTTGGTATGACTCCTCAATTTTAGGCAAGTCCCGAACGGCCACGCAGAGGACGCTTGATATTCATCCCCTTTATAAAGAAGCCAAGGCCTGTCCTTTTTTCTTCTCGCGCTCAGTCGAATCCTTCCCCCACCTCGAGTTCCAACACCCAAGGCTCCGGCCAGGCGCTTTGGACCTTCAACCATGTCCGGATCCAACCTTCAAGGTTGGTGGATGCCTTTCTCTCTCACGGAGGAAGATATCAGGAAGCTAAGAGAGGCCAGGTATTTGACCGGCGAAATCTTGCACAGGCTGCCCGCTCGAGGGCAGGCCATCCCCACTCCTGAACCCGGCGAGATCGTTGTTTTTATCTCTCACTTCCTCCGAGGGCTAGGCCTCGCTCTAGATCCTTTTGTCAGGGGGCTCATGTACTATTATGGGCTGGATTTCCATGATCTGGCCCGAGATTCAGTCCTTCATATTTTGTCGTTTATCGTCGTATGTGAGGCCTTCCTCCGCATTATCCCTCACTTCGGCTTGTGGCTCAAGACTTTCAATGTGGAGCCGAAGATGATCGAGGGGCGATACGCAGAGTGCGGAGGTGCCGTAATAAGCAAAAGTGTCAATGCCCCATGGCCAGAGGGTTCCTTCCAGGAGGTGTCCAACTTATGGCAACGGGAGTGGTTTTATATCATAGCTCCCCGGGGTTCCAAGTGGGTGACTTCCCCTGCCTTTCGCTCGGGCCCCCCGCCACGACTGACGTCATGGATCAACAAGGGGCTAGACTGGGGGCCAGTAAAGGATGTGTCGTCATTGCAGAGCCGCATCCGAGATCTCCTCAAGAGAGATGTCCTTCTGGCCACGGTAATGCAAGTCATGTTAGTTCATCGAGTCCTGCCCTGCAAATGTCGACCCCTCCGCATGTGGGAGTTCAACCCGGAAGGACCACGAGCTATTCAGCACTTCCTCGGCATGACGCTCGAAGAGATGTACAAATTGTTCTTCGGACCACAAACAATGTGTCCGGACACCACCAAGGATGCGGGTCTGAGCTGCAATCGTCCAGATACCCAAGTAAGTAGTCCCGCAGCCGAACACATTGTCTTTTTATTTATCACAACATCATTCTGAAAAGTCGCTCTTTGACCAGGACTGGGTAACAAAGGCGAAGATGATCAGGTGTCCGGCCCCCCTTCCTGAGGTCTCACCGGATCCTGTACTAGCCATGATGCTGGAGCTTGCGCCTTATCAAGCACCCTCAGGGGAAGATAAAGGAGGGAATAAAGAGGCTGAAAGCGGACCTCACTCACTGTTCATCCAAACCGGGGGAGTTAGTGCCTCCGCGGAGAAGGATAACCGGGGAGAAAAATCTGAAATTCCCTCTCCCCAAGGAAGGAAGAGGACCACCTCTGAAGACCCGGAAACAATGGTTTCTAAGCGGGGGAAGAAATTTTCGCCCGAGGGTCCTGCCCCGGGGGGTACCCTTGCCGCACAGTGCCCGCAAGGGGATCGGCCCTCCACCGAGCTGTAAGTAAAAAGGTACTTAATAGTAGAAATATCCTGCCCTACTTCTGAGGACGATAACCGAAGCATTTATCTTGTAGTTCGGATCGTAGCCCTTCTCGACAGAGTTCATCTTCGGGGGATCTTCTTCCGGAGATGATGGAGAGTGAAACACCTCCCCATGCCACCCCGCCTCATGAGGCAAACGACCCTGAAGTGTTGTCGCGGAGGGTTTCTCCTGATCCGGCAAGGCCCGAGGGTAATCCTTTGGCCACCCGAAGTCCTCAGTATTCGGCTCCTGAAGAGAGCAACCGAAAGAGCCGGGCACCGTCCGGTGTGCGATCGGACGCACTGAAGGATCTGCTAGAGCAAGCGGCTATCTCAGAAGCGCATCGTACGCTAATGGGTACGGTGATTGAGAGGATTTCATCCACCGAAAGCGAGTTGCATGAAGCTTTTATGAGTCTGTTGAAAGGCTTTGAGGTACGTGAAATAGTGTATGTTTTTTACGGTACCACACACGTTAGGTGTGCCCTGTGCAGATAGTAGCCCCTGAGACTCTGGTTGCTGTCGAGAACGGCGGCAAACAGAGGATCATAGTCCCAGGCAATAATTAGGTCGCCTTCATATGCAGGTGGTGGAAGGTCCGGTGGCTAGCCGGACTGGTGAATTTGCCGAGCTAAAGCGGCAACTTGATGCGGCAGATGCCGACATCGTGTTTGTCAACAAGCGGCTTGACGAGGCACAGGGTATGTGATTTCTACGGTGATCAACACGTAGTAAGAGGATCATAATGCCGGCATCTTTAATATGTTGTGACTGCAGATGAAGCTGCGGCCGTGGAGACCCTTCGGGCGGAACTTGCCCGAGCCAAGGAACAAGCCAGGAAAAGTGATGCGGCCACTCTAAAGGCAGTCGAAGAGCTGAGAGCCGAACAGGCTGCGCATTGCCGAAGCAAGGATTAAATAGCCAGGATGGCTATGGAATTAAAGGATGCCGCCAGCCGTTACGAGCTTCTCGAAAATAAAAATCGAGCAAAGATGACAAACCTGGAAAAGGCCACGGTGGCGGCCAAGGACGCCCGCTCTACAATTAGAGCGATGAAGGAGGAACTGCGTCAAACCGAGGATATCGCGGCTGGGAAGCCCCTTTATGCTGCGGATGAAGTTCGAAGATCCTAAGTACGCTCCTCTTGATCGGCAGTGGAGTTCTGCAGACGCATATCTGGATTTGGCAGCAAGTGCCGCTGATGCGGCCGAATACTTCAAAGATCAAAAAGATCGTGAAGTGGAAAAGCCGTTCTGGTCACAATTTAATGTTCCAGCGCGTCTGTTTACATTGAATGAGCGGATGGCCGAATAGGCCGAGCTCCATATGTTGTCCGGGCTTGCCATGAGGTCTGTTGTAGATCATCTGTGGCCGGAAGGGCCAAGGCCGAACAGTTATTTTAATTTGGTGCAATAGTTCCTTGGTGCTGTGCCGCGCATCGACGCTATGAAGAGGTCGGCGTGCATAGAGGGTGCACGGATGGCGCTTTCCCGTGTCAAGACATACTGGGCAGAGATGGAGGCCACCGCAATTTCAACCCAGAGTTCGGCCGTGGGCCGAGTAGCTGCCGAGCACTACTTTGAAGAAGTCCTTGAAGGCACTCGTTCAATAGAAGCTCAGTGCTCGAAGAATATTATGTTCTAGTGACATGTATTCCCATTATAAAAACAATGTTTATTAAATTATAAAGGCTGCATTTATACTTTTTGCCTTAAAGTACTATGATGCCTCCTGTGCGGCCGTTTGTGTATATATGTATATAACCTGAAAGTTTGCAGTCGTCGGCTTCAGTCCCCACGCATATAATGCGGGGGTGTTCACAGAAGACGCGTGTTCACACTTGATCCAACGTCTTGGTCCATTAAGGAGGTGATAGTGCAGCGAACTAGGCAATCGGGCTATATTGCTTTAACACTTTCACTTAGCCATAGGAGTTTGACGGTGGGGCTACTATATAGCCCATGGTGGATCCGCGCTCGTCCGAATACGGGGCGCGTACATGCCTGGCCGGGAAACGGCCCTTCGTTAATGCGGAGGAATCCCGAAGATTACGCTAAGTCATCGAGTGGTTGACCAGCCTCGCGCTTTATCATGACAGTCAGTTTTCGGCTTTCTCTACTGAGGTGCTCGTCCGGACGAACCAGGGCACAATCGCAGTAGTTCTCCTGGTGCCACCTTAGCCAATAGAGCGGAACGTAAGGTAGCAAAACACAGGAGCCGGGAAAACCTAACATTTGACCAAATACATGATTCAGAGCTTATGCATATAAGGCCAAACTCGCGACACCGAACAATCCCTAAGGTATTCGTTCTTCATAACACATGTCAGGCAATATAATGCCCTTGATAATGAATGTCCAGGTAAGTGCGATATTCTGACGTGGCCAAATGCCAATAACGTCAGCATCCTTCTCGGTTGTACTGAGAATCCGGAGGATGTGAACAACAAGAGACAGTAAAAAAGGTTTACGCAGGGTCTTAATCTAAAAAGAAACCTTTGAGCGGGTCCCTGCTGCACGTCTGCGCCCGTGTCTACATTGTGCCGTATCCTGGACGGGTGTAGCAGGATTGTCATCTATAAAAGAGAGGAACTTAGTTGAAAGTTGTCGTGCAAAAAATTGGTTATTCGAAATAAACCATTAAAAATTCAAGATAAGTAAAGTTGAGCCGAACTAGCACTGTTTACACGTGGGAAGCCCCTGGTACCGTCTATAAGGGTATAACCATCAAACCAATCTCAAGTATATCTAATGATGCGTCGGGCTCGTCTAACCGTGTCCGTGGTCTTAACGACCGGTCATTTGTTCTGGTTGGTGAGACCGTCTAGTGTTCGACTATTAAAGCAGCCGCATGTTCTTCTGCGTGTAAGGAACGCTCAATATTTCCATTAACTGTGATTGTGTCGCGCGGGCCAGGCATCTTAAGCTTAAGGGAAGCGTAATGTGGTATAGCGTTGAAACGAGCGAAAGCTGTTCGTCCGAGTCGTGCTTGATAGCCGCTTCGGAATGGAGCGATGTCGAAGTGTAACTTTTCACTTCAGTAGTTGTCGGGTGAACCGAATATGACTTCTAATATTAGAGAGCCCGTGGAGCGGGCCTCTGGGTCTGGTATTACTCCATTGAAGGTAGTATTACTGTGGCTGATCTTTGTCGGGTTTATCCCCATTTTGTGGACTGTGTCCTGATATATCAGGTTTAGACTACTACGGCCGTCCATAAGGACTCGTGTGAGATGGTATCCGTTTATTATTGGTTCTAACATCAAGGTAGCCAATCCTTCATGCCGGATGTTTGTCAGGCGATCCCTGCGATAAAAAATGATCGGGTGGGCCAACCAGGGGTTGGGCTTACGGGTGACGGGCACTACGGCTCGTGTGTTTTGGAGTGCATGTTTGCTTCTCCTCTTCGTCACATGGATCATGTTCACTGTTTGACCTATGGTGGGAATTTTTTCTATCCCCCAGTGCTTTGCTGGCGAGGCTCATCCTCGTCTTCACTTGGTGCCTCCCTCCCCTTATGTTCGGCATTTAGCTTACCGGCCTGCTTGAAGACCCAACATTCTCTGTGGGTGTGATTTGCAGGTTTATCAGGGGTGCCATGAATCTGACATAATTTGTCTAGAATCTTGTTTAGGCTGGACGGTCCATCTCTGTTGCCTTTGAAAGGCTTTTTCCGCTGACCTGGTCGAGAGCCCCTGAATCCGGCGTTTACCGCCGTGTGATCTGGCCTGTCTTCTTTATTCCGGCGCTTGTTTTTACTGTGTCGTGGTTTTCCATTGCCATCCGTGACTTCGGATGTGTCTGGGTCGCTGGTGCTACTACGAGCTAGCCAGCTATCTTCGCCCGCGCAAAAGCGGGTCATGAGGCTTGTTAGGGATGCCATTGTTCTCGGTTTTTCTTGGCCGAGGTGTCTGGCGAGCCATTCGTCTCGGACGCTGTGTTTGAAAGCTGCTAATGCTTCGGCGTCCGGGTAGTCGACGATTTGGTTCTTCTTAGTGAGAAATCTGTTCCAAAGCTTTCGGGCTGACTCTCCAGGCTGTTGAACTATATGACTTAAATCGTCTGCATCCGGAGGTCGGACATAAGTCCCTTGGAAATTAGCCCGGAATGCATCCTCAAGCTCCTCCCAACTTCCAATTGAGTTTTCGGGCAGGCTTTTCAGCCAGTGCCGAGCCGGTCCTTTCAGCTTGAGGGGCAAGTACTTGATGGCGTGGAGATCGTCTCCGCGAGCCATGTGAACATGGAGGATAAAGTCCTCAATCCAGACTCCAGGGTCTGTGGTTCCGTCGTACGCCTCTATGTTCACTGGTTTGAATCCTTCTGAAAATTCATGGTCCAGCACCTCATCGATGAAGCATAGGGGGTGTGCGGCGCCCCTGTATTTTGTTGTGTTGAGGCGTTCTGACGGTTGCAGTGTTTGGTTTTGGTTGTGCGCTGGAGCGCGTTTCCTTGATCCGTAGATGGATCTGTTTGCGCCAGTCTTCTGATGCGAGTCTTCATGTGAGGCATGTGCGGACTTATGTGCGGCCTTGTTGGCCGCTCTATCGCCGCCACAAGGTGGTTGATCCGACCGGTCGGCTGTTTTATTCTTCGGTTGTGTGGGCTCTAAGGCCTCTTCATCAAATTCAGGCAACAGCTTGCTTGGATAGCTCTTCGTGTGGTAACTACCACCATACTTTTCTTCGTTGTCGAGCACTTTGTTCCATCTACTGTTGAGCGTATTCTGCGCGGCTTTAAGCCTTTGCTTTTGCTTCTTCAGACTCCTTGCGGTGGCAATAAGCCTTCTACGGAGGTTCTCTTGTTCCAAGTGCCTTTCCGGGATGATGTGTGCATCTTTGTCTAGACTGTTTTCCTCTTCGAAGGGAGGTTTATGAGCTATATCCTCGGCGTCGCCGTGTTCGGACAGCGGATCCGTACTACGTTCGCCGTTTGCTGGTTCACTGCTGTTATCGTCGTTTTTGCTGAGGCGGGATTTGGAGCGGCGCCTACACCGACGCTTTGGTTGCTTCTCGAGGGAGCTATCTTTCGCTGCATCCTCCCGTTCCTCGTCATTGTTTTCTTTGGGTGTATCCACCATGTATATGTCGTGTGATGAAGTGGCAGTCCAGCGCTCTGTGGGTGGTGGTTCCAATTCGTCTCCTGCATCGTCGTCCATGCCGTCGATGTCTTCGGAGTCGAAGTCGAGCATGTCGGTTGAATCGTCGATAGTGGCTACTAAGTGGGTGGTGGGTGGGGAGCGAATTTCTCCGTCGTCCGCATCCCATCCTAGCCGGACATAGTTCGGCCATGTTTCTCCTGACAAGGAGAGATATTTTAATGAATTTAGCATGTCGCCGAAAGACGAGTGCTGAAAGATATCCGCCGAGGTAAACCCCATGATCGGTGCCCAATCGGATTCGATAGGCACGGACGCGGGCGGTTCAGAGCCTGTGGCCGGGGACGAATCCCATGGTTCGGCAGCATGACTCTCGCGAGGGGTAAAGTTTGTATTCGGCTCTATCGCCACTGAGAGTGCGGAATCCAAGGCGGGGTCTATCCACCCGTCCTCGGATGACGAGATTTGCTCCGGATCGAGGGCCGGAGTGGTTGCAGGTGTGATCTCCCGAACACTGTCCGACGGCAGAGCTAAATCATGCTCGTCGTGATCGTGCGGCGCACCTGACATGGGTTCGAATCCGTCGAAGATCAAGTCTCCACGGATGTCGGCGGTGTAGTTCAAGTTTCCGAACCTGACCTGGTGGCCAGGGGCGTAGCTCTCAATCTGCTCCAGATGACCAAGCAAGTTGGCCCGCAGCGCGAAGCCGCCGAATACAAAGATCTGCCCGGGGAGGAAGACCTCACCCTGGACTGTATCGTTACCGATGATCGAAGGAGCCATCAAGCCTTACAGTGACGGCACAGTGGAACTCTCAATGAAAGCACCAATGTCGGTGTTAAAACCGGCGGATCTCGGGTAGGGGGTCCCGAACTGTGCGTCTAAGGCGGATGGTAACAGGAGGCAGGGGACACGATATTTACCCAGGTTCGGGCCCTCTCGATGGAGGTAATACCCTACTTCCTGCTTGATTGATCTTGATGATATGAGTATTACAAGAGTTGATCTACCACGAGATCGTAGAGGCTAAACCCTAGAAGCTAGCCTATGGTATGATTGTTCTTTTTTCTACGAACTAAACCCTCCGGTTTATATAGACACCGGAGGGGGCTAGGGTTACACAAAGTCGGTTACAAGGGAGGAGATCTACATATCCGTATTGCCAAGTTTGCCTCCCACGCCAAGGAGAGTCCCATCCAGACACGGGACGAAGTCTTCAATCTTGTATCTCCATAGTCCAACAGTCCGGCAAAGGATATAGTCCGGCTGTCCGAATACCCCCTAATCTAGGACTCCCTCAGGGGGCATGAATCTCAATGTTAGTGGAGTTTGATGTCCATGTGAAGATGGAGAGGTAGTGGCTGCGTCCTCTCGTCGAAGTAATGTTCTTCCCATTCTCTCCCCGTTCCAGCAGCGTCCTCCTCGATGATATCCTGAATGAAGTGGATTTTCTTCCATTTCTTTTCGAGTCACTGCCTTTGGCATGATAGTATGGTCCGATTAAATCAATGAGTTGCTCTCGAAAGGGTGGCGATGGATGTTGTCGAAGGCGCCGAAGCAGTGGACGAATTTGACGCCCTCTAGTCGGGCGGGCCGACACTATCTCCAGATCCGACGCTGGAGGAACTCGGGAAGCACGCGGTAATGGATGCTGTCCCGACAAATGGTTCTTAAGGCATCTCAAATGCAAACACTAATTTCTCCAATATATCTTAGGACCTGCGAGTCCGGACACTTAGGCCTCCAACACAGACACCAATATTGGGTCGAACATGTCGGGACATCTGAAATCCCTCAGTCCGGCCCTAAACTTAGTTGTGTGGGTGGTCTAGGAGAGGCTAGGCATCTGCTAGTCGGACATCGACGGTCCAGACCCAAACCAAACCCTAACTGAAACCCGTGTTTTTAGACAATTTGCCCCTCCTCCATTATGTATCTCAGTTCTCGGAGCTCGCCACCACTTTCAAAACCTCCCCAGACACTGCCTAGGCCTTGCCAGACCTCCGCCGCTCCCATCTATCTCTCCGCCAAGGCCAGTGTCGGTGTCAAAACCGGCGGATCTCGGGTAGGGGGTCCCGAACTGTGCGTCAAGGTCGGATGGTAACAGGAGACAAGGGACACGAAGTTTACCCAGGTTCGGGCCCTCTCGATGGAGGTAAAACCCTACTCCTGCTTGATTAATATTGATGATATGGGTAGTACAAGAGTAGATCTACCACGAGATCAAGGAGGCTAAACCCTAGAAGCTAGCCTATGGTATGATTGTGTGTGATGATGGTTCTGTCCTACGGACTACAACCCTCCGGTTTATATAGACACCAGATAGGGTTAGGGTTACACAGAGTCGGTTACAATGGTAGGAGATCTTGAGTATCCGCATCGCCTAGCTTGCCTTCCACGCCAAGGAAAGTCCCATCCGGACACGGGACGAAGTCTTCAATCTTGTATCTTCATAGTCCAGGAGTCCGGCAAAGGTATAGTCCGGCTACCCGAACACCCCCTAATCCAGGACTCCCTCAGTAGCCCCTGAACCAGGCTTCAATGACGACGAGTCTGGCGCGCAGATTGTCTTCGACATTGCAAGGCGGGTTCCTTCTCCAAGTCCTTCATAGAAGATTGTTAACACCAAAAACAGGGTCCGACTCTGCAAAATAAGTTTCCACATAGTGCCATAGAGAGAATAATATTAACACAAATCAAATCTGCTGACGTATCCCGCAGTGCGTCATCACACTACGGCCAAGCTCTTTATACAAATCGTTTTTACTTTTCCACCTCAGCGCGTTTAGCGAGGCGGTTTCCTTGGCACGTCTTGTCAAAGCAGAGATCGTGTGCCCCTTTAAACGGGATCCTCATCAATACGGACGTGGGTAACCCAATCGTGCCGGTTAGCACGTTCCCTCGATTAAAGGCGAGTCTAAAACGGTTACGGGGAGGGCTCTTGGTATTCAGCCTCTTATAAAGAGACCAAGGCCTCGCTCCTTTTCTTAATCTCAAACGAGTTCGCCTGTCGCCTCAAGTTCCAACACCCCAAGCTCCAGATTCCAGGCGCTTCGGACCTTCGACAATGTCCGGTTCTGACCTTCAAGGTCGATGGACGCCTTCCTCCATCACGGAGGAGGACGTATTAAGGTTGAGGGAGGCTAAGTTCCTGACCGGCGAGATTTCACATAGGTTGCCTGTTCAAGGACAGGTTATTCCCAGTCCCCAGCCCGGCGAGAGTGTGGTGTTCATGTATCACTTCCTCCGAGGGTTAGGCTTCCCCATGGATCCCTTTGTGAGGGGACTGTTGTTTTACTACGGGCTGGATTTTCATGATTTAGCTCCGGAGTCCATCCTCCATATCTCCTCATTTATCGTCGTGTGTGAAGCGTTCCTCCATGTTACCCCTCACTTCGGATTATGGCTCAAGACCTTCAAAGTGGAGCCGAAGATGATCGAGGGGCGACACGCAAAGTGCGGAGGCGCTGTCATAAGAAAAAATGCCGATGCTCCATGGCCCGAGGGCTCTTTTCAAGAGGAGCTTGGCTTGTGGCAACGAGAGTGGTTTTATATCACCGCTCCCCGGGGCACCACATGGGTGCCGCCTCCTGCCTTTCGCTCGGGTCCCCCACCATGGCTAGTGTCGTGGATCAACATAGGGTTAGATTGGGGCTTGCCCAAAGACGTACCCTTGCTGCAGGGCCGCATTAAGGATCTCTTGGAAGGAGACCTCAACCTGGTCAAGGTGACACAGGTCATGCTGATTCGCCGGACACTGCCCGGCAAACGTCGCCCCCTTCGCCTGTGGGAGTTCAATCCAGAGGGACCACGAGCTCTCCGGGATTTTATGAGCGCGACGCCCGCGGAGATGTATAAACTGTTCTTCGGATCACAAGAAGTGTGTCCGGATTTGACCGAGGACGCAGGCCTAAGCCGCAATCGCCCGGATACTCAAGTAAGTAACCTTGTGCCCGGACCTTCTATCAGTATAATTATCTTGCCCTTAAAAGAGCTCCCCTTTTAAACAGGAGTGGATAGCGAAGGCGAAGCTGATCAGGTGTCCGGCTCCCCTTCCCGAAACCAGGCCGGATCCCGTGCTAGTCAGGATGCTGGAGGTAGTGCCTTTGGAGGGAAGCAAGGGGGAGGACAAGGAAACTACGGCCTCCTCGAAGGAGGCTGCTCCGAAGGGAGGAATCGACAATTCCTCTCCTAGGGGAAAGAAGAGAGCCGCCTCTGACGATCCGAAGACTGTGGTCTCGAGGCGGGGGAAAAGATCCTCGTTAGAGGGTCCGGCGCCGGGGAGTTCCTCGGCCGAACTACGTACTCAGGGAGATCAGCCCTCCAGCGAGCCGTAAGCAGAGAAAGATTTTCCTTTCGAGGGATGAGAGAAATCCATGATTTATATCTGAGAAATTTAACCGAATTTTTACCTTGTAGTTCGGACCTCAGCCCTTCTCCGCAGAGCTCGTCTTTGGGGGATCTTCTTCCGGAGATGATGGAGAGCGGGACGCCTCCTTCTGCTGGGCCGCCTAACGAGGCGGGCGACCCTGAGGTGTCGTCACGGAGGGTTTCTCCGAGTTCGGCAGGGGCGGAAGATAGCGATGGGGCCCCCCAAAGTTCTCCGCGTCCGGCCTTCGAAAGAGGTCATGGGATGAGTCCGGCACCTTCTGGTGTTCGGCCGGAGGAGCTAAAGGTTTTGCTAGGGCGAGCTTCTATTTCAGAGGAGCACCGTGCATTAATAGGCACGGTAATTGAAAAGATTTCGTCCGCAGAGAGCGGATTGCGTGTGGCCGTCGAAAGTTTATTGACGGGTTTTGAGGTACATTAGATAATGTGTACTTTTGTCAGTTGCGCGTAAATAAGATGCGCCCTATGTAGATAGTAGCCCCTGAGACTCTGCATGTCATCAAGAAATGACGGCACGCGGAGGATCATAATCCCAGGTCTAAAATGTCGCCTTTTAATGTAGGTTGCAGGGTGTCCGGAATCAAGCCGAACTGCTAGTTTTGCCGAACTAAAGCGGCAACTGGACGTGGCAGATGCCGACATCATGCTTGTCAACAAGCGGTTGGATGAGGCTCAAGGTATGTGATTCCTCGGGCAGCATTGGGTAAGAAGAGTTTTATGCCAGCGTCTTACGATATGTGTGCTTGACGCAGATGGTGCGACCGCCGTAGAGAGTCTTAGGGCAGAACTTGCCCGAGCTAAAGATGAAGCCAGGAGAAGTGATGCAGCTGCCAAGAAGGCCCTTGAAGAGCTGAGAGCCGAACAGGCTGCTCATTGCCGAAGCAAGGAAGAGATGGCCACTATGGCCGAAAAGTTAAAGAGCACTGCAGACCGTTGCAGACTTCTTGTTAAAGAAGACCAGGCGAGACAGGCGGTCCTAGAAAAGGCCGTTGCTGATGCCAAGGACGCGCGCTCTGCAATGAGATCTGCGAAGGAGGAGCTGCGTCAGGCCGAACAGATTGCGGCTGGAAAGCCCTTCATGCTGCGGAGAAAATTTTGCGATCCGAAGTTTGCTCCGTTGGACCGGATGTGGAGTGTGGAGGACACCTATCTGGATTTGGCAGCGAGTGCTGCTGATGCAACCGAACACTTCCGAGATCTGGAAGATCGTGAAGTGGAAAAACTGTTCTGGTCGCAATTTCACAATCCAGAGCGTCCACTAGCAGTGGACGATCGTTTGGCTCAATGGGCCGAACTTAATAGGTTGTCCGGACTCGCCATGAAGTATGTCATGGGTCATCTGTGGCCGGGGAGGTCGGAGCCGAAGAGTTATTTTAGCTTGGTGCAGCAATTCCTTGACGCAGTGCCGCACATTAATGCAATGAAGAGGTCGGCGTGTATAGAGGGTGCAAGGATGGCTCTTGCCCGTGTCAGGACATACTGGGCAGAGATGGAGACCACCATTATTGCGTCCCGAGATTCGGAGAAAAGCTGAGTATCATCCGAGCACTATTTTCAGGAAGTCCTTGAAGGCGCTCGTGTAATAGAGTCGCAGTGCTCGAAGGATGCTATGTTATTATAGCATATGTAATGATGAAGTAATATTTTTATAAACTGTAGTGGCCTTTTTATACTTGTGCCTTCAAGTATTGTGAACACCTCCTGTGCGGCCGTTTAAAATATATGTATAAAATCTGAAAGATTGCAGTCGTTGGCTTCAACTCTACGCACATAGTACGGGGGTACTCGCAGAAGACGCATTTTCACACTTAACCCAACGTCTTGGTCCTATAAAGGAGGTGATAGCGCAGCGGGCCAGGCAACCGGACTATAATGCTTTAACACTTTCACTTAGCCATAGGAGCTTGACAGTGGGACTATTTAGGTAGCCCATTGGTGGCGACTGCGCTCGCCCGAGTTCGGGGCGCGTATGTGCCTGACCGGGAAGCGGCCCTTCGTTAACGCGGAGGAATCCGATAGATTCCAATAGGTCATCGAGTGGCTGACCAGTCTCATGCTACATCATGACAGTCAGTTTTCGGCTTTCTCTACTGAGGTGCTCGCCCGGCCGAACCAGGGCACAATCACAGTAGTTCTCCTGGTGCTACCTTAGCCGATAGATCGGAACGTAAGGTAGCCGAACTCAGGAGCCGAGCAACCCAACATTTGACCAAAGACATGATTCGGAGCTGATGCATATAATGCCAAAACTCGCGACACCGAACACTCCCTAAGGTGTTTGGTCTTTATGAGTGCGGGCTAAACAACACTCTTTGCTAAAAAAGCCCCTAGTGTCCAGGTACATGCAAAAAATTCTGAAGTGGCCACATGCCAAGACGCCAGCCTCCTCCTTGGTTATGTCGGAAAGAACCAGGGGATGTATTGCAACAAGAGACAGTAAAAAAGGTTTACACAGGGTCTTAATCCGAAAAGAATCCTTTAGGACGGGTCCCTACTGCACGTCTGCGCCTATGTCTCCATTGTGCCGTATCCTGGACGGGCGCCGCACGACGTTCATCTGTAAAAGAAAGGAACTAAACTGAAAACGGGTCGTGCCGAACATTTAAAATAAATGAAGTATAAAGTAAAATGTAAAATTGAGCTTCATTGTCTCTGCGTATAGCCCCTAGTACGGGGGTATATGGCCTCTAAGCCTGTGTTGACGATGGACTTGTGCCGAACTCGTCTGTTCCGGGTCCGTGGCCTTTAATGACCTATGTCGAAAAGTTTTTTGGCTGGTGAGGCCATTTTATTGTGCGGCTGTCCAAGCGGCCGCACAGTCCTTCATTTGGGGGAGGCACACTCTAGTGCGTCCCCTTCAAAGAGATGATGCCTCGTGGACCGGGCATCTTAAGCGTGAGAGATGCGTAGTGCGGTATTGCATTAAAGCGAGCGAAAGCTTCGCGTCCCAGTAGTGCTTGATAGCGACTTGAAAACAGGACGACATGGAAGGTCAGCTTTTCGCGACGGAAGTTATCGGCAGAGCCGAATGTAACTTCGAGCCGGAGAAAACCCATACAATGGGTGTCTAGGCCAGGTGCTACCCCGGGCGGATTCTTGCTGGGTTTATCCCCATGTGATGGATTGTATCCTGATATATCAGGTTTAGTCCACTGCCGCCGTCCATAAGGACATTTGTAAACTAGAATCCGCCAATTATTGGGTCGAGTATCAGGGCAGTCCAGCCTGCGTTTTTGATATTTTTAGAATAGTCTAGCTGATCGAAAGTGATTGGTTTTAATAACCAGTGGCGGGACCCCTTGGGGATAGGTCGTATTGTGCGTACCTTTATGGGTGCCACACGTTTTGTTACGTGAAGTAAGTTCACTGTTTTTACTTCTTGTGGGAACTTCTTTTGTTTCCTGGTGCTCTGCTTCTGGGGTTCGTCCTCGTCTTCGCTTGGTGTGTCGAGCCCCTTGTGTTCGGCATTGAGTCTTCCGGATTGTTTAAAAACCCAACAATCTCTGTGGGTATGGTTAGCAGGCTTCCCAGGAGTACTGTGTATCTGACATATCCTATCCAGGATTCTGTTTAAGTTGGACGGATCATCCCTATTATCCTGGAGGGGTGGTTTTGTCTGATTTTGTCGCGAGCCTTTGAATCCGGCATTGTCTGTCGTGCTCTTCGGACTTTTTTCTTTAGTTCAGCGATGATCCTTGTTGCGTCGCGGTTTTCCGTTTCCATCCCTGATTTCGGATGTACTTGGGTCGCTGGGGCTGCATCTTGCCAACCAGCTGTCCTCTCCTGCGCAAAAGCGGGTCATTAGGCTTGTGAGTGCGGCCATTGTTCTTGGCTTTTCCTGGCCGAGGTGTCTGGCAAGCCATTCGTATCGAACATTATGCCTGAAAGCTGCTAGGGCTTCGGCGTCCGGACAATCCACTATCTGATTCTTTTTAGTAAGGAATATATTCCAGAACTGCCGAGCTGATTCTCTGGGCTGTTGAGTTATGTGACTGAGATCGTTTGCATCCGGAGGGCGGACATAGGTCCCTTGAAAATTTGCTCGGAAAGCATCCTCGAGCTCTTCCCAGCTTCCAATTGTGTTTTCGGGAAGGCTTTTAAGCCAGTGCCGGGCTGGCCCTTTAAGCTTAAGGGGTAAATATTTAATGGCGTGAAGATCATCTCCTCTAGCCATATGTATGTGGAGGATATAATCCTCGATCCAGACTCCAGGGTCTGTTGTTCCATCATACGCCTCTATGCTGACGGGTTTGAATCCCTCTGGAAATTCATAGTCCAGAACCTCATCGGTGAAGCATAGGGGGTGTGCGGCGCCCCTGTATTTGGGTGTGCCGGATTCTGATGATGGATTTTTTGCATTGCTTGCAAGAGCTTGCTTTCTTGGCCCATAAATGGACCTGGCTGGGCCATGATGCGACTCCTTAGGTGGGTCGCATACCGATTTGAGTGCGATGCCACTTGCCGCCTTATTGGGTCGTCTATCCGACCGTATGGCTTTTTTATTTTTTGAGTGCGAGGGCTCTAGGGCCTCTTCGTCGAATTGGGCCAGTAGCTTTCTCTTTGGATAGCTCTTAGTACGGCGACCGTCGCCGTATCTGTCTACGGTGTTGATTACTTTGTTCCATTTAATATGGAGTGCATCTTCCGTTGTCTTTAGCTTCCGCTTCTGCTTTTTCAGGCTTCGTGCAGTTGCAGCGAGCCTCTTGTGGAGACTTTTCTGCTCCATGGATTTATCCGGCGTAAGGTTGTCCAGAATGCCGTTTTCGCCGGGGGAGGGAGTTTCAGTTTCTCTATCCGTGTTGCCCTGTTCGGACGGCTGCTCTAAGGCTTGCTCGTCGTCTACCGGCTTGTCCTGCTCTATGGCTGGGTTTTTATCGAGGCGAGGCTTGGGTCGGCGTTTATGCCAACGCTTTGATTGCTTTCCAGGGGGTCTATCTCCCGTTCCGTCCCCTTTTTCCTCGTTATCGTTTCCCTTAGGGGTATCCACCATGTACACATCGTGAGATGCGGTGGATTCCCAGTGCCCTATGAGCGTTGGTTCATCGGTATCTCCTGCATCGTCATCCATGCTGTCGATGTCTGTGGAGTCGAAGTTGAGCACGTCGTTTAGGCTGTCGACGGTGGCTACAAAGTGGGTGGTGGGAGGGCTTTGAATTTCCTCATCGTCCGTATCCCATCCTCGCTGACCGTAATCCGGCCAGGGCTCTCCTGATACAGAGAGAGACTTGAGAGAGTTCAAGATGTCGCCAAGAGGCGAGTGCTGAAAGATGTCCGCGGCGGTGAACTCCATTATGGGTGCCCAATCGGATTCGATTGGCAGGGGCACGGGGGGTTCGGAGTCCGAATAGGAGTCCGGACCCTCGGAGTCAAGGGGTTGTGGGGCTGTCGTTCGGCTCGATTGCCTTTGAGATCGCAGCCCCCCGAGGTGGCGTCCAACCGCTCATCCTCGTTGGGTGTAATAGGCTCCGAGTCTAAGGTCGGAACCGGTGCATGTGCGGCCTCCAGGACACTGTTCGGATGCAGAGCTAGATCATGCCCCTCGAGATAGTGCGGCGCGCTTGGCTGTGGCTCGAACCCGTCGAAGATCAAGTCTCCACGGATATCATCCGTGTAGTTTAAGCTTCCAAACCTGACTTGATGGCCAGGGGCGTAGCTTTCGATCTGCTCCAGATGACCAAGCGAATTGGCCCGCAGAGCGAAGCCGCCGAAGACGAAGATCTGTCCGGGGAGAAAAGTCTCACCCTGTACCTCATCGTTGTTGATGATCAGAGGAGCCATCGGGCCTAAAGGCGACGACACAGAGGAACTCTCAATGAAATCACCAATGTCGGTGTCAAAACCGGCGGATCTCGGGTAGGGGGTCCCGAACTGTGCATCAAGGTCGGATGGTAACAGGAGACAAGGGACACGAAGTTTACCCAGGTTCGGGCCCTCTCGATGGAGGTAAAACCCTACTCCTGCTTGATTAATATTGATGATATGGGTAGTACAAGAGTAGATCTACCACGAGATCAAGGAGGCTAAACCCTAGAAGCTAGCCTATGGTATGATTGTGTATGATGATGGTTCTGTCCTACGGACTGCAACCCTCCGGTTTATATAGACACCGGATAGGGTTAGGGTTACACAGAGTCGGTTACAATGGTAGGAGATCTTGAGTATCCACATCGCCTAGCTTGCCTTCCACGCCAAGGAAAGTCCCATCCGGACACGGGACGAAGTCTTCAATCTTGTATCTTCATAGTCCAGGAGTCCGGTGAAGGTATAGTCCAGCTACCCGAACACCCCCTAATCCAGGACTCCCTCAGCCAGCATCGCCGCCGCACCCCCTCGGACCCGCCCATTGCTTAGGTACCCTCTACCCACGTCGACGTCGTCCATGGCAGGCACCACATACGACAAGTATTTGGTCTAATGCCATATCACATTTTTTTACGCCTTCGTTGTTTACTTTGAAGCAACACACGATGGACTCAATGAGGAGTACTTCTACGCTACGTTCATGGATTTGTCTTCGTCGGATGATGATGACCAAGATGAGGATGAAACGACGATAATGACAGTGATTTTTATAAAAGGGGCATGCGGGAGGAGCATGAACTCAACTTCAAGGGTTCAATGTCGAGACATCAAGTTCATGAACTGGCGTCGACACGGGGCATGTTGCTCTCTATGGGGACTATTCGACCCTTGATGCACTATTCAACTAGTATTTCCGATGTCGATACCGGATGCAACGACCATTGTCCTTGCACATCATGAAAGGTATGAGGGTATATGAGGGAGTCCTAGATTAGGGGGTGTTCGGATAGCTGAACTATACCTTTAGCCGGACTCCAGGACTATGAAGATACAAAGTTGAAGACTTCGTCCCGTGTCTGGAAGGATCTTTTCTTGGCGTGGAAGGCAAGCTAGGTGTGCGGATATTCGAGATCTCCTACCATTGTAACCGACTTTGTGTAACCCTAACCCTATCCGGTGTCTATATAAACCGGAGGGTTGTAGTCCGTAGGACAACCATTGTCATACACAATCATACCATAGGCTAGCTTCTAGGGTTTAGCCTCCTTGATCTCGTGGTAGATCCACTCTTGTACTACCCATATCATCAATATTAATCTAGCAGGAGTAGGGTTTTACCTCCATCGAGAGGGCCCGAACCTGGGTAAAATAAAGTGTCCCTTGTCTCCTGTTACCATCCGACCTTGACGCACAGTTCGGGACCCCCTACCGAGATCCGCCGGTTTTGACACCGACATTGGTGCTTTCATTGAGAGTTCCTCTGTGTCGTCGCTTTTAGGCCCGATGGCTCCTTTGATCATCAACAACGACGAGGTCCAGGGTAAGACTTTCCTCCCCGGACAGATCTTCGTCTTCGGCGGCTTCGCTCTGCGGGCCAATTCGCTTGGTCATCTGGACCAGATCGAAAGCTACGCCCCTGGCCATCAAGTCAGGTTTGGAAGCTTAAACTACACGGCTGATATCCGCGGAGACTTGATCTTCGACGGGTTCGAGCCACAGCCAAGCGCGCCGCGCTATTTCGAGGGGCACGATATAGCTCTGCCTTCGAATAGCACCCTGGTGGCCGCACACGCTCCGGCCCCGATCCTTGACTCGGAGCCTGCTGCGTTCTCTGAGGATGAACGGTTGGACGTCACCTCGGGGGCTGCGATCTCAAAGGCGATCGAGCCGAATGCCAGCCCCGTACTCCGCACGGCCCAGGACTCCAAGGAGCCAGACTCTTCTCCGAACTCTGAGCCTCCTGCGCCCCCGCCGATCGAATCTGATTGGGCGCCTGTAATGGAGTTCACCGCCGCGGACATGTTTTAGTGCTCACCTTTCGGTGATATCCTGAATTCTCTCAAATCTCTCTCTTTATCAGGAGAGCCCAGGCCAGACTATGGCCTGCGAGGTTGGGATTCGGACGACGAAGAAATTCAAAACCCACCCACCACCCACTTGATAGCCACTGTCGATGATTTAACCGACATGCTCGACTTCGGATCCGAAGACTTCGACGGTATGGACGACGAAGATGGAGACGAACAGGAACCAGCACCTATAAGGCGCTGGACCACCACCCCACCTAATGATGTACTCATGGTGGATACCCCTAAAGGAAACGACAACGAGGAAAAAGGGGATGAAAAAAGGGACAAACCCTCCAAAAAGCAATCAAAGCGGCGACTAAAACACCGAAGCAAGCCCCGCCTTGATCAAGACCCAGCCATAGAGCAGGATGAGCCGGTAGATGACGAGCATGCCTCAGAGCAACCGTTCGAACAGGGCAACTCGGATAGAGAGGACAGACAACCCTCCCCCGGCCATAACAGAACTCCGGACAATCTCACACCGGATAAAAATACGGAGCAGAAGAATCTCCACGAAAGGCTCGTTGCTACAGCACGCAGCCTGAAAAAGCAGAAGCGGAAGCTAAAGACGGTGGAAGATGCACTCAGAATAAGATGGAGCAAGGTAATCAAGACCGCAGACAAATACGGCGGCAGCCGCCACACTAAAAGCTATCCGAAGAGAAAACTACTGCCCGAATTCGATCAAGAGGCCCTAGAGCCCTCACATTCGAAAAATAAAAAAGCCATACGGTCGGATAGGCGACCACACGGCCACCATAAAACGGCAAACGGCGCCGCATTCAATGCGGCATGCGACCCAATTAAAGACTCGCATCATGGCCCAGCCAGGTCCATTTACGGGCCAAGAAAGCAAGCTATCGCAAGCAATGCAAAAAAGCCATCATCAGAATCCGGCACACCCAAATACAGGGGCGCCGCACACCCCCTATGCTTCACCGATGAGGTTCTGGACTATGAATTTCCAGAGGGATTCAAACCCGTCAACATAGAGGCATATGATGGAACAACAGACCCTGGAGTCTGGATCGAGGATTATATCCTCCACATACATATGGCTAGAGGAGATGATCTTCACGCCATTAAATATTTACCCCTTAAGCTTAAAGGGCCAGCCCGGCACTGGCTTAAAAGCCTTCCCGAAAACACAATTGGAAGCTGGGAAGAGCTCGAGGATGCTTTCCGAGCAAATTTTCAAGGGACCTATGTCCGCCCTCCGGATGCAAACGATCTCAGTCACATAACTCAACAGCCCAGAGAATCAGCTCGGCAGTTCTGGAATATATTCCTTACTAAAAAGAATCAGATAGTGGATTGTCCGGACGCCGAAGCCCTAGCAGCTTTCAGGCATAATGTTCGAGACGAATGGCTCGCCAGACACCTCGGCCAGGAAAAGCCAAGAACAATGGCCGCACTCACAAGCCTCATGACCCGCTTTTGCGCAGGAGAGGACAGCTGGTTGGCAAGGCGTAGCCCCAGCGACCCAAGTACATCCGAAATCAGGGATGGAAACGGAAAACCGCGACGAAATAAGGACCGTCGCCGAATCAAAGGAAAAAGTCCGAAGAGCGCGGCAGTCAATGCCGGATTCAAAAGCTCACGGCAAAATCAAACAAAACCATCCCCTCAGGATAACAGGGATGATCCGTCCAGCTTAAATAGAATCCTGGGCAGAATATGTCAGATACACACTACTCCTGGGAAGCCTGCCAATCACACCCACAGAGAGTGTTGGGTTTTTAAACAATCCGGACAGCTTAACGCCGAACACAAGGGGCTCGACACACCAAGTGAAGAAGAGGACGAACCCCAAAGGCAGAGTACCAGGAAACAAAAGAACTTCCCACAAGAAGTCAAAACAGTGAACTTACTTCACGTCACAAAACGTATGACACCCATAAAGGTACGTACAATCAAACAATCCCCTCAGGAGTCCCGCCACTGGTCACTAAAGCCAATCATTTTTTATCAGCTAGATTACTCTAGAAATATCAAAAACGCAGGCCGGACTGCCCTGATACTGGATCCAATAATCGATGAATTTCAATTTACCAATGTCCTTATGGACGGAGGCAGTGGACTAAACCTGATATATCAGGATACAATCCGCCGCATGGGCATAAACCCAGCAAGAATCCGCCACAACAAAACCTCCTTTCAAGGGGTAGCACCAGGCCCGGACACCCACTGTATGGGTTTTCTCCGGCTTGTGGTCATATTTGGCTCTCCCAAAAACTTCTGTCGCGAAAAGCTGACCTTCCATGTAGTCCCGTTTTCAAGTCGCTATCAAGCACTAATGGGACGCGGAGCTTTCGCTCGCTTTAACGCCATACCGCATTACGCATCTCTCACACTTAAGATGCCCGGTCCACGAGGCATCATCTCTTTAAAGGGAGCGCACTAAAATACGCCTCCTCCAAACGGAGGACTGCGCGGCTGCTTAAACAGCTGCACAATAAAGTGGCCTCGCCAGCCAAAAGACGTTTTTTATAAGTCATCAAAGGCCACGGACCCGGACTCAAGAAAGTTCGGCACACGTCCGTCATCAATGCAGGCTCATAAACGCCATATGCCCCCGTACCAGGGGCTATACGCAGAGACAATAAAGCTCAACTTAATATATTTTTTACTTTATATTTTGTTTATTATCTTTTTATTCCGCACAACCCATTTTCAATTCAGTTCCTCTCTTTTACAGATGAACGTCGTGCGGCGCCCGTCCAGGACACGGGACAGCGGAGATGCAGGCGCAGACGTGCAGTAGGGACCCGTCTTAAGGTTTCTTTTTAGATTAAGACCCTGCGTAAACCTTTTTTACTGTCTCTTGCTGCTATACATCCCCTGGTTTGTTCTGCCATAACCAAGGAGGAGGCTGGCGTGGCATGTGGCCACGCCGGAATTATTGCTCGTACCTGGACACTAGGGACTCTTTTTTTAGGGTGTTGTCTCACCCGCACTGATAAAGACCGAACACCTTAGGGAGTGTCCGGCGTCGCGAGTTTTGGCACTATATGCATCAGCTCCGAATCATGATTTTGGTCATATGTTGGGTTGCCCGGCTCCTGAGTTCGGCCACCTTACGTTCCGCTCTATCGGCTAAGGTAGCACCAAGAGAACTACTGCGATTGTGCCCCGGTTCGGCCGGGTGAGCACCTCAGTAGAGAAAGCCGAAAACCGACTGACATGATGTAGCGCGAGACTGGTCGCCACTCGATGACTCATAGGGATTTTTCGAATCCCTCCGCTTTGACAAAGGGCCGTTTCCCGGTCAGGCACGTACGCGCTCCGAACTCGGGCAAAGCGCATTTGCCGCTAAAGGGCTACCTAAAGAGTCCCACTGTCAAGCTCCTATGGCTAAGTGAAAGTGTTAAAGCATTATAGTCCGGTTGCCTAGCCCGCTGCGCTATCACCTCCTTTTGTAGGACCAAGACGTTGGGTTAAGTGTGAAAATGCGTCTTCTGCGCGCACCCCCGCACTATGTGCGTGGGGGCTGAAGCCAACGACTGCAATCTTTCAGAATTTATATATTAAAACGGCCGCACAGGAGGTGTTCTTAGTACTTGAAGGCACAAGTCTAAAAAAATGCCACTACAATTTATCAAAATACTGTTTTATGATTACATATGCTATCATAATATAGCATCCTTCGAGCACTGCGTCTCTATTATGCGAGCGCCTTCGAGGACTTTCTCAAAATAGTGCTCGGCGGGTGTTCGGCTTTTGTCCGAATCCCGGGACGCAACAGTGGTGGGCTCCATATCTGCCCAGTATGTCTTGACACAGGCAAGAGCCAGCCGAGCGCCCTCTACGCACGCTGACCTCTTCATAGCATCGACATATGGCACCACGTCTAGCAATTGCTGCACCAAGCTGAAACAGCTCTTCGGCTTCGATCTCCCCGGACACAGACGATCCATGACGTACTTCATGGCGAGTCCGGACAATCTATTCAGCTCGGCCCATTGGGCCAGGCGATCGTCCACGGCCAGCGGACGCTCTGGATTGATGAATTGCGACCAAAAGAGCTTCTCCACTTCATGATCCTTTTTATCTCGAAAGTGTTCGGTCGCATCAGTGGCACTAGCCGCCAAATACAGATAGGTGTCCTCTATACTCCACATCCGGTTTAACGAGGCAAACTTCGGATCACAAAATTTTCGCCGCAGCGAGAAGGGCTTTCCATCCGCAATCTGTCCGGCTTGACGCAGCTCTTCCTTCGCCGCTCTCATTATAGAGCGGGCGTCCTTGGCGTCAGCAACAGCCTTCTCTAAGCTCGTTTGCTTCGCTCGATCTTCTTCTTCAAGAAGCTTGCAACGGTCAGTAGCGCTCTTTAACTTTACGGCCATATCAGCCATTTCATCCTAGCTTCGGCAATGGGCAGCCTGTTCGGCTTTCAGCTCTTCAAGGGCTTTTACGGCAGCCGCATCGCTATTTCTGGCTTGATCCTTCGCTCGGGCGAGTTCGGCCCTAAGACCTTCCACGGCAGCCGCACCATCTGCGTCAAGCACACACACGGTAAGATATTGACATACAGCTCGTCTTACTAACAATCGCCTAATGATTTCAATACCTTGAGCACCATCAAGCCGCTTGTTAACAAGCACGATGTCAGCTTCTGCCTCATCCAGTTGTCGCTTTAGTTCGGCATATTCACAAGTCCGGCTTGACTCCGGACAATCAGCCACCTACATATAAAGGTGCCACTTAAAGGACCTGGGATTAAGATCCTCTGCGCGCCGTACACCTTTACGACACACAGAGTCTCAGGGGCTAATATCTATACAGGGCGCACTTTATTTATGCGCAATTAATACAAATATACGTTATTTAAAATGTACCTCAAGGCCTGCCACTAAGCTCTTGACGACCTCGTGCAGTCTGCTTTCTGCGGATGAAATCTTTTCAATCACCGTGCTCATTAACGCACGATGCTCCTCTGAGACAGAGGCTCGCCCCAACAGAGTCTTTAGCTCCTCCGACCGAACACCAGATGGTGCCGGACTCGTCCCATGGCCTTCCTCAAAGACCAGACACGGAGAACCTTGGGGGGCAGCACCGTCCGCCCTTAGCGGATCCGGAGAAATCCCCCGCGATGACACTTCAGCGTCGCCCGCCTTGCTAGGCGATACAGAAGGAGGAGGCGTTCCGCACTCCATCATCTCCGGAAGAAGATCCCCTGAGGACGAGTTCTGCTGAGAAGGGCTGAGGTCCGAACTACAAAATAAGGTTTCGGTTAAAATTCCCCAGATATAAATCAAGGATTTCTCTTAAAAGAAAAACTCTTCTTCTACTTACGGCTCGCTGGAGAGCTGGTCCCTTTCTGGGTTTAGTTCGGCCGAGGGACTCCCCGGCGTTTGGTCCTCTGACAAGGATTCCTTCCCCCGCTTCGAGGCTACGGTCTCCGGGTCATCAGAGGCGGCCCTTTTCTTTCCCTTAGGAGAGGAATTGTCGATTCCCCCCTTCGGAAGGGCCTCTTTCGAGGAGGCCACGGTTTCCTTGTCCTCCCCCTTATTTCCCTCCAAAGGCACTTCCTCCAGCATCCTGACTAGCACGGGATCCAGCCTGGTTTTGGGAAGGGGAGCCGGACACCTGATCAGCTTCGCCTTCGCTATCCACTCCTGCTTAAAAGGAGAAACGCTGTTAAAAGCAAGTTAATTATGCGGATAGAAGGTCCGGTCGCAAGGTCACCTACTTGAGTATCCGGGCGATTGCGGCTTAAACCAGCATCCTCGGTCAAATCCGGACTCACTTCTTGTGATCCGGAGAACAATTTATACATCTCCACAGGCGTCACGCCCATAAAATTCTGGAGAGCTTGTGGTCCTTCCGAATTGAACTCCCACAAGCGAAGGGGGCGACGTTGGCCGGGCAGTGTCCGACGAATCAGCATGACTTGTGTCACCTTGACCAGGTCGAAGTCTCCCTTCAAGAGATCCTTAATGCGGCCCTGCAGCAGAGGAACGTCTTTGGGCAAACCCCGATCTAACCCCGTGTTAATCCACGATGCTAACCGTGGTGGGGGACCCGAGCGAAAGGCCGGAGGCGCCACCCATGCGGTGCCCCGAGGAGCGGTGATGTAGAACCACTCCTGTTGCCATAAGCCGAGCTCCTCTTGAAAAGCGCCCTCGGGCCATGGAGCGTCGGCATTTCTTTTTATAACAGCGCCTCCGCACTCTGCGTGGCGCCCTTCGATTATCTTCGGTTCTACTTTGAAGGTCTTGAGCCACAGTCCGAAGTGAGGGGTAACGCGGAGGAACGCTTCGCACACAACTATGAATGAGGAGATATGGAGGATGGACTCCGGAGCTAAGTCGTGGAATTCCAGCCCATAATAAAACATCAGCCCCCTTACAAAAGGATCCACGGGGAAGCCTAATCCGCGAAGGAAGTGGGATATAAATACCACACTCTCGCCGGGCTGAGGGCTATGGATCACCTGTCCTTGAACAGGTAGCCTATGGGGAATCTCCCTGGTCAGGAATCTAGCTTCCCTCAATCTTGATACGTCCTCCTCCGTAACAGAGGAGGGCATCCATCGGCCTTGGAGGTCGGAGCCGGACATTGTCGAAGATCCGGTGCGCTCGGAATCTGGAAGCCTAGGGTGCTAAAACTCGAGGCGACGGGCGAACTTGTTTTGAGAATAGAAGCGGGGAACAGGGCCTTGGTCTCTTTATAAGAGGCAGAATATCAAGCGCCCTCCCCGTAACCGTCTTGGACTAGCCTTTAATTAAGGCAAGACGTGCTAACAGGCACGATTGGGTTACCCACGTCCGTATTAATGAGAATCCCGTTAAAGGGGGCACACGATCTCTGCTTCGACAAGACGTGCCAAGGAAACCGCCTCGCTATACGTGCTGAGGTGGAACAATGAAAACAATTTATATAGAAGGCTTGGCTGCAGTGTTATGACGCACTGCGGGATACGTCGGCAGATTTGATTTGTGTTAATATTATTCTCTGTATGGCAATATGTGGAAATTTATTTTGCAGAGCCGGACACTATTCTGTGGTGTTTATAATCTTCTTGGAGAACTTGGAGGAGGAACCCGCCTTGCAATGCCGAAGACAATCTGCGCGCCGGACTCGTCGTCATTGAAGCCTAGTTCAGGGGCTACTGAGGGAGTCCTGGATTAGGGGGTGTTCGGATAGCCGAACTATACCTTCAGCCGGACTCCAGGACTATGAAGATACAAAGTTGAAGACTTCGTCCCGTGTCCGGAAGGATCTTTTCTTGGCGTGGAAGGCAAGCTCGGTGTGCGGATATTCGAGATCTCCTACCATTGTAACCGACTTTGTGTAACCCTAACCCTATCCGGTGTCTATATAAACCGGAGGGTTGTAGTCCGTAGGACAACCATCGTCATACACAATCATACCATAGGCTAGCTTCCAGGGTTTAGTCTCCTTGATCTCGTGGTAGATCCACTCTTGTATTACCCATATCATCAATATTAATCAAGCAGGAGTAGGGTTTTACCTCCATCGAGAGGGCCCGAACCTGGGTAAACTTCGTGTCCCTTGTCTCCTGTTACCATCCGACCTTGACGCACAGTTCGGGACCCCCTACCGAGATCCGCCGGTTTTGACACCGACAGTATATGATGGTTACTTAAAGATGAAGAAGGATGCCACCGGCTGCATTGGTGGACATTTTAAGGGCATCCGTTTAATCGTCCATGTTGCACTTATGAGGCTAATTTAAGCTAGTTGGGGTTGGTTACCAGCATTGTTGAGGAAATCGTTAATTGTTAGCTGCTCAATTGGCTAACATATAGGGGATTAATAGACTAATTGGTCATTTAATCAATTAATCGGTTGATTTATTATATTATCAGCTACTCAATGACCCTATGAGTAGGTTTAATTGGCAAGTTAACTGGTCGGATGAATTCTTGAACATGGGTTACCAGTTACGACTCACAAACGACTTATCCTTCTCATACGGTGTGTTATCTGTGTTTGTTTTCCTTAAACAACGAGCCTCCTCGTCGATTTCCATTAAAGAAACCGCCAAAAGTCCCAGTCTTATAGAAATTCAGGAAAAATAAAAAAACATGTTACATGTGTCTATAATCCAGTGTGTCGTATTTTCCTATAGGGATCCAGGTTTCAAAAAATCTTTTAAAAATATGCAATCATACAAGAATGAAAATGTATATGTTTGCAAAAAATCAAGATGAAATACCTTGAAATGCGGACTTGTACAAAAAAAACAAATTCATGGACATTGAGAACGAACGGTATCATGTGTTGGAAAGCCTAGAAAATACTTGTTTTGCACGGCCCTCGTCTCATCGTATTTCATCCTGAAGGTTTACGCACATGTACGTATGCCTCCATGTATATCTGTATTTTATCTAGATTCTAGAATATTCCGACACCTAAAAAATATGAGTTTTGAATTTTGCAAATGGAGGCCGGCCTCCGTGAAGCTCGGCCTCCAAAAGCAATTTTGCAAATAAAGAGAGATGATAAGCAACCTATGGCCAATAAAGCCTCAAAGTAGTATATAATGACAGTAATAAACACAGAAAACACCATTAGCTGTGCTTTGCTTTGCTTTGCTTCTTTGGCCCGCATCGGGCTTGGAGCTAAAGAGCAAAGGCTACATAGTACTAGAAGGCAAAGCAAAGCGCAGCAGCCAGCAGTAGCAGTAGCCGAAGAGCAGAGCAGAGCAGCGGAGCCCCCCAAAGCTTGAGCTTTTTCGCTTTATTCCCTTCATATTGGCCTCCGTGCGTCCCTCCCCCCACACTCCTCTGCTACTGCCGCTGCTCCCTCCCTCGCCTCGCCCAGTCCGTCCGTCCGTCCGTCCCCTCCTCCTGCTCGCCTCCCTCTCCTTGAACCCACAGACCGCGCAGCGCGCAGCAGAGCAGAGCACCGTGCCGCGCGCTCGGCTCTCTCCCTCCACGACCCTCCAGCGCCGCCGGCGCCCGCGAGCTCGCTCCTCGCATTGCGCGCGACGTGGGCGGCCGGCTCGGCTCCTGGTCGCCTCCGTGTCCTCCGCCGGGTTCCTTGGATTCACTTTCTTTCCCCCAGGTGCCGGCCAGCCCCTCCCCCATTTATTTCCGCTGCCCCTCTCCCGCCCCCGCCGGCCCCCGGGCGTCCCTGCACGGCCCGGCCATTAACTCCCGCCCGCTCGCCCGCCACCGGCATTGATCCGACCGGGCGTCGTGAGCTGGGCGTCTGGTGGGTTGTAATTGCAGGAGCTTTCTCTTTACAGGCTCGTGTCGCCGGCCTCTTTTGGGGCTCTCTTTAATCCTGAATCTTGCCGTCTCTGCTTCCGTTCTTGATCTCGTTCCCCCACCCCCCAAATACGCCGTTCCTTGGTCCTTCTTTTCCCCATCAATCGCCCCTCGAGGGATTCTTGCCCCTTTTGAGTTTTGAGCCGCCGAGCAATTCTTGGGAATTCCTGCTTCTCCTTCCCAGCGCGGAATCTTCCAAACAAGGGGTGAAAAACGGGGAGAGGAAGAATCCGCCCTCCTCCCTTTTGCTTTAGGATATCTATAAACTGTTCTTAGTGGGGTACTAGAAAAGGGGGGCGAAATTGGGAGGGGATTGGGTGGAGGGAGGAGCCATCCCATCCCATCCCTGGACCTGCTGCATGAGGAAGCATTGAGACAATGAGAGATGAGACTCCAACCAAGAACAGGGTAAGTCACCACACATCAATCAACAGCTACTACTGCTACTACTATCCTCACAAGTTTTCTGTGTCCGGTTTCTGATCTTGCTTTGGTTCTGATTGGTGTCGGGGAAAAGCTGTCCTGGTCCAAGACCATCGTTAGGAAGTGGTTCAACATCAAAACAAAAGCCAAGGACTTCCATTCAGATTATGGAGTCGAACAAGGTACTAACTACATGCTATTAACTTCACACTTTTTTCTTGCTCGGTGTTCTGGCTGCTGGATATAAATTTCATGTTGTTTCAAGGTGTTCTGGTTGCTGGATATGAATTTCCTGTTGTTTCCAGGAGCAAGTTTGACCCCCAGCTTCCTTCTCTTGTGTAGTGCAGTGAATTTTTGTTATTGTTGTTGCAGAAACAACCAAACACACGCTTGAGACCTCAGTAAAAATGCAGTTTGTTTTCACTGTCCTTGTGCTAAAATTTTGCTCTGACTATTTCAGTGGGGATGCAGTGGAGGACCAGCTTCTCAGAGAGAGATGTGTGCAAGGCCAAGAAGAGCAGAACAGGTACTGCATTTTGCTTGCGTCCTCAGTGCTCACAGTAACTATCACTGCATTTTCCAGATTTTTCACCCCTTTCCTTGGGTGCAAAATTGACCGGTCAACATGGTGTCCTATGCCCAACTGACTGAATTAACTCTACCTTTCCTCCTTGTTAGAGAGGTTGCCCAGGAAGAACTCCGATCGAGACTGTCGAGCAGGAAACGGAATCGACCGCGCCTACATCACAAACACGCAGGACTACAGGTATGTAATGCTTCTGTACAACACGACCGATTCGCCGATCATTGCGAAAGCGAAGTCAGTTTGATGTGACAATCCATGTAACCGTGTGCTTAGGGTGTTCGCTGGTACATGGAATGTGGGAGGAAGGTCACCATCCAGTCATCTGAATCTGGAGGACTGGCTCCATACTTCTCCTGCTGCTGATATATACGTTATCGGGTATAACTCTAAGCTCATGCATTTACTTGAGCACATATTCATTTGATGTATAGATCATAAACATCCTGAAAAATGGTACAAATGAATAATGAGAATGTTGTTGTCCTATCAGGTTTCAGGAAATTGTTCCTTTGAATGCTGGCAACGTCCTCTTGACTGAAGACAATGGTCCAGCCAAAAAGTGGGTTTCTCTTGTAAGAAAGACGCTAAATAATCTAGATCTCCAGGGCTCTGCTGGGTACAATTACCACACCCCGTCGCCCGCTCCGGAACCAATCGCGGAGCTTAATGTCGACTTCGAGAGATCATCAAGGAGGCAAAAGAACTCTTCGTTCTTCCACCGGCGTTCATTTCAGTCCTTGGGTCGAAGCTCAAGAATTGACATGATGGATCCTCACTCCCTAGTGGACCGACGGTTCAGTGTTTGTGACCGGATTAGCTTTGGGAGCAGGCCCAGCGATGTTGACACCAGTATGAGGTGTGGTGGGTCCTCTGATGATGAGAATATGGACGAGGAATCACCTGGTGGCACCTTCTTCTCACCAATGCCGTTTGGATATGGTGCTCCACTATCAACAGATGACAATAATAGACGGTTGGTAAACTCCAAGTAAGTATTCTTAACATGACTTAATTCTTGCTGAGACTAAGTTGCTAGATGACACAGTTTCCACTGGAAAGTAGGAACTACAAATATTTCATTGAAATGTCTTACAAGCTTCATTCACCACTTGGAGTGACTAAAGTTCTCTGAACTGAAACTCAGATTTTCTATGACACAGCAGGTATTGCTTAGTTGCTAGCAAGCAAATGGTTGGAGTTTTCCTCATGGTATGGGTGCGGAGTGACATAAGGGAGCATGTGAAGAACTTGAAGGTGTCATGTGTTGGTAGAGGCTTGATGGGATATCTTGGAAATAAGGTACTGTTTGCTATTTATTACTCAGCTTTTCTAGGTGTGCAGTAGTCAATCTTAAGTTCGTTGCGTGCATTTATTTTTTTCTGGCACTTTTATTTTGCTTTACATAGTTTTATATGACCCATTCCCTCTTTTTTTAGGGATCAATATCAATCAGCATGTCTCTGCACCAGACAAGCTTCTGCTTTGTTTGCACACACTTGACATCAGGTCAAAAGGATGGCGATGAACTTAGAAGAAATGCAGACGTGGTCGAAATATTGAGGAAAACCAGATTCCCACATGCTCATGGTGCACGCGACGAGAAGTCGCCAGAGGCAATTCTTGACCATGAGTATGTAGTACTTCCAGCTCGGTTATACCCAAGTAGAATAAAATTGCGAAAAATGGAAGGCCAATATCTATGTGTCTCATATATTTTGTTTCTTTCAGTCGTATAATATGGCTCGGGGATCTGAATTACCGGATAGCTCTTTCCTATCGCTCCGTGAAGGCTTTGGTTGAGATGCACAACTGGAAACAATTGTTGGAAAAAGATCAGGTAAGCCATTCTGGTCAGAGGTTCAGAACTGATAACATATCATATACCTCTCGAAGCAACTTGCGCAGCTCTTGCGATCACATTCTTGGCCTTGTTTCTTACCGTAAAATTTTCTGCAACAGCTTCGTATAGAGCAAAGGTTTGGTCGTGTATTCGCGGGCTGGAAAGAAGGGAGGATTTATTTTCCACCCACGTACAAGTACTCATACAACTCCGACAGATACGCAGGCGACGATATGCATCCAAATGAGAAGCGGAGGACACCCGCATGGTAAAAATTCACAAACCAAACCTATAGATGCTTTATTACATCCAAGAATGCCTTCTTCCCCTCTTACACCCTTACTGTTACTTTCACCTCAACGAAAACATTTTTCCTTTCTGAAGGTGCGATCGGATTTTATGGTATGGCAGAGGCCTAAACCAACTGTGTTACGTCCGCGGCGAGTCCAGATTCTCAGACCACAGGCCAGTATACAGCATTTTCACAGCGGAGGTTAAACTGCCGAGCCAGGCCCAATTCGGCAGCTTCACTCGCTCCAGCTCCCTAATGGGGGTGGATGAACTGCCATACCCAACTTATCCACGCAGTTACACAGATATCAACTTTTACTGATTGTGCATCCCCATGGAGCCAAGGTTTGTATACTACTAGTATATTCACTGCATTGTCTCATTGTTTAAGCTGGCTGCCCTGTCAGCCTCACTGAATTCCATGTGAAGGCATTGTACTCATCATCATCATAGCTTCCCTGCAGACATTCTTTCTTGGGTGCCAGAGTAGGGGTAGTAGCTTCATTCCTCCCAAGATTCCAGCAATTGGAATATTTCCAGGCAACAGGTGATTCTGAACTGCTCTGCCCTTCCCCCACTTCAGTTCTTGTGCCTCCTCATGCTTAGTGCTGTGATAGTATTCAGAGGGTATGCAAATTTTTTTTACTACCATCAGTGCGAAAGTTTGCTTGGGCTAATACCCAAACTCTGTCCGTTGTGCAGATTGCAGATACTCTAGGTCAAGAAGACGCCTTGTAATTCTAGATTTAGGTAGGTATGATGCATACACTACTACTGAACTTGATGTCGTTTTGGAGAGAAGTTTTAAAACGGGTCGACTGACACCTTCATACACTTTCTCTACAGGAAGATTGATTTGCGCGGCTCGTTCGTTCTGCACAGTTTTGGTTGATTCTAACCATCTCCGGGCTGGCACAAATGCAACCAAAATGCAAGATAGTTCTAGCCTCATTTGAGCTAGCAAGTAGAGTAGCCGCTGACAGCCGAAGCTAATTTTGTGGCGTGCCATTTGGATTTTATTTTTTTTCCTTGTTCCTGAGCGGTTTGTGACTCTGGAAGGGAAGGCTTGGTTTATTTTTTTACTCCTTTTTTTTTTTTTTGGATTTGTGTCCCGATGTAAAACAAGAGCCGCTCGGCTCGGCTCAGCTGAGTGATTTTAGTCAATAGAAAGAAACAGCCACCATTTGTACAGCATGATGTTTGTGCCTGATACTGATATCTGATAGAGTGCTGCCAGCACTGGAGTGTCCCGGCCCATGCTTGGCAAGAAATGATCGCCGGCACGGGCGCACACCGGGCAGCAGAGGCTTGCGCGCAAAGCAATGCTCCCTCCCAGGACAAAAGAAGAGAAAGTTTCACCCACAAGCCGCCGCTGCCGCTGCCTCTGCCTGCTGCTGTGCCCGGCCGGCAATATTGTTTTGTTTTGTTGTATCTTTGGCAAGGCCATGGGAGAGGTGAAAGTGGAACCTACAGCTACAGGTCATGGAAAAAGGAAAGCAGAGGCTGCTGGCTGTGTGGGCGGCAGGCCAGGGGAGGGGGCACGAAAGCAGTGGGGGCGCGCCAAAAGGGTTGAAGGGCGCTCCCTTCCCTGTCTGTCCACTCAGATGCAGATGCAGATGGAGTGCAGGCGCTCCCACTCATGAACGGGAGGGTGAACGCATGCCAAAGCAACACGGCCCAGCAGGAGGAGGACTACCGCCGGTCAATCGCTCGTAGGAGTTGCCATTGCCATGCCTGCCGTGTCTTTTGCTTTCTCATCAAAAGGATGGAAACAAAAAGAGACGAGGGTGGTGAGACCCTCGCTCGCTCGGTCCAAAACCACTGTGATTGATGCCCAGGGTCCAAAGTGCAAGTGCAGTGGAGGACCACCTGTGCGTGTCGTTTTTACTGTCATCTCTTTTGCTTTTGTGTTACGCCTCGCCTCGCCGGGGTGTAAACCCTAGGCTGATCCCCCTTGTTTCCATGGCTGGCTGGCTGTGCGAGTTTCTGTTACCGCCAGGCATGCTGCTTCTTGCAGGGCAATGAGCCGTTGTCAGGGTAAATAAAATCGACCGGCGGCTTTATCGGGACTCCCTTAGTTTAGCCTAGACCGCCTCCGAATCGGCGGCACCACGAAACGTATGTATGGAGCCACAGTCACCATGGACATGGACATGGAGCAAAACCAGGCAGCGCATGGCAAGGGCCGAAGATGGCACTCACACTAGTCACGGGCAGCAGCTGGCACCCGGCCGGACCCGCGCCGTCCTCCTACACTACACGGTTCTACTATTTTCTGGACGATGGCTTTCGGCGCTCGCCTGCGGACGCCGGCCGGCGGTGAGCGGCACGGCGGCAGCGGCCGAGAAAGGCAGGTCCGCACATGCATATACAGATAGCGTGTCCGTGTGCGTATGCCATCAGCATGGGAGGAGGAGATCATGCCACTGCCGCTGTCCGCATTTGTACGTCTCACACGGCACAACCAGCTCCTCCCCTGGATCTCGACCAAAATCCCATGCATGTCGCCCATATTTCTTACGGCTGCACATCTGCTTCCGTCCCGTGACTTGTCACGTGAATAAACCTCGTGGTCGCAATTAGTAGCGGTCACAAGAAAGTCATCGTGACGACGACGTATAATCGCCTCGCCTCGCCGGGAAGCTTTCGCTGGACGGAGAACAAATGGCGGCATGCCGGCCACTCGCGTCTCCTGTAGCCCCATCATCTGTCTGGTGCTGCGTAACATCGACAACAAGAGATCTGGATCAGACCTCGCGTCCCCATCATGTTTGCACGAGTGGAGTACGGTGGTCGCATTAAGGGCGCCCGGTCTTGTGTCAAATCAAGAGCTAATCCATCGATCGTGCTGGAACATAATTAGTAGCATCACACTCTGTCACGCGTTCGTTCATATTTACATCGACGAGGACGACAGAAGAGAACCCCCGTCCATGCGTCCGTCCGGCAGAAGAACGAGGGAATAAATCCGTTGATTTTTCCAGCTTAAAAGCGAGCAACACCAAGCTCGGAACATGGACATCTTTCTTCTGCTCTCTCTAAATTATGGACGATGCTTCAGTGCCTTAAGGCACCTACCTTTGTGTCTATGACATGTGGGCCCAACAGGTGGCTATTCCACATGTCAGTGACCCAAAGGCACGCGCCTTTAAGGCACCGAAGCTGTGTCCCTAAATTATACTCACTCACCATAACTCCTCTGCCTCTGTTGCATGCCCTCCTTTTCACGTACAACTCCGTCGAGTTGAGTTTATTTCTTTGTTGTTGTGGCTGCGAAATTAATCTACTGCTAACGAATTTTATACGTTGGCGCACAAGTACCATCGCGCAGCGCCACTTGCGGTTGTTGCTTTCGCTGTCAGCGCACAAGTACATGTAGTGAGTGAGATATTGGTGGAAAGAATGGAAGGATCCTCTTTTGTTGCCACTCTGTGATATCGGCTGGGGATATCTTTTTCATGGCAGGGAGCCTCCACACGTCGGACGACCCCATCGATCGCAAGAGCCGGTGCCAACATGCTGGGCATCCGTGTCCCTGCGCTGCTTGCTGGAGGTTCATGTCGTCTACTCGTTGCTGTCCACTGCCGTGCCCGGCCATCTCTCCTCTTTTCTTCGTCTCCTCCGCACACGCACACAACTTGGTTATCCTTCACCGTACGTGTTGAAACGACTAAACTAACGTGCAAAACACCTTGGTGCGCGGCGTGGCAGTGCAGTATTGTACGATATACACGAGGGGCGTCCACCACCCCGGCGATTCATGGGCATGTCGAGCCCATCTTCTCATCTATCGTTCCCTAACAAGTACGTACACGGCCCCCCTCTCGCCGGCCGGTCAAACCAAGACGCCGCAACCGCCGTCCTCCTCGTGCACCGTGCCCGTCGCCGTTCTTCGTCGCCGTCGGCACACTAGAATATATGCGCATGCGCAGTTCGGTGCACGGAGACCCATCAAAATCCACATTTTGTAGAGGCCACGAACGAACCAACTGAATGATCAGCTCTTTCTCGAGAGCTGCACGGGGGGTTCGACGCGAACGCAAAGCAAGCGCATGATCAAGATGAGATACTACCAAACAAGCTACCGGTGGCTCAACCCACAAACAAGGGGACCAAAGGGACCCAACGCGCGCACACATGCACATATACTCCTATATTGCAACAGCATTTGGTATTGGAAGATTGATAGATTGAGCCCGGGGCTACAACAGCACACACGCATCAGGATGGATGTGTACACCTCACCCTGTATTATGTGTGTTGTAGTGAAGCTTCCACTCACCCCAAGAGGAGGAGGTGGGTGCCTTTTGTGGGGTTCATGAGTGTGCATTTAGGAACACCTTGGCTTGGACCATGCATGCATGGACACCCACTCCACCCCATTGGCGATGTCTTGTCACGTCCTCAAGCGATTTGTTTCGTCCGTGCATTGCATGCATGATGCATCGATCGGATCGGCCTCGATCGGTTGCACCAGGTTGTGGAATATACTCTTTGTCACATGATTTGTGTGTGACATTTTTGCACTAACCATCCATGCATACTCACCACTCAGTAGTGGGAAAAAGGAATTCGATCACTCGAGTGGTAGGAGCATCACTCGGGAGGTTCATATATTTGGAAGTGGGACTTCCTTCAGGTGTCATCTACACCTGGTCAAACTGTGGGCTCCTTCTCGTTGGCACTTGCTTTCCGTTTCTGCTGTGTGGAGTAAGCATGCATCAACGTTGCTCGTTCCTTTCTTCCATCATTGCTAGTCTGATTAACCATTTATCGTGCACCATGGACCAACTGATCTTTAATGACTCGTTCCAGGAAAGCCATCCACTAGAAGCTAGGCTGCGTTCTTCTGAGAAAACTGCCCAACTCATCTACGCATGCATGAGCGTGCATTCATAGAGAATCTTGCCCAACACAAGGTTGAAGACAAGGATGACAAGTATGGGCTACTTCTTGTGCTGTGTTACACTGCATGCAAACAGGATTGATAGGTGTAGGCCCAGCAACTAAACGGAAGCTCTGTTGCGCCACAAGGCCACTGGCGTCATAGGTATGATGAATGATTGTGAGGAGCGGAGGAGAGAGCGAGATTCCTGATTTGAAGCTTTGAATGTTTGAGCAAGAAGAATATCCGCATCAGTGATGTAGCCGAAATGCAAGCTTTGTTTTCATTCTACACCTTTGTTTCCCTAGGAAAAAAACTAGTAGTTCCTCTTGGCCATTCTTATGTTGTAAACATATTTTAATACCTGTATTTCCTATAAACAGTTGGCTATTTGGCTTGCAAAAGGGGTCATATACTCATGCTCGTGGAGTAAAGCAAAGGAAGCTGGGGACAAAGCCGCGCAAATTAGCTGGTGCTTTGCATAAACTTCTCGTAATCTAATCATTAAAAGTGTAAAAGGCATCAAGCCCATATCCTAATAGTTGTAGCTGCCCAATTAGCTAGTAGTGTTTGTTGCCTTTGTAGGCTTCCACTCGATACAAACCACTACTAGCTACTACCACTAGTAGAAAAAGGGTCAAACGTGAAGCACATTAGTGCCGGTTTGTATTTGAGCCGGTACTAATGGTACCATTAGTGCCGGTTCGAACGGATTTGCATTAATGCCGGTTCGTGTTGAACCTTTAGTACCGGTTCGTGGCACGAACCGGTACTAAAGGGGTGGTGGCAGGCTGGCGTCAGGCCGGGGCCCCACGATCACCTTTAGTACCGGTTCGTGGCACGAACCGGTACTAAAGGTACTAACGGGGTCTGACCTATACTAACCGGTTGGAGACACAAACCGGCACTATAGGGCAATTTTCAAACTCTACCCCCCCCCCCCCTTATCGCCTTTTCAGTTTTAAAAAAATAAACGAAAATGATGGAAATGTCAAAAAAATAAAAGAAAATAAGTTTCCCATGTGATATGTGGTCTAGTTGTTGGGAAAATTTGCAAATGTGAATTTTGACTTTATTTGCAAAATCTCTCTGAAATTTGTAAAAATGGGCATAACTTTTGCATACTAACTCGGATGAAAAAGTTTTTTATATGAAAAATCATCTACTCGAAAAGTTACATCCAAATTTAACAGGGGGAACCCCGTTAAACATTTGCAAAAAAAGTTACGGGGCTTTTAAGATCTAGAGTGGAAAAAATTGAAAAATATTCAAACTGTGGGCAAACTATGGTCAAACAATGGTCAAACTAGTTATTCTAGAATATTAGTGTTACTAAATTATTATTTCAATTTTTTGAATTTTGGTCAAATCTGGTCAAACTATGGTCAAACTGTGGTCAAACTATGGTCAAACTTATTCAAGAAATATTAGCGTTACTAAATAATTACTGTTTTTTTAGAATAATAGTTTCAAACTCAAACGGTGAAATGTGTGACTTCATGCTCAAGCTAAACTCTGGAGGGTTAATAGGATTGACATCTTACTATTGTCAGTAAAACAACAAGTGTAGACTCGGAAACGAAGGAGAATAGAACCTGAAAGTTAAGCGTGCTCGGGCTGGAGTAGTGAGAGGAAGTTAGATGATTTGGAATGAGTGATCCACACTTGAGCAGTTAAGAGAGGTGATTAGAGACTAAATCATCAAATAATTCAGAAAAATTAAAAATAAAAAAATCAAATATTTTTTCCAAAATTTTAAAAAAAAAATCAAAAAAATAACCTTTAGTACCGGTTGGTAACACCAACCGGTACTAAAGGTCCCCCTTACCAGGGCGCGAGCTCACGCCACGTGGTGGCACTTTAGCGCCGGTTCGTGTCGAACCGGTACTAAAGGGGGGGGGGCCTTTAGTGCCGAAATTTTAGTGCCGGTTCCATAACCGGCACTAAAGGCCCTTACAAACCGGCACTAATGGTCCGTTTTCTACTAGTGTACTAATACTCACCGGTGAACTTGGCAAATCAAAAACTTTGTCCAAATAAGAGCTCATAAGATATAGCGTACGTGGTTTGCATATTGATTATCTGGTAAGCATTACAACATTGGGCACGTACAACGAATTCCTTAAAAGGAAGTCTCCACCTCAGCAATTGCTTCCTTCAAAAGCATAAATTGTAAAGCATGTGTGATGTAATATTTTGCTACATTTTTAAGGCAAACACACCATTTTCCTTTAAAAAAATGTAAGATATATTGCTCCTGGTTCCGCATCCTAAATCCGTCCTATTTTTTTATCAAAAAAGTAAAACATATGAATTTACCTATTCTACCATGCATATAGTCATGTTTGCCCAAAGCTTAAGAAAAACTCTAGGACCCTCAACTGTTACTGGGTTTTAGTTTTGACCCAAAATTCCAAATGATGCAATTTGACCCTTGACATTTCAAGATGAGCCGACTCAGGTGGTATTGTTCATGATGTGGTGATTGTTTTAAACGTGCCATAGACTAGGTTGCAAAAAAACACTAAAAATATAATCATGAAACGAAAATATAAAACCAAAACAATCAAAAAAACAAAAGGTAACTCAATTTTAGACATATTCTTAAAAGATAAGGGGTTCAAGCAATGTCGGACCCATGACAAACTAACTAGGTGTCATTGTACACAACAATGTATATGCGAGAGCCGCCAAACTAACTAGGTTCCATCTTTTGCATCTCACTGTCGAAGGCTAACTGGCCGGAGCGAGAACCGCCAAAACCCACAACGGATCCTTTCGTCTGCATCCCGCAACCTTGCTAGTACGACATGTCAGCAATAGCTACCAAATATGGAGAGAAGAACCATCACGAAGACTCTTTGTTGTCCACCGCAATCCCCAGCCCGAGTTGCTAACCGGTGTCGCCACAGTCAGATCTGATGGAGAAATCCTCCTAAATCAAACACCCGACAGAGACATTTGTTGATCTGATCAGATGCGACCGCCAGCGAGAAAGAGAGCGATTGACCCCAATCCTCACGAGTAGTCATCGCAGGGAGAGTCGTCTGCACCCCAACAAGAGCCTAACCATGCCGACACTGGTCCCCCGCGCCCCGTGTAGTAGCACAAGGTCCTCGGCTAGCACGACAAGCAGCGGAGGCTAAGTTGCGTCGCGTCGGGAGGGAGCTATTGTGACATTGATTTGGTCCGTCCTCGTGTCATGGTTGCGCGATGGTGGTGTCCTGCGTTGGTCGTGATGTGGCCAAGCTGCTTCGGGTCTTGTCTCCTTGCCTTCTCTGCCTGGAGTTTAGGCGAGGTGAGTGTGTGTTGTGTTGTATTGGTCTTCCTCTCTTCTATATATTTTTAAAACTATTTTTAAAAATATTTCTCATGTATATGAAACAAGTATACAAAAAATATACAATGTGTATGATTTTTTTGATCATGTATTTAAAAAATGTTAATCAAGTATTTAAAAAATATTAATAAATTATTTTAAAAATGTTTAATGTGTCTATAAAAATATTATTCATCTATATGAAAAATGTATAAAAAAATATACAATGTGTATGCTTTTTTTTATCATGTATTTAAAAAATGTTAATCAAGTTTGAAAAAAAAATCACGCATTTTAAAAAAGTGAAGTGTGTGTACAAAAAAAATGTTTCCCATGTATACAAAAACTGTATAATGTGTATGAAAAGAATGTCGATCATGTATTAAACCTACTTTGGTGCATGCCCTCCTTTGTATCTTGTTGCAAAATCAACCTACTGGTAACGAATTTTATACGGTGGCGCACAAGTACCATGGCGCCACTAGCGATTGTTTCTTTCGCTGTCATACACCTCTTGTGGTGAGATTCTGGTGGAAAGAATGGAAGGATCCTCTTTTCTTTGGCCGCTTTACTTTCATCCAGGATCTATTTTTCCCACCCGCAAGTTTGACGCAAGTAGAAAACGGATCTCCTGCTAGTCTAGTGTAGTGTAGATAGGCCCTAGCCGCAGCCCACAAGCTGCCATCTGCAAATCCTCTCTTGTTACTAGGAACAAGAGTCTTGTTCCTTTTTTTTCTCCTTGTTTTGAGATCCGATCGAGGAAGCCAACGATGGTGGCCTCGCAACTTTCAACTCTCACCTCAGCAGTGCCTTCTTGGGATCGCCACCAAGGCACGAACCAGTCTCTCCTCCTGATCCTCAACACTGCTCATACTACCGCGGCTGCCGACGGCTCCCGGGGCAGGCCCTGTGATCTGGCCGGCCGGCCGCAGGGTGTATTGTACGTAACGACGGAACCTTAAGGATCAGTGGTCGCACGCGTCTCACAGAGTCTAACTTGTGGCCGATCAGCCTGCTGTTGCCACTCTGTGGTATCGGTCTCGGTCGGTGATATCTTTTCCTTGGCACGGAACCTCATGTCATCGTTGCTATCCGTTGCGCTGTCATCTTTGCAAAAACTTAACGACTAAACTAACGTGCAAAACGCCTCGTCAGTACCGGCGCATCTTGTCTAATACTATTCCCTAACACGAGCCAGACGGTCCCTCTCGCCTCGGCGTCGGCCGGCCGGTCAAACCAAGATGCACCGCACGCCGCGAACCGCCGTACGCGCGGCCGTCCTCCTCGCGCACCGCGCCCGCCCACCCGTCGTCAATCGTTCGTCGTCGCCGTCGGGGCTCTAGAATATGTATGCACGCCGACAGTCCGGCGCGCACGGCGACCCGTCACAATTTTGTAGAGCGCACGAACCAACGAAAGAAAGATCGGCTCTTTCTCGAGAGCTGCATTGCATTTGCATGGAGGGCGCAAAGCAAGCAAAGCGCATGATCAGGATGAGCTACTAAACAAGCTAGGTGCTAAAGCACGGCTCAAGCCCCAAACCAGGGGACCAAAGGGACCCCATACATACACATATATTGTGACAACATTTCGTAATGGAGGACAGATGGATGGATGAAGCTGGGGCTACAACAACGTTGCAACAGCAGATGCATTGCACACCTGTATGTATTATGTGTTGTAGTGAAGCTTCCACTAACCCCCCAAGTCCCAAGAGGAGGGCCCTACGGTGTACCTTGGTGGGGGTGCCTTTTGTGGGGTTCATCTCACTCATGCATGAGTGTGCATT